>JAWZSL010000049.1:792500-1992500 GCA_034769285.1 Lutjanus argentimaculatus
CTAGTAAACATAATGCCTGGTGAAATGTGAACAGTCAGGTCGGGCTATAAGATTTATGAATCATATAGTTTATGAAACTTAGCTAAATCCAGAGCTAAAGGTAGCTCAGCCATTTGTATACCAGGCAGACAGAATGTAGCGGTTGTGCTTTGCCTCTGTGTGCCCTCCCTATAGAACACTGATCACTGCAGGTGGATGTGATTAGAGACAGTTTTAAATAAAGTCCTACCTAAAAGACTTATTTAGGCCAATCAGCTGATAGCGTTAATAATGTGACATATCATGAATTGAGGCGGAGGTGGCTGAAACATTGTAAGTAACAGAAGTGAAGTATTTAGGGATCATTTTAGACTTTAAACTTCAAAGGTCATGATAAAAATATCTGTTCTGTGGTGTCTCTGGTTCCAGACTGTGTTTAAATCTATAAACTGTCTTTATAATCAGGTCTTTAAAATCTTGGACAAAAAGCAAACAAGACACTGCATTTGAAAATTTTAAGTTTTGCAAACTTTGATTTCCATTACGTCAGGGGTCTGCAACCTTTACTCTCAAAAGAGACATTTTTGGTCCAACAGAGAAAACAAATCTGTCTGGAGCCACAACTATTAAATTCTCTGTTTTCCTCTGAGACTTTTCTTTTTTTGGATTTGGTGTCTCTAGCTAACCATAATGAGACTCACAGACGGAGGCTCTGACACACAGTTTACTCCATGAAATATTAGTACTTTCTAGGTTATACTTTTTTGTACAAATAGAGATAGTACGAATCACTTCAATCTAAGGATGCTATTGATTAATCATTGACCGATTAATAGTCATAAAGAATCCAACCAATTCAAAATGTATTAATCAATAATAATCATTAGTGTAGAAATGTCAGTAACTGCACCACATTGAACATTGTTTTGTCCAATGGAGGCATTTGTCAAATAAGGACAATTAAACTAAAAATCTTAGGCAGAAAATTAAAAACATCATGCATTTTGTATCTTATTAATTATTGATTAATTGATTTTCAACTATGAGTGAGGGAGAATGCGCAGAATTTGCCACCCTACTTCAAGCCTACATCAATGATGAATGAAAATTAAAATGTTAAAAACCATCATCATTTCCACATAATTTTTTGGAGCTACTGGAGCGTGTGGCTGTGGAGCCGCATGTTGCAGACCCCCGAATCGTGTAAAGTTTGTGTTTATAAATGTTTAAATGTTTAAATGGACTTGCTTCTCAGCCTTTCTGCAGCTAAATACATCAAGAAATTACAGATCTGCAGCAGATCCACCAGCTTCAAGTGGCAATTTTAAAGTTATATGCTGGAAGACATTTTTCACTCAGACAGCTTTTCCTGTAAAAGGAGCAAAGTCTTAGAACTTACTACCAGATCACTTGAAACTGCTGCAAACTTTGAACCAGACTATCAGATCCTGGTTAATTCAGCAACAAACATGTCATGTCATGTTTTTAAATGTTATGGCTTTAAATGTGCTTTAAATTGTGACTTGCTTTACTTGCAGCTTTGTGATATCTAGCTGTACTCACTTTACATTCTTTTTAGCCTCTGTGTTTCAATCTCATTTTAATAAAACTGGGGACGAGTATTGCAAATTAGCATCCGTCACAAACACTACAGTGTACTTGCACCTGTTTTCAGTTTGTCTCTGAGTACTTTATCTGTACAAATAAACCATAAATAAAATGTTAAAAAATGTTTTTTAGCGTGCATTATTTGCATCTGTTGGTTTAAGTAATAAAGAACAAAGGTCCAGAGATTTTATATAATAAATACAATAAATCAGATTCAAAAAATGATTTCACTCAACTTAATCCTGAAGTTTTGCAACTCACATTTCTTTTAACAAAATCCAACAAAAACCAAACTTTTCACATGACTCATTTGTTCTTTAATCAGTGTGGTTTCAATTTCATTTTAAAATGAGATTATCTCTGGCACAACAATGTTTTAATGTTTTATTTATTTGTTGAAGTTGTAATTTGCTCTAATAGCCTGGTACAGTGGACCTGCTCCATATTAGCACAAAAGATCCAAATCTCACCCACCAATTACACTCTTGTTTACTTCCAGCAGGAAGTGTTTTTCCATTTCTTTCAACATATTTATGCCAAACTTTCTGATTGATCAGAATGTTCCTTTTCTTCTGTCTGGAAACCACAGATGAGAATGAATTGCTTTTCCAAACCTGTGGGAGGTGATGAAGCTGCCAAATCTCCCCGTTAAATGATTCAGCACGCAAACATAATGGCAAGACACATCCGTCACATTTGCTGAATTCGAGACGTCACCTACGCACGCTGATGCAGCCTGTACTCGCTGCTCATTATGGGCTGTTGTAGCCGAGGACTGGACAGTTTCTCATGCTGTCTCTTCCTGCATGGTGCTTTGCTTTGGGAAGATCCCAGGCAGTGTGGTCAGAGACTGCCGCTGACCCTTTCCTCCACTTTGGACTTGGACTTCGGACACTTTCTCCACAGTTTGGACTCATGACGTAATGCCCCACACTCACACACACACACACACACACACACACACACACACACACACACACACACACACAGAAGCTCTGTGGTACTGGAACCTGGCCTCTTGGACCAGACTTGTACTCAAATGTACTCTAAATGGCATGCTGCACCAAGAGACGTCCAAATAGCAACAGATCTGGTTACCTTTGTTTGGTCACTGAACGGTCAGCAGGAGTTACAGTGGGAAAGAAAAGCAAAGTACTCACCACTTGTGGTTTACTTGACCGAGACCGTAGAAACAACCAGGGCGGGCATGGCCCTGAAGAGGCAGCCCCAGCCCTCCATCACTGCCAGATCATCTGAAACTTCAGTCGTCTTTGAGATGATCATATATCATATGGACAATATACATAGCATTTAAGATAGACTACCCCTTTAAAGTGAGACAGCTGTGTTTCCATCCAAATTCATTGCCATTTTTAACCGAATATTGAGTAAATCAGCAAAAGAAAATGCAAAAAGCTTTTTTGTCCACTACTGTTACGAGATTATTAGGAGTTGGTTCACTAAGATGAGCTGTAGGTAGGTTAGAGCTTGAGATCTGCACTGGACGGGACCTGATGGGGTTGATGGCTGTATTTCTCACATATTCTATGGGCTTGGTTCGGGTTTGAGCTGTATCATTATTATTATTGTTGTCATCATTATTATTAGTGTTGTTATTATTATTATTATCATCATCATCATCATCAATAGTAGTAGTAGTAATTTTTTGTGTTTTTCATTTTTCTCCCCAATTTTGTTGTTACCAATTCAAACTCCCCCCATGTATTGTCCCTGTTACTGAAAACTCATGGAGAGAAACTTGTTAAGAAAAATGTCGGGCTGAAATATGCAAATGAGGGATGTTGGGAAGCCTGACCAGAGTGGCTAGGAATGTGGTAGGCAGACGAGGGAGACTTGGTCCAGGTACAAAAAATGGTGTTTATTTACAAAAAAAAGTGGCACCATGCTACACATGGAACTGAAAATATATACAAACAAACAAAAAACCCAAATAAACAGTTAACTTGGCTTAAGTGAACAGAACTCAACTCATGTTAACTCAAATTAATGTAGCATCAAGTGCACACAGCTACACTAATGTCCATTCCCCTTAATAGCCCAAGACACACTGCTTAAATAGACTCCTGTCAGCAGGAGTCAATCTAGGCAGCACCATCTTCACAGGTACAGCCAAGCACTTCCCCTAAAAGCAGGTAAGTAACACAGTCATTTCCCCAAACACACTTCATGCTCAAACACTACTAAAGTACCAAATAGTGTACCTTTGTAACCTTACTTGCATAAATAACCTTTAACATCAATCACTCATTAAACCAAATTTACCTCCCACCCCTCAAACTTGGTTTCACCCAGTGACATCACCAGTGATATCACTAGTGATGTCACCCAGGGTATAAATACAGGGACTGATGGGCTCCTCCCTCCTTTTGTCCCCGGAACACATGGTGGGTATGGTAAGTAACAAAGAAACAATGACATGAATGAATTAACTTAGGAATCACAAAATTAAACCAATAAACAATGACTAACTTAACAATTACTTGTGTATGTGTTTTACTTTAACCAGAAATATTGATGGTATCTGAACTATATCTAAATCTAATGCAAACACAAACAAACCCGGGATAACCTGTATTTGCTGGTTAAACAAGAATGATGGAAATGTGGCTAAAGCAAACAATTAACAAGCAAGGCTAAATTAGTGTAAGATATGAAATTAATGAAAAATGGGACAAATGGTGTGTTCTCACCCACTTGTCACAAGGGACAGGTTCAGGTCGGGTTCAGACAGAATTTTGTCAGGCTCTGGCCTTTTCGGGCTCAACTTTTCAGGCCCGATTAGATTTCTGGTGTAGATGGCGTCAGTGGTGGACTCAGGCTTTCTGAGGGGCAGGGGCAAAAAATAAAATATAAAAAGGGCACCAGCTGTACATGGTGCGGCACCAGTACGCTGAATGTTGTGATGTATTTATGGTAAAACAGTTCCAATGCCTGGCTTAGATTAAAATTGTTTTATTATGTGACTTAAAGTACAGCAACTCCTACACGTCTGTAATTAAAACACACAGGGAACTATTACGTATTTAATTCTTTAGAGGCACATAAAGGGCCTATTTATAGCTGTAGAGGCACCTATAAGACAGTGCCACATTTTACCATTAGGATGGCACCCTAGAGTGCAAATTATCATGTTTTATCAAGCATTTGGGGATTTAAAAGGGCACTTAATCGCCCCCTCTTCCCCCTCTGAGTCCACCAGTGGGTGGCACCAATTGTCCAGTCAGAAAAACAATGAAGGAAACAGGATGGAAATATGAATAGTTTCATGAATTAATGTGAGGAAAGTTCCATCAGATCTGTGTGGAGCCATCACAGATGTATTACAGAGTGATGGGAGCAATGGCAGTGAAAACAGCTCATCATTCATGTGAGTTAAATGTTTTCTATGTCAGAAAAGTGTTTCCATCTCCTGGTTTTCAGAAAAGGCAAAAACCTTTTTAGGAAATTGAAGTTTCCATCAACATTTTCTAAAGTGATACTTTAAAATGCAGCCTATGTAAATTCAGAAAGCAGAAAAAACATGATCTTCCTCTTATAAATGAGAATTTGAATTTATAAGCAATAAAACAAACACACCAGTCTTATTTGGTCTGGTATGATCAGTGGCTTATGCTGGCTAATGTTGGCCTGTCATGACATGTTTGCTGTGCTTCCAGTTGGGTCACTGGATTTTTATTTTCAGCAACTGAATCAAGAAAATCTTTGCAAATTAGTTTAGAAGAATTTCAGTGTGTCATTATTCTGTAACTGCCACTTGTTCTCAGAGAGATCCCTGTTCAGCAAATGTTTGAAAACATTTTAAAAACTAACAAAGCAACATTAAAATATGAAAACTAACTAGGTACAATTACACTCATACAGAAAAAATAAAATAAATACTTAAACTGACTTATTTTGAGCTCATTTATTTAAGCCAGATAGTTACAGAAAACTGTATTTTTTTCTAATGCATGTTTGCATGTGTCATTGAAGTAATTAAAAAAAGTTAAGTAATCAAATCTAAATAGACAGCACATTTATGTTGAAGAGTTTGATTACAACTCAGAACTAGAGGCAATTTCTGAGGAAATAGTCGATGTGAATCCCGCTGCTGAAAAACTGAGGCTAAACTGAACTGACATGAAAATAAATTAAACGAGTAAAAGAACACCCAAACTGTTCAAATTTAGCACAATTTTAAGATTTTAAAATGCTGCTTTCCTGCTGCTTCAGCCTGAACAACCGACCAGCCAATCACACAGATGAAAACAGATATATATGACCAAAGCAAGTGTAAAAAAAGAAAACTGTACATAAAAAGAATAATTTTCATTTTTCTAGCAATATATGGGCCTATAGTATAAGATAAATAAAGATATAGATATAAATAAAGATATAAATATATATATATATATTATAAAATAAATAACTGAAAAGTATGGCAGCCACTGGAAATGTTAGTACCCCACTGTTGATTCACTCATGTGTCTAGGTCTTCAGGTGTGATAATGGGGGGACATAATGTCCATTAGCAGGAAAGCTATCATTAGCTAGGGTTAAGTGGCACTCTGTGTGGTCTTGGCCTACCTTGGTTCTTGTGACTCAGCTCTGGTGTTGACCCATCAAGTCTGCACCATCTGCTTCACAGCTCGGTGGCGCTGGGGTTTGGTTCAGCTTGGTCCGGGGGATCCCACCATTGACCTCGCTCTGGATGGGCTTGTCGTCTTCCTTGCGCTGCCTCTCATTCAGTGGTCTGTTCAATTTTGTTAGACAAAGACATTAAAGGGATAGTTCACCCAAAAATGAAAATTCACTCCTCATCTAGTCACTCCTCATGCTGATTGAAGGTCAGGTTTAGTTTTTTAGTCCACAAAACACTGCTGGAGTTTCACAGGAAAACAGTGCTGCAGAATCTCTCAAACAATGGAAGTGAATGGTGACCAGTTTTTAAGTGTGAAAAAAAACAGCATAAAAACATAAAATGCCTCCAAACTGCTCATCTGGTGTAATCCAAGTCTCCTAAAGTCCCAACATGCCAAGTTGACTAAAAAAAATGTTATTTACACCATGTTTTTAGCCTGAATCTTCACTGTAGATCCTTAGATTGGAGCCACGTTCACATGCACACTGTCTGAACTGGGTGTGTGGTGTAACGGTGTGCAAACAGCATGTCGGGACTTTAGGAGACTTGGATTATTCCAGACAAGCAGTATGGAGGCATTTTATGTTTATTTTTTCCAGTTGTTTTTTATGTTTGAAAAACTGGTCACCATTCACTTCCATTATTTGTAGGATTCTTCAGCACTGTTTTCCTATGAAACTCCAGCAGTGTTTTGTGGACTAAAAAACTAAACCTGACCTTCAATCAGCATGAGCGTGAGTAGATAATGACTGAATTTTCATTTTTGGGTGAACTATCCCTTTAACTCAAATACAGGATAACTCCTTAAAGCGATACTCCACCCAAAAAGGAAGATTCACTCAATATCTACTCATCCCTGTGCTGATGTGAGGGTGGGTGAAGATCTCCAGTTCACAAAACACTCCCGGAGTCTCAGTGGAAAACATTGTTGCAGCTAAATCCATGTCAATTTAGATGAATGGTGGACCCAGTTTTAAACGTAAAAAATAAAGAACACAAAACAAACAAAAATGTCTCCATCATCTTGTGTGGTGTAATCCAAGTTCCTGTGAGCCGCAACATAAATTCAACTGTAGCCTCTCAGACTCAAGCCAGATGCACAAGAGATCTCGCGATATTTTCACACTTGCATCCATTAAGAGATATATGAAGTCTCGCGATACATTCAACGCCATGTTTACATGCTACCTGGGAGGCTACAGTTGACATTTCAGCTAAAAACATAGTGTAAATGGCATCTTTTGCGGTTAAATTTTAATGTCGCGGCTCGAGGACACTTGGATTACACCACACAAGCAGGATGGAGACATTTTGTGTTTGTTTTGTGTTCTTTTTTTTACGTTTTAAACTGGGTCACCATTCACTCTAAGTGTACTGGATTTAGCTGCAACACTGTTTTCCACTGAGACTCCGGGAGTGTAAGGTGAACTGGAGATCTTCACCCATCCTCCATCAGCACAGGGATATTGAGTGAATCTTCCTTTTTGGGTGGAGTATCGCTTTAAGGAGGTGAGCATTTCCACAGTTTTCTTCTGGGTGACTTCCCTTTTGAAAAGAGGACCGAGGCTATAACACCGTTCACAACTCTGAGCGGCGTCCTCTCACCACAGTTTCCCACAAGGCCCCTGTATAAGCCCCTGTTCTGTCACTCTGATGTCAAACTTTAGCACCATGGTTGCTAAGCAACCAGCTAAACAACCCAACAGAGAGTGGCAATATGAATTTTAAATTATCTCTGGAAAGTGGCCGCATCAAAAGAAAAAAGAAGAAAAAACTGCAGTCAAAATTTCTGTTAAAAAAAGTCCCGTTTGTTACAGACTGTCTCGATCCTGTTTGTCTTGATAGACAGGCAGAAACTTTGTGATACAAAGTATATGGAGATAAAACTGTCACTGGGGAAAATGTCTTTGCCGTTAAAAAGTGACTCTGAAAATGGGATGGAACAAAATTAAAAAGACTGTTAAAAACATCAAGAGTTTATCTGATCATGTGATGACTTTGACTGTCAGAGTGTTCTGATGGGTTTCTCTTTGACATCTCTACTGTCCCAACCCAACATCTACATTTTTTGACATTTGATTCATGGCGTTTGAGTGTGTGTGCGCTTCACAAGTGCCCATCATAATAGTGTGCACTGGAGCCCATTGTAACTTACTTACATCACTGTATTTATTTATTCATTTAATTTGGAACACTTTTGGCTTCAGTACTCTTCAGTCCAATTTATCACCTTCTACTGCATCCCATTCTTTGTTAGCAGAGTGACAGTCAGTGGAGAAGAGTGTACTGCAGTCACTGATTGGCTCTCAGAGGAAATGTACATCAATCTCACTCAGTCTTAAAGGCTCAGAGAGATTCATCCAAAACATTACTGACAGCTTAGACGTCGCCTGGTCATTTAAATGGATGATGTAAAACGCTCTGCACTTTCTCAGCTCTGACTCTGAGCTGAAAAAGGGCCTTAAAGCGCTCGATTTTCTCACTCAGCAGCGGAGCAGCGTGAAAAAAGTTGCGTATTAACTTTACACATGGTCTGAGAATGACTCTTTGTTTCCTCCCTTTTCCACAGCCGCCACTTAAAGCTGCGCAGAATAAATAAGCTGGCAGCACGAGGAAACACTAGAGAGACAGAGTGTGTTCTCTGGAGCCGTGCCACCCCTCGCTTGTCAATGTGAATGTAAGTAGGCTGCAAGTGTGAGCAATCACTGGAAATTATACGCTTTTAGTGGGATTTGATATAAAGGTATTAAGCTGGTCTGAGATGTTTGGCAGCCAAAGATCGATGGGAATTATATTCATGGACATGATGTGCACCACAACTGTGGCTTCTTGTCAATTCCACCGTAGTGCATATTTTCCGACTGTTTGTGAGTGTATGAAGTGGATCCCAGCAGATTGGTGTAATAGGATAAATGCGGCTGTGGAGTGGGCTCGGGCCCGGTGAGGGCACCACATGGTAGGTGGGATGGAAACTCTACTCTTCAGCTCGGATCCCTTTCCCGGTGCCTCTGCTCGGCTTGTGGAAACTTAAGAAAGCCTCTAACAGGCTGCTGAAGGGAGGATGGTTAGGATGAGTCAGGCCCCAATTCATTTAGACTTCACTTCTCTTCCTCGCTTTCACCAGCCTTTCTTTGGAAATGCAAAAAGCCCTCCGTAATGGGGGCGGCCGACGAGTTAAAAAAATGATGTCTGCTGCATTTAGCGTGCGGGACGCTATGGTTCAGTCTACCATCAACTCCCAGTGTGGCCAATTGCAGTCGGCACGCAGCCATGCAATCAGGTCCAAATTTCAAGCTCGGTTTAGCTCAGCGTTTGGCGCAGTCTCTCCGAGCACGCGATTCCAGGGTGTTATCCCGTCCACTGCTGGTTATCAGGTTGTGAAATGGCTGAGATGGAACTGATGAGATCAACCAGGGTGTCCGTGTGTGTGTGTGTGTGTGTGTGAGCTCATCACGCAGCTGGAGAGCTGATCTGCTCCGCTGCTTCAGCTTTGATTGTAAATGGTCGAACCTGACGCTGAAACTCAATACAGGCCTTCAGACACAAGTGTTTCCTCCAACTGCTGATCAAGACACTAAAATTGAACTAATCTTGCTCATTTGTATCTTCACTCTTAACTTTTATTTTAAAAAATCATACTTGCAAACCCTGAGGCCTCAAAAATAGGATCAGATACATTAGATAGGATTTCAGTACAAATAAATTTGAGTTTCAGAGACTTTGTTTCCTGCATTCTGGTGACTTTTAATGAATGAAAATAACAAAATAATAACTACACTGCAATACATTTAATTTTACTTTTAATTCTCAGGAATTCATATAAAATAAATTGTCTCTCTAGTGTAGACCTGGGCAAAATGCAGCTTTGGGTACTGGATGTGGCCCACTGAAAGGTTTCATGTGGCCCACAAGGCCATCATGGAAATACCAAAAATTAAAAATCTGGCAAAGACAGTCAGTAGGATTTTTCTTGCTGTTAAACCGTTATCAGACCTTTATTTTGAAAGGGATCAGTGCTGTGTTCATTGGTAATGATAATGAACTGTATCTTTTATATTAAACTGTAACTTTCCCTATGCCGATGTGAGGATGGGTGAAGATCTTCAGTTCACAAAACAATCCTGGAGTTTCAGCAGAAAACAGGGTTGCAGCCAAATCCAGTACAATGGCAGTGAATGGAGACACGGATAAAATGTGAAAAAAAGAACACAAAACAAACACAAAATGTCTCCATCCTGCTCGTGTGGTGTAATACAAGTGTCTGTGAGCCATGACATTAAAATTTAACCACAAAAGACGTCATTTACACCATGTTTTTAGCCGAAACGTCAACTGTAGCATGTAAACATGGTGATTGATCTCGCGATATTTTCACACATGCATCCATTAAGAGATATATGAAGTCTCGCGCCATGTTTACACGCTACCTGGGAGGCTACAGTTGACATTTCGGCTAAAACATGGTGTAAATGACGTCTTTTGTGATTAAATTTTAATGTCGCGGCTCGCGGACACTTGGATTACACCACACGAGCAGGATGGAGACATTTTGTGTTTGTTTTGTGTTTTTTTTTTTTTTTTTTACATTTACATTTGGTCTCCAATTCACTGCCACTAGCTGCAACCCTGTTTTCTGCTGAAACTCCAGGATTGTTTTGTGAACTGAAGATCTTCACCCATTCTCACATCAGCATAGGGGTGAGTACATACTGAGTGAACTATTATTCAGCAGTGGAATATCACTTTAAGGAAACATGCTAAGTTGAAATACCTCTCCGACAACAACACTACAACATGTTCTCCCTCAAATTTCCTTCTGGTCCAGAACATCCAGCACATTTATTAGAGTAAAAAAATCAATGCTGAACGTTTTCCAAATTAGTAAGTGTCTGTTTATGAGTCATAGAAATCATAAATAATCTTTTAGAAGGAGTAAATGTTTATAACTGTTAAATTTAGCAAAATGTTAATGGAGTTTGGCAGCAGTGAGACAGGCAGTCGCCGGACTTCAACTCCAGAGTGGGTATATTTCTCCCCCCTTCTCTCACCCCTGCTCCTCAGCTGTCCCTCAAATAAAGGCAAAAAACTCAAAAATAATTTTAAAATAAACTCGCTACTTGGACTGCTTGGGTGTCATATATCATATCGTATAAGAGATACACTCCCTGAATTCCCTATGGTGCCAAATCAAGTCACCAGATCATAAAAACATGATGTCACACTTTCAACTAATGAGCGCATGACAAAGTCCATTTTTACATGAAGTATACTGTGTCACCTCACATTTTTTAATGGGAAGGACTGGTGGATCACATGCAAAACTGGACAGTTTCAGAGTCTAAAGTCCACTATTTGTATGCAGATTGAAGAGAATGGACGGGCTATAACGTGTGGTGAGGGGGACAATAAGAGGAGACAAACAAGGCTGCCTGGGGAATTACACCCCACGAAATCTTTAAAATAGTTTGGAAAATAGATAGTAAGCACAAAGGACAGTACTGATGAGACGTGTTTTCAAAATTAAGTCAAATGTTTTAATTTTAACAAGTCAAAATCAAAGTCATCAAACAGGCAGGGGCCAAAGCTGCGGGAAAGTAAAAATAGATTAATAGACACTAAAGAAATTAAGCAGAGGTCTACACTGAAGGAGTGTCCAGGGACGCTGCCACTAAACCCAGGTGCAACACAGCAAACCTCATAGCAAAAAGAGAGTAGTCTATATTGTGTCCCAGTGCCTTTACTCACATGCATAAAGTGAAGGGACCCCACCACGGGTGTCTGACCTCCCAACAACATGGCTCTCTGCTTCTGAAAGAAAAAAAGCACTTGCACAAAATAATCAGAAGCAAACAAGAACCACGGTTGGTTTAACAGAAATCCAAAATATCTCAAAATAACTAATGGAAAAATGATCCTAAAGAACTCAGAATAAAGGTAACCTATGTCAAAATTAACCAACTCAAACAAAACAATCTATAGGACTAAACTAAGCACATGGGCAAGACAAAAGGGGGAAAATAAACCACAAAAGCAACTGATAAAGGGCAAAACCATGGGCAAACTAGGTCAAAATAATGGGCAAACCTGGGCAAAATATTGGGGTAAAATGATGAGTGAATCAAAGGCAAACAGCAGTGGCTTAACAGCAGGTGAACCACCTCTGGTGTAGGACTTTAGATCACCTCAGCAGCTCAGGTGGGCAGGAGGAAAACCAGATTCCACGCACAACCAGCCATCACAAACAACCAACCATGAGCAGCCACAGCAGGGACAGAGCGGGAGGCAGAGGCGGGAGAACAAAGGCCAACAGGTACCTCATTTAGCCTGGCCCTGATTAGGGAAGTGGCTGGGGGAGGAGTAAGGCCAAGGCTGCATTCACTGACACAACACAACACATTCACCTGCACCAGGGGAGTGTTCCCCACCACACATGCTACAACAAAAATCAAAAAAGGTTTACGTGTGAAATAATTTGTTGGAATATTTTGAAAGATTTGGGCTCATAGTTTCCTAAAGATGAACTTTTGCTCCCCACCTCTCTGCTCACATGATGCTATCACCATAGACATGTCACAGACACACTAGTGGTACTGTAGCATCCATGTCCCATTGACCTCACCGCAGCACTGATGTTACTAAATAAAGGTGAATGTAACATTAACTCACTTCCAAAGACCATAACATTAAAATAAATGAATCATATTTGGAAACTTGGCTGAGCAAATCAGCCAGCTAGTTAGCCCCAAGTCAGATTTCACTGATATACAATGCGTACATCATACAACACCCACTGTCCTTAACGTTAGACCCTCATTACCACATCAGCATGACAAAAAAGAACTTAAAGTTACCTCAAGTAAGAAAGCAGTTTGGTAGAGGGAAAGCAGAGTTCACACCGTACCATAATGTCATGACCTTTTTGACCATGTGTGGAGATAAAACGTTCTCTGTATTTCATTCATTCATTTTTACTGTACTTAAGTAGAATTTTCAGGTATCTGTCTCTTACCCGAGTATAATTTTTTCTGGCAACTTTTTACTTTTACTCCCTACATTTTAACAAAAATGTCACTACTTTCTACTCCTTACATTTTCAGAGCAGGCTTGTTTCTTTAGTTTCAATGCATTTGAAGGGAATTATTGATGATCTTTATTTAGCATAATTCAAGACTGACTTCAGCCTACATGGATGGAACAATAACACATAGAAAGAGTATCCATCAGTGCATATGATGCACAACCAAGACAAAAAAGATGTAAAGAGACAAAAATCAACATAAAAGAGATAAGACATGTAAGAAGACATGTAAAAAAATGTAACAAAATGTAAAAGACGTAACGAGACAAAAATCATGCAACATGATGTAAAAGACTTCCTGTGTCCCTGTTCTAAGCAGTAACAAATAAGGAAGAATTTGAATAAAAATCATCATCCTCAACTTTGACATTAAATTCATTACATAGTTTGCATTTGACTTAAAAATCAGTGTTTTCTTTGACGCCCTTGCTGTCCTGACATATGGACTTTGTGCCCTCAATGTGGCCTCGCCCCTAAAATGATGAAATGGGTCTGGTGTGCGCACAAATTGTTGCACATCTTAAAAGTCTGTTTCTGTGAAACGCTGCCTCATATGAATTTTAGGGCAAATAAAACAAAGAAAGTAATCCCTTCAAGTAATCTATTTTATAGACAATTACTGGAATGCAACCAATTTGAATTGTAACTGCAGTAGAACAGAGTTACTCGTATTTTGTATTTAAATGGTTTCTGTATCCTCGGTGAGGCAGTCACTTGACAGGCTGTGGGAGGGTGGCGGGGCATTAAGTGAACTTTATATCATGAGAAACACTGAAGGGGGTGGGTGGGTCAAGTACTCAGGTCATGTGACTTCCTAACAACATTCAAAACTATGCTCATAACGTGTATCAAAAATCAAAAATGGCAGAAGACATAATCAAAGACGCTGTCTGTGATGTAAGTGATATTTTTTCATGTTTCTTATATTTTGGGGGAATTTCATTTTAGAAAACTGTTTTTAAGGATGATTTATGTATCATAATGAAAAACATTTTCACAACTTTGATAATCAGACACTGAATGTGTGTTCCCTGCGGATATGTTGCCCAGACAGGGGACTAAAACAGGGACAGTCACTCACAGATATACTGATGTTTTGACCTATACTCTACAGATAATCAATAATATAAAGGTGTGAAATATTGATTAGTCTTTATTTTACTCTTGAATGTGTATTACTGATCAACTCACCAGTGTACACATGTTTTTGCATGGTTACTGGTCAAAATGCTCACAACTTTTTCTTGTTTGTTCAGCTTCCATCACTAATAAGACATTGCTGGTGTTGCTGGAAACCACAGGGAAGATGGTCAGAGAAAAACAGGAATAAGATGATTTCTCTATAAATGTTAATAACTTCTTGTTTATTCAAAGATTAGGTTTGTTTCCAGCATTCAAAACATGTGTATAACTATTGTTCAGTTTTTCACACTTTTTGTGCACAACTTAAAAGAAAGTAGCTAATTAATTGTTTATAAAATGTTTCAAAAGCTGCACATGAACTATTTAAAAAATACAGGAAAATGTTAAATCTATATCTATATAAAGTGATTTATCTCAGGAGATATAGAGTGTAAATTTCTTTTTTAATTTTGTTATTTCAGACTAGATACATAAGAAAATAGCACTTAATTAATTTTCTGTAATATTGTATTCTTGTATTGTGTTGTGTTACTCTCTAACCCTGGTGCAGATGCAGCAGCTTGATGCTCTCAGTTGGTTTTACTATCTAGTTAGTTGTGCAACACCTTCTTATCCTGCACTGTCACTGTTTACCTGACTCATCCAATGCATTTATTTATTCTATATTTACAGGGGAATCTATCTCGTCATATTTACCTTTTTTACTCATCTTGTTTTTATTGTGTTTTCTGTCTCCAACTGTTGCGAAACATAAAGTGTCTCATGTCTCATGTAGAAAGAGTCAATTCTCAGTATCAATAAGCCAAAGAAGGGCTGAAAAGCAAAAAAGAAACTACTGGCCGTCTTCACTTCAAATTATAGAGTCTCTGCATCATACTCAGATGTTTTCCTTGGCCCCCTGTATCCTCATTTGTGCAGAATGCTACTTTATAAGATGACAATCAAGTATTGAATTCCACAATGTCTACAAGAGCCATGATCACATTTCCTTTCTCTTAAAATAGAAGATCTCCTGATTTAAAAAACATTTCATGCAACCAAATAAAAAGTGTGCCGCGAGGAGAAATAACAGCGAATGGAGTAACTGGGACCACATGTAATGAATATGAAACAAATTAAGCATTATGGCAGGAGGTATGCCTCTTTAATTCTCTATCTCCAATACATCTCCTCTATCAATACAATCTAATCCAGCCGAGGCCCGCAGCAATATGGAGAGCAGTGTGTCTGTGCTGATGGTGCTCGCCGGACAAATGAATGGATTTTTTTTATTCATCACTGACATACTGTTATCAAATTCTTAGGTTTGCTCCATGAAGCTGACATGATGCGAGAGCTAAAATGCATTTGTGGAATTACAGCGGCCGGCCGGGCCATTACTCTGCGTAACAGATAGCCTGCGCCTGATATGCACCTCCAACTTTCATTTCTCATTCAGAGACTTGAGATTTCCCAAACCTCATGTAGGGATAAAAAACTTTTATATTGCTTGTTTTGACGTATGAGTGTGTAAAATTGCCTGTCGATGCGAAGCCGTTCCCCCTCTCAGAGGGGTTGTAGCTGCAGGAAAATGTATTTACTGTCGTGGATCCGCTGTGACTTTTCATCTCAGAGGGAGACGGAGGAGAACTATTCCAGCTGCTTTACCTTCAAATATGTGCATGCAGATTGTGTGTGTGTGTGTGTGTGTGTGTGTGCATAGTAGAGGAGACATTCTGGGATCTTAATGTATAGTCTGACCCTTTAATGATCTCTTTTGCATTTGTTAGTCTCTTTGAGCAGTAACACAACAATTTATTTTAATAATCTGACAATAATAATCTCAGCACAGTTTTTTTTATGACATTAAGGTTAACATGTCAGTGCAGTAATTGTTTGTATAGACAAGTGTGTGTAAAACCCACTTTAATAAAAACAGAAAAATCTTATTAGGCCAAATATGGCCCCAGATAGTGTGTCAGGTGGCCCTCTGGCCGTTTTCTACTTCACAAGGACTATAAATTGACACTTTTTTTTCCCAGGTAGGGGAGGCCAGTTTTCTATGATGGGATAAATGAGTGTTAGCAACAGAGGAGGCTGATCTTTGCTTTATGACCTTTCAGGCTGTGGAAAAATTGCAGTAGTCTAGGACGGAGGTCTTTGTACATTTAGCTGAAAAGGTGCAAAAGTTATGCAGAAATGAGAAAAATTTCTGTCCCATAAATGCGATGGTTTGTGATTTATGTTTATGAAACATATCATGCATGATGGAAGAGGTTCCAGCTGTTAATGTATAAACTTTTCCAAATAATTTCATGTTTAAGCTAAAATGCTGATACATTTGTTTAATACAGTAAAATACCTGATTTATTTGTCAGTCCTTCCCACAAGTTAATTTAGTTAACAAGTTAAGTTAATAAGTCAGTTGATTTGAAAATAAAGAATTTCAAAGAAAGATGAGTTATGGCCCTTGTTTATTGATTTTATCCAGAGAAGTAACTTTATTCTTAATGTTTGTTTATAACTGGCCCCTGGTTCCTGTCACTTTGAAAAAGTGGCCCCTGTGCAAAGCTAGTTGAGTATTAGTGAAAAAGGTTTTTTCCCAAAAACTTTCAGCTTTTAGTCTTTGTCAGCAATCATGTTTCTCCTCTGCTAGCCAAAAGGCTCTTGTTCAGTCCATTGGTTCCCAACCTAGGGTCCATGCACCCCCAAGGGGGGCATCAAAAATCACAGGGGGGCCCCAAGCTCTGCTCTGAGGTTGTCAAAATTACATTTACACATGTAACTCTGTATACAAAACTATTTAAAACATATTTTTTTTGTCTTGACTTAAAAAATTCTGTAGTAGTCTACTTAGTTGGCCATTTACTCAAAAGTAGACGTTCTCAGAATCAAAAGCAGTTAATTCATGTTGATTTGTGGCAGTGAAGCTTTAGTGTGAATCATTTGTTCTTTTGGTTAGTACATTGTGGGCTGGGGGGGTCTTAGCTTTTCTTAGATACAAGTGGAGGGGGGGCTTCGAGGACAAAAGGTCGGAGCCACTGGTTCACTGTGGTCGATTATGGTGATATTGTTTACATGCATCCTTCACCCTCCACTTTAAAGCCTCTTGACTCTGTACATCACAGGGCGTTGCAGTTCATCACAGGTGACACATTTCTTACTCACCACTGTGTCTTATATGAAAAGGTGGGCTGGTCCTTCTGAACAAGCAGAGGGGAGCAGCTTGCATTGTTTTTTTAAATAAAGCTCTACTGCAAAATCTGCTGAATGAGCTGAGCTCTCTGATTACATGTAGACACAGTCTTTACAATGTCCGGTCTCAGGACATTTTAACTTGAACTGTACCTCATGCTCACACCAAATTAAACAAAAGTGGGCTCAAATACTCTGCTGCTCATAAATGGAATGAGCTCCAGAAAAATATAGTGTGTCTGTAAAGTATCTGTCTGTCCAGTCAGAGATTCCAGTCTCAGTGAGACTTTGTTTAAATAAAGGGTTAATAATAAGGAGCATGGAGTTAGTTTACTTGTTGATATAAAGTTAAAGGGAAAAACTGTTTAAAAATCCAAAAAACAAAATTTGTGCAAAAGCACAACAGTTGTTTAAATTTAGTAATTGATTGATACTTGATTAATACCCAATTAATCAATTAATTGTTGCAGCTCTAATACATTCATTTAGGTGAGCTAACAGGTCATCTCACTGTTTTATTCTCTTATCAGGAAGCTATGGACCTTTAGCTAATCATGAATAGACAAATCACACATTTAAATTCTTTATCAAAAGTGTGCAGCAGATATAAATCTTCAATTTGCAGAATTTCCTCTCTAGTATTTTATTTATATTGGGACCCAAAGAAAATCCCCTGTGACCCACCTGTGGGTCACGACCCGTGTTTGGGAACGACTAATTTACAGTATCAAGTTCTGCTTTATTTCATTGAAAACATTTTAAAAACTGAAGAAAAATACTTCCAACAAATATACAGTAAAATAATATTAAACTCGTCATCGTGCCTGGAGTTAATAATCCTTTCAGTTCTGGTAAAACAAACAAACAAACAAACAAACAAACAAAACAAAATGGGACTATTAAGCAAACTGTAAAAGTAAAAAGTAAAATTGCTGCTTTTTTTTGAACAAAAATCTAACTACTGTTTCTTTCACGCTCCACCTGAGAAACTAAACTGCAGCACATCAACAAAACACATGTTCCTTTGAAAACTTCACCAAACACACGTCACATGTCAAGAGGAGTTTTTCAGCTGCTGATTTCCTGGAGGGAAACCACCTGAAAACCACAGAACCACAGCCGGGATCTTTTTGGTCATAAACGGCTGCTAAAGAACGCCTAAACAGCTACAACAAAAAAAATATATCTATATGAGAACACAATCATATGGAGGTCCTGAAGTTCCAAAAATGATTCCTTTTTTTCTTGTAACACATAAAAACTGTATATTACAGAAGAGTATTATGGTCAGGCATGAGGAAAACAGAATGAGAGGAGGAAGAGTTCTTTTTATTTTGCATTCTGAGAAAAAGTTGAAATATCAAGAATTAAGTTGACTTTTCAGTATGAGTATTATAAGAAATATATAAATCACACCATGGGGATTTTTTTCTTTTTTTCATTTAAGGGACAAAATGCTGAGAAAAGTGGAAATATTGAGAATAAAGTCAAAATGTGAAGAAAAAAAGTCAAAATCTAAAAATGTGCCACGCAAAAGAAACAGTAAATCAGAGGAGGAGGATTTTTTTTTTAGTATTTATTTATTATTCGTAATTTCAGAATAGAGTCAAAATGTGGTGAAAATGTTGAGAGTATTGTTGAAATGTTGAGAAAAAAGTTCAAATATAATTTATAGAATGATGTTAAAATGTTGGGGAGTAGTCTAAGTGTTGAGAAAAAAAGTCAAAATGACAAACATAAAATTGAAATGTTGAGAATAAAGTTGAAATGTCAGAAATTAAGTCAGAATGTTGAGAAAAACATCAACCGGAGCTGAACCCATGGCTGCAGTCTGGAGTGCACCAAAGAATAATAATAATATTTTCTATTAAATAGAAATGTCAATAATAAAGTTGAAAAACCATTTCAAGAGTAAAGTTGAAATGTTGAAAATAAAAAAAGTTGAAATGTTAAAAATAAAATTAAAATGCTGAGTAAAATTGAAATACTATTTTGGTAATAAAATGGTAATCAAAATGGTATTTCAAATTTTCTAAAACAGTCTCAACAAATATTCTCGACATTTCATTTATTTTCAAAACGCAAATAAAAAAAAAAAAGAATAATAATGGACAGAACACATTATCTTTAGATAAGATATTAAATAAAAACAGAAACCATGGATTTTACATGCACAAGATCATTTTGGGGGGATTTCAGCTCTGTACACTCTAAATGTGCTCGACCAAACGCTTGAGTGAGCTGTTAGTGTAGTAAGGAAGGTGTGCTGGAATCTGATTGGTCCATAATGAAACTTCACTGAGTACAAGATGTGTTTTTCTCTCTTATCTGTTATAGACGACAATCTGTGAACAGAGAATTCCATAAAATGATGTGATTAACAGTGATGAACAATAACACACTTTACTCTATGAATGTTAATGTTTGTATTGATAATGTATTAGCCCTCCTCAGCCCTCCCCCCCTCATCAAAGCCAGTCCTCTTGCTCTATAATTATTTTCATATGGACGAGGCTCTGAAAACGCAGGTTTCATCAGCCACTCTCATCTGTCACCGAAAGCAAGACAAATGGGCGACTTGTTCATAAGCATGTACATTTCTGCACAGACTACACAAAGCCCATACATTAAGCCAGCTGGGTTCACTGCAAAGGCTAGAGCTGGTTTCCTGCAGCCTGAGATCAGATTCACCTCTTTGATTTTTTCAGTGTAACGCGGCCTGCCAGCTGCTGAAGCCGGTGTCACAACGGCTTAATTCTCCTGCAGGGGAGTAATGATGAATTTAGTGGAACACTCTAAGTTACAGCTCAGTTAATGTGAACGCTTTACAGCACATGATGAAATGCCATGTGCTTGTATTTAGAGGGAAATTATACAGGCTGTCTCTGACACTGTTCATGATATGGATTTGACCTTAGACACACAGTGAGATGTAGATATTGACACAGATATTACACATATGAGCTCAGATGAATGAATCAGATTAGATACAGATACACAGATACACATGTGCATGTAAGCTTGAACAAAGACGGACAGTAGATGAGATCTTTAATAAGACATAGATAACAGAGACGATGGAAGACCATACACACTGCAGACAGATGTTTATCATCCTTAATAAACAGCCAACATCTTTAACACTACAGGTGGGGGAATCCCATAACACCTGGAACATCTGTAAGTGGTTATTTTCAAATTCAAATTTAAACTCTATAATCCTTCATGATAAATAAACAAATAAAAAAAGCTGGAAACTATGCTTGTTTTTTTTCTTTTTTTCATTTTGAGAATAGGGACAAAATGTTATATATGTATGTATATAGTGGAAATGTAAAAAAGTAAAATAAAATCAAAAATAAAAGGTCAAAATATCAAAATCTACCAGGCATAAGAAAAGACAAATCACTGGAGGAGGATTTATTTATTTATTTGCATTTTGTCTTTCATGATAAATAAACAATACAAAAAAATAGTTGTATGCTATGATCTCTGTGTCAAAATGTAGGATCTCTAATGCTCAAATTCAACGAGTTATAGGTGCTGAGACAAAAAAATGTCACAACCGTCCCTGGTCTCCCCTACTTTATGATCCTCAAATTCTTCAGTTATTCTATTGATTAGGACAATTCAGTCTAATTATTCATATTTTAATGTAGGGACTTTAATGGGACTTGAGATGGCTTGCGAAGTTTCTCTGACAGAGACAATGATTGTTGCTAAGCAACCAAGATGCATCTCCAACTGCGCAAAAAAGCAACAATATAACCGTGACCATTTCTGTGCAGTCAGTATAACAGAGGTAAAAATGGTCACATTTTCTTTGCCTTTTGTGTGATTTATGTAAAAATAACATTTTAAATGAAAATACAGACACTTTTATGAAAAAATCAGGTACCAGCATCATTGTATTTTTTAATTTAACAGAGTTATTGCACATATAAATTTGAAAGTGAGCAAAATTACCACCATGGCCATTCTAGTGTTAATAAGGATGTACACATGATCTTGTATGTCTACAATGCACTCAAATTCAAAAAAGACAAAACACAACGATGGCGCTTGATTTTATTATTATTAATACTACTAATAATAATAAAGTATATACCTTTGACCTTTGAGTTTACCTTTGACTTTTTACCAAAAAAAAGAGAGAGAAGTCATTTACATATGTGATTTTTGATATATCAGGCATTTATGAAATTTCTTTAATTACAATAGTTTTTATTTTAGGGAGAAAAAAACCCAAATAGTATTCATTGCTTTTGATTTGGATCTTTTTGTTTAAACAGAAACATTTTTATTTTGTTTTGTGGTCAACAACAAAAAAAAAACAAAAAAAAAAAACAAAAAAAAAAAAACAAACAATGTCTGAACTGATCAAACAGACAGTTTTGATAGACAAGCAATTGTTTTAGTGAAAGTCAATTTAAAAGTGCTCCCTTACAGATAATTGTTTGCAACATCCAAGTGATTATAATGAGGGAAGGTTGCATTTATAAAAACAACACATAACATATATCAATTTCCATTAAATTTATCTTAAGAACACATCTCAGTCTTTGAATCACTGTGTTTAACAGTGTGTTTGTGTTGTGGTAGAATAATGCAGATTGCATCTTGAAGTTCAACAGAATACTGACTGAGGGATCGACCAATAAATTATTTTATATACCAGCTGTATCATATTTGATACACTCATATTCAACATGATTTTACTATAAAATATTAAGTAATTATAGGTTGCTTCAATATAGTAAATATTCATATTGAAATATTAGTTACAAATATAACTGTAACTTTTTCAAAATGAGCAAAGATTTCTCTGCAAAAACTGTGAGTCACTACATGAAGGCGGCCATGTTGGATTTTGCACTCAGAGGAAGGCTGCTGTCTGCAGTGCACTGATAATCCACCAGAGGGCAGAAGACATATATCAGATTGATACAAACGGCAAATATCGATCATAGTGAAGCTGTAGAGGTCTCACAAACTCATGGATCAAATATGATACAAATGTTGTTATAGGGTTATAAATACTGGGACTATAAATCTAAAAGGCCTGTACACCTCCAGACGTGAGAGGCTGTAATTTGGAGACATTTTCATTCACTCAACAGTTTTGTTATATTTTTTGTGAATTTTTAAATACTTTTTAATGTAATATTACTTTTTTTTTGGAAGGTCTTTTTATACAACCACCTGTTATCACCAGATTGAAATTCAATTATTATTTTGTGTGTGTACGTGTTGATGTATGTTTATGGGAGGCAAGAGAGAAAAAAACTCTGGCGATTTTTTTTTTTTTTTTTTCATTTTTTCAAATATTTGTTTTTGTAATACTTATTTCAGCCACAGGAGGCTGAAGTGCACCACTACCTCATGTTCTAAGTTACATGAGGTTAAAGGGACTAAAAAGACTAAAAACCTTCATGTTTTCCTCCAGGTGAGTTTTAATTTCTCTCTGCACTTGAAACACAAGGTACATATTGTGTGATCTCACATATGAAAAAAGGTCATTTTGAGAAATGATCCTGGAAAAACTGTTTTTCCACAGATGAAAAATGAGCCTCTCAGGGCTTCCATACTCTGCCAGGAACACATTCTGGTGAATTAACAATGTCAATTAATTTTTTAAATTGT
Source organism: Lutjanus argentimaculatus (assembly GCA_034769285.1). NCBI lineage: Eukaryota > Metazoa > Chordata > Actinopteri > Lutjaniformes > Lutjanidae > Lutjanus > Lutjanus argentimaculatus. Next base: position 815,768 of record JAWZSL010000049.1, read on the forward strand.
GTAATTTAATGTAAAATGCACTTTAGGCTGTATTCTGGGAGAAGAATGCAAAGGGCATGACCTTAGTCTCCCTGTGCAAATACTGACATGATAAAGGGCCATTATCAGATTGTAAATTTCATGTAATTTTTGAATTCTTCTGTCATTATCATTCAAGATAAGAGCACTGCTGACAGAGAAGTTAGACTCATATTTGTCTTCCCATTGATCACTTTTTCTCTTTTATTGGAGAAAAAAGATTCATATGGACATATCATTGTATTGATTATTGAACATATTTACACTGACAGACTCTCAGTCTCATTTCCCACCACCTCGTACTACACTACATACCAATGGTTATGAATAGGATGGTAAAACATAGTTTTTTCAATAGTTTCATAAAATTGTAACCATTTTAAACGATTGTAACAACACTGCACTTTATTTAATCATTTCCCTTTCCTGGCCACAGGTCTTTTTCCCAGCAGGCATTTTGACTTGTTACAGTAGAAAAGCACAGGTGTTACTGATTCCATTGTTGATGTGAAAGTTTGCATCGACTGGATGCAGGATCAACAAAACATGCAAACTAAATACAAAAACAAACAAACAAACAAAACAATAAAAAACACCAAATGGCCCTTTCAGTGAACAGAGCAGTAGCTGGTGACACAGAGGTTGTGTCATTGTTAATTAGTTCTGAAAATTTGGTATTTTAATGACCCGAGGTGAAGTTATATATTTTTAAATGGGTTTGAAGACTGTTTCGACTGTTTCAGACATATTTTAGACTAAACATCTTCTTTTCTAATCCTATATAAAAGCAGGATTCATGATTTCTCCATATCCTGGCAGTGTGGAGGCCTTTGAAAGAAATAGAGAGGTAAAATGTATATATTTACACATGCTCTTTTTGGTGGCTTGTTAAAATTTTCTTGAGGACTTGGGATCATTAGTATTTCTACAATCTTGGCTACAGGATGAGATGAGATGAGATGAGATGAGATGAGATGAGATGAGATTAATTGACAATGAATATAATGGTTAGTTGCAGCCCTACAGTGCAGTGTAAGAACACAAAAATACCAGCATAGACACAAATAGCAAACAAATATGCAAAACTAGAAGTACAAATATTGTATTCATCTGAACTCCCCTGCTGTACCCAGGAATCTCATGAAGGGTATATAATCAGAGGTGGGATGTAACTAAGTACAAATACTTTGTTACTGCATTTAAGTAGATTTTTCAGGTACCTGTACTTTGTGTGTTTTGTTTTTTTGTAAAACATTTTACTTTTACTCTCTACATTCATTTTCAAAACAGACTTGCTATTTTAGTTTGAATGCATTTGAGGGGAAGTATTGATTATTTGTATTTTGCATTGTTGCACACCACCATCCCAACATCAGGACTGATTTCAACCTAACTGGATGAAATGACACATAGAAAAGACAAGTCCTCAGTGTGTCCATCAGCATGTATCACACATGACAGATGTAACAAGACAAAAACAACATCAAATCAAAAAGACATAACAAGACGCAAAGCAGCATAAAAGTTGTAACAAGACGGAAAAGATGTAACGACAAAAACAATGTAAAACAAGACAAAAAAGACATAACAAGAGGAAAACAATATGAAAATGGAAGACAAAATAGACGTAACGACAAAAAAAACAACGTAAAAGACATGGCAAGATGAAAAACACAATAAAAAAATGCAACAAGACAAAAAGATGTATCAAGACGAAAAAAACAACATAAAAGACATATCAAGACAAAAAAGATGTAACAAGACACAAAATAATATAAAAAACAACAAGAAATCAAGACAGAACAAGACTAGAAAACAACATAAAAGACGTAACAAGATGAAACCAATATAAAAAAACGTAAAGACAAAAAAGATGTAACAATCACAAAAAATATAAAAAACATGAGAAACAAACAGAACAAGAGAAAAAACAATATAAAAAATTAACAAGACAAAAAAGTACACAAACAAACAAAAAACATTTAAAAAAAAAACAAGAAAAAAAAGACAGTTAAATTCTCAAGACGACTTTACTTTGACACTGAGTACTTCAGAGCGAACTTTTTTTGAACTTTTATTGCGTAAAGAATGAGTCGTATCACTCTACAGATCTTTTACACAAGTATGAAAAACAATCTGTACTTCTACTTGAGCACATAACGTAAGCAATTTTGCCACTTTTGTATATAATAAAGTAAAATGTAAAGTATTTATGTTGATTTTCATACATACTCCACCACACCTGTATAAAATGATTGAAACAGAATACACATCACGTGTGAGTCCTCCCTATTTTGAAGTTTTACAAGTTGCTTCCACATTAGTCCGTCCCCTTTATTGTGACGCTCTGACCCTCAGTGCTTCCATTTAACCTTGGCTGTATACCTGGTTAACATCCATTTCCAGAGAAAAACTCCTGACTCCTTATGTTTTGTGTTATCTTTTAGAAAAATACGTTAATCTCTAAATCAAGCAAATAGAAAACAGCAACATTTAAAAAGCCATATAAGCCCCAGCAGTTCACAACCACATATCCTCCCCTCCCCTCCCGTCCGGATCATTCCGATCGTTCCTGCAGCCCTGGTCTCAGTCCACACGGGGAGAGCGTCGGAGCAGAGAAGACATCTAGCTCTGCGAGGTTGAGCCTCTAACATGGCGGCGCTGGTCGGACCACCCGTAAGGATCAGATAAGTGTATGTGGCGAGCCTGGCCCGGATCAGTATGGCACTTGGAATTACACTGATGTTGAAGCGCTCCCCCCTCTCCCCTCTCTCCCCTCCACAGCCGTGTAACCACACTGTTCCCTTGTAATAGATTTCAGCAGCTTTTCTGCTCTCCTCTGCGCTTGTTTATTATTGTTCCAAATGACAGAGTGCAGAGTTTAGGGTGGAGGAGCAGGGCTGATGGTGGTGCTGTGTGCCTGCTCCGGCTTCTCTATACTTATGAGAACCAAATGTCATGTCAGGGATCAGGAGGAGAGGAAAATCATCTGAGGTGAGGATACGCTGGCCGAGGCCTGCACAAGTACAGGAATACAGATGTGTGTGTGTGTGTGTTCCACTGCAAACCAATCATCGTCACACTAGAATATGCCAACTGTCAGTCCGCACTCAGAGAGCAGAGTTTTAGCCTCACAGCTCAGGAGGTTTATGGGGTTTTAAAAGCCACATATCCTGAAGGTGCCATCCGTCCACTCATCTAACCGCCCTCAGTCTGACGGGCAATTTGCTGCTGACACACACACACACGCTTGATAGTGATGAGAGTGGGTGAAAAAGGGCGTCATCTTTGTTTATTGCTCTGTGCCCCCTCAGACCAGCTTAACCAGAGCTACACAAGCAGGAGCAGTTTGGTAGCTCTGCCGAAGAAGCACCAGATTCCTCATCAATTCTTGTGCTTTTCTCTTATTTTCTTTACATGCTGTGCAGTTGTGGTCATTTACAGTTACCGTGACAAGGTGTGACATTACCACAGTTTGTCATATTTACTCTATTTCCTCTGACAGAAAATTAAAGAGACTGTTCAAGAAATCTGAAGAAGTACTTGAGTACTTTCATTTCATGCTACTTTATACTCCAGTGCTGTGGAAATCAATTGCTGCCAATACTGAAATTAAATCATCGATTAAACTGGAATTTCATTTTCCATTTCTCTGGGCTTTTCTTCTTCTTCTTTGTCTTTTGGCTGCTCCCATCAGGGGTCACCGCAGCGGATCATCTGCTCACTGGCAGACTCCATATGCATTTACAATAAAAAATGTATAAAAACTTGTTTTTATTTAACACTGGAACAGCCAAGGTAGTCATTTTAACCCCTTTCAAATGTATATGTGCAATAACTTTGTTGAATTAAAAAATACAATGCTGCTGGTATCTGACTTTTCCTAAAAACATCTGTAATATCATTTAAATGTTTTTCATATAAATTAAACAAAAGGCAGAGAAGATGTGATCATTTTGACCTATTTCAGCTACAGGCGGTCAGACTGACCTCATGGAAAATGTCACTGTTATATTGTTACTTTTTACATGAATCTTGGTTGCTTAATAACTACCATTGCCTTTGTCAATAAAACTTCACAAATGATCTCAATTTCCAATTTCCCGACATTAAAATACAAGGGGGGGTTATAATCTTATAAAATACATTTAACTGTTTCTCGCTCTGAGTAATTCTAGATGAATCTAAAATTTGAATCAGACCACTGATGGTTATTATCCTACAGAAAAATACTGCTGTGAATATATGTGATCATTCAGGTTTACTACACTGGATGGCATGTATACTGAAAATTATATAAATACATTTTACAAAATTTGAATGTTGGTGTTATTTCATTAAAAAAAATATATAAACATAATAAATGCATTAATCTCTTAGTCCGGTATTTATCATGAGAAATAATAGAGTTTGGATCGCTTATGGACGTTCTAGTAGTTATGGAATTCTGGCACTACTAGCGTTAAAAGTTTAAAGATGCATAAATGCTGCTAAAATGACAGCAAAATGAAGATTTATTATTAGGGTATTGGCATCAAAACTTCATAACAGCATAACATATCCTAACATATCCTCCTCATTTTAGCTCATAGTCAGGTGAGTTGCATTATGAGAAATATTAGGAGTTAGTGCAAGAGTTTGGCCAGCACTAAGGGCTGATTATCAAGATATGTCAGTGTCTGATGCATCACTGATCTTGACTGTTCGTCTTTTAATCTGTCTGTTTGACCCCCTCAATATTATGGAAGTGCAGTACTAAATAGCTGGAAAGCCTCTTTAAGCAGTTCCACTTTTACCAGCTGCAATGTGCTAATCAGTGATAATAATCCAAATATATGATATAACGCTCTGGAAGGGGATAATCTTAGTAGACTAGCTCAGACTAGTCTCACAGGCATGAACTGATGAAGCTTCTTGGATGAGAGGCAAAATGTCTTCAAAAGACATTTAAAACAAGTCCAGTTGCTTTCGATTTAATCTTTCCTGAGATCATTTTAATAATTACTCTTACTTTAGATATTCATGTACATGAATATACTATACTTCTGCACTTTAACCTGTACTTACTTTATAAAAGGTTGAATATCTTGTTTTTTATTTCATGTAATAGTGTATTTTTTACAGTGTTTTAAGGGTCTCATATTTAAGAAATTGCACTTGGCCCAACTTGAATAGGAACACACATACACATGAAGATTATCTTCAGAAAACACTTCAAAAGCTTTGTGTTTGGATATAGGATGTTACTGGGTTCTATCTTAGTAAAAAAAAAAAAAAAACTGACTACAGTTTGGCTATTCTGTGTTCCATTTGCTAAACCGTTCCGACCTTTTTCTTCCATGGCATTATGGTCGGAGGCTTTGGCTTTAACCCGGAGATTGTGATCATCTTCTTGGCTCTTCAAAGTAAAACTTTCAGCAAGTATATTTTATTCTTCTCAATTGCAAAATCATTTGTAGGATGATACCTAACAGGATGTGAGACGTGTCATCCAAGGGTAAATTCTGTTGAACTAGAATGCCGAGGCCCTCGGACTCGATGGGGGACACGCCAGCCTCCAATCAGGGCTTTTATGGATGACCTGACAGTCACCACGGAGTCAGTGCCAGGATGCAGATGGATTCCTCGAGTGTGAGAAAAAGTCATCCAGTGGGCACAGATACACATGAATCCAGTGGACTCAAGCTCACCCTGAGTCCTACTGAAGAAGGGCTGAGTCATGGACAGGTTCTGCCTCATTATCACAGGGTCACTCAGAAAAGCCAGTGAACAGCCTGGGCGAGGTCTTCAGCAGCAGCCTTAAGGACTCTGCATTTTTCCAGTCAACCTGCAAGGAACTGGACAGCTGACTGAAATCAGTCAAAAGCTCACTTCTCTCAAGGTATGGATATACCAGCATGGCATATTGCTAAGGATGCTTTGGCCTTTACTTGTCTACAAAGTGCCCATCACCATCGTAGAGACCTTGTAGTGGAGGGTAAGTAGCTATCTCAGATATAATTGTTGCCTCAGCACCATAACCCTCTAAGGGAAACAACAAAAAGCTCCAGTTGCTCTTTACATCTTTGGAAGAGGAGGAGACATGGACAAAAGAAGTGATGATGCACAGGAACTTGAGTGACCCTAAGGCAGCTGCCAGGAGTGGTAGTGAAGACCAGAAGTAAGTGGAGTGCCAAGGATGCTGTGCTAGAAACGGGGTCACGACTGCGACATAGAGTCCAGGTGGGAGTGGTGACCTGTGGAGAGTGGCATTAGGAAAGGGGCACTCAGTCCACAAAGCCTCAAGCATGCTGGGCATCACAGGACTTGCAAAGAACAGAGCAATCAAGGACACAAAGCTGTTGAGAAAGCCTCAAGGTGGCTCTGGTGTCTGATATTGAAAGACCCAAAACATCCAATTATCCTGAAATACATCACTGATTGTGTGTTCAAGTGTATCAGAAGGTGTATCCTTAAGAATGCTTTAAGGATTTGTTTCATTTCTTCTTGTATATTCCTCAAATATCACTTATATGCACCGCCTGGCCCAAAAAAAAAGTCACCTGGATTTAACTAAGCAAATAGTTAAGAACCTTCCACTGGATAATTACTGTAGTGATTAATATGTTTCAGCTGGAACAAGTTATTTAACCCTCACTGAGTACACAGTGAGCAGCTTCTCATTTCTTAAACAACCATGTCAGAAGACATATCCTGTGCTCGTGGAAAAGATGTTACTCTGCTTCAGAAGATCAAATTATTGGTCTGCATCAAGCAAAGAAAACAACTAAGGAGATTGATGAAACTACTAAAACTGGGTTAAGAACTGTCCAACATATATTAAAACCTGGAAGGATAGTGGTGAACCATCATCTTCCAGGAAGAAATGTGGTCAGAAAAAAAAAATCTTGAATGATTGTGATCAGAGATCACTTAAATGTTTGGTGAAATCAAATCATAAAAAATCAACAGTAGAACTCATGACTATGTTTAATATTGAAAGTAAGAGCATTTCAACACAGAATGTGAAGAGAACTCAAGGGATTGGGACTAAACAGCTGTGAGCCTTAAGAGAACCACTTATCAGTGAGGCTAATCAAAAAGGCTTCAGTTTGCTAGGAAGCATAAAGATTGGACTCTGGAGCAATGGAAAAAGGTCATGTGGTCTGATGAGTCCAGATGTACCCTGTTCCAGAGTGATGGGGGCATCGGGGTAAGAAGAGAGGTGGATGAAGTGATACTCTCATCATGCCTAGTGCCTACTGTACAAGCCTGTGGGGGCAGTGTTATGATCTGGGGTTGCTTCAGTTGCTCAGGTCGAGGTTCAGCATGAGGCCCAAAAACTGAGGTCAGCTCACTACCTGAATATAGTGAATGAGCAGGTTTTTCCATCAATGGATTTTTTCTTCCCTGATGGCACGGGAATATTCCAAGATGACAGTGCCAGAATTCATCAGGCTCAAATTGTGAAAGGTTTTCACACATGGATTGGCCACCACAGAGTCCAGACATTAACCCCACTGAGAATCTTTGGGATGTGCTGGAGAAGACAGCAGTCCGTCTCTCCCATCAGCGATACAAGATCTTGGCAAAAAATTAATGTAACTCTGGACAGAAATAAATGTTGTGACATTGCATAAACTTATTGAAACAATGCCATGGTGAATGCGTGTCAAAGCCAAACGCGGTCCAATGAAATATTAGAGTGTGTGACTTTTTCTTTGGCCAGGCAGTGTATTACAAGTTCCAGCATAACTTGGAAGCCATACTGAATTTTGATGTTAGTTCTGCCCCTTACTTTTACACAGCAGCCACTGAGGTCACAACTGAAAGTTAAGAAACAGAAATAACCATAAATAAATAAAATGTAATAATAGACGATAGTCATAAAGTTAACAAGCTGACTAAGTTTACTGTTGTACAGCAATATCGATCTTACATTTGCAAACATTAATCAACATTAGCCAACAAAGCTACTTGTAATACTACATGTAAGTAAGTTAGGCCGTAGCAGCAAAACCACTGATTGTACAGAATGTAAAGGGAAGACTGGGTTATTTTCAGAATCAGAATCAGAATCACTTTATTTGCCAAATGTGCATGGTACACAGGAATTTGACTTGGTGATGCAGCGCAGTGGGAGAAGAAGATAATAAGTTTTAAGAGAGCAACTTAAATAACAGAATTATATACATATAAGAATATTATATACAAATAAGGATACTATACAACTGAAAAATAGAAGGTGCAAATAAGAACAGTATTAGTTAAAGATAAGAAATAATAAAATTGAGAAAGGTACTCATTAGCCTCACTCCTGACACGTCCAGTACGTACAACAGCTTAGTCAGTTCCCCTCTGCTTAAAACTGTTTAAGTGTTGAACTGTTTTGTCCCTTTAGCATCATTTCTGGAGGCACTCCTCTAGCCTTATGTTTTGATGTGCTGTATAAAAGGCAAGAGGTGGCTGAATGGATGGGTCAAACACACACGGGACTTTCACACAGTTAACTGGGATTTGTGTCCTGTGTGAAACCAGTAGTCAACACTCACTTCTTTATAGCCTACTTAATGTATTTACTTGCAAGTAACCTTAATTATGTTAATTTACGTAACTAACATACTCATTTTAACCCAAACCATGATCTTTTCCAGTTGTGCTGCAGAAACCTAGTCATGAAGTTTTTGTGGCTAAACCTAACCAAGTAGGATATTTTTATCCTAAACATAACCAAGTCATTTTCTTTATTTTGAAAGTCTACCTGGATATTCCATATTTATTCTTGCTAAGTTGACCCTGGGAGCATCTATGCACAAAACTGATGCTAGAGAGGAACCTACAGTGTCATAGTCTTAAGCGTAGGTCCACTGACCAAGCTGTTGTATTTGATGATTTGATAGTGAGAACATGTTGATTCTTTCTTCTCTCAAAAGTTACATAGTTGCACTTCAAAGTCACATTTATAGATAGAATTTTTGGCTGAACAAGCTGTAGAGCTAAACAAAAAAACATGTGCTGCCTCCAACTAAAGATTTTCCTAGTCAGCCCATAGTCGTCAGTTTAAGCCAATACTCGACTATTCATCGCATGATTTAAATATTAATTGATTATTTAAATTATATATTTTTTGAGGAATGAAGTGAGCTGGTTGTTAAACACTACAGACAAATGGGTAATGATTCTGAGTATGTCAGAACAAGCAGCAGAAGACTGAACATTTTGTTAATTTATTTCAACCCAGTATAACCTCACACAACTCTTGTTGTTTAAAACACAGGAATAAACAACTTCTCTTGGCGCAAACTAACAGTTAAGTCGACCATTAGGAGGGCAGCCCTACAAAAGATTAACAATATTATTACAATATTAATTTTAACATGTTACGGTACAATTGTTATGCTTGCTTAAGGTTATGCTACAATTTGTGTTGCAGCAAGCATGAAAAACATATGATATAAACATAAAGCAATTAAACAATAACACATGAGAGGAGTGCTGTTGCACTGAATATCATCATGATTGTGATTTGGTTATAAATAATCACAGCCGTGATGATATTCAGTAAAACAGCACAACCTCTAGTGAGATATTGATTTTATACAGCAGTTAAATTAGCACCATGCATTAGTTAACAGTAATAAGCGACAAGAGAGTTTTTATTGACTCATATATTTGGCTCTGCTGATACAAGTAGTTCTGCAACTGGACCGGGACTGGGCTGTTGCCTAGCAACACAAACATGTTCCTACACACTAATGTTACCTTGCTAGTTTCTTTGAGTGGTCAACATGTTACTGTAGTAGAGTTCTCCTTTAACTGTCCTGATGGGAACATAACTGCCTCCAGACTCTATCCAGTTCACTCCTTCTAACTGACTGAAAGTTGATGGTTAAATTTCTGAGACTTGGACCAGACAAACGGACCGAGACCGCTTGAAAAAGGTCAGACTCAGTCCGCTTCCAAACGGACTCTGGTGCAGTTTGTTTTGAGCCTGAAAGATAAGATAAACAAGATAAACTCATGCATAACACATATGCACGCAGGCGTGGATATTTTCCCTGATTAACAGATCGAAAGTTATTGAAACTGCTGGTCTTGTATCTAACTCCAAGTGCTTTGTCAGATTAAAAAGTGTGTGACAGTGATCCCACAGTAATTAGTCTTGAATCATGTACAAGACGCCTTCTGTCTCCTCGGGTCTCTATTAGTCATTGTAATGTTAATGTAGGCTAATGGTTATTAGAACACTGTAAAGCTGAGTGGTACACGTAGTTAAAAGTCCTGGTGCTCTCAAGTCCATCAAATTACTTGGTTGGTACTAACTATTGTATATTAACATTAACCTGTGCATAGATGCAAGTAACCCAAGTCACTCAAGCTCCACAGGAGCAGATTAAAAAGCGTCTACCAACTCAATAGGGCCTGTGTCCACCTAATGGATCTAAGTCCAATATTCAATGTCCTTTCAGCTCTGGTTTGGTCTCCACCAACCCCTGAAAAATATGTTGCTCTTTGGCTACTAAAAGCTTCACTTTCCTTAGCTAACTAGCTAGTCACCAACGTTGTCTATTTGCTGTTTGGTGCTAGGCTAGCTGCTGCGACAGGAAATGACGTTGAGACTTAACCAAAACAGTAAAGTTACCATTACACGTGATAATAATCATTTGATCCACTGTTAATAAAAATGTAGACTGGTGTAGATTCAAATTATCCTCATCCTGTATGTCTTCCAGGCATCCCCTACGACTAATGCGCCCAACACCCCCAACACACACACACACCCACACACACACAGCTGCAGGTCTAATGGCTTTAGCGCTTTAAGCCGTTTGTTCCCCGGCCTCCTCTATTGTCAGATTAATTACAGGCCTACTTATTAGTCCATTCTAATTGAGATGGGATTAGGCGACTCCATGGGCTCCAATTGGCTCGTCTCAGTGTTTTTCAGTGGATTCCGCTGAGGAGGCTGCTGTTTGCATTTGTATCGACACTACACCTACTCAGTGCAGCTTCATTTGTGACAACAACCTCACACTGACTGGATACACAAACTGAAATGTAACGGATGTTGTAGTTAGTGAAACAGCTGCTGTTTATCATGGATCCAACAGGGAGAATTATGAAAAGTTGTATTTTTCTGCAACTGTCAGTCACAATAAGAGAGAAAAACGGTCAGTTCATGGAATATGTCTTATTTATCCCAAACATTGTACGAACCCCAGCGTAATTAAATAACTCTGAGTCTGAGGGGGAATCAAAGTGCAACCTGATACACAGACTTCAGCAACAATTGAATTTTCAAAATATCATCGCTCACCACCAGAAAGCAGCCTGAGTCTCTTTAGCAACATGGGGAAACTTTATCCCAGAGTTCCCCCCTCCTCTGCCTGGGCAGGACGCTTGAATTTCACTGCTGATTTAATAGAAATGAAACAGGATGGATTTGAGGATATTTCATTAATCTTCCTTCTCTTTCATTGCGGAGGAAATTAAGGCAAATAGAGTTCAAAACAGGCTTTTTTTTTTTTGTCCGGGCCTGCCAGGGACTATTCTCTCCCTCTCTCTGGAAAGTTAAGACCCAATTAGCCGGCCAAATTCCTGGCTGATCCCTCTGACTGACTGGATGTGTATTCTGCTGCAGGTGTAAACGTAAGCAGAGGGGTTAAACTACCAGGGACCTTTATCATACTGAAAAGAGAGCATATACAACATTCTAATTCTCACTGTGTGATATATTTTATAACAAGGCTTGTCAAATGACAGCAGCAGAGAGGTCAAAGGTTATGTATGGATTCAGAGATGCTGTTTTTGGCAGTGGTAGAAGAGGAACCTTCACTTGAATAAAGTAGTGTTACAGGAAAAGTCCTGCAAGTTTAACCGAAGTAAAAGTACAGAAGTTTTCTCAGCAAGGTTTCACAATGCTATGGAAGAGGATTAGAGCCACTTATGAAATCAAGTTTAAATCTGACTTTATTCTCAGAATTCTGACTTTAAATACATTATCAGACTTTGTCAAACTTTATCAGAACTATTACTTTAAAATCAAAATTCTGACTGAATTTCTTTGAGTTCTGAGTTTAAACTCAGAATTCTGAGATAAACCCTAGAATCCTGGCTTTAATCTCAAAATCCCGAATTTATTCAGACTTTTAGCCAGAATACTGAGAATAAAGTCAGAATCCCGAGTTTAATTTCTGAGTCAATTTTCTGACTTTTTGCCAGACTTTGGCAGAATCACCACTTCAAAGGATCAACATGTAGCCATTATGCATACAAAATGAGTACAGCAGTCCAAATAGTGAATTGGAGCCATAGACTGTACATTAAATAGGTTGTAAGTGTGTTTATGCTCTATGGTTGAAGTGAGTTGTTTCCTCCTGCCCCTCCTCCCCAACTTGGGGAAGCTTGGGCAGTCTGCAGGAATACTGGAGGAGCACAAGATGAGCACAACATAGTAATCTGACAACAGCAAGTGAAGGTGAGTCCTCCACTGGCAGTTGATCAGTTATTTATAATTGTCACTTGTCTGTCAGTGTAGACAATTGACAAGTTAAGCCTGTTATCCTCAAAAACAAAAGCCCACTACTCTGTAATAACACAGTCTGTACAAGGAGTTGAGTGGACTGCCCGTCTCACTGCTGCCAAACTCATTAACATTTTGCTCCATATCTACGGATAGCTACAAGATTATTAATGATTTTTTACAACCTATAAACAGACCTCCATTCAGCAAACATTCAGCATTAATTTGAACTCTAATTAACATGAAATGGGCAAACAAGAAGTTATTCCAAAAAGTGTTTTTTTTTTTTTTTTTTTGCCTTTTATTTCAATTTTTATATTTCATCACTAAATTAACTTGTGAGAATTTTGAGGTAAGATGTAGATTTTGAATATTGGCAGATGAAAACTGATGGCAAATTGAAAATGAGCTCCAACATTTTCGGAGTTGAGAAGCTCCACAGTGAGACCAGAGCCGTCTTTCCCCACAGTCACACAGAGCACTGCAGCCAACACAGTGGTCAAATTCAGCAACACAATGGCAGAGGGAAGCCAGCTGTAAGATATTTAAAATTTTTCTACTGATGTTATTCTTTCATTAAATTACATTTTTGGCGTATTTTATTGAAATTATGCTGCTATTGCCAAAGGGGAAATGTTCACAATATGACTAAACATGGACCTTAGCAGATTACTGTTACCAGTCTCTCAGGTAAATGTTCATCTTTGGGAAAATCATGAACATGCGCTTCTCCTTAATGTCTCCTTTTTTAAAGCATAATAGGATACTAGCAGCACTACTATTGTTACTATTGTTTACTTCCACTTTTCAAAACTGGAAACCAACTAAGCCTGGCCTAGCATTAGAACTATAATTGGACCTGAAAAGTTAAGCCCAAAAAGGCCCGAGCCCAACAAAATTCCATCCTAACCCAACCCGAACCTGTCCCTCATTAGCATATTTCAGCCCAAACCCGATTATAGATATAATTTGAATTGGCAACGACAAAATAAGGGAGACAAATTTAAAAAAATAAAACAAACAAACAAAAAAAAACTCCCCCTCCTACTACTACTACTACTACTAATGATAATAATAATACAGCCCAAACCCGACGTAAGCCCATGAAATATAGAGAAATACAGCCCAACCTTGTGCCCATATCCGTTGAGTCCCACTGGGTCCTGTTGGGTTCGGGCACAGATCTCTATCTACCCAGCTCTACCGGCATACTACAAAAAACATGGATTTAACAGTGTCAGCCAGTGTACTACTGACAAGAGCAGTATGCGGATGTTTTTTTGAAGGCACTGGTATCATAATGGTACTCGGTATCAGTCGATATACAAATTTCAGGTATCTGAAGCACTATCGGGTATGTAGTCAGCAGTTTGGAAAACAGGCGTCTTTTTTCTCAGTTTTACAAACACAGTTAACTGCTTCTTTGCTTTGTATAGCTTTACATATATTTCAGATGTAAATGTTTATCGTCTCCCAGTTTACATGGAACTTAGTTTTTGCTGTTTTGCATTAAAGCGTTTGATTGTGAGGGATGAGAAAATCATTTCTATAAAGCCTGTGGTTTACAGACACTGCCCATCTCTGCTGGTTCCTTTGTGTCTTCTCAGAAAGAAAGAGAAAAAAAAACAGCCTAGGTCTGGAACTTTTTGCTGTTTACTCCAAGTTGTATTATCTGAATATCTCCCAGATTTTTCCCATAAATGCATATTAAAACAGTATTACATTAACCATAACATAACCCAGCGAATTGGTTCAAGGCTATCGCTCCAATGCCCCCATGCTTATTGAATTACCCAACCTGTGATAGAAATCTGCAGCAGTTACGTGCCAATAACAACATACTGAGAGGGGGCTAATTTGAGAGGGTGCAGTTTAAGGCTGAGTAAAGGTTTTAAAGCATTACCAGGCATTGTTTATTGCAACAGATACGCCTGCTGCAGTGAAACGTTCACTCGATTTCAGGCATTAAGAGTTTTAAATGGGAGAGACGACACAGACGGCACGGCTCGCTAATAGGATCTGCTAAATGCCCATATCCCCAAACCAGTGCATAAATACCTGCACAGCTCTGTATCTGCTGTGAGGTTTCTCCTCTTAAAACAACATTTGTCTGTGTGATTAAAATGCATTGGAGTGATTATTTGAATTATCCCAAAACCAACTCAGTAATTGAATTTTATACAGATTCTTGCAGTAAAAGCCTCTCTCTTCCTCTCGGAGAGTGTGCTTGGAAAGGAAGGGGGGAAATATGGAAGTTGACCTTGTAAACTCCTGGGAGAGAGCGTGGATCCAGAGCGCTGCAGGGCACAGCTCTGACAGCTTTCAGCTGCGGGGGAATGTTAATATGTATTTCCAGGATTATTGAATTATGTATATGACAAACGTCTGAAGGAACGCTTAGCATTAGCTTCAGGTTTATGAGTAGAGCTGGTCATCTCCATGCTCCAGTTACCCCTAATGATGGTAATTATTACATGGCTTAACTGTAATGCTGGATTGATTCTCAGGCTCCTGAATAACCCCTCATGCTGGCACGCTGCACTAGCCCCCCCATCAGCCCCTCCTCAGCTTCCCAACAAAGGCCACGTTGAGGCTGGCGAACAAATGCACCTCGCCTCGCGAAGGGGTCCCCGGAGCGGGCTGGCAACCTGTGTGTGAGTGTTTTTGATGGGGGTTAATACTCGAGCCATATAAAGATGGGATTAGGGCCCAGGCTTACACAACGAGGAAGAAAATTGAAAGTTTGGAGGGAAATATGTGGCTAATTCCATTCTGTCATCAGTGGATATTAAAGATTTTCAGCCGCTCTGTCAAATTATTTGTAAATCACAATGGTGGCACTGTTGAAATCTGCTTTAATTTCCAGGGGCAAGAAGTGAGCAGGGAGTTTAAGTGGGGCATTGTCTCATATCAAGCCCTCAGAAGAGCTCAAGGTTTTTAAAGGATTTACGTCATTGTGCTGAAAAGAATCTATGCATTTCCTCTTGCTTGATTTCCCTTTTGCCTATTTTTTCATATATTTATGTGTCTTGCAGAGATGGGACATAAACAAGTACTAATATGGAAAAAGATGTAACAAGACTAAAAACAGGGTAACAACACACAAAAAAAAACAACATGAAAGATGTAACAAGACAAAAAAGATGTAACAAGACTAAAAACAACATGTAATGAGACAAAAAAGACGTAACGAGACTAAAAACAACATAACAATATGTAACAAGACAAAAACAACTTAACAATGTAAACGACAAGAAAGACGTAACAAGACTAAAAAATGTAATGAGACAAAAAAGACGTAAGCGAGACTAAAAACAACATAACAATATGTAACAAGACAAAAAACAACTCAACAAATGTAAAGACAAGAAAGACGTAACAAGACTAAAAACAACATAACCATATGTAACAAGACAAAAAGACTAACGAACTAAAAACAAGTAACAATAAGTAACAAGACAAAAAGACATATGAGCCCTAAAAGCATAAAACATGTAATGAAAAAAAACAACGCAACAAATTGACAAGCAGAAAAAAGATTAACAAAACCAAAACAACGTAATAATACATAACGAGACAAAAAACTCAACCAGATAAAGAAAGTAACAAGAAAAAGATGTACCAATGGGAAAACATGTAAAAAAAAACAACGCAAAAACTAACAAGCAAAACATACTTAACAAGACAAACACGTAAAAGATGTAACAAGAAAAAATGATGTAACAAGAAAAAACAAGTACAAGACGTAACAAGACAAAAACTAACAAGATGAAAAAGACAAAACCAGTAAAAACTAGGTAAAAGTAAAATCAGAAACTGCTGGTAGAAATGTCCTTCAGAGGGCAACTTTTCACTTTTACACACGCATCTGTACTTCTACTGAAGTACAGGATGTGTGTACTTTTTGCCAGCTCTGGTGTCTTGTGTATCTTAGTATATATAAATTATAATAAATAGCTTTAGAGAGAAAATAATCCATGCAAATTGAGCCAAACATGTATTGAAGTGAAGCGTCTCTCCCCCTGCAGTGGGTGGACGGGGCTGTTTGGCACCTGTACTGGATTAAAGGGGGACCTCTGCCAGTAGCTCAACAGAGTTAAGCTTTTAGATTGAGTTACACAGAGGGGTGGGACCCATGCAGGCCAGGTGCTGGCTAGGTAATACCTCCCAGATCTCAACAATCTGGTTCTGTTTCAGGGCTGCGCTGCGTTCCCCTCTTCCCCTGCTGCCCTGGGTCTTGGTGGTATGCCATCACACTTGGTATTTATCAAGCCTCTTGAGGTAGACGAGGCAGGCTGCGAATGGCCGCGGCCCCTCGCTTTATAGTGGAGGGAACAGTTAACAGAGTGGAGAGTGAGGACGCCAGACTCCAGCAGCCTGTTGCACCACCACTGCTTACAGTTCAGACATAGCTTACTGTGTTAGGCTATAACTATGGGCTGTATTTCCTCGACATTGTCACCTAGTGATTGCTCATGGTGGGACTTGTTCGGTCTCTGAAACTGATGCTTGAAATTTTAAAGTACTGCATCAGTAGTGCTGCTCACCTTGTTGTTCACTGCCACTTTGTCCTTTGTTCCTTATTTTATATCTTGCAATCCTCAGTTCCACCTCTGATCTCTTCCTGTTTTTTTTTTCTCAGCTACAATGTCCAACCAACTTGTCTTTTGACAACTGTGTCCATTTATAATTTTTTTTTCATGTTTCTCACCTCGTTGACCAGGGGCGTTTCTAGAGGAAGGACTTGGGGGGAACACTGGCCACCACTGAAATCTGATTTCCACCCTAAGTGCCACCCCATTATCCTCAAATATGATTGGCTATCTGCCCAATGAGAGGCGGGTCCTCAGTTTGAACCAGCCGTTTAACAATTACTTATAAATGTGCATTGTTTTTGTTTTTGTGAAGCCTACTTTTCATTTTTTATAAGGTTAATTTGTTGTTGTTGTTAATTGTAGTTCTCGTTATGCTACTCACAAAAACAAACAAACATAAACAAAAAATCTATACAGCAAATTTGTGATTAAATAATAAATCATAAAAATAAAACTGTTTTTCATGCTGGAATGCTGAGGAGGCAGAATGAGGGTACAGTTTGTTTTTGAAGAATTAAAGAATAAAGTATATAAGCTATATATATTACATTTGTGAGGTATCACACAATACAGTTCTGCTGCGTTGTAACTGGTAGGACTATTTATCTTTTATGTACAAAATTTAAACACAAGAATATAGTAAACTGAAGATACTTTAGGGTTAGTAATTAGAGTTGATAGATAGATATTCTGATGCGTGTGCGTATATGTGCACAGACTTGCTACCCCTGCAGAAGTCAGTGCCCCACTTGTACCACCCCAGTCAAAAGGTCTGGAGACGCCCCTGTCCAGCAGCCTGTTGCACCACCCCTGCTGAAGTTCAGATGTAGCATAAGTTGTTACACTATAACTAAAGAAGTTTTTCCTTATTACCGTTGCCAAGTGCTTCCTCTTGGGTGGAATTGTGAAACGTGCTCAGAGAGAACTTCTGATAGGATAGGATAGATGTTAAAACGCACACATCTTCTGAGCAATAGAAATCATCATCAATTGTCATCAGATGATTGCCTATGGATTCTGAGATTGCATTTTTATTATCACTTGCTCCAACTTTTTGGTTCTCCACCTTCATGCAGCCAAAGCCTGTTCAAATGTGATTGGTCAATATTTCTCGGACTCTACAAACGCAAACCAAAATCATGTCCCTTGTCTACAGATTCTGCACATTCATATGCAGATATAGAGATATACTGAGATTAGGTACTTACTAAGTCGTTGATCTTTGGGGACTAGTCAAAAGAAAATCTGATATCTAAGCTGAGGCATCATGTGTTGCTGCTACGTTGTAACATATATGGGCTGCACATTGACTGAAATGGAAATTGCCATTTGCACCGCCTGTATGCCAGACAAAATTGATTCTTCTGCATGTTTTTGGACAAAATATTAACATTCCACCCACTTCTGAAAGCAAACCAAAGGGCACTGAGGCATCTTATTGCTACTTATTCACCAAGTAGAGTCTGCTCATCCCTGAAATTGATGCCTTAACTTTGTTAACTCTGTTATTCCAAGTATTGTGTCCGTATGTCTCTCAGCCTGTCCTTTGCCACTTTGTACTTTGTCCCTTAGTTCATATTTCACCATCTTTACTTTAGTTCCTTCACTGATCTTTCCTGCTGTATTTTTTTCATCATATAGACTTTCCAGCCACACATTTATTTTGGAAACTGTGTTGTTTTAGATTTTTTTTTTTTTTTTTTTTTTTAAGTCTCTCACCTCTTTGAGAAAGACTCAGAGTGCAATTCCAGCACACAGAAGTTGAAGTAACCCCATGTCTAAGGTGAGCTAGTTAAAGTTTAGCAGTTAGTAAATGGTTAGCTCAGAACTTTGCAGATATACTTTGCTTTACTTTGCAGGGTTTTTTGTTGATGGCAGATGGTGGAACTCAGAAATGGCTGATCAAAAAGACCACTTTTTATACATTTATCATCATAAGTGAAACCAAGATAACCAACAAAGAGTGGGGGCAGGAGACAATAGGGTTTATGGGAATTGTGGTTTATGGGAAATAATTGTACAAAATGTTACTGATTTCCCATGTTTCTCACTCAGCTCAGGCAGACCTCAGCTGTTTTGACACTGCTGTGAACAGATCCAAGATCCGTATTGTGTGATAGAAGTGATTACCACCAGCCCTGGATACTGTCCACGTCTGGGCCATATACCAGAGCTACTGGAAGCAGAAACACATGGTGAAGTGCAGCTGCCCGAAAGCTGCTTTATGTCATCATGTCACCTCTCTCCTTCTTCATTTGCTCTCTGTATCTCTGATGGCCAGACTGCTGTTTGAAAAAGATCAGAGCTCAAAACTGAGTGTTTTATTTTCTACATTGATGTAAATCACTTGCAAAAATGGAGCTCATTAAAAACAAGAATGGGGTCTATTTTACGTTAAACAGCAAAGGCACTCTTACACTATGGCTGGTATACTCTTAGTTACAGTATCTAAAAATCTAACCAACAAAGATTTGTCATCTCAGGGCCCTTTGATCTAAACCAAAATTACAGGTGTAAAACCTCCGTT
The DNA here is from genome assembly GCA_034769285.1 of Lutjanus argentimaculatus. NCBI lineage: Eukaryota > Metazoa > Chordata > Actinopteri > Lutjaniformes > Lutjanidae > Lutjanus > Lutjanus argentimaculatus. The sequence goes on from JAWZSL010000049.1 coordinate 835,410, forward strand.
GGATCATGGGCTGGACCTGACAGCCAAACCTTGCAGGCTCTCTTGCTCTGTATTCTTCATTCTTTCTTGTTCACAGATCTATTGATTACATTTTGTGACTATTTCAAGAACTGCAGTAGCACTAGGCTGAAATTGAACCATGGTTTAGTTTGTTTGTAGTGTTAAAACAATGTTTTGGATGCTTCAGACTTTCTGACCAATTACAGGAAGCTCTCATAAGCTCTTGTCAGAACTGGATAAAGGAAAGACAATGCAACAAAACAAAATAAGCCACAGGAACACATGGGTAGAGGAAGAGAGCAGATATTTAGTTGACACTTTGGCTGATGACTTCATAAAGAGACAGTTGGAAAAAACTCACAAAAATCCAAGACCTTTCAATTATTTTCCAAGCCGATGAGAAAGAAAGCAAACTGAACCAACAACATGCCAACCAATCAACTGGTAGAGTGCAGTAGAGTGCAGATCCTCACCAGGCAACAAGATGGTGAAGCACCTACTGCAATGCCACCACAACTGCCAGATGCAATCAACAGAGTTTTGCAAAGTTCTGCGTATGAATTCCCGAGTTATGGCCAAAATGTGTTTAGTGAGGTCACTGTGACCTTTATCTTTTGACCCTTGACCACCAAAAACCTAACCAGTTATCCTCACTGAGTCCAAGTGGTCATTTGTGCCAAATTTGACGAAATTCCCTTTAGATGTTCTTTAGATATTTCCTTCACAGGAATGGGAAGAGTATTTAATTGAACATAAAGCTTACATGTAATTTTTAACAGTGACTGAACATTGTGTGGACTCTACACTAAAATTTAGTGTCATGGTTGAATTGGGGTTTACAGTGTACAATTCACCTAATAAACATTGGTAGCATTTCTAAAACACAATATCAGAGAGATTTATGACTGAGTGTTTATGACTGAGCAAACAATGATAGAATGTGTGCAAAATGTTTAGAATGAAGCCTCTCATGTAGGATCATATGACTGGAGCAGACTTATGGTAAAATAACAAAAAGTGTAATGAAGTGAAAATGTACATTGAAGTGTTAGAGGCGATAGGGGTTGGATGTAAATACGTACTGAATGCTTTTTTTCACACCGCCACAAGAATCCTATGTGGATATGTAAAAGCCGTTTTAAAGTGCGGTGCAGTCTTGTGTTAAGACAGGGCTGAGTTTTAAATTCTAATGTGTTCAATCCATCCTGGCTGCGTCTGTGCCGGCTTGTTTTGATAGAATAATTCTAGGTTCCATTATGTTCCTGCCACAGCCTGTAGAGCTGATTTGAATTTCTTATAATTCCAAAGTGTGTTAAGTAGCACCTCTGTGAAAAGAGGGGCGAGTCAGAGAGCATGTTTCAGACCTTCTAATGTGTAAATGTGTTTCTGATTCCTGACATGACACATGGTCAGACAGCACTGTGCATATGTGTGTGTGTGTGTGTTTCCTTGATCCCGCCACATGACTGGCTGCCTGTAATCAGTAATTACCAGGATTGGCTGATGGATTCTGGTTATAATGAATGATTGATGACCCCTGAAAGAAAGAGGCCGGGCCTTTTCTGTCCTCTGACAGCATGACGTGAGCACTGAATTGAAACCATTTAAGTCGAAAATGACTGGACACAGGCAACGGCTCAATAGCAGGTACCACACTGCCATTTTGAAAATGGACATGTTTGCATTCGCCCCCTCTTTGAATAGTCTGTATATTCATGTGACTCCTGAAATCTGAACTATTGCTGCTGCCAACAGCTCAGGGCTGTTCTTAGGAAAATCAACCCAAATGGTAGACAGGCTTAAATGCTTCCAAAGAGCATTTCATTGACAAAACCACAGGAAACAAGAACACACTGATTTGTTTGTACTGTTTTCATCTGTGTAACACACACTCAAAAAGTTATCTAAGGCAATTTCAACTTTGAAATATTTATTTTGTGAACACTTGGTTTCTATACTGTGAAGATTTTTACACCAAAGGTCCTGTTTTTGTAGTTTTGGTTATTTCTAATTGCTCTGACAACTTTTTACTTAACAGTTTCATGACTGAGAGAGACTTTCCTCCCAAGAAGAACTAAAGGATTAGCTATTTTAGCAATTGGCACAAAAATGTGTTTATATTCAAGAGACAAAGCTCTCTGATAGTAATACTGTAATAATAGTAAATAGAAAAGCAAAGGAGGAGGTTAGGTGGCATTGTTATGGACAACATCGACAGAGAGAGGACGTCAGGGTGGATGGCCGAGTCGATGGGTGATCAGATGTAACCAGGACAACAAAGATTCAAAGTACTAAACCATGATCCCTAAATCAAACCAAATTGTTTCACTGCCTTAGTACTTCAGATTTTTGTTATGTTATTGGAAAGTTTTTTCTTCTAAACACATTACTGTGTTCAGGATTTTTTGAGCGGACATGAAACATGGCGTGACGTACCCAAGCCATAGTTCCCCAAAGCCCTGCGAACCAACACAGGAACGACACCGCGCTGTCCTCTCCTGTTAAAAGTCAGTGTTGCTCACCCAGTATTCTGATCCTGTTTCTCCCTCTCCTTGCAATCTATTTAAAGAGTAATCCAGCCAGATCAAACGAAAATGCATTAAAATTAGGGCGGTCAAACGATTAAAAAAATTAACTCGATTAATCGCAATACTACTCTGTGATTAATCGCGATTAATCGCAATTAAAATACTACATATTATATATACTAATATTACTTGTATTTTCTTCTATTCTTTCTTATATAGTATTGAAGGATGCAGTACAGTTAATCCATTACAATTTAAGGATGTAATTTTACAGATTGGTGAAAAATAATAACACATCATAGTTTATTTTTTCACATCAGCACTACATTTTGATTAGTGTATTAAATAAATGCCTATGTATCTGTCTGCACACCTCAACTTTCATAAACAAGTCACATCCATACAGTCTATGGTCACTTTGTTGTGAATGGAGAATATTGTCCCCCTGAAGCTGCCGTACATCTGACAGGCCACCGTCCATCATAGAAACACTCGCAGAGTTACAACTAGTCTGATTGTCACTGTCACTGACACTGTCAGACCAAGAGTTTAACAGTGTTTTACACTCGCGTGTGTGATCAAACCACCGATTGCAGCGATTTATCGATCACGGGGAGTCGCACTCTTACAGCCGGTGGGAGAACTGCATTCAAGACAGAAATACGAGACAAACCCCGTCCCACACTGATTCAAAACGGGACGCACTATTTAATCCTCAAATACGGGATGATTCCGTATTTCAGCGGACGGTGACAACTCTAGTGGAGACACAGACCACAGACTGTATACACAGACAGACTCTACTGAAGTCACATGACGCGATTAATCGTGAGTTAATTTTTTTTTAGCATTATTGTTTCCAGATTAATCTCATGCGTTAACGCGTTAACTTTGACAGCCCTAATTAAAAGGAATTAAAATGTCAGTTTTTCTAATGAATTGATGTACTGATCTACTTGCGAAAATATAGATGAGGAGATATCCTGCACCCTTTGAAATAAATACAAACTGCTGCGGTGAAATAATAAGCTTTGTCGGCACTGAAACTGTCTTTAAAAAGGTTTAAAAGTGTCATAATCAACTGGAAGTGCTAGTTGCTGATATCAGTTATTTTTGTTAAAGTAAGATTACCAGTTGGAAACAGTGTTAACTTTTGTAATTAAAAGGCCCACCCAAAGTTACTGTGGCCCACCCAAAATTGAAATCCTGGCGCTGTGCCTGAACCCGACACAGAAGAAACAAAACATAAAAAACATCCTGTCATCATCCTCTGGCTCTGGTGGCTCAAACATGTCTAGACAGAGCGTCCATGTTTCAGGTCATTTTCAGGACATAGTGGTGTTTGACACTGAGACAGTGAACACCCCCACCCAGAGCACCCCAGAGCAGAAAAAAGATAAAACTGCTCATTGTCTCAGATTTTGAGATCTAATTTTATTTACTTAGCAATTTTTGTAATCGTTCAAATTTGACTGGGTGGTTAATAACATGTTTCTGTCGTGTGACAACTTCAGTACACACATTTATTCTTGCTTACACAAACTTTAAATCCTGGCTAATTTGGTGACACCTCCTAACAGCAAATGCAGTTCAAAACTACAGGTCCCAGAATTCTGGGGCCAGCAAAACAAACTATTGTGGTGTTAATAAAGAAGTCAGGTGATAAGTGACCTTTTTCAATCATTCTGTGGTCAACCGTGATCTGATTTTATGCTGCACATGGCATGAGTCTGTGAACAGTGGTGAAAGGAGGTGCAGTTTGTTGCCTGCAGCTCTTCATCTAACAGCTCACTGTGGCTGCTCCTGACTGTTCCAAACTCCTTGACATATTTCAAACTAATCCACTCTCAACAAATGCTAGAAATGACTGTTGCGTTGCTTTGTAGATGCATTTTTGATGAACGATCAAGGTCAGTGTCAAGTTCACTGGTAAAGGCATATGACTACTTCACATAATAAAAGTTCGTATTTTTCATTCGTATTTCACCAGTTTAATGCTTTTAATGTGAAGCTGTGTTCGTTTTGTATTAGCCGAGTCTTGAAACCCATCAGCTATTATCTGATAATGATTTCATATGCAGATATCAGTTTATACAGAATACATTAGCAGTAACTTAAAGAACCTGTGTGTAGGGTTTAGCCGCATCTAGTGGTGAAATTGCAGATTGCCAACACCTCGTCTCATCCTGCCCTTTTAATCATGCAGGAGAACCTACAAAAACCACACAAGTCGTGCTGAAGGCCATATCTAGACCCAGTGTTTGGGATTTTCCATTCCACGCAACCGTAGAAACATGCCCCTTCTTCTGTCGATATAAAGGGCTCAGACTAAGGTAACGAAAACACAACAATTCTTATTTTCAGGTAATAAAAACAAACTGATGAATATTACATTCAATTTCTGCCATATTTGGCCAGTAGATCCCTCTAAATCTTACACACTGGACTTTTAATACATACATACAATACATTTTTTGCAGGACTGTCACCACAAACACCAATTTTGTAATACTGAAATAAATAAATATTGTAATACTTTCATCAGTGGGCCATAGATTCAATCAACATTGTGTTAATTATTTTGGTGACAGACAGACAATTATTTAAATGAAAATGTTTGAGATTGCCAGTTTGACCATATTTATTTGTTGTCACATCATAAAATGGATTTATTTTTTAAACGTGTTTTGTAAGGCAAAGACAAATGTTGCCCCGCTGAGAATGGCGTCATATTGAAAATAGTTCAGTGTGTTTTTTGGAGGAAATGGACAGATGTTGTGTTCAGAGGACTTGGAGGTCTCAGAGGTTGGTATTTTAACATCCCCTTTTCCCTCCCTCTCCTCCTCCCAGTCCCACAAGAACAAGAACAACACAGCCTCTGATCTCAGAATCTGACAAACTGTTTTGATCAAGTGCATTTTTGTTTTGTTTAGACAATGAAAATATCCAAAAACTGCAGTGTGCACTGCATGTGTTGCTCTCAGTGTCATCTTTGATACAACCACTAGGAGTCTCCAAAGTGAGACATTTTAAAATCCTGTGCTGAGGGTCTTTAAATTCTTTGCTTCCTGCTTTGTTGTGTTGTTTTCCAGTGCACCACATTCCTAATGCCACAGTTATCAATGCTTTATACTGAAAAGAACTAGTAATTCAATGTGGCATGATGCTTACTTTTTCTGCAGAGCTGGTGACGTCCATATAACTGTTTCAGCTTGCTTTTATTGTTTAGGTTGATAAGATGGCTTTAATGACTTTGCCTCATGCAGCTTTATAGAAAGACAGAGGAAGCAGAGAATGTCTTAAGAACCTCTGTGTGTCATAGAAGAATTGTGGAGCATCATTCATCACTGCCACTTGTTTTCCAGTAGGCAGAGGCCTTCATGTGCGACCATTATTACGTTTACAACTCACTTGAACCTCATGTGTGAAGAACATGACTGCCGAACAAAAACTACATTCTGTGATTCGTGTCCTTTGATGTGTGAGGCAGATATTAAATTTGTGGTCAGGCCACAGGCACTTTGTGGTTTTGTTTGAGAACCAGACGGTTCTACAGTTCTCAAAACAAAGAGGGGGTGTGTCGGGGGGTTGTGGGTGGTTCTGAGCAACACATGGGTTTCATCGTGGACACTGAACGCAGCCCCGGCCTGATCCTGCAAAAGGAACCAGTGTAGAACACTGCTGCCTCTACATGACACATCTGACATGTACAATAAATCTGGAGTGTGTGTCTGTGTGTGTGTGTGTCTGTTTTAAGTCATTGTAGTGAGGACATTTTAGGTTAAGGTTAGAATTAGAATTAGAATTCAGGTCAGGGTTGAGGTTAGCAATATGTTTGTGATGCTCAGAGTTAGAGTTAGGGGCTGGGGCAGGGGTCTGCAACCTGTGGCTCCAGGGCCACATGTGGCTCTTCAGCTGCTCTCCAGTAGCTCCCTGTGAGTTTGGCAAAAAATGATATGATGATTTTTTTTTTCTGTAAAGGTTTTACCAAATACGAAACTTTTGTAGAGATAATTGACTCTTCTTCTTTTGATAAATTTGAATCTTTGAATTTTAGAGACCACAAAAAATTGTGTTTAAAAACTTTTTAATTTTTTTTCAAAACATAAGAGTTTGAGTGAGGCTAATTTTTACGGTGGTTAGTCTTCTTGAGTCTCCAGAAGCTCATTATGGATGCCAAATTTTAAAAAAAGGCTTCAGGGAAAAGAAAGAATGTAATAGTTGTGGCTCCAGACAGATAGGGAATGCATTTTGTCAGGGATTTTCAAAATAGGGAGCCGGCCCCTTGGTGGGGACTCAAAGCCACTGCAGGGTGGGCGTGGTTGACCAGGGTAAAAATATTAGGCATGTGGGGAAAAACTTGCAATATTTTGCGTGTCAATATTGTATCAGTACATGGTAGTCAATGAAAGATGTTTATTCTCTAAATTATTAGTATTGCTAATGCAAATTAAAGCTTTTTTTCTGCTGAGGTCAGCAGAGGTTGCGGTCAGGAGGACTGGTAGGTTTCATGAGAGAGTTGATCAGTCCCATTTTGCTGCAATAAAAATGACTTAATGAGATGAACAGACTGAAAACTTGATCTTATTACATAAAACAGATGACAGATGAGTTGACAAAGTTTTCTTCTGGAGACAAAATTTGCAGTTGCAAAAATACAATAGATTGGAATATGTCACATCATGTATTATCATCATGTATACTCAGCTTCAGGGGCGTTTCAACAAGGGGGGCACTGACCACCCCTGAAATCTTGATTGGTGCCACCTCATTATGCTCAAGTATGATTGATTATCTGTCTGTAGTTAGTTTGAACCAACTGTTTGAGTATTTTTAAATATGTTTTCTTTAGTATGTAGCAAACTTTCAATTTTTTTACAAGGTTAATTTACTTAAACAATCATAAAAATAAAAGTATTTTTCATGATGGAGTGAGGAGGATGAATTTAGTCTCACAGCCTGAAGAAAGGGGCACAACAGATGTACAAGTTTTTTTGAGGACTAGAATAAAGTATGGACATTTTATACAATAATTTTATGGTGCCAGTTAAGTGGAGTGATTGGTAGAACTATTTATTAAATAAAAATGCACATGAATGCATATTTTCTAAGTTAGATAGACATTAGGCCTATATCAAATTGATAGACTTCCTCTCAGCATTGGTCACATGTCCCACATTGTCCTACATAAACATACTCTTTGCCATACATTCTAGTCATCTAGTCACCCTATACCTTTTATTTCACTAAAATTCATCTTGGATCATTTTTAATCAACTGCTTCCTCAGTTATTGTTGGGGAACGATTGACAAAAAAATGTGGGGTGGAGGGCATTAACTAAACTAAAGAAACAGTTTGAGAACTACTGCATTATGTCAGTGAGGGTCATTGCAATATAGAAAACTAGTGTGTGAGTGCGTGCGTGTGTGTGTAAGAGAGATAAATGTTAAGAGTTAAATGAAAAATGGGACTGAAAAAAGCTTATTGAGCTCTGTGTGTCTCCTTTCAAATACACAGGAAGTAAACACACATACACACACAGACACAGGCCTGTCTGGCATTGCACCAGCCTGTATGTGTAACCATGTATGTGTCTATCACTTATTCACACACTCAGACACCACACACACACACCCCACCCCCACCCCTACACACACAGTGTCTTCTGTGAACATGACATTGACTGAAATTCATTTCCTGGAGACTTACATTAACCCTACCCATAATGACATCTTGCCTAACCTTAAACCTAACCCTAACCTAACCTTAATCCAAGTCTTCAGCCCAGAATTTAAGGATTTATGTTATGGCAACTTGCACTTGGTCTGACACTGTGTTAACATTAACCCCAGTGTGAGGTCAGCACCGATGCAGCACTGACCCAACATCAAATTCACCTAACAGATGCCTTGTTTTCATCCAGTAACCCAACCGTAACAGAAATAACACTAACACTGGGTCAAGTTAACCTAGAGTCAAGTCAGTGCACCACACTGGGTCATTTTTTAACCAAAACTGTTTTTTTCAGTGAGCAATGTCAAGATAGTACCAGTCTGGAGCTGCAAACCTTAAATTCTCTCTTTTCCCTGGGGACTTTCCTGATTTAAATTTGGCATCTATAGTTATGAAGATGAGCCACCGTCAACATTTAGAGGAAAAGACACCAAGCCATAGATGTAGGCTATCACACACATTTTAGTCGACACAATATTTTTTTGTGTATATATTACATATTTTTACAGTTGGAGAATGTAAGAATCTATTTATGCTGTACAAACAGATGAGACAACACAACATTTCAAGGCAAGGCACTGCAATAGATTTTTGAGTTTTGAGTCCAATGTAATCTCTTGAGCTTTGAAATAAACTTTAAAAAGTTTTGCCAACCTGTAATCTTTGGGAAAATTAACTTTTCTTCTTTAGATAAACTTGAATTTTTGAGTTTTAGAATCTCAAAAAAAAAAAAGTCTTTCAAAAATCAGTGACAGTGAGCTGTGAACCAGATTTGTTTTTTAAGGTTTCTAAAACTCAAAGATTTAAGTTTATCCAAAGAAGAGAAGTTCATTTTCTCAATAAAAATATACGAATACGAATACGAATATGAAATACTTTATTGATCCCCAAGGGGAAATTCATTCATATTCATATATATTCGTTCATATTTGTAACTTTTTAGTTTTTTTTACAGTGTAGACCTAAAACAATGATAAATTCAAATTAAAATGTTGAAAATGAGCCACTGGAGAGTGGCTTAAGAGCATGCATGCAGCCCTGGAACCACAGGTTGCAGACCCCCGATCTAATCAGATCTACCCATGGAGGTCTGACACACTTCCCATCCTCACCCTCACAAAAACGTGCACATTTCCTCGGCAGTTGCTATATACTGCCGTGATGATGAGGAGATCAGCTGGTCATCAGGTCCAGCAGTACACAGGCTGACCGCTGCTTCTGTTTGTTTATCTGGGAAACTGGACTGTGTCAGGTGAGCAGAAACATGCTACTCAGTCCACAACAGGACTTAACTTTCTGAAAATATGAACTGTAGTCTATGGTGAGAGACATTTCTGATTCCATTTGAATTGGCTCAGTCAAGAAAGTTTAAGTTTGCGGTACGTTTGTTGTAGTTTAGTTTTATGTGAAACTGGTCAGTGAACGCACAAAATACATCATCAATCACTCGACATCAATTTTGCTGCCCTTTGTAATGTTATCTTACCCTGAAGTGTTTTATCATGGTCCTTCTATCAACTGGGAAGAGAAAGAACAAGCAAGACCTGTTGTTGTGACTACATCCTGGTATGAAAACACACAGGCATCGTAGCTTCAGTGGCTAGCTTTTGGAGGGAGAAAGTCATGACATCATCTTTGCAACTTTTGGCTGTGTAGTCTTTCTAATTACGTATCTTCAGAGTCTGATACTTCAACAGTTTTATGAAAAACTCCAACTTTCTTGACTTGAAAAATAATCTTTTTAAAATGACAAACATCATATATGTGATTTGTGCACAATTCAAAACTCAAATATTGACTGCAGTTCATATTTTTTCCGAAGTTAGATTCCATGGTGGTCCACTTTGCCTTGCTACATTACAAGTCAAGAAAGTTGCAGTTTGTCGTAAAATTCTTGACGTATCAGACTGTGAAGATGCGTAATTAGAAAGACTGCACACCCAGAAGTTGCATAAGTAACATCATGACTTTCTCTCTATAAAATCTAACATTAGCTAACATTAGCTACTGAAGAAAGGAAGAACCAAGAGCTGTTGGATAAAACACTTCAGGGAAAGAACGGAAAAGAAGGGGCAGCGATGTTGGTGTATACTGTGTGAGATGAGAGGTGTAGTTCACTGAGCAGATTCAGGCAAAACTAAACTACAACAAACCTACAAAAAACTGAGACATTTCTCAAGTCAAGAAAGTCAAAGTTTGGTGTAAGTTGTTTTACGTATCTGTGAAGACACATAACTAGAAAGACTACACACCCAGAAGTCACAGAAGTGACAGCATGACTTTCTCACTCCAGAAGCTAATGTTAGCTGCTGAAGCTACAATGCCTGTGTGTTTTTGTTCTGGAATGTAGTCACATAACAACTGGTCTTACTCTTTCTTTTCCCGACTGATAAAAACACCAGTAGTCGCTGGATAAAAGACTTATGTTTTAAACTGACAAACAACGTATGTGTAATTCATAGCACAGTTCAAACAGAATAAGAAAATAAGTTTTCATTCACCTTAGACTATCATTCTTATTTTTTCTCAAGTTAGGTCCAATGGGGCGCCTTGCTATAGAGCCAATGATTCCCAAAACAACATATAAGACTGCTGGGGAGTACCAGCAAGAGGCAGCACCTATTTCCTCATGTTTTTGTATCTAAGTCATTGGTTCCCAACCTGGGATTGAGGCCGCCCTAAGGGCAGCAGCAAAATCACAGGGGGTCCCCAAGGCTTCATCTGCTCTGAGGTGTCAAAATTAGAATTGAACATGTTAACTAAAATCATAATTTAGACAAAAGTCTGTATACTAAACTATTTAAAAGATACACTTTTTGTCCTCACTTAAAAATACTGCAGTAGGCTACTTAGTAGTCCACAGCTCTGTGATCTCTCCAGTTCTGTAATGAATCATTCATGTTCTTTTGGTAAGGATGAGTGTGTGTAAGACTGCTCTGTTGTGTTGTTTGAAGACAAAATGTTCAGCTTATACTAGAAAAGAGACATTTACCAAAAGTTAAAGGTTCTAAGACTGGAAACAAGTATAATTGGTGTTAATTTTTGACAGTAAAGCTTTGGAATGAATCACTTATTCTTTTGGTGTGTGTGTATCCGGGCTGGGGGGGCTGTGCTTTCCTTAGATGCCAGTAAGGAGGACTCCAAGAAAAGCAGGTTCAGAACCGTTGGTCTGAGTGGCTAATGGGGACAACAATTTTTGAAACTGGTCAAGTATTGAGGATAAGGGCTGCAGGGCCGAGTATCATCAAAGTACATGAACTAAAAGTGTTTGTTTTTGTGGCTAAGATGTGTTTTGTTTGGCCAGATGCTGCTGTTTTATTGCTTTTGTCAAACTAACCAGACTCCCTTTGTAAAACTGTAATTTTATCATCATCATCATCTTTGGTCAGACTCAACAGAAAAAAAGACAACTCACCAAAAACTTTTTGGTCAGCCTTTCCATTGTTCCAGTAATCACCAACTCTGGTTGTTTAGTTGAAATAAACCCTTAAATCCAACACATCCTCATTAGAGGCTGATATTTTTTCAGGAATCCCGTGGGACACAGGATTACCGTGTGATTCCAGCGGGATGGGAGTGAATTTCACCATTAATCATGGGACTGGGATGGGAAAGGAAAAAAAGTCCAGGGGAGCAGGCGGGAGCATGAATCATAATAACTATAAGTCTGGTTTTTATAATGTCATGTGTGGAGTGTAAATCGACGGGAATGTGATGGAACGGGAATCATTGTTCCAGGTTTGGAACGGGATGCGAGTATTTTTGTTGGAGTGTTACGGGACAGGAGTTAAATCCACTTCTTAACTCATGTAACTCATGTAAACACATGGTTCATGTTTTAAAATGGTCACAGTTTGGTTAGGTTTTGGCACAAAAATTATGTAGGAAAAGATAGTGGTTTGGGTCAAAATAAGTTTATTACATCTGTCACATGATGGAAGTGGCATCAGCACATAACAACTACATAACGTAACGTAAAACTCTGAAATAACACCATGTTACCTTTTAGTTTCACACAGGACTCAGTCTCCAGTCTCCTGGGTGAAAGTCCTACACTTGTTTGGCTCATCCCTCCACCTCATTTCCTCCATATATAGACTTTCTTGCTCTTTATGCGTCACCTGTCATAATTTCTACACCCACTAGAGGTTGCTACCTAACAATAAACAGAAGTCGAAATAAGTTCCCTGCGCAATTGGCCAAGATGCTTATTTTTCTGGTGAGGATGAGGTGCCCAGTTCACAGAGGCAGATGTGAAAATATCCTGACTGTTTCTCCCTGCTGCTTCTCTGATGTCTGACCTCACTCCTCTCCTGATATTTTCACATCTAACACTTAAAATACGTCACGTGATTTTAAAGATTGTGTGTTTGACCAATTTATCCACCAGGTCCTCCTCCCTATGTGGACTCCCTCACTCTTTGTACTTCTCCCTCATAATAACTTTGACCACTAGAGGTCACCACCTAACAGTAACCATAAATATGAGTTGTAATAAGCTGTTCATGCAGACGACCTCTAGTGCTATTTTTCTGTGTGTCACCTCTTTGTTTCTGATGGGCTGCTTTGGTTTTAATGCATCTGAGTTTTAATGCATCATGTTACGTCTTTTAGGCAAAGAGACGTAACATGATGAAACGACGTAACAAGATGAAAATTGCGTAACAAGATGAAAATTGCGTAACAAGACGAAAACAACTAAAAGACGTAACAAAGTGAAAACGGTGTAAAAGGTGTCATAAGAAGAAAACAGTGTAACAATACTCAACTAGACAAAAATTTTGTAAAAGACATAACAAGATGAAAATGATTTAACACAACAAAAAGAAAAACAAAGCAAAAAAATCTAACAATAGATAACAAGACAAAAATAATGTAAAAGTTCCAACAAGATGATTACGAGGTAATAAGATGAAAATGACATGAAAGATGTAACAAGACAAAAATGACTTAACAAGAATTAAAAAGACATAGGAAGATGAAATGACATAACAAGACAAAAACAACATGCAACAAGACGAAAATGACATAAAAGACGCAACAACACGAAAACATTATAAGACAAAAACAACATTTATGATTTAACAAGATGAAAATGGCATTAAATAGAAGAAAGTAAGATGAAAACATGATATATGACATAAGAAGATTAAAACAATGTAATTAAGACAAAAACATGATAAAAGATGTAACAGACATAACAAGACAAAAATGACTGAACACAATGAAAACAATGCAACAATACATAACAAGACAAAAAAACATAAAAGACGCACAGTTCTCAAATAACAAGACAAAAATGACCAACAAAAAAAAGATGACGTAATGACGAGATAACGTAAAAGGTGTAATATCACGTATACAACAAACAGAACACGACAAAAATAACAGAAGATGCAACAAGACAATTAAATATCATAAACAACATGAAAACAACGTAACCAGACGAACAATGTAAATGATCTAACAAGTCAAAAACAACATTAAATATGTAAAAAGATAAAAGCAACATAAGAGATGTAACAAGATGAAAAGATGTAATAACAAGAAAACAACATAACAATACATAACAAGACAAAAATTATGTGAAATACATAACAAGGTGAAGACGACTTAAAAGATCTAGACCTGTGCTTTTTAAAAAAACTTTTTTAACATGTGCTTTTTCCATTTTACTGCAGTAAAAAAAAATTGAATCAGTAATTCTACTTTTACCAAAGTCTTTTTAAGACAAGTATCTATACTTCTACTAGAGTACAAAAATGTGTGTACTTTGACCACCTGACCTGTCTATCTATCTATCTATCTATCTATCGGTATTTGCGCTTGTTGTGATTATGTAAATTATTGCAGATGTGTGCGTCTGGATTAAAAGGACATGAGATGAAGGCTGGTCAGCCTCACCATGTATTATCTCGACTCTGAAGGTGCATTACCAAATCTGCCTGTTTTAAATTGCCGTATATTAACCAGGTTTTACAGATCAGGGCTCTGATATATAAAGATGCATCCGCTATTGTAGCTTTGTGAGTCTTCAGCCTCCATCTGCAGCCTGATTGACGCTTCTATTCACCTATAAGTGCTGCCTTCACTGCACTTTTCCTCAGCTTTTATTTTCAAATGGACGTTTCGTTTTATAGCAATCCCTTTTGACTCTACCCTTTCACTGCCACTTGGAAGTAGAAATATAGAAATAAATGTGAAAATAATAACAGCATATGGCCGCGTCTCTTTTTTTTCTCTCTCCCACTCTGCACTGGGCTGGAATCACAGTGTGACTGTATTACAGAAAAGGCTTTTCAGCAACAAGAACATGTTTCCATATCAAAAGGCAGCAGCGAGCAGGGCTTCTATCAGATTCATGCATGCAGGAGAGGAGCGAAAACTCATCTTTGTGTGCTATTACACACAAAATACAATGTGCCACCTTCACAATTTATCTGACTGTAAATATTTGAGCTGGAATGTAGATAGGGAATAAAATTTAAATCTAATTTTAAAGCTAAAAATCCTGTTTTGATTTTTGTGTTACTAGAAACGTGTATAGAATAACTATAACCCAGGAGTTAAAACTGCTGAGTTTACAGTAAGCTTTAATAGACTATAAGGACAACTCCTGACTGTTACTCTTAGCTCTGCCTTTACATAAGTCATTACTGGGGTTGTTCCAATACAGATACCATCTGAAATGCTCCGATACAACCTGAAAATGCTGGATCGGTATAAGCTTAGTCACTGAACCGATTTCACGTAATTTATTAGCCCCGAAAATCAGACCCTGCTACTTCCCCAGAAGTACCCCATGTAACAATTGCAGCAATCTTATCATAATCATTTTCTAACACACTGGTAGAGCTATTTAGCCATCTGCTGGTGTGAGTTGCAGAGTTTTGGCTAAAGAGATTAAATGGAACTAGGTGGCACTTGGTGCGTGTTGCTCAAAGTGACAAAAAAGTACATTTGGAAAAACTCAACAGCAATTTCTCTTTCTAGAAATAATCCGATTGCTCAAGATAATCCGCAGACCTTGTTGTGAGCTGTTTCATGTAGGAACTACTTTTTTCTGCAGTAGAATCTACTGGAGCCACTTTCTTTCTCAGAGAAAGAAAGTAGTTCCTACATTAAACTGCTCATAACAAGGTGTGTGTATTATCTTGAGTAACTGGGTCATGATTTTTCAAAAGAGGCACTTGTTTTAAATTTTTCAAATGTAGCTGAGTGCCATTTTGTCCTATTCTATTGGAGAAAAGGCAGAAATCTCTCCGGTCAATATCTCAAAAACTCTGCAGCTCTCACCAAAAAACATCTTTATGGATAAACAGCACTGCAGGCCGGGGAAAAAATATGTCATTTTGATTTTTGGGTGAATTGTCCCTTTAAGTCTTCAAGCTCGAGAAGAAATAAAACTGGTAACATAAGGTAACAGAAAGAGCCTCGCACCCAGCATTTAATAATATTTCAATCTTTACATATTGTAATATCTAAAGGCATGTTTGTGATGAATCAAATGAAGAGCTGAACTGGGTGTAATTTAGTATTTTTAATTGGCAACAACATGTGGAACATGTGGAACGTTGCCAGAAAAGGCTCAGATAAATCTGACAATTTAACACCATTAATGAAGACAATATTTTGAGAAAAAAAAAAGTGCAAACATGTCCATGATTCACCAAGAAGCATAACTAATGTTTTAAAGACATGCTGTTATTTTTACATGAGTTTCTACGTTTCCATTTTAATTTCAATACTACAGATAATAATGAACACAGGCACATTTTATTTATGGTCTAAAGGGGTTGAAGGAAGCTGATGAGAGTGATTCATGTCTTTTCCTGCTGATAGTGAGACAGTGACAGTGAGGGAAAAGAGATTTAAGAGGCAGATTTACAGTTTTCACCAAGTCAGCAGAGAAACACAGATTATTGGTCCTTTTGCCCAGAATCTCACAGGCTCTTTACTTCCAGTTTTTCATGACTTTGTTCATCCCAGTACCTTTATATAGTTTAATGTCTAATGCACACATTTTTATTTTTTACACATTTTATCTCTACATACTTCAGACTTCTGTTTTAATTTCTATATTTCTGTATTCTTATATGTACTTATATACTTCTATTCTTGAATGGGAGCAACTGTAACGCTAACAGTTTCTCCCTGGGGATCAATAAAGTATGTCTGATTTTGATTCTGATTCTGTATCATTGTTTTCTCTTCCTGTTTGAATTTGTGTGTTTTTAAATACCAGTGTATTGGTATTCCACATATGCAGTTTTATTGGGTGGAAATATTGACTGATTTAGGTCATGTTTTGCCCTGGGTCCTAATTAAAAGTATCACACTCTGTCAGTGATTTTGAAGGAGACAGACACAGATTTCCTCATGTGTTCTGTCGACGACTCTCAATACTGCTCTTTACACAAGATGCAAATTAAAATATGTATATAAAAATAATAAATAAATCTCTTTTTTCTTTAGCTGACATTAATTACATAGCTGATAATGTTGTAATAAATAAATAAATGAACATTCTGATATTGTTTATTCTTAACCCCAGTGAAAAGTCCTTGTATATTAAATTTGTTGTCAGGATGAGGGTTAAAGCACATTTTTTCTATTTATGACGGTACAAACAGCATTTTATGTAACAGAGTACAGTAGTGTGGAATAGAGGAGAATTACATGTAGCTAATCAAATACTGATATATCATTTGCAAAGATGGAGAGCAGTGCGGAAAATGTCTGGTTTTATGAGCAAAAGGTTCCACACAGAGTGAAAAACCAGAGGATGAAGTCCTGTGGGTCCATAAAGTGAATTAGAAAAAAATATGTAGAACTATTACATAAAGAAACAATTGATCTAATGTATCTGTGTAATTCAACTTGGCTGATGTGGGTTGTTTTCCCCTGGGAAATGTACAGATTTGAACTCTTCCTTTTACAGTGTTGATTTTACCTGGTAAATATGTGGTTAATTATAGGCTTAGATTTATTATAGTATATTGCTGGGTGATTACCTCTGGTAAATAAGTAGATAAACACATAAAAACTACAGTTGAAATACCAAGAAAAACCTCCACTGTGACCCAGGGGACTGTGAAAAGAAGGGTTCTGTCTACATACACTGTGCAATCAAAAATGTGATCAATTATTTTGATTGATACGTTATCAGAAGACTCAACATCTTCTGATCTTCCAAATAATAATAATATAATAATAAAATGAAAATACATTGGATTTTAAAATGTATTTTCTTTCTTTCTTGGTTCAGCAGTGTGTATTCTGACGTTTGTGTGGAATAAATAATTGTATCCACAATTTAAAATAGCCTGCACGCTGAATGTAGCTCATGTTTCCCAAGACTTGACTCAAGTGTGTGGACTTGTTCTTTAGACTTGATTGAAATCAGTTGTTTTAACGCATTAGTGTGACAATAAGCTTCAAACAGATCTCTGACTCTGTGACGGTAATCATTCCTCGTATCTAAACGGCGCATTTTCAAATCACAAACTTATCTGTGAGCATGTGTTAAGACCCCATTGAGAGCTAAATGCAATCAGCGCGTCCCCATTAAGGTCTGAACTGGGAATCCACGTTCCTCCAGTCCCTCCACCGCCTGCAGCACTCAGCGCATGTTGATTAGCGGTGTAAATATGCAATAAGTTCTCTTCTCCGGTCTGAATGGAGGCGATAATGGGCCGTTATCTTATCCCGGTCAGGGGGGAAATGTTCGGCTGTTGACCCGCAGAGAGGGAGCTGCTGATGGGGAGGAAACGCGCTGATCTGCTCCCCGCGGAGAGGCGAGCGGAGGGCCGATAATGAAATGAAACCACAGATATATAATGCTCGGAGGCTCCTGTCTGACATGGAAATATGGTTAATATTCATTTACCCGTGCAGCGAAGGAGAAATAAAAGCTTTGATTACAGTGTTACTCTCATCTGCCCGTGTAGATCCACTGGTCAATATGTTGTTTTATTAATAACCTCTATAATATCATTTCATAATAGTAATATTGTTTATAGGCAGCTGGAAAGTAGGACTCCAGGCGCAAATCGCCTTACATGTTCATTTCATCCCTGTAAAGCAGCTAGAATTCGCCATTTTTTGTATGGAGTTTGGTGTGTCTTGTCGAGTTTTGTGTCGTCAATTTGAGGCCTATTAACAGGCCCGGAAGGATTTAAAATAGGGAAATTAACAAGAACATTTATTCTGAAATTAGTTACCAGTCAGCCACTGTTGTGCGCAAAATTACTAGTGAGATGTGAATTAGGGGGAGACCTGGAGCAGTTGTAACAGGGGCCAACTGTAACACACTCAATTTCTCCAATGAGAAAGAAGCGAGAGTGATGACACTTAATTCTGTACATGTTCATCAGGATTCTGTCTGTGCACAAGGAGCAGGGTTATTTTACTTCAACAGAAGATTTCAACAAAAAACTGATTTCAAGTTTTTTTTGCACGACCGATACTGGAATTTGGGGGCTGATACAGATATTAGGATGTAATAAATTCCTGATATTCTTTATTTATATATACAAAATACAAAATTACAGCAGGGCACTAAACAGTAGGCATCCACTTTGATTATAAGTTAAAAAAAAAAACACAAATAGAACAACTTGAATTAAGAAAAGGGAATAGGAAAGGGTACATAAAATGGTGCTTATAAAATAAAAAAAAACAATTAGAAATATATTCTGTAAAAAATATTGAGCAATATTTACACCAATAGCTATATAGACTAATAAAACTGTGCTAGGATAATAATGGGTCCATAATATCAGCCGACTGACGTACCTGACTGACTAATTTTGAGGAATGGAAGTTAGATCCTGGATGTGCAGTATTTTTCTTCTGCTGTCTAAACTTTAGACAGCTGTGAATTTAAAATGACATCAGTTTAATCTCAAGGCTATTGGTTAAAAATGATCATGAGGAACAAACTATGCTAATATAGGTGTTGCTGGCCAGCATGCAGGATTTTTTTTATCATGGCTGCAAGATCGGGGGCAGTTGTAACATTGTGTTAAAACTGCCTCCTGAGCCACATTAAATTTAAATATAAAATTATTTGTAATTCAGTTCAAATAATTAAAACCTAGTTACCATGTGAATAGGTTGCCAGTCTTTGCAAAATAGAGACGAAAATAGACTTTTGCTTTGGATGAACGTGATGCTAAAAGAATTTGAACCATATACAAAAATTCTTAAGTAAACTTATTAAGATACAGCAGTAATGTGATTACTTTGAGGTGTGCTGTTATTTGAGATACAGTGAGTTAATATGTCTTATTTCACTACTTCTCGCATTAAATTTAATATTTTACGAGAGCCAGACAGATATATCAGTTGGCTGATATTGGCTGATCACAGCTACATCAGCCTGTTAGTATCGACGTATTTGTTATCTGATACATGCTGATGTGAAAAGTTTTTAATTTTTATTTTGACAGAACATAATACAACTTATTTTGTATTGTTTTTAATTTTTAGTTTTATAGGCAGTAGTTTACGTACATTTGCTCTTTTCTAAAATTCAAGTTCATTATATTATTATATATTATATTATATTTGTTTTTTTAAATGTTTATAGCATTTATAATAATTAAAAATTCTAGCGAATGTTTACTGCTTCAGCCTTGATGTTATTTTGGTCAATAACTTTTATTGTTACACTGTAACATATATGTTTTGGAGGACCAACACATATATGTTAGTCACAAATGTTTGATAAGCATGTTTGTGGGATCAGTGGGATATTGGCCGACATATTAATGTATTGAATGTTTTTTAAAAACTCAGTAAAATCATTATCAACATCAGCCCCAAAAATCAGTTGGGCTCTCTATTATAGTCTTGTCCTTATTAGTAAAATTAGATCAATTGTAGTATTAATTAGGGCACATACGTATGTTTCATATATCAAAAGATGATTGTTGTATTTCAAGTAGTCAGTGAGTTATGAAGGAAAATGTAAAAACTGTTACAATTGCCCCCAGTCTCCCCTACTGTTATATAACTTGTTATAATTACAAGCAACACAAACTGTTTTCTTCTTCTACGCCTCCTGACAACAATTTAAAGAATCCTGTAACCCCTCCTGCCCCAGTATCATTTGAAGATTATGAACTGGTTGATACATGACTTACTTTAGGTGTGTATGAAGGCCCTGCTGTCCGCCCCCGCACTGTAAACACTGATGTTAATGTGTTCCACAGATTATGATGCCTTCACTGACAAGGAAATAATCGGATTACTCTGTAGGAAGAGCCTCTGTGACCAGTTTCCAAAAGTCTGCAAACAGTGCGGATTATCTTAATTGAATTAATTCTCAATACACAGATCTGCGGCTGCAGCAGCTGATCCCAGAGCAGCCGCTCCGCCGTGACGTCAGCGGGCTATAAAACCAGCCCTGCTCCCAACTGGTCCCATTAAAACCAACAGACCAGACGAGCTGGCGGAGCCGCGCACGCAGGGAAGAAAAGTCCCCTCCAGAGTCACCATGACGCACTGTTAGGAGAACTTTTTTTTCCACGGAGATCTCTCAGTTCAGGACTTTTCATTTTCCACCGAGCAGTTTTCACTTTCCCGAGTTTCCCCGTTCCCGAGCCGCCGCCGCACCGGTGTGATGCCCGCCGGGATGTTCAGCATCGACAGCATCCTGTCCGGCCGGCCGAGCTGCAAGGAGCCGCTGCTGCTGCACCGGAGCGGCCCGGTGGTGCTCTCCGCCGGCCTCACGGACTCTATCTACACCGACTACAACGGACTGTACTCGGCCACTTGCGGGCCCTCTCCCCCCGGGATTCAGTCCGTGAACGGGACCCGGATAGGATATAACGGCTACTACTACGGACAGCTGCACGTCCAGGGCGCAGGAGGAGCTCCGCCGTGCTGCAGCTCCGTGCCCGGCCTCAGCCCGCAGCAGTGCCCCTGTATCCCGGCAGGTAGGAACACCGAACTCCTGTTCTCTTTGATACTTTTACTAACTTGTTTGAGTTTGTTTTTTGCTTTTTGACTTGCTCTGCCCCCTTTTTACTCCCCTGTTTTCTTTGTCTTTTGTTGTTAAATATCCGAAATGAGAAATCCACTCAACTGAAGCTGTTGCTGCAC
Organism: Lutjanus argentimaculatus; assembly: GCA_034769285.1. Classification (NCBI taxonomy): domain Eukaryota; kingdom Metazoa; phylum Chordata; class Actinopteri; order Lutjaniformes; family Lutjanidae; genus Lutjanus; species Lutjanus argentimaculatus. Next base: position 856,782 of record JAWZSL010000049.1, read on the forward strand.
ACATGCTTGACAATAAAAACAATATTAGGATAGTTATACCGGCTTCAAATAAGACAGTGAACTCCTTAGTGAAGAAATAAACAGATTTTTATCCAATTTTATGTTTCAAATGCATTTTTGTCTTTGTCTACGTAACAGAATATAAAGTTAAAAGTTAGAATTCAAGTGTTATTTTTGCAGACATTGTGTTGTAAACAGTGGTTTAATTTGTTGCATCGGGCTTCATTTTGATCCAAAATTCTAATTCTAATACTCTATTTAAAATACTGATTGTTATTCCTCAAAAGCTGAATTTATAACCCTTGATTCTTAATATTTTGTTGTGTTTCAATTTGTTTCCAAGACAAATATTCTGTCTAATCTTGTGCGTAAAAAACGAATTTTAAAGTTATTTTACGCACGAACTTAAATCTGGACATTTACGCACAGAAACCTGTTCCAAACACTGTGAAACATCCATATCTGATGTCAGACACATGTGTGAAGTCTTTGTCTTGTTGGTGTGATGACCCCGGTGCTGTTGCGGGGATAAATGTCACTGACCCATTTCCAAATGATCGATTTACGCATGAAAGACTTGTATACAAAGTAAAGACTGTTTGACTGCCTTATTTTTTATCAGTGATAATGTAATAACAAATTTTATTTAAGTTGTTTATGTGGCACTTTTTCTTAATAATGTTACAAATTATTTTACAAAAAGAAATAAATTCAGAACTAAAACATTCTCGTGCGTGAAAAGACAAAGCTTATCCCAAAGTTTCATATTTCTTCTATTTTACGCATCAGCTGTAATCCGCACGTACACAAGTGAAGCCAGAGTTTCCAATTAGCCCCATTACTCATCCACAGTGTTTATGTGTGTATACACGCTGTGGCAGTTTGATTCCAGCTCAGCTGTGTATTGTGTGTGTGTGTGTGTGCTGTTTCAGGCTATGACAGCCCGGGCTCGGTGCTCATCTCCCCGGTCCCGCACCAGATGATGTCCTACATGAACATGGGCAGCCTGTCGCGCACCGAGCTGCAGCTCCTCAACCAGCTGCACTGCCGCAGGAAGCGGCGGCACCGCACCATTTTCACCGACGAGCAGCTCGAGGCTCTGGAGGGCCTCTTCCAGGAGACCAAGTACCCGGACGTGGGGACCCGGGAGCAGCTGGCCCGCAAGGTCCACCTCCGGGAGGAGAAGGTCGAGGTCAGTGGGGATTCATATACGGCCTTTTACAAACATACTGCGCTGAATCAGGCACAACGACACTGTGTTACTCTTAGTAGTTTAGTAGTTTAGACCAAAGTTATCAAGACGAATTTACACGTAGTCTCTCAAGGAGACGACACGTTAGAACAAAAGTATTATTATTATATTATTATTATTATTATTATTATTATTATTATTGTTATTATTATTACATTTTTACATCACTACAGAGTAGTTTTAATTATAGTTTACTGGGATTTTTGTCTCGCGCCTCTCCACAATTTAAAGGCCAACCAAGTCCACCTCAACTTAAAAAGAGACAGAGAGAAAATGAGGTCACATTATTTAGCTTACTCTAAAATAAGTACATGCTTATGAATCACGAATAATCACGAATACGAATACCTTTATTATCACTGTGTACAACGAGATTCAGTGTACTCTGCCAAGCTGCATAGAAGGAATGACTGTAAATGTAAAATGTGAACATGAAATATAAAAAAATAAGAAATTAAACTGTGTAGTAAGAGGGATTAATAGACGTAGAAAATACTGTTCGTATCATGTGTGGATGGTTCACCGTCCTTTTCAGCTTTTGGATGTGAGACTGAGCGCAGTCTCGTGTACAGTATGAGTGGAGGCTTAAAAGATGGCAGTAGCGGTCAGTAAGCAGTTTGTGTGAACTGGTGAGACATTGCAAGCGTAGATTTTCTTTTATTTTTATTCATTTATTGTTTTTGACAGTGCAGATTTAATCCATTTACCACAGAGCTGTATTCATATGGAATATAGTTTTGCGGTGTTAATAAATTTAAAAAATAACTCAGATATTTTCCAAGGAAAACCAGGCTAGACACGAATCAAGCAAGTAATAATAAATAATAATAATGAAATTAATAATAATAATAATAATAAATAATAATAAGGGTGATAATAGCAGGGTACCTGTGACGTTTGACGTTATTTTCAGCGAAAAAATAAAACCGAATTAAAGACAACGATTCTCCCATGTGATATCAAATGGGTTTAATATTAGTTTTTGAATAAAACAAACAAAACATATTCCCAAATAAGACAATAACGCGCTGTAAAGCTCTTTGACAGACATTTATTTTGTGCGATAAATAAAAGTGACTTGAACGAAAGAATGGAAGCTAAACACAGTGAAACTGATACCAACAACTATTACCCACAATGCTTCAATGTTTGAACGACACAGGCGAAAAATATACAACGAAAAGATCTATAGCCCAGAAATACATTTGTAGAACGTCACGTTAAACAATTAAGAGATTTTAGGCTTTGCGTAAACTGAAAAGCATGTCGGCAAAAATGTCAGAGGCAACAAAGAATGATGTTCAGTAATTCAAAAAATGTTTTGGTATTTAAATGTTATTCTGACTGAAATACTGACACATGACAAACTGTCAAACCGGGAAGATTGTGGTTCAATAATGAAAATAAAAATAAAAAGAAGGAAGTAAAGGGAAAAAAGAAAAGAAAAGAAAAGAAAAGAAAAGAAGAAAAGAAAAGAAAAGAAATTAGACATTAAAATTGTGTTTTCTATCATCACGTAGGTTTGGTTCAAAAACAGACGCGCGAAGTGGAGGAGGCAGAAGCGCTCTTCATCAGAGGAATCAGAGAACTCTCAGAAATGGAACAAAACGACCAAAACGTCCGCGGAGAAAACTGAGGAGAGTAAAAGCGAGGTGGACTCTGACAGCTGATAATCACACGCACGGCCACACACGTCTGCGTGTGTGTGTGTATGTGTGTGTGTGTGTACATATAGTGGAAACAGTGATGTGGACTCCACGACACGCCGGTGGTGTGATGTTGCCATGTTGCACAGTTGTACATAATCTACATTTTATTATTGACTCTGTGTCCGCTATTTATATTTAATTTAAGTTGTTTTTGTAATGTTACGCACGGCCGGGTCACGTGACGGTGGCCGCGGATCGACTGACGTGTCTGAATATATCGTAATGTTCTATGTGACATTTTTATGGATATTAAATGTTGTAATTCTGATATTTTTCCGTTGTAACATTATTCATTGCGCTGAGGCGGCCGCAGTGTGAAAACATCTGCAGAGGCGGAGCCGCAGCAGCATCAGCACACAGCTGGAGGAAGAAGATTTCTTATGTTATTTTATTTTAAAAAAATAAGAAAACCTACGTAAAAGGACAACGAGTATACATTAAAATACTGATGAAACACCAGCAGCTGTCTGATTTTTTTTATTCCAGGTGGAGGGATGCTCATCTTCTCTGGTTGATTTTTAAATATCAGTCCCCTTTAAAATGTCATCAATAATTAGAGTTGCACATATGGATTTTTTCAGGCAGTATCATAACCGATAATTACCTGATTCTCATGACCAATAAGGTCGACGATAATTTCACATTTTTATATTTTAAAAAGAAGTTGATTTTAGCTGTAGTTTATGCACAGCTGAGGATAAGAAAGACTCAAATGTAGTGAGCAAAGATGGATGATTTAATATTTCATAACTGAACAAACCAAACCTGACTGACATCACTATGACAACAAAAACAAACGAACAAATAAAAAACAGTTCTGACTCTTCAAATGACGTTTATGATGACACATTTACGATTTTAAAGCATTTTCCCTGAAAAAAAAAAACCAAACAAAAAACAAATGAAATGCTTTGACATAATCAGATCAGATATTGTTAGTAACGTTATTATTGGAATGATAAATAATAATATAAATTTACCTTTATTTGTCAATAATTTATCAGTCAAGATATGTTAGGCAGAACATTTTTTTTCACTTATTTTTTATTTGGTTATTTCTCAGATCCGCTTTTACAAGAAAAATAATTTCACATACACTGATGTGCTCTGTAGCTCTTCATTTTTTAATTCTAATTGAAATAAATGACAACTTTGCAGCAGAGCAGATTAAGGGGAAATAAAAATGGCATTTTTCAAAATAAATTCACATATTCAGCTGATTAGGCTGACGTGCCATAGCCACTGAAATTATGCACTTTGTTGTTTTTGTGCGGTTTGGGGTTTTTGTTAACATGATGGTAAAATTTAAAAATGATAAGTGTTTTGGAAATTGTATAGTTTGATGTCAGTATTTTCAGACCAAATATAACCAAGATTTGGCAAAAATAAATAAATAAATAAAATAAAACAAAATAAATATTTTTCTCAACTGGCATTATGGAGAACATTTTTTAAAGCTTTTAGATCAAATAAGACTTGAAGAAAATACAACTGAATCATTGGCTGGATAAATAAAATAAGAAAAAATCATAATATTAATTTAAGAAACAAAACAAATGAGCCTTTTATTTTGGTGTTTTGGGTCAAAGTTTTCTGTTGGGTGGAGGCTCTCATGTTGATCTCAGTGTTTCTTAAAGTCTTGCTACGGCCCTGCGGCTAACGCAACTGTCCCTGTCTCTGCCCCTGTCCTGTGAAAACCACTTATCTCCAAATTTGGTGATTTCGGAGTTTTGGATAAAACTGAAGGAGGGAGTGCTGCTTTATGAGCTGAGACAATTCTCGTACTTCTTGAGCCAAACAAACCATTTACGAAACCACTGGATCGTCTGAAAAATGCATCGCCACAAGGCCGGCTGTTTTTCTTAGCTCCTGAAAAGTTGACATTTTGTAGATTAGTTTTTTTTTTTACTGGACAGCAACATCATGCAAATAGTGAAGTAATATTTTCATTTGATTAATTTATCAGTCTGTAAAATGTGAAAAGTGATGAAAACAAAAGCCCGTCACATACAAGAGGCTTCAAGTGAGTGAAACTGCTTATGCCGTCTGAAATCAGCCAAAATACCACAAGTGTATCACAGTTAACACCAGCAGATCCTCACAGTGGAGGTTTGGTTTTATTTCTTAAAGGTGTAATATGCAAAATTTTCCAAAAAATCATTGCATAGACTCGTACAAATAAAATCCCTCACAATCATCACTTATGACCCACTAGAAGTGTCTGCAGAGATCGTGCCCTTTTCCCATGTCTTCTTATTTTCTCATTATTTTGCAGCTCGGGACACTTTACCAACCTAAAACGTTGGTATCTGACGTCCTGTGACTGAGACTCAGTAATCAACTATCTTTCTGGTGCGTTTACGAACAGTTTGGACAAATCCTGCTGAGTCTACCTTTAATAAACAGCCTAAACGGTTGTTTAAATGTTCATTAATTTTCTGTGGATGGACTCGCAGATTAATCGGACCATAACGGTTTTAACATTCGTCACCATTTCATAAAGTAAATTTGTCTTCATACTGTTAAAGTTATTCATTTACTCCATAAATGAGCTGTGGATCTCATGAACGTCACTGGACTGACAGTCAAACCTCACAGTTTTCCAGTGGAACAACCCAGCAGCATCAGGCCTGCCTGTCTGTGTTGCTCCTGCTGCATTTTTCAGCCACATTCCAAAATGTAAAAGTGGCAATAATACACTTAACCCTCAAATTTAACATACAGGCGCTACCAGTTGGGATCCCTGGAGAGCCCAAGAATAAACTAAGAAACAACCATCGCAGCAAAACGTTCCCGAATTTCTGCCCAAAACATTATTTTTTATGCAATTAATGCCATCTAAATATATATATATATATTATATATATATATATATATATATATAATATATATATATATATATATAACAACACACACATATATATATATATACATATATATATTATTATTATTTTTACAAACGTTATAGTTAATTTGGATATTGTGTAAAATAAAATGTATACTTTTCTTATTGCAGCTTTTATCCCAAGTACAAACCTCACATTTAAATACTTAAAAAGCTTATTTACCCAACTTTAATTCTTCAATAATTTGGTTTTCAGGAATTTCAAGTAAACATTATTTGTGTAGTAATGAGGTAACTTTGATCCCAATATGCTCAAATCAATCAGTTCTCCTCGCAAACCGTCCTCCTCACCTCCTCTGCAGCTTCTAACATGGTTGAATTTGTGTTGTTCCTCACACACACACACACACACTGTCTCGATCATCTCGAGCTCTGCCTGCATGTCAGTCAAATACATGAAACAATATTGTGCAGTCTAATCTTGCATAATAGACGATAAACATTTAATTTACTGTCATAAAACACAAAATTATGCATTTCTGACTTTGAACATTGTGTAACCTCAGGAAGAGCTGTGTTTAAGGTCGACGACGGAGCACATGAGGATGTGTGTGTCTGACTGCCTAAAAATGACATCTGACAAAAAATACACCCGCGGGTTGGTAGGATTAAGGCTAAAGGGACAGTTCACCTCATAATCAAAAATACATATTTTTCCCCTGGCCTGTAGTGCTGTTTATCCATCTAGATTCTAAAGTAGTTCCAGTAGATTCTGATGCAGAAAGAAAGTAGTTCCTACATGAAACTGCACACAACAACGTCTGTGGATTATTTTGAGCAACTGGGTCATGATTTTTGGAAAAAGACACTTTTTTCTTTCTTTGTTTTTGTGCATTGAGTAACACAGGATTTGTGACATTTCATCTCCGAAACTCTACAACTCACACTACAACAGTATGGATGGATAAATAGCACTTTAAGCCAGGAGAAAAATATGTATTTTTGATATTTGGGTGAACTGTCCCTTTAAGGCCATGTGAAATACTGCTCCAGCATTATTGTAGTAATTGAGAATCAGGTAAATAATGCTTGTAAATTGCAATGAATAAAAATAAATCATATTTAGATTAATTTCTGCAAATCCTTACACAACCTCTTTTAGGTTTAAAAATTACAAGCTTTACATTTCTTGTAGTAAAGCTGCTACAGCTGATCGTGAACAGATTATTTTGTTTTTGATGCAAAAACAAGTGTAAAAAATGCAATATTTCTTCCAGTATACAAACTAAAGTTTTTATTTGCTGCACTGGTGTACAAACAGCAGGTACGCGTGTGGATGTATGTGGGGTTTTTGGATGGGTGACAACATCACTTCAGCCTAAACGCTACAGTATCTGCCTTTGTGACTGTGCTGCAAAATGACCTGGTGATCAGATTCTAACAGTCTCCACAGTTTCGGCTCATGCAGAGGTTCAAATAACCTTCATCATTACTGGTATGTGATGGAATAAACAACACAAAAGCAAGAAAGGCAGAACTAAAACGACACAGATGAAAACAACACAGATTGCACAACATTTCCACACATGAGATAAATATGAGAGGAATTTTTAAAATAAAACAAAACAAGGGGAAAAAAGGAAACCAGAGTGAGAGCTGATCATCAGAGGTCAGCATGGGGTCAAAGTTACCCAGGACAGTTAGGACATAAGTTTATATATATAGGCTTTGGCAGTAACAGATTACATGTAATGGGATTATGTAATCAGGATCCAAAAAAGGTAACTGTTATCCATTACATTTACAGAAAAAAGAGTTACATTTAGTAAAAATTGTGATTGTTAGCAGGATTACAATTTATAAACTTGACAACATAAAATATATCAGGCTAAACAATTTGAACATATTTGGTATTGAGGTAATCCAAAAGTAATGGAAAGTACTCAGGTTACATTACTTAAATGTTGTGATACTTGGATAAGGACTTTGGACTACATTTTTTAACAAGTAATTAGTAACTGTGTCAGAATACATTTTTAAAGTAACCCTCCCAAACCTGAATATATCAAATTTAAAATGATACAACATCCTTTAATTATAGTATCAAAGGTACCAAAGCTGTAGAAAAAAATTATTAATATAAGTGCTCATTCACGATCTGAGTTCAGTTCAGTCTTTATTGTCCTGCCTGAAATTTGGCTGTGCATGTTGTTAATTAAAAGAGAAAAAAAGGACATTATTTCCTTTTGTTGTGGTATCAACAGAGGTATCAAATAACTTTTTGTTTTGGTATTATATGGAAGTATAAAAGTCTGGTATTGTTACAACTTTAGTGGGAAACATAAAGATATATGACAGATTTAAAACCAAAATGGAGCAACTAGATGAATGAATTCAGCTCCATCCTGACACAGCGCTGCAGGGCTGGGATTGGACGAACAACTGGATGCTCATTTCAGCAAATGTGGAAAACAGTCAAGTAGTGAGTCTGGCACCAAATGCTCGGTCAGGTTCTTGTTAACTCGCTCTGTGATCGCATGTTTCTTGATTTAAATTCATCATTTGATACAGTGTTTTATTTCTGCAACAATCTCAAAAGGCCTACAACTGTTTCCCTTTACCCACAAGGAAGAAGAGGAATAAACTACACAAACAGTGTCAAGTATCTGACACACTGCAGTGGATTTTTCCATTAATGGATATTTTAATCACATTTGTATTAACTGTAGTTGGACGACAGTATAGTCTTTCTAGCACATTTCCAATATTCTAAAATAAAACTGATTGAGAAGCACTTTCAGCACTTTTGTCTATATTTGTGTTTTATTTTATGCACATTTTAAGGTAAATTAAGCTTCTAATTTCTTCCACATGGACCACAGAGCAAATGTTGATCACAAAAGCTGTCAGGTCGTATCAAAACGGCACAGCTCTGAAGAACTTTTTCAGTGAATGTCAGTGGTCTAACTCAGTGGTTCCCAACCTGGGGTCCAAAACTATTTAAAAAGACACATTTCTTTGTCCTCAAAAAATAGTAGCTTACTGAGTAACTCTGTGATGATGAACTGTTATTGTTCTTATGGTAAGGATGACTGTCAGTTTGTTAGAAGAAAAATAATTAAGCTTATACTAAAAAAGACACATTCACTTTTTCTTTTGGAGAATGTGCACATGTATGCAGTCTGGGGGAGACTCAGCTTTCTTTAGATACAAGTTGAGTATCTAAAATGAAAAAGGTTGGGAACCACTGGTCTAATTGTTCACTGGCGTGGTCTCTCAGTCAAATATGAACTAAAGGGCTTTAAAGAAAGACACCTGCTGGAAAGGACAGGCAGCATCTAAAGGGATTTCTCACAACCTGGCAACCTCAAAGGTGCTCGTTAATGGTTTGTAATTTAGTGATTTATTAACCATCAGTGAAGACATTAGTTACAACACAAAGCTACAAAGTTTTTACAATACGCTCCTTATTAAGAAAGTAGTACCTATGATTGCATATGGGAAACTGAAAGCTCAGGAAAATGCTGCTAAAAGGGCCTTTTTTTGAAGGTCAGTAATGAACTTTAAGCTGAGTACCAGAATCGCTGTATACTGTGGTATGAAAATTGATCAGACCATGTACATTTACATATATATGGTATTGAATTCTACTGTATGCGTGCTATTAAAAGTATATGAAGTTTCATGGTTGTCAGGACGTAATAGTTTTTGAAATTATAATAAAATATTCATCCAAAAAACCTTCTCTTTTCATTCCAGGGTCATGTAATGATAATAAAAATAATTGTTATATCATGAAAATCTCATACTGTTGCAACTCTAATCTCAAATATATATGGTTGTAAATGATAAGAAATGTCTGTAGCCAGTGCATTATTATGGATTAAACCAGCACCATGATGTGCTGTGGGGTGCCAACCTCATATCTCCATGCTTTTACTTTTTCTTCTTTTTTTCCATAGATCAGTAGTATCGATCACCCTTTATGTGTGTCGAGGGTTTTACAAAAATTTAACCACTGAAAAATATTAAAAACAGCCACTAACTTTGACTAAGCAGTTTCCAGTTATTTTAAAAACACATGGTTCTTTTTTATTTCCTGAAAAGTAAGAGTTTTGGACATACGGGGTTTTAGCCTGACAGTGACAGGATCATGTTTTATGAGGGAAATGTTCATGCTGACCGTTTATATCACTGCAGACCCGACGTCCACTGAGATGGACATTCATTTCAAAAAATAAATGATGATGATAAAATCCTGTGTTCTTCACACAGAGGAAATCTGCGCATGAACATTTAATATGATGAGTTCAGTGTGTTCAGCAGTCCCACAAAGTGACGTCTGCATGGGTATGAATTCATATTTAGAAGGTGAAATGTGTCTCAACACTCAAAACTGGACATTTATTGGTGGGTTAGACTCTACACTTAAAACAGTATGTTTCCATTTACTGAAACCAATAAATATTTGATGTGCATTACAACGGACACAAGTCCTGAACGGGATCAGTTAGTAAAATTTTTTAGGTTTATGCTCAGCAGTGCAGGGATGTCTCCAGACTTTTTGGACAGGGGGGCCCCAAGAGGGGCACTGACTTCTGCAGGGGTGGCATGAAGTATGTACGTGTACATGCACACAATTTAAAATATTAAAATACCATTTTTTAAATATCTACTTTAATTACTAACATTACAGTGTCGTACAGTTTCTTACATTCCTGTGCAACAGTCTGACCAATCACAACACAACAGAGTGGCATCACGCAAATATAATATAAAGCTTCCATACTTTATTCTTGAAGTCCTCAAAAAGAAATTGTACCTCCATTGTTCCTCTATCCTGTGAATTAATCCTCCACACTCCATCATGAAAAATACTTTTATATTTAATTCATTATTTAAGTCAATTAACCTTGGAAAGAAAACAACAGAAAACAATTGAAATTTAAAAATACCCATCAAGCAGTTGGTTCAAACTAAGGCCCTGCCTCTCACTGGACAGATAACCAATAATATTGAAGGATAATGGGGTGGCCAGATTTTAGGGGTGGCCAGTGCCCACCCATGTCCCCCTTCTAGAAGCACCCCTGCAGCGGTGATGGTCCATATGGAAATCTGACAAATGCTGCTTAGCCCACTCAGAATGGGTCATCATTACTCTGATAAAAATAGTTATAATTCTTGAAATATTTTTTTCTTTAACTTATATTTTTTATACACATTTCCCCCTCGATCTATTGTGAGTAGAAAAGTGAGGGCTGAAACCTGAAATTGAGCGAGTGTGAAATTTAGTATTAAGCTAAGGTCACCATGCTAAAAGAAAACAAATCAGGGTCCCAAACGACAAAAGGAGGGTTAGGGGTTTTGAAAATAGGGCCGGTCTGTGGAAATGTTAGGTCCACTTTTTTGATCCTACTTCAGTGGTTCCTAAACTCGGGCGTGAGAGCCCTAAGGGTCCGTGGCCCCTGCTGCAGAGGGTCATGGATGACCAGTGGAGAGATATAAAGTGAAACAAAGTTAAATTAAGTTTAATAAAGTTTGCTGATGCTGTCATGCTGAAATTTATTTCACTAAGATTCAACTTAAGTGGAGTGTAATTGTATTATAATTTGCTAAATGGCGGCCTTATATTCCCCCTGGTACTGTGAGAAAACCACACACACACTGACACCAGTACAAAAGTTGATGGTGTCCCTCTGTAATGTGAATGATGCTGACTGTGCTCGCAGCAGCTCCTTCCTTCAGTGCATGCGTTGTGGATTGTGAGCGATGTTTGAGTATCAGTGCGGTGCAGACATGCAGCCTGACAGCCTCACTCTGATCTCTGCTTTATTCTAATCATTGCTGACTGCACAGCACACTCTGCAGCCCGCACTGCTGGCCAGAGGTGCACACAGCAAACACACTGAGCCATAGATCATCCGCATGCAGGTTTTCCATTAACGAAACAACTGCTACTGTAGCCACATCTGTAATCAGGCTGCACACACGTTATCAAAGGAGTGGAAATGAAATTTTCCTTCAAAATAAAGGTGTTGTATTCTCTGAGGACTCCAACATGAATCATGTGACCTGCAACACTTTATTTAAATGGATTTAATGACACCTTAGGTTACAAAATAAGCATGTTTGATATGGAATCTATTACAGTTGAAGTGGTTACATACAGTATCTAAAATAGCACATTTTTTCATTATGTTTCAGTCAATACAGCTGGACTTAAAGGAGGACCAATGCTGCCGATATGTTCGCTGTTTGGTCATTATTTTATGCTAATTTGATTGATTGAAAATTAGCTTGAGAACATGATACTGATGGTCACGTGTCAAGGATTCAAACACTTTGTAATGCACACAAAATACAACATATGTAAAGATAATTAATTAAATAAAGTTTTAGATTTAAAGAGTGCAATCAGTTTTAACACCTTCATCATGCTTACAAGGGCAATATTCCTAAATAAATTAGAAAGTAAAATGGAGCAAGAGCTCACGCTTCCCTTTTGTACGGAAGCCAAAAGCAGCTGTATTTGTATGCAATACTTTTTATTGCTGTTATCTTGAGATCACAAGTAATTATTTAATTATTCATGATAAAGTTTTTTCTTCTCTTCATAATGGGTTAATTTATCTTGTTATCTCGAGAGAAAAAGTTTTATTATCACAGGATAATGAGATAATTTACCTGTTCTCATGAGAAAACAAAAGATCATTTCCTCTTATACATAAGTAATTCAATTTAATTTAGTTCATTAAATTATTAGACATAAGAGGAGCCAGTGTACAGGGCGCTCATGTTGAACACAACCGGCAAGTGCAGAGTCACTTTAGTCAACATTTTCTTGTGATTAATTATCTCGTTATCTTAAGAAATCTGCCTTTTGTTTTTTTGAGAAGAGATAAATGAGCCTTTTATCACAAGAAAACAAGTTTTGTTATCTTGAGGTAACGATATAATTTACTTGTGATCTTGCGATAACGGCATTATTCCTCAATTTTTTCAGGAAGTTTGAGTCAAAGCAATGCAGCTGAGATTACAGAAGCCCAATGCCTGTGACACGTTCACTGTTTAGTCATTACTTTCTGCAAATATGATTAATTGAACATTTACTTAAGAACCTGATATTGATGTCCTGTCTTGTTGAGGAGCCATGTGTCTGTTTTAATACCTGCATCATGCTTAAGGTGAATATTCCTAAATAAATTATAAAGCAGAATGGAGCAGGAAGCTCACGTCTCTCTTTTGTACAGAAGCTGAAAGCAGCTGCATTTGCATATTTTTTATGCAATAGTATTTTTGCAATATTTTATAGGTATGTAACAATACCAAAAACTCACGGTAAAATAATACCACGATAAAAAGTCTGTGATACAATATTTATCACAATATTTAAAAAAAAAAAAAAAAAAAAAAGAAAAATGACGACTTGAAAGGATCTGGACTGTACAGCATTTTTTATTCATGTAAAATTATTTTTTCCTTTTAACTTAAAGTGCTTCTGCTTTCCCTCTTTCATAAAATAAAATAAGTAACAGCCATGACTTAATCATGTGCAAAACTTGGCATAATTTGTCTTTGGTTATGAATGTTTGAATTATATTTGTACTACACTGCAAAACAAAAACAAAGTATCACTCAGTAGCAGTGCTTTTATAAAATAAAATAATTGCATGCAATATCATGAAAAATAGCCTACTGTCACAGTCTGGTGCAGTATTTAGACAGTTTTTTATTGCGATATTACAATATTTGATATATTGTTACATCTAGAATATTTTTTAATAATATTTTTTTATTGTGATCTTGTTATAACAAGTTAATTATTTTGTTATCTTGAGATAAAAGTTTGTTTTCTTGTGATAACGCTGTCCTGTGTATTTTTTCTACTTATTCTATATCTCGTTATTTTTCTAGTTTTCTTTTATAAGAAGTATCACCTCTCAATATCTCTGCCAATAATACTTTTCAATGTAATTGCTAATACTACTTTTTCTATTTTATTCTGGCTTTTATTTTTATCTTACTTCTATTGTTATCCTATAAGGCACTTTTTTCTTTGCATTTACACTTTATATTTTATATTTCACTCATATTTGATGCTCTATTGTTTCTCATCTTACTGTAACTTTGGAGCAATCTGGCACAAGAAGAAGTTTTTTCTTATCGTATTGTATAGTATCTTCTCTCATCTTATCATATCTTATATATTACAGCATTAAAAAAATGTAGTATGTCCGTTCTCTGCCTCCAGACTTTTGCCCCGGTGCTCCGGTGCAGGTTAATCCGGTCCTGCCATCAGATGGATAATGATCAGTTATCTTAGGATTCTTCTGAAAGAGGAAGTTATGCTATGTATCTCTTTTTATTGTAACATTTTAGATACAAAAGAATTTTGTCAAATGTTTGTCTTATTTACTGTGAGGACATTTTGGAATCTGGGGGCGCTATTGCACCAACCAATAGGGGCTCATATAGCACACAGCACATAAGCTAACTGTCAGTTGTTTTAAATTTGAACTGGAGTACGAACCCTGATTTTACATTTAATTATGACTAATATGCTCATTTGACATTTTGTACTTTCAGCTCAACATTTTTGAAGTAACCCCTAAACATTTGTGCCAATATTAAAATCAAATTAAGTAAAAACATTTAATCCCCCAAAAAACTGGATGTTCAAACTGTCCACTGAAAGAGTTCAGGCTGCAGGATTTACAGACTGCTGTACTGAAGCTTCTGAAGGAATAATAAACCTGATACAGCCAGCCAAAACGTCTGAGTTTGTGGTGTGTGTGTGTGTGTGTGTGTGTATGCAGAAGACAAAATCATTTATGAAAGCAACACATATAATAAATTGTACAATATAGAAGGTGGGAAGCAGCAATGAAATGCCATTATTCAGAGTTACAGACTGTTTATTACAACCTGTATTGACTGTTATCAACATAATCTGTTGACAATATCGTCTGCAACAAAAGTAGATTGCCTGATTTGTTCAGGCAACTCAAACACACGGTTAAGACGAAGGAAAGATCTTTGTCTTGAGGTCAACAGTGATTTAAAGCAGGAGACAGAACATATTTACTCTTTAATCAAAACAATCAATCAAAGCCATGATCCTTCTTAATCTTAAACCTTAGCCTTTGTCTAAACATACCCAGGACCAACAAGTCCTCATATCTAAGCAACAGAATAGGTTGATTGCCAGAGTCCCAAAATGACATGTACGACTGCTGGAGAGTATCTGCACCAACAGTTGTACCAGACTTTAAGAAGGTTACATAAATCAGCGTTACATAACAGTGAAGTTACAAATGTTATGTTGGGTAAGTTTGGTTGGTTTACACAACCAAACTACTTGGTTAGGTTTAGGGAAAGATCACGGTTTGGGTTAACATTACATTGCATTGCATTGTGTTTCCTTTCCTTTCCTTACCTCACCTTTCCTTTCCTTTCCTTTCCTTTCCTTTCCTTTCCTTTCCTTTCCTCACCTTTCTTTTCCTTTCCTTTCCTTACCTTTCCTTTCCTTTCCTTTCTTCACCTTCCCTTTCTTTTCCTTTCCTCACCTTTCTTTTCCTTTCCTTTCCTTTCCTTTCCTCACCTTTCTTTTCTTTTCCTCCTTTCCTTTCCTTTCCTTTCCTCCTTTCCTTTCCTTTCCTTTCCTTACTCTACCTTATCTTTCCTTTCCTTTCCTTTCCTTTCCTTTCCTCCTTTCCTTTCCTTTCCTTTCCTTACTCTACCTTATCTTTCCTTTCCTTTCCTTTCCATTCCATTCCATTCCATTCCATTCCTTTCCTTTCCTTTCCTTTCCTTTCCTCTCCTCTCCTCTCCTCTCCTCCTGTCCTCTCCTGTCCTGTCCTGTCCTGTCCTGTCCTGTCCTGTCCTCTCCTGTCCTGTCCTGTCCTGTCCTGTCCTGTCCTGTCCTGTCCGTTCCTTTCCGTTCCTTTCCTTTCCTTTCCTTTCCTTTCCTTTCCTTCCTTGCCTTTCCTTTCCTTTCCTTCCTTACTCTACCTTACCTTACCTTACCTTATCTTACCTTTCCACAGCGATTTTCCACCAAATTAGCTGTGGTTCTTGAACCTGTTCCGTTCAGTATTCTTGGAACCTCGGTGCTCTCCAGTGAAGCAGCCCATTTTCCCACCAGTTCTGAACAGAACCATTATAATCAAGGATGCGTCATCAAAAGAGGATATTGTGCAAACCGCACTTCAGTTCACACTTCAGCTCAAGGAAAACCTGCCATTTTTCTCTCACTTCCCAGGTTCCAAACCAGTTGCTAAAAATGGTTCAAAATTAGGTGCAAACCGGAATGGAACCAGTTCTCTGTTGGTGGAAAAGGCCTAACTGAGATTCCCTGATGTTCTGTGTGGGCTGAGTATGGATTTTGTGGTTTGAAAAGGTTATGTTCCTCTATCAGTGACTTTGCTTAAAATTTCCATAACATTTGAATATTTTTGAGTTGTCTAAATGTAATGTAATTTCTTCTTAAAATCAGCATGCAGCAAGCTTTTAGGCACTTATATTCCGGGTTTGTTTGTGAGGGAGATGCTGTCAGTCTGGGCTCAGGCTTTGTTGATCCTGGACAGAAGAAATGAACATGGGATATGTGAGTCTAGAAGATTACTTGCACTTTTAATCTTTGTAAAACACTGCAGCAAAATAGACCACATGTTCATCTATGATTGATTACAGAAAGGTAAAAAAAAAAAAAATCCATTCACATATTTTCAATCTGCAAAGCAGATTTACATTCCAGCCCAGTGTCACTGCAGTTCATGAAATAATTACAAAATATTATTTTATATTAAATATAATCCATTTGAGAGAATCTGGATAAATCATGTCCTAAAAACCTAAAAAGATTATTAATACCAAGACTGTAATTCCACTTTTTGGTGGAAAATTATTCTTTAAGGATTTATATGTATCAATGTGTCATTTAAATTTGTCAACAGATAACATAGGTGTAAAAACATTTTTTTTTTTTTTGTCAACTCCATCGATTTTTACAAAAACATGATTTCATCAGGCATAAAAAGGGTTAGCTACACCCTAAGGACCCCTGTCTCACTTCCTGGTTTTAAAAAGGCAGGAATACTGATCAAGAACTGGTAAACTTTCTATTTTTAGGCAAATTCTTCAATAATATTTCCATCAGATGTGTCTCAACCATAACATGTCAACTCTGTAATCCTTCTAAATCAAAGCTAAATAAGAATTATGGTTTAAAAATCTATATTCTGATTAGCATTAAGAGAAATCTGAGACACTTTAACAAATAAAATGACTGCTCACTACGACTATGCTGTGAAATGAAAAAAAAAAAGTAACACTTGTCAACTCCATAAGACGTCAACTCTGTCAGATTTTCCATCTGATGGAGGTGACACCTACATTTAATTTAAATTTAAAAAAAGAATAAGGGCTAGGGTTTGGGTTTGGTGTCTAACCCTATACCCAAAACCTTAATTTTGAAGGTGTAACAGGAAGTGACACATTTATTACTGTTAACCTGACCGCAGAATGACAATAACTGTGTAATACATTAGTTTACAAGTGTCACAAAAATTTGAAAAACTTGTCTCCATGCACCCAAATCGAACAGATTTAAATTTTGTGACCATCTCATGAACTGCAGTTTTACATTCACACCACTGAGCCTCAGATGTTATGAGCAGATATTGATCTATCTCTCAGTCCATCTCCATGTGTTAATCCATCTTAAACAGAGTATAATGAGCACAGAAATTATCACCTTCCTTCCTCCTGGTTATGCTTGGATCAGGATCAGGAGGAGAGTGGGGCACCGGCAGGCTTTTTAAGGTGACTTTTGAAAAACAGATTAGAGCCGGGGCCAGATCAGGCTCTCTGAGATTTGGCACCAACACAAACCATGAAAACACACCATCCCTATTAATTCCTTGTATGTACAGCAGTGATTTATTAAGTGCTTCGCTGCGCAGCACCAGTGAGATCCACAAAGCCCACTGCCAGAGTCATTAATCTTTTTTTCAGCAGCCGTAATTTTCTATTTCACAAATTTAATACAACTCGTTTTCTTTTTTTTTCTAAACCGTTATTTCTTTGACCTTTTTATGCACAGTTCCCAGCACTTGGAAAAACAAAGGTGGAGTCCAAGAAAAATTAGGTATTGAGTTAACTTTCAGAGTAGATAAATCTTTGCTCCTTTTGCAAGCATTTAGAAGAAAAGTTTGTTTTTCATTTTTTTCTGTGCGACATTCAGTGGGCGAGCTGCTCTTACGTAAGCCAGGCTGATGATGCAGGGGCCTGATTTATTTACTCTTTTCTACGAAATACCTCCACATCTGACAGTATCAGCGTCTGTGTGTGTGCGCGGTGGGCGGGTGGATGTCTCTGAATGATGCTGTTAGTGTTCGGGGGTCTGGAGAGTTTTAGCAGTCATGGATTTGGCGGCTGGACTGACAGCTCTTGGGTGGATTCCCTGCTCTAAAGATAGACAGGGGTGTTGGCTGCTCTGTGGTCCACATCCAGAAACATTTCAGAAAATGGCCTCCCTCATCACAGCCGGCCCAGCCAGTCATAAACGAAAGCTAAGACAAATAACGCATATTTTTACAAAATGTAAACTTCCCCCTATATTATTACCATATTTCACTGGGATGACGCGTGGTTTGGAGTTTGTTTTTCTTTTTGTCCGCGACTATCTTTTTGGCCTCGGGATCTTTCCAGAGAGCCCGAGCCTTGAGGCCGCATTAGGGCTAGATGGATACACAGATACTCATAAAGACAAGTACAAATACACGCTGCAAAGTACTACCACAGCCATTTAAATACCCAACATGTGGCTTTAGTGCACAGAGCTGCCTGCTAACTTCCTCACCACCTCTGGCATCATTTTCAAAGAGATTTATTGGATTAAAAGTGCTTTTTGATTTATGTGACCGTTTTACACAAGGCTTGACATGTAAAACCTTATCTAAACTTTAACCTTATTCTGAAACGTGATCTTCATCTACACGTCATCATTTCATCAGTACAAGACAAAATACCTCAATCTTTTCTCTCATCACTGTGCTATGTGAACAGGGGTGTTCCTAGTTGGGGCCACCCCTGAAATCTGATTGTCCACCCCAACTGTTTGATGAGTATTTTTAAACCAGCATTGATTTCTTTTGTATGTAGACAACTTTTCATTTTTTACAGGGTTAATTTATTTGTATGATATGATGGTACAATTTCGTTTTGAGAACTTAAAGTATGGTAGCTTTATCATTTTTATGGTGCCACTATGTTGTGTTGTGATTGGTAGGTCTATTCATCTTTGAAATAAAAAAAAACATAAATGCAGGAATGTAATGTGTCTTTTACAAATGAAAAGTTGTCATAAGCAGTAAAATTTACTGTTGCTTAATTCATACACAAGGGGGTTTTACTTAAAGTCTTATTTGGTCTGGTGTGACCAGTAGTTTATGCTGGCTAATGCTAGCTTATATTAGCTAACTTTGGATAGATCTTCCTGTGTAACTGTGTATCTGTGTAACTGATCCTGCATTACACAGTGCCCTGCTCTCATGTTCAAAAAAATAACACCAAAGTACCCTCTAAAGTGTCCTTCCAGTGGACACAACATGGCAAAGTGCCCTCTTGGATGCCCTTCTACAAGACAAAAGAAAAAAAAATGGTAAAGTGCCCTCTAGGATTCCCCTCTACTGGACAAAACGTGGTAAAGTCCCCACTAAAGTACTATTCCAGTGGACAAAATGTGGTAAAGTGCCCTCTAGGGTGCCCCTCTAGTGGACACAATGTGTTAGTGCCCTGTGGGGGGCTCTTCCAGTGGAAAAAATATATAAGCTGCCCTATATACTTGACATGTAATTGGCTACTACATGCTTTAAATAGTTAAATAGTTCCCCTTGGGTATTTATTACAGAATTGTAATAGTTTTTGTACAACCAAACAATTTGAATCTGAATGGACTTGGAACCGTTTCACCTTAAATGCTTAATGATTTTTGCCACACTGGTACCCCATTACATACAGGTGGTACCCTTTTTATTTTTGTTTGCCCCTGCCCCTCAGACAGCCTGAGTCTACCCCTGCTTTATGATACTTCTCTACTGTGCTACTGTAAACAATAAACCCTTCTATACAACCTGTACAAGGCGGAACTGCACTATTCCACCTCATCGTCTGTATAAAAGTTATGGAGATGGAGCAGGGGGGGATTGTTGTTCCACCACTGTGACTCATTCACTGCTGTTTGTGATTTTGTTTTTTAAGTTGCAAACTTGGCGGCACGATGGCGCAGTGGTTAGCGCTGCCGCCGCACAGCAAGAAGGTCCTAGGTTCGAATCCCCAAGCCAGCAGGGCCTTTCTTTGTGGAGTTTGTATGTTCTCCTCGTGTCCGCGTGGGTTCTCTCCGGGTACTCCGGCTTCCTCCCACAGTTCAAAGACATGCAGCAGGTTAATTGGTGACTCTAAATTGCCCATAGGTGTGAATGTGAGAGTGAGTGGTTGTTTGTCTCTATGTGTTGGCCCTGCGATGAACTGGCGACTTGTCCAGGGTGTACCCCGCCTCTCGCCCAATGTCAGCTGGGATAGGCTCCAGCCACCCGTGACCCTCACGGATAAGCGGTTTACAGAAAATGAATGAATGAGTTACAAACTTATTACACATATTTGTCAGCTGTATGTAAGCAGAGAGAGGGTCAAGTGGACACAGCACTGACACAGAGCTGTGGTTGCATAAGTGTTGTGCGATCTCTGTACAAAAGGGGCAACTCTTTTTTCAACACGTTCCCGCTCCCAACTCATCAAATACAGCAGCTTGGTTAGAGGCCCAATGCTACAAAACTAAACTAAGCATGTTTGCTACATAAGTTACTGCACGTACCATGACGTAACTTGCATAATGTAACGTATGTAACATTATGTAACATAACTCATGTATGATAACTAACTTACATACTCTCAGGGGCAGTGGTGGTCTGAGGAACAGGGCTGAAAAAAATAAAAAAAGGGCACCAGCGGTGTGTGGCGGGGCACCAGCGGCCTGGAAGTCATGATGCATTTATGGTGAAGCAGTTCCAACCCCTGGTTTAGATTAAAATTATTTTATGATGTGACTTAAAATACAATTACTACACCTCTGAAGTATTAACTATTTAACCACATAGAATCACATAGAGTCCAACTAATTTTACAGCATGTTTGGCAGCAGATGTGTCATTTCACCGTTTTCTTGAATGGAAGGGCACTCTAGAGGGCACTTTATCACATTTTGCCCACTGGAAGGGCATCCCTTATCAGTGGCTGCTGTTGCGTGAAAGTTACATAGTTTTATTTTGAATAATAATTCTGGTTTATTACAATTTGTGTCTTACTTTCATAGTTCACCCAGAAGACCAGGGTTTAGTGCCAAAGTAACCCAAGACCTTTATTTTGAAAGTGCAACTGGGCGTTGCTAGTTTATTATTGCTAAGTTGACCCAAATCACTTTTCTGTCTTAAACCTAACCAAGTAGTTTTGGTGCGTACTTGTCTCAGGAGTTGGTGAAGACCAAAACAGAGCTAAATGGAGAGTTCATATTTGACTTACACTCATCAGGTGGAGTGCTCTAATGTGCTGGTGACTGGTGTTTGAAGCACTTCGCATTGTACATAAAGAACATTCATATATTATTTGAAGTTCTTAATGTCTAACATGCTTTTCTCCATTTTCAGGAACTAATACACTATAAACTCTGGAAAAAAAAAAAACACTGTCTTCAGCCAGAATGACCACTAGCTTCGGGATATTTAATCTTCTTTCTGTTTCACATGAGATCTGTAAACTGTGTCTTAATCACTCTTTCCTGACCTCTTTTGTACCAGAGAGCTTTTCTGGTCAAAGGAAGGATAAAGAACACACATATCCAGCAGCATGGCAGCACTGCCCACGCTTTACAAATAGCGAAGTGTAAGGATCCTTTTATTGGCCGAGTTAGCGCCCGCGAAAGCTCTTAACTACTGTAATGTTCTTTCTGACCAGCCGTGTAATTACACTGCCTGTCACCACACAAATCACAGCACACCCGTCATCTGCTGACTCCAATTAGCCGCCCCCTCCCGGCACCCCCACCGGCTGGCTTAAAACCACCGAGGAGCCTTAAATCTGAGGAGCTATAGTGCGGGTCAAAACCGACCGCTGCCAGCGCTCACTGATCTCCAAGGTGGAGGAGGTGATCAGAAAGTCCCTGACAACCCGGAGCTGAGCTACCCTCCAGGGGACAAGACCTGCACTGTAAAAAAATATCACAGTACTGCTAAACCAATACATAACAATTAAAAAAGAGAGGCTGACTCTAAAATGTGCATGTACTATATTAACTACAAATTCTGCATTCTTTCCACTGCTTTGCTCTCATTTCTGTCTAACATGAAAATCAACTTGCAGAAGCTTGTTTGAGTCGGGTAATCCAACACTGCAAATATCATGTCTGCTTGTTGTCAAAGTTCCATTATTGCTGGCAGGTCAAAAGTGCATATTGATGAAAATATTCTGCACTACACACTCATAACGCAACCTTGACATGAGTGGTCAATATAATCTGTTATTATGGCCCACACTATGAAACTGAATCCCTTCCCTTTTTACCATAAAAAATCATAAATTTGCACATTAATGTAAGCAAATTAGATAATATTAAAGTGTTTTAAAGATACAATTCATGGATAACCTGGTGCAGTGTTTCCCAAACTTTGTATCTGGGGACCAAGTTTTAAAAAAGGACACAAGGTCACAACCCAGTTCACAGTAGGCCTTACCAATAAATCTCAGAAAGAGTTCATTTGTTGAATTTGTTTATTTCCTCACATTAGGAAGCAAAATTTTAGATATTTTAGCCCAAATAAATGAGACAAAATAAGTGAATTTAGGCAGAATTAACAGGCTTTCATAATCACCTCTCATTAGTAAAACAATATACATATTTTAAATGCTTTATAAAAGGTGTACTGCAGAATAATTTCCATAGTGTTTTATTTATTTGGCGACCCAAATAAAATCTCCTGTGACCCACCTGTGGGTCACGACCCAGTCTCTGGGAATGACTGACCTAATGGATTGTAATATACTGAGGTATTTTTAATGGATTATCTGTACATTTTAAAACTAACCAAATAACATAAAATGTCTTCAAAGGACAGGGGTGTTTCAATAATTATGACAAATCAGGAATACTGTCATGTTATTTTGTTTTGTTTTGTTTTGGACATCATAAATACTGTTTAAATGGAGTTTTGTTTTATTTTATTTATTTTATTTTTTACAAAAAATAAATCATTTGTAATCCATTACAAATATATATAATCGTTAGAATGTATTGCAATATGTTAGAATTTAGCCATTAATTTACTCCAAACTCAGGGTGAACACCTAAATTTGCAAGTTAATAAAAAACAAAAAATGAAAAAATAAAAATAAAACAACAACAACAACAAAAACAGGGTTCATTTTTTACAAATTAAAAATCTTAAGCCTGGGCAATATGGACAAAATCAAATATCACAATCTTTTTGACCAGATACCTCAATGTAGATATGTATTGACCTTATGACAATACTGTTAGTGCAATTTGAAAAAAATTATCATTAATGTGCAAATAATGACTAAGTGGGTAAAGACAAATAAAAGAACAGCTGGGACAGTCTGGCAAGTTGAGAAAATTACATGATTTTTTGACATTTACTGTAAGAACACCATATCAAAATATAATGATATCAAAATATATGATGATATCTAGTCTCATATGACATCATCAGTATTTACTGATATATAGCCCAGCCTTGGTTGCCCCTCTACCCCTTAACCCAGCAGTTCCCAAGCTGGGGGGCAAAGAAGACCAGGGGAGACATAAAGAATGAAACAAAGTTGAATGACTATGATCTATGTAGGGGAAATAAACAAACAAGAGTTTGGTGATTCTATCCTGCTAACCTTTATTTCACTAAAAAAAAAAAAGTCAGTTCCATCCCCAATTATTGTTAATAATTGATAAAAATTGTTTGGCTTATGAAAGGAGGGCATGACAAAAAGTTTGGGAACCACTGGATTAACCCATGCAGGAAACACATTAAAACTCCTTAACATATCACAATCTTTTGATTCATCCATTAATTTACCCTAAATGGGGTAAACACATTAAATATCTGAATACTGGTTCCTTAAATATAATCAAGATTTACTCCTGGAAATATTTCAGGCCCTTGATGTAAAGCAGAATCCCTGTCTGGCCACCATAGCAAACACTGATGGTGTTCACTGCGTTTTCTCAGGTAATTTAAGGTGAAACTCTGGATAACTCAACAACACCAGGTTTAATTTTACCTTCATTTGTGACACATCATGTATTTTCTGTTTGGTTCTGCTGATGGCCATGAATACTACAATACCCATGAGCCACAGAGAGTCAGAGGCATGATTCACAGCTGTAGCAAATCAAAATCATTACCTGGTTTATCATTTGGAAACAAAACTTTGCACCATGGTTGCCTGCTTCATCCAAAATTTACCCAAAATGCAAAAGTGAACTGACTTAAAAGGATATTCCACCCTAACAAAATAATCCACTCAGTATGTACTCACCCCTATGCTGATGTGAGATGGGTGAAGATCTTCAGTTCACAAAACAATCCTGGAGTTTCAGCAGAAAACAGGGTTGCAGCCAAATCCAGTACAATGGCAGTGAATGGTGACCACGGATAAAATGTTAAAAAAAAAAAAAAAAAAAGAACACAAAACAAACACAAAATGCAAACATGGCGTCAATCTCGCGATATTTTCACACGTGCATATACGAAGATATAATGAAGTCTCGTGATTCATCGACGCCATGTTTACATGCTACCTGGGATGCTACAGTTGACATTTTGGCTAAAAACATGGTGTAAATGGTGTCTTTTGTGGTTAAATTTTAATGTCGCGGCTCACGGACTCTTGGATTACACCACACGAGCAGGATGGAGACATTTTGTGTTTGTTTTGTGGTTTTTTTTTTTACATTTACATTTGGTCTCCATTCACTGCCATTAGCTGCAACCCCGTTTTCTGCTGAAACTCCAGGATTGTTTTGTGAACTGAAGATCTTCCCCATCCTCACATCGCATAGGGGTGAGTACATATTGAGTGGATTATCATTCAGCGGTGGAATATCACTTTAAACTGCTGAAACTTTTTAGAAATGGTTAACTTTCCCCTCACTATTATAAGTAAGAGTACATCCTCTTTTATAATTATAGTTTACTACTTTCTTTAGTACTTGCACTTGTATTTCTACTTCAATTTTGAAGGTAGTTGCTCATCTTTTGTACTAATCCAAGAGAATTTCTTGTAGAGCTCCACTCACAGAGCTCTACTTCTCCCACTTTGCAGCTCTGCTCTCTGGAGCCTAGTGAACGGCATTCTGGTAATTGTAGGAAAGTATTAACAGAACAGATGCAGATGGAAAAAAGTTAATTTCACAGTGTCACAGTAAAATTCCTAGACTGCAGTTAACATGACTAACTGATGATATGTGACAGTAGCAGTGAATAAGGAGGTGACTTGGTTCCACCGGCGGTTCTGTGGTTTTATAGTACGACTTCTCTTCTGGAGGTCTTTAAGACTCGTCATGCTCGGGGGGGGGTTATAATGTGTTTTGTGTGGTGGGCTCCTGCCAAGGCAAACACACCTGAATAATCTAGATGAAGTATACCTATCAAAACACATGTCCGCCTCGCCCGCCCTGCAGGTTACTGCACCGCAGACTGGGGCAATTGTGGTTTTTCAATTGGTTGGTGATGCAGAGCGGGGCGAGCACATACTGGGATGAAGGTCTGACCACTTATTACTGCCTCAGGGTGAAGCTGAGGCTGCAGACCCAGGGGACAGGGTGTGGTTTGGGGGCTGTGGGGTTAAAGGCAGTGTAAGACATGAGGCAGTGAAGGGAAAGTTAGATACTTGATGATGAATGGAGGTGAGCTGCACTGAATGAGACAAAATGACCTGAATGATCCGTTGCTAAACAATGATATCAGAAGCATTGCAAGAGGACACCAGAGCCTGCAAATGTAATATCACCCATTCTTTAGATGTGGGACACATCATGTCCTACCAAGAAGAACTTCAAAAAATATTATTTTATCATAATTAATACCAACATTCCACTTCTTTTTTTGTGAAAATCTATTCTTTAAGGATTTTCATAAAATAAAATATATTAATTTATGAAAAGTTTTGGTGTGATTTAATTTTTTTTTTTTTTTTTTTATTTCTAAACTCTCTGTGCCAGAAAAACAGCCTTGTCACTAGAATTCATAACTTAAAAAAAAATTTAAAAATGTGTTAAAAGCCTTCTAAAACTAACAATAACTTATTTATAGTTCTGGTCCAACCAGATTTCCTTATTTGCACTGCTGGTCATGGCTAATTGTACATTTGTCAGTTATTTTGTACATTTGTTTCAATACCACTCTACCTCATTTCTCACTGTCTTGTGTATATAATTTGTTATTCTGTCTACTTGCATTTTGATATTTTGTACAGTGTTGTGGTACACTACTGGACGCTATATTTGGTGTAGTGTGTTCCTGTATATTACTATTCTTGTATATTACTCTTGTATATTTTGTTATTTATTATTTATTATTTATATATATTTTTTTGATTATTTTTTTTATCTGTTTTTCTGTCTGTCTGATGACTGTTGCTGTAGTACAAGAATTTCCCAGTTTGGGATCAATAAAGTACTATCTATCTAACTACTGATAACATAGGTATAAAAATGTGTTATTACAATCAACTTTATTTCAATTTTTTCATGACAATGTTGGCCTTTAAAAGTTAAACTTCCATCAACTACATCAGATTTTTACAAAAACATGATTTAATCAGGCATAGACAGGGTTAGCTATACCCTAAGGACCCCTGTCTCACTTCCTGGTTTAGAAAAAGGCAGGAATACTGATCAAGCACTGGTAAACATTTTATCAGATGTGTCTCAACCATAACATGTCAACTCTATAGCCCTTCTAAATGAAAACTAAATAAGAATTATGTTGTAAAATGTGTATATTGATTAGCATTAAGAGAACTCACTTTGACAAATAAAACGGCTGCTCACGACCATGAAAAAACGTAACATTTTGTTGACTCAGTAAGATGGAAAATCTGATGGAATTGATGTCTACATTTAATTAAAAATGTAATAACGAGGAGGTTTGCTTGTTACAAGGTTTAATAGCAAAGAGTTTGATGTTTTAAAATATATTTTCCAGTATAATTGAAGAGTAAATATCAAAACCCCCACAAATGTCAACAAACATCAACAATGTCAAGAAACGGACTGCTGGACCAACTATGCCCCACCTCGTGAGCCAAGTTCTGTGATTGGACTAATTTGATTCCCCTTATTTGCTTTTAGGCAGCATTAACAGGAAACTCTCCATAAACTTGCACTGTTATGTAGATGATACCCAATAATATCAAGCAATCAAGCCAGAAGCAAATCATTTAGCTACATTTCAAGCATGCTTTAAGGATACAAAACCCTGGATGACCTGCAGTTTTCTCCTGTTTAACTTGGACAAAACTGCAAAACCCTGGAGGCTGGAGATTGAGGTTTCTGGCTCTTAAATGGAAGGTTTTCCTCGCTATTGTTGTCATAGTGCGTACTCTTGGTGGTAACTGTTGGGTCCCTGTAAATAATGTTGTAAAGAGCACGGTCTAGACCTGCTCTATATGAACAGTCCCTGAGATAACTTCTGTTATGATTTGGTGCTTATAAATAAAACTGACTTGACCACAAGCCATGCCAAAAATTACCATGACACTGAATAAAGGCAAACCAAAATTGAACCTACACTTTTCACACCACAGTTTAACAGCGAACAAAGGTGGACAGTAAAACTATGGCCCTAATTATGGTTTCACTCTGTTGTCTTGATAGCAAGGTGTTTGATTTTTTCACAGCTTCACTGATCAAATTGTTTCTTTGTGTATTCTGTCCTTATTAAAGTGGAATTCTTCTTTGGCTTGCATGTAAATGAATGTACATGTGGTGTGTTCGGGTGTGCATTTCCTTACAAGATGCTTATTAACATTATTATGTGTTAATACGACAATGTAAGTGTTTAATCGCATCATAATCACGTTAGATTTTGAGACATTTCTAAGCACCGATAAGAAACTTGAGAACAGATAGCATTACAAGCACATTTCTGAGTGTAACTAACTTATCTGTTTTATTTATTTATTTATTTAATTTAACCAGATAAGTCGATTGAGAACCAATTTTCATTTACAATGATTACCAGGCCAATAGACAATAAAACATAGGTCATCACGAACAAGAAAACAATCTCATACATTAAAACATCACAATATTCTTTATACGGCTCGAGTGTTCAGAAGCAGATGTTCAGAAGCAGGTGCATCATCAGAGACTGTTGTTTGTAATGATTTTTATAAATGTGGGAAACAGAGTGAGGGTGTGTAGTTTTAGATTCTTTTGCAACTCATTCCAGTCAGGACTGATGGGAAGACCATGTTAATGAGACTGATAGAGTGTAAAATCATTGGGTATCACTTTAAAATAAGGGCCCATTACTTAACATTAGTTAATGCAGTAATACACATGAATAACCATTAATTAATAGTTAACTAATGTGTCTAATAATACTTAGACACTTAGATACTTACTATTGGTATTCATGGTAAATACAGTATAAATTCATACAGTTCATATAGTTTATAAAGATGCTATTAACAGTAGTTAATATAAAAAAGCAAAGTAGCACTATAATAAGCATTAAGTAAATGTTAACAAATGTCTCCTGTTAACATTTATTAAAGTTTTTATATGTTAAATAGGGTATAAACTGATGTGTATGATTGATAAAAAATTAACATGCTTATCATAAAGTTCATTTTATAGATGTTTGATTTGAGGGTAAAAAATGTCCACTTGCTGCTCAGTCCTCCTACTTCTGACTTATTTTTGGAGAAGGTTGAGATGTAGAGGTCTGCTTGTTCCTTTATCTTCATGTAGATGTTCATTAACTTGCACCCTAACTTATAATTCATTGTGCATGTTACATAAACATTACTTGACCATAATTAGCCATGTATCAAGGCTAATAAACATTACTTAACCATAATAACCTTGTAGTAATGCTCTTTGTGACCCTTACTGTACAATTGAAAACACATATCCTGGAAGTTACACCTCATAAATGCATAAGGATGCTCAATAAGCATTATGTAACAATAATTAACCAGACATTAAAGCTTATTAATGTTAATTAAGGGACCTTATTGTAAAATTACCAATCATTGCAATATCACTGTTAAACCTTTACTACGTTTTTGTTTCTTTATTAAGATTGATTCATACTTAATGTGCATTTATTAACAGTCAAATACACTTTTTGCAGCTCTGATATGTAGAATGAGATTGATGCCTTGTTAGTTGCCTTTATTATGCACTTATTAACAGTTTATTATAAATGTACAAGGTCATGATTACATACTGTATTAACACTTAGCATTACTAGCGTAATAAGCTTTAAATTACAAAGTGATTTTGTCCTAGAGTTGTTGCTGCACGAGTACGAGTCCTTAAAATTTCATTAAGATATTGCTTTACTGGATTTGTTATCAGGATTAATGCTAATAAACAACTTTTCTGACTAATCTATGTCACTCTATACCATATTACAAATTATATTTCCAACATGTTTCTGCATATATGTCAACAACTCAACAACTTGTTAAGTTGGGGAAGTTCACGTGAATTTTCACAGTCGAGAACTAATTTTTTCACAATTTTTCTACATCAAATGAATACACAGATAATTCCAACGTTCTAGGTTAACAGAAGAGAGATGATGGAGAGATGGAGAATCACACGCAACAAAGGTCCCCGTTGGACTCAGACTGGGGGACGTTGCAGTTCATAGTTGGGACTTTAAGCCCTGGGGCCACATGGCTGAGGTTTCTGTTTGGGTGTTGGGGGTGGGTAGGGGAGTTGTAGGTGTACATGCCCTGCTGACCTGCAGTGGAATGCTCTCCATGAGTTCAATCCCACCCTCAGGGGATTTCTGGGTTTTTAGCTGCTGCTCACCTCTGTCGCCGACATTATCCAGAAAACCTCCACTGCAGCACCACCTGAAACTTCCAGCAGGCAGCATATTTATATCACCCCGCAATGTCAACCCATCCTCCCCCACTCGCCTCCACCCAATCGGCATGGACTCACAGTAGATCGCTTGTTTTTGACCCCGGAGTGTCCCCCCTTGTCCTCCTCCACTCTGTCTCCTAGTTGCTGAGAGCGAGGGGTAAATAAAACAATGTGTGGATTAATGATCAAGTGATTTGAAGGCTGTGTTCTTCCAAGGGCCAGAGCAAACCGCTCTTTATTTACCCAAAGGATAAATCAAAATTATGGGCTGTATCAACAATAGAACTGTGCTCCCCAGAGGGAAAAAAGTAAATGATAGATCATCAGTGGAAACGGGTATGCTATGAATTACACAAAGTCCCTTCTGTCTAGTTATCTGATAATAGCTACTCCTTCACACGCAAGAATCTGACACATTGATTAATCCAGTTTTTCTGTTAAATACTCAGAAATGAGGAAATCCTCTGTGGATTATGTCATACAGTCAGAAAGGTAGAAGAAAATCACACTTACTGCAGTTGCTCCAGTTTGATGAGATGTTTTTGGCCAATAAGCAGAAAATGTGTTTTGATCAAGTCTGACAAAGAAAGATCTTTCAGCCTGGTCTCACCCAAATGGCTTGTGAATAACACGCCAAGGTCTTAAGTTATTTCGTGTTTTCGCACCTTTTATTGGTTCTTGCATGTCATTTCACACCATTTTCTGTGTTATATTATAACACAGACAGAGTGTCATTTTAGGCATGAATATCAAAAGAAAAAAACGAGAGGTGATGGGGTATAAAGAGGGACTAAGTCCATATATGAAGAAGGTGGGGTGGATGGATGCATCAGACAAACAAAGTTTGTGTCCCTTGTAAAACCAAAAATCAGTGCTGACATATTTTAGCTTGTGTACAGTTAACTTATGCTACATACTTAACTTACGTCACATACTGCATTATGTAATTCAGGTAAGTTAACCTGCATGCCTAACATAACGTAAGGTAACACCAGACTTTCACCCAGGACACCACGGGTTTGTGTCCCTTATGAAACCAAAAGTCAACACTGATTTTAACAAAATCACTGAGAATATAAAATTAGGTCTCAAAATCATGAAAAATGATCAATTTTCTCTGCTTTGAAATGGTGGGGGTGTGTGCGCTCCACTGTCTCAGTGTCAAACACCATTATGACCAAAAAATGAACTGAAACATGGACGCTAGCAGCTTTATTGCACATGTCCAGACATGTTTGAGCCACCAGAGCCAGAGGACAGTAACAGGATGGTATTTCTTTATTCTGTATGGGTTGTTGGAACTGAAGTGAGCTGAAGTGAACTGCTGGGCTGATTTGGACTGAGAGAGTTGCTGATGGTTTATAACTGACCATTAGCGAGGGTGAGGGGAGGGGGAAGTGGTGTTGTTCATGTGTCAGTTCGTGAGGCTATATAGTGTTAGAGGACCACGGCTCCGGCACATCACAGAGCCGGGTTTTAGGTCTACCCAAAAAATTCTGAACACAGAAACTTCACAACTACTACACTGTGAAGTTTACTACATAGTTCTCAGGTCTCACATGTTTTCAGCAACATTTTAAGGAATTTAGATGAAAAACTCCTACGTCACATGCTAACGTTATGTACGTCACAAAAGTTAACTTGCATACATAACATAGCATAACACAGGACTTTCACCCAGGACACCACAGTTTGTGCCCTGCATGAAACCAAAAGTAAACGTTTATTTGTTTTTAAGTTACATTGTGTAAGTTACATCATGTTACATTACATGCATGAAATTATGTGATTGACATGCTTATTTTAACCCAAAACACGATCTTTTCCTAAACCTAACCAAGTAGTTTTGTTGTATAACCTAACCAAACTGCACTGTTTCACAATGATGAAGGTCACCATGCCGATGGAGGTCAGCTGACTCAACAGAAGTTAATGGGAAAGATTTGTGCATCACTTGCACAGAACATTGGACTCTGCATGTGCACGGCATGCAATTTTAAAGTGTTAAGCCATGTTTGTACCCAGATTGAAGAGATCAGTTGTATCTTTACTCAGGTTGTTTAACTAGATTCTCCCTGAGCTTTCAGCCACATCTAATGGTCTTCATCAGTGGATGAAAGTTTGGTCACGTGATAATTCGTGGTCATATTGTATATTGTGGGGGGAGCAATGGGTAACCTGAGTGCCAACATCGCCAGCAGTAGTGTCAGGTCTGGCTATTCTGAGACAGCCCTCAAGTTAGTTTTTAATCTTTATGATGGTCATGAGTCACATGACACTGACTCAAGTCACAAATTTGATTACTTTAGACTCGACAAAATCAAAAAGGACTTGCAACTTGACTTGGACTTTAACATTACTGACTTGTGACTTGACTTGGACTTAAGCCTTTTGACTAGAAAATACTTGATACCGTCCCCCAGGCCCAAACATTAAAAAGTCTGTCATTCATTCTCAGCAAGTCGACACTTAATTCCCCAGATCCACTTTGTTCTGACCAGTCAGACAGCATCCAATCAAGGTGCAGCAGAGAACCATGAAGAACTAACATTACATTACTGAGCCCTGGTTGGAAAAAATGATACCAAAGATAATTTCAGTCATGTACGGAAACTATGAGGTGGTTGACAAAAAATGAATTGTAGTTTGCAAAATGCGTGGGTCGAAAATTACAGATGGAGACCCAACAACCTCCAACTTTGTTCAACATTTGAAAGGACAGCATGTCAAGGCTCTGTTGTTAAAATGGCATTACATTTAATGAATTGAGTATTACGATCTGTTTAAGGGCTCGAAACTCAAAGATTTGGACTTGGGACTTGTCTGTCTTGACTTGGTGCTTGAGTGCAAAGACTTGAGACTTACTTGTGACTTGCAAAACTATGACTTGGTTCCACCTCTGATACATATGTTTATGATAGAACCAACTGAAACCCCTCGACGACACACAGGTGAACCCTGTTTAACTAATCATGTTTAACATTTTCCTATGTGTAATGTATGGATGACTTTGTAAAGATCTGGTTTCAACAATTCTTCCATTGATCAGTGTCAGAAAAGCCACATTACATCTATAACCCCAAGTCCAAAAAAGTTGGGAAACTGTTAAAACATAAATAACAACAGAATGCAATGATTTGCAAATACTTTTTGACGTGTATTCAATTGAATACAGTAGAAAATGAATGTTCAAAGTGATAAACTTTATTGTTTCTTGTAAATATACACTCATTCTGGATTTGATCCCTGTCATATGTTTTAAAAGTTTGGGCAGGGGAAACAAAGACTGGGAAAGTTGTACAATGCTCTAAAAACACTTATTTGGAACATTCCACAGGTAAAAGGATAATTAACAGGTGACAGTACACGATTTCGTTTTAAAGGTGCATCCTCGAATGCTTCAGTCATTTACAAGCATGGATGGGTTCGAGATTCTCCACTTTGTGAAACACTGCGTGGGCAAATAATCCAACACTTTATGAACAATGTTTCTAAACACAAACACTGCAGGGAATTTATAGATTTCACCATCTACAATCCATAACATCATTTAAAGATTCAGAGAATCCAGAGAAATCCCTGTACGTAAGGGGCAAGGCTGAAAACCAAGATTGAATGTCTGTGACCTTTGACCCCTCAGGCAGCACTGCATTAAAAACTGCATAAAAACCCACATCACTGTATAAAGGATACTACATGGACTCAGGAACACTTTGGAAAACTGTTGTCAGTAAACACAGTTTGTCTCTGCATCTACAAATGCAGGTTAAGACTCTATCATGCAAAGAGAAAGACATATAAAATGCTGCAGACTTCTCTGGGCCCGAGCTCATCTGAGATGGACTGACGCAAAGTGGAAAAGTGTGCTGTGGTCTGACGAGTCCACATTTCAGATTGTTTCTCACAATCATGACTTGTGTCCTCCGGGCTAAAGAGGAAAAGGACCATCCAGATTATTACCACTGCTAACTTCAAAAGACAGCAGCTGTGATGGTATGGGGTGTGTTAGTGCCCATGGCATTGTGGGTAGCTGTCACATCTCTAAAGGCCCCATTAATGTGGAAAGGTACATACAGGTTTTTGAGCGACATGTGCTGCCATCCAAACAATGTCTTTTTCAGCAAGATGATGCCAAGACGTGTTCCAACAGCGTGGCTTTCGTAGTAAAAGAGTTCAGGTACTATACTGACCTGCCTGCAGTCCAGACCTGTCTCCCATTGAAAATGTGTGGTGCATTATGAAGCACAAAATACAACAACGGAGGCCCTGGACTGTTGAGCACCTGAAGTTGTATATCACGCAAGAATGAGTGTTGTTTAAAGAAAAGGTGATGTAACAAAGTGGTAAACTTGCTCATGGCCCTGCTTTTTTGGAACACGTTGCAGGCATCAAACTTAGAATGGGAGCATATTCATTAAAAACAACAAAGTTAATCAGTTTGAACATTAAATATCTTGTCTTTGTGTTGGATTCAACTGAATATAGGTTGAAAGGTTTTTGCAAATCCTTGCATTCTGTTTTTGTTTAGATTTTACACACAATGTACACAAAAAATTAGGGTTGTAATTTAAATCAGTTTTGTATAACAAACTTTGTATGAGCACTATTGTCTCTTAATATATATTGTCATAACCTATAGCTTGTGTGGATTTTTTTGCATGGCTGTACAATGCACAGCTTATGTGTTAACATTCTGAGTTATTGTTGGGTGGAGAGGTGAGGGCTTGGACACGCTTCGGTGTCTGTATTTGCTAGTAAGTAGTTATTGCTTTTCTTTTTTCTGTTAACGGAGTAATTTGCTGTGAGTAGCACTCTTTCTTTAACAAAGGGAAAATTCATTCTGCTGACTCTCCAGAGCATGTCTGTCTGTGTCTGGGACACTCCTATCAGGACTTCCATGATTATTCTTGTGTCAGAGAGAAAGGCTTGTACTTGTGGATTCCCTATATTTAGTGTAGAGGGCAGTGCTCAGTGTTTCCTATCTTTCAACATGTATGTCCTATACAGCTTCCCCCGGAGCTGCTGCTTCACCGAGGAACAGCTGTATCTGCTTATGGCTGACATACAGGGAGTAGATCCTAATTGACTGTTGCATTAGATTTGCTTGTCAGGCTGCCAACTCCTGCTTTAAACAGCTCGCGGGCTGTTGTTCACTGCTGAGGAGAGGACAGTGTGCACGCAGATGGAGACACACAGCAAAGTCAGGGGGTTTGAGTGTGTGAACTTGTGCAGAAAAGTGTGTCTAGACAGGCTGCTTGTGCCCTCTAGTGGAATAAAGCTGTAATACAGTGAAGGAGGAATCTGATCTGTGTAAGAGTCTCAATTTCATATACAAATTCAAATTCAAAGTGGCTTTATTGGCATTACCATAATAAAATACAGCATTGCCAAAGCACATTGTTCAAAATGAAACAAGACAATAGCAGTAACACACAATGTGCTAAGCAAAAACACAAAAAAGTGCTAAGCAAGAACACAAAACTGGGCATAACTATAATAATAACAATAATAACATTAAGTAGTATCTTGGTGTGTGTGTGTGTGTGTGTGTGTGGTGTGTGTTGTCACTC
Source organism: Lutjanus argentimaculatus (assembly GCA_034769285.1). Taxonomy (NCBI): domain Eukaryota; kingdom Metazoa; phylum Chordata; class Actinopteri; order Lutjaniformes; family Lutjanidae; genus Lutjanus; species Lutjanus argentimaculatus. The sequence continues at coordinate 892,336 of JAWZSL010000049.1, forward strand.
ACTGGTCCTCAAAGTGTGGCAAGTGAAGACATGTTCTGCTGCTAACTTGCAGCTCTCTTTATGTTCTCCCAATAGTATTGGTAGTTTCTTTATATTGGTTAGTTGGTCATATGCTGTTACTATATTATTTTTGCACATAGAGGGATGATGTGTAATGTTTGTAGTACACCACTACACAAAATAAATCACTCATTCTTGAGAACTGGGACAAAACTGTATTTTGAGGGGGTTTTACTCTTCAATTATGCTTGGAAATATATTTTAAAAGATCAAACTGTTGGCTTTTAAACTTTGTTACAGGCCAACCTCCCAGTGATTATTTTTCTTATTAAATGTAGTCAACTCCATCAGATGGAAAATATGACAAAGTTGACGTCTTACAGATTTGACAAAATGTTCAATTTTTTTTTTCATTTCACAGCATAGTGTAGTGAGCAGCCATTTTATTTTTTAAAGCGTCTCAGAGTCTCTTAATGTTAATCAAAATACAATTTTTAAACCATAATTCTTATTTAGTTTTGATTTAGAAGGGCTACAGAGTCGACATGTTATGGTTGAGACACATCTGATAGAAATATTATTGAATGAATGTGTCTAAAACTAGAAAGTTTACCAGTGTTTGAGCAGTATCCCACACCTTTTTTAAACCAGAAAGTGAGACAGAGGTCCTTAGGGTATAGCTAACCCTTTTTATGCCTGATTAAATCATGTTTTTGTAAAAAATCTTACAGAGTTCATGGAAATCTGGGACACAACTTTTAAGGGCTGATATTTTATTTTTAAAAAATGATTTTCAAACAAAGATGATTATAATAACACATTTTTACACCTATGTTATCAGTAGGTATTGTTAGTTTTTAACAAATTTTTATATATTGTTTGAAATTGTCAGTGTTTCCTGGCACAGAGCAAATTTAGAAAAAAGGACTTAAAGTCTTGGCATGAATCATTTTTAATTTTACTCAGCCCATTGCTGCCTCCCTCTCCTTTGGATCGGCGTGAATGCACAGACAGAACAGACAGTTTACTGATATTCCTCAGTACTAGAAAGACTGGAGCCATCTGACAGCTTCAATGCCATCTGATGACACAGTTTCTTGTGTATTTACTCCATAATAACACACAGAAGACCAGATGTGAAGCGTTGGTTCACACTAAGTGCATACAAACATATTTGATGAATTTGTTAGTGGGCACTTACTGACCCCACCCTGTACCTTCCACACTCTGTACACTGTGTTTTTCTCATGTCCTGAACAGTATGCATCCTATGAGCACAATATTAACTAAGATAATCAAGGTCTTGAAAGTAGATTTTGACCCCTGCCCGTCTACGTGACAGGGTCAGTGGTTAAGGTAATGTACTTTAGTACTGGAAAGTCATTGATAAAATCTGAAAATAATCAAATTACCACAAAGCAACTGACAGTCAGTCTGGGGCAGGTCTGGAGTTTGTAGGGGCTGTTGCCTGGAGGTTTGCCTACATCTCTTTCCACAAACACGTTTTAATTATTTTTAGAAAAGTTTAGACACCCACTATATTGAGGTAAAAGCAGAATATTTTTTTTCCTTTTTGTAATTTGGGTGAACTGCCCCTTGAAGTGATCTTTTAAGAAACATATTAGGCTGGAAAAAAACACATACTTTTTATTATTACTTTTATATTATTATTTTTGGTCTCTCAAACAATTAATTAATATAATTCATTTGATTTTCCTATTTGAATACAGTGTCATATTTTTCATTCAGAAATTAATATTCTTTAAATTGTTTGTCTCAAGTGATTTTGTTTTCATCTAAACTAAATGTTTGTGTGAATCACACACACACACACACACACACACACACACACAACACACACACACACACACACACACGCAAACAAACAGCTTTCCTGACATGACAAAGGCAAAAAAGGCAGAAATATTATTAAATATATATTTATAGTTTGTTTAAAAAAAACCCAGATTTAGTGGGGTTTAAAATGTAGAGCTTCTTAAATGTCATGTGACCATAAAAAAGGGTTAGGCCATGAGTGAAAAATGTATTTATTTATTTGAGTTCCAACTTCAGAATTGTGAGAATAAACTTAGAATCCTGGATTTACTCTCAGAACTCTGACTTTATTCTCTGATTTCTGACTTTATTCTAGAATTCAGAATTTATTCTCAGAATTCTGAATTCATTGTCAGCATTCTGGTTTTATTCTGAGTATTCTGGATTTATTGTCAAGATTCTGACTTCATCCCCAGAATTCTGATTTAATTGCAAAATTCTGATTGGGTTCATGAATTCTGAGTTCATTCTCAGAAATCTAGTCTAGATTTTTTACTTTATTCTCAGAATTCTTTGTTCTGGAATTCTGACTTTAATCTAGAATTCTGACTTTAACCTCAGAATTTTGACTTTATTCTTGAATTCTGACTTTATTCAGGATTCTGACTTTAACACCAGGAATCTGATTTCATTCTAGAATATTGACTTTTTCTCAGACTTCTGAATTCATTCTAGAATTCAGAATCTATTCTACAATTCTGATGTCATTCAAGAATTCTGACTTTTTTTTTCAGAATTCTGGGAATTCTGAAAATTCTGAGAATAATGTCTTCAAGAATTCAGAACTTATTCTCAGATTTTTGACTTTATTCCATAAATTATTCTCAGAGTTCTGACTTCATACTCTGAATGACATTGGCTCTAGTTCAAAGGCCAAAGTACCACCAAAACCAGTATGAATCATTGCTACTTTTAGGCCACATGCCCAGCAGCAAAACATAGACAGCAAATAAATTAGTCATCATTCTTTATCATCTGATAAGTAAAAGTCTGGGAAATAAATGATCAGGTAAGTGGGATACAACATGCTGTCCAAAAAGCAAGCCCTGTCCACCTCCTTACAGCCCATATGGCGATCTCACAGTCTTTCTAAATGCTGAGATAACTATGTACATGGCCTGCGTCTCAGGTTGCTTTGTTGGTTTTCCAGGCAGATGACATGATATCTTTTAAGTTCACCAACCATACATTTACACAGACTGTGAGCTGCAATCAGTGACATGACTGTGAGGCCTCCCGGCTCCACATCCTCTCCTTCAACCGCTCTGAAAAAACAGTGCAGTCAGTCTTGACGGACGGCGAGTTTACTGGGCTCGTCAGGTATTAACAGATTTGATCCTTACTGGAAGAGGAAGGGCCTTTGGGAGGGAGGTTTGGAGGATATCAGCATCGCCGAGGAGGTTGACGGTCCATGGAGGCGTGGAGATCTGGAGCCAAGAATCCTCTTTAACTTGGCGGTCATGGTCAAGGAAAGGTTCAGGCTCTTATGTCTGATTTAGGGCTGTGTGAGTGTGTTGTTTTGTCCCATTATATGTTTCAGCACTGCATATCTTTCAGCCCTCCATCACGCCAGTTCCTGAAATAGTCACGAAATGTAATCAATAGATTTGTGTTCATGGGCATCGAATTTCCTTTTTTTTTAATGACACTTAGCATGCCTTTTAAACTAATAAGGACAAACATTATATAAAGGGAGACAAAGTCCGCGTAGGGGGTTCTGGTTGGATGAATGGGTCAAATACAAGACTTTCACACAGTGAATCAACGTTAGTGATGATAATGAACGTTTTTTTCCCCCAGTTGCCTATAAAAGTCCATACTTGTCCAGTTTATTCGCTATTGACTCTTTTCTTGAATTTGCTTCCACTTGAAAACTTGATCTGTTGTGATGTACTGCTCTGGAAAAATGAAAAAGTTGAGAAAACTCAAAATTTCAAGGCAACAGAGTTTTGAGCCCAACTCAGTTTCTTAAGATTTGAAAAAGTTTAACCAAATATTGATCTTTTGTTGAGATAATTTACTTTTCCTCTTTGGATAAACTTAAAGCTTTGAATTTTAGAAATTCAAAACATTGTATTAAAAATATTGAGTATGTTCACCGAAGTGAAAGTAAATGTTACAATTTTAATATTTTCAATTAAAACTATTTAATTTAAAATTAAAAAAAGACAAATCAGTTTCTAAAACTCAAATATTCAAGTTTACCTAAAGAGGAAATGTAAAATATTGCAACTAAAGATTACAGGTCAGCAAAAGTTCTTAAAGTTTATTTCAAAACTTAAGAGTTTGAGTTGGGTTCAAAAGTCAAAAATCTGTTGCAGTGCATTGCCTCGAGATTTTAAGTCATCTCATTTATTTTTTCACAGTTTGCATCACATTTGTCCTGTTCCAATTACTGCAGGTAAATCTGCATTAATTGATTTTTTAGCCTTGGGGTAAGTGCAACTAGCTGCAAATTAGACTTGTAGTTCTCGAGACCGGTCTTGGTCTCAAGACCACTTTTTTGTGGTCTTGGTCTTGTCACGGCCTCGACAGTCTTTGGTCTCGGTCTTGTCTCGGTCTCGGGTCTCTCGGTCTCGCAATGTCTCGGACTGGCCGAGTGGTCTCGAAGGGATTTGTACAATTTGAAGTACAGTTTTTTATTTGTATTTTGCATTTGATTTAATGCATTTTTTGGTGTACCTGCATGTGTGTCTATGTATTTAATTACAGTATTGTGCTTATAATGGCCTTGTTTGAATAAATATATGGCATCATTGGCCTTTGAATAATATTTGCATATCGTTGTGATTGATTAAGCATTAGGCCTATGCCATTTCAGTGATGCTGATATTATACAGTGTAATTTGGCTACTATAATGGTAAATAATGCAATTTCAAGTTGATAATTGTGTGTATCTTTAATATTTAAAATTCACGTTTCATCTACAAATTAAGTACAATTTAAATCAGTGACATATTTACCATTCATTAGACTTTTTTGAGGTGCAGGGTGGTGTTGGAGGCTTGTTATTTTGTTAGATGACTTTGGGACTAGTTAATAGTCATGTCAGTCCTTAATAGCACACTAAGCAGCTGAACCCAGTATGGTGCTTATGTTCTACAACTCATGCAAGATGACAAAAAACTAGGTTTTTTTTTTGTCTCGGTCTCGGTCTCGGTCTTGAGCTGAACTAGTCTTGGTCTTGACTTGGTCTGTCTTGGTGTTGGTCTTGGTCTTGTCTTGGTCTTGATATTCTCTGGTCTTGGTAGTGTCTTGGTCTCGGTTTAGGCGGTCTTGACTACAAGTCTACTGCAAATACAACGCTGACATACTGTATTATCACCTTATAAACTTACGATATACATGCTAGCAAACACTGATCATCCTCACCAGAAAAACAGCTGTATATGTCATCTGCATCAGTAAAATATTACGACCCATATAGACATTTAGGTAGCACCCTCTAGTGGCCATAGTACTTATGAGGGAGCACGATAAAGAGCGAGAAAGTCACTTTAAAGTCATCCCCAGTGTGTTAAAATACAGACAAAAGTCCTGAGCTTTGTGGTGTAGATACTTTAAGTTGTCATCGATAACCAGAACGGGATATATTCATCATAAGGATGAGCTCTGTGTTTTGTTTTTCCAGATACTGTTGTCTGGGGGGAAAGCATGACGTAGAGTTGTTAGGAACAACACACTTGGCCTTTCCCTCATATAGATTAAGTGATTTTTATCATAACTGATGCAAAGAACACGACCTACAACACCATAATGGAAAACAACAGACATTTTTGAGTTTTTTGTTTAAAAAAATCACATCACATAATCGCCACGGATGGAAACTGTTTTCCAAACGGAAAGGTGATGAGGAGTTGGTACGGAGGACTGACAGGGTTGCAACTTTTCCACATGTAAATTCAACAGTTTTCTCATATAAGTTGCTAAAAACACTCCCTACAGGACACACGTGGAAAACAACAAAGACATTGTGGGCTTTTTTTTTTGTTAAAAATCACATCACACAATCACCATCAGTAAACAGCAGGACCTACTCAGCTCTCACTGGCTGAGATGGAGGCTGATTTTCCGTGTGAAGTGCTACAAAAAATTTGTAGGGATGACTGATCGGTCACAAGATTTTCACATATAAATTCATCTATTTTTCTCATATTAGTTGCCAAAAACACGACCTCTGCCACATTACTGTTGTTTGTGCTTATAACAGCTGTGTGGGGTTAAGTGTGGGACATTTCTCTTTTATTCTGAAAGCCCAGCGTTATCCAGTGAAGGATCTGTTGTTGTCAGAATCTGAATGTTGACACGGGAGGCAAACAGAGAGAAATGTTGTGGATCATAATTGTCATAAAATTGACCTGATGTTACTTTCTCTTCTTTTATTCAGACTGAGATTCATTCCATCTCAGCTATTTACAGCAGTTTTAGTGTTGTTTTGTCTGTTTTTTTTGGTGAATGTTGAAGTTGAATGAAACTTGATCTAAAAAGCTACAAATGCCATATATTTGGTATTAAATTAAATAGGAAATTGGTGTTTTTTCAAATGAAAACTACTTGTGATTGACAATTTCTTTCTCTAGTCATTCTGTTTGTTTGAGTAGGAAAATTCTCATTTAAGCCCTGGGTTTAGTTTAACACTGGGCTAATAATTGGCCCTTTTCCATACACAGAGCTGGCCTGGCTTGACTCAGTTTGACGCGGCACGTTCAGCACGTCACTTGATGGGGTGTCTTTTAACTCAAGACGAGCTTGAGGAGGCTCGAGTCGAGTGGCTGTAAAGTGGTGGATAAACCATTCATTTATGTCTCTGGGATACACTGTTTCCTTAAGTTCTTCACAATAAAAGTCCTGTATTATTTCATTATTTTAACACTTTTATTAGCGGCACAAACAGGAAATGCTGTCATTCAGGGGTTTCATCAGCAGTAATTTAACAGACTCATACAAAGCTGATAGAGATTGTGAAACTGTAAAATACTGACTAAATTTCAAAGCACAGAGTTTCAGTTAGAAGCTACAAAAGCACTGAGAGCTGAACGTAAAGAGATTTTAAGAAACTTCTTTCTCTCTGCTCTCCTGCACACACATAGCTGAGTAGCACAAGGGAGGAAAGGAGGGACGTCACGGGTTGGCTGTGGTTGGCGAGATGTCACTGCAGCCTGCTTGGAAGTGGGTCAGACTCGCTTTGGCCCCACCCCAGAGTAGGTCCGTCTCGGGTGCGGCTCAGTGGAGCTCAGTGCAATAAAATATGGTAATTGAAATGCAAATCAGCGTGACACGGTTTGACTCGATGCAGCCAAAAGCGCTAGGGAGCTGTTAGCACCAAGCTAAGAAAGTTTTCTCACCGACACAATCCTGGCACACTCTAAAGTGGGCTAACCCTGACTTTAGCCTAGTGGGCTAGCTGGCCCTGTTTTTGAGCAGGGTTAGTCCCATGCTTGCAGGGTAATCCCCTGAAAATCAACTCCCAGTGTGAAACGGGGCTAAATGAAAAAAGTCAGAGTAATCACAAAACATTTCTGAATATTCACATTCATTTACGAACAAGCTAAAAGAATTGCAGTGTAAATCAATATCCCTGGGCTTAACTTAATCCTGGGCTACCAATTTGTGTGTGAAAGGGGGCTAAGTTATTCCAGGATTAACTCTTAGCTCACAGCTAAGGATAGGTCTGGGCAAAGAATACACAGTGTGAAAAGCTCCAGAAAGAGAAATCTCAAAAACTTGAACCTGATTTGAGTGAACAAACCCTTTCAATTCAGCTCTCCTTCTTAAAGTTCATATTTGGCTCAAACTTTTATGAACAGGGACTTATAAATGAACAGTTACAATATCATGTTTTCATCAGCATTTTGAGTGATTTGATTTTGTAAAGTGGTGCAACATTACCCAGGTTGCCCCATATTTGCGGCCTGTGAACGGAGGCTGCAAAAGCCAACATTCATCCAAACACCTCTGTGATGTTCCATGAACTATGAAATTCACTTTAAAGGCAACGAACACACACGTATAAATATTTGACTTTGCTTTTCAGGTGAGTTGAGTAAAAGGGCAGCAGGCTGTGTTTAAAGATGGATGATGGGATAAGAGGTGGGGGAGGTTCACAGAAACTGATATAACTTGTGATTACAGTCATCTCCACTGACCCCAGAGAGAGTGCGCTGCTGGCAGCCGCTCCGCTGTCTAATCTCAAACTGCTAACTGAGTAATTGGAAGTGAGAGCTTATGTATTTTTGTAATGAGCTGACAGCATATTTCCACTCCTCGCCCAAAAGGTTCGCCTAATCAACATGGTCACGCTGTTTCTCTGTTAGTGACAGCTCTCGCCACAATGGCCGTGACAAAACAAAATGTCAAGCGATGGACGGATGTGTGTATATGTGTGTGTGTGTGTGTTTTGGGTGGGCTTCAACTGCTCCCCTAGCCCTGCATCAACATCAGTCTGCAGCCTTGGACGAGAAGCTGAGCTCAAAAGCCCTCTTGTCCACGCTGCATGATAGATGATTTACATGGATGTGGCATGTGTGTGAATGTAACCTTTGTATGTCACACCAACAAGTCCCAGCTAAACACACCACTAACCACACACACACACACACACACACACACACACACACACACACCATGACCTTATTCACTTGGTGACAGTAACAGCAGTAACAGATGAGGAGAGTTTTCATGAGGCAGAATGCTAACAGTGATTGTTAATGAGAGGCAAGTAACTGCATGTACATGGCATGATGGGAAGAATGGTGATGTAGACAAGGGCCTGATCATTCTCCTCAACTGGAAAATTCTGCAATGAAACACTGTGTTTGATTATTCAACACTTTATATTAAGGTGCTTGTAAGTGTTAGTTAATAGGTAATAAGGCCCTTATGAGATGCTTATTATCATTGTGTTAATAATAATATAATAGCATAATAAACATATGTTGTATATGTTACAGGATATCATATAACATAACATAGGACATGTATTGTGAGATTATAAGACATTCATAACCACCTATAAGAAACTTGTAAATGGTTTATAGAGCGCTTATGAATGTTAATAAAAGCCTTATGAGATTCTTGAAATTGTAACATTACAGTAGCATTACAAACACATTTACTGAGTTTAACTAACTTACCTCTTATGTCGTTGTTAAACCTTTACTAAGATTTAATTGTTGCTTTATTAAGATTTTCATACTTTATTATGTATCTATTAGCAGTTAACTATGCAGTAATTAACAGTTAACTATCCATTTGGGCATACTGGATCTAAGTGTGACCAATGCTAATTAAGGTTAATTAATCCTTTATTATCCCTTATTAACAGTTAACTATGCATTTTAGGGGTTCCACATCTAAAGTGTGAAAAGTGCTTATTAAAGTTAAATTATGCAACAGTTAAGCATTACTTTGTGTTAATTATTAGTTTGTTGAGATTTTTTGTTTCTAACAGTGACACGCTGGAGATAAGTAGGCTGTCGATGTTAAACTGCTAAGATGATGAATAAATGTACTGCAGAACATGCGTAAACAGTAAAATACCGATACTGAAAAGTCTTTTTTTAACTTATTTTAAAGACTGCATTGAGTTCTTTGTGCTGTATGCTAAAACAGTGTTAATGTTTTAAATTCATATTTTCTTCAACTGTGACAACTGTGTAGTTAATAAGGCAATTTAACTGCTAATAATGCATATAAGTATGTAGAAATCCTTAAGCAACAACAAAGTTAAAAAATTTCAGTGTACGAAGAGTAAGTAAACATTAAATGTCTTTAAATGCTGTATAGAACAATTTTAAGGAACTGATATGCCTTTATGAAATTCCTAAGCAGTTTTAACATTAACAAGTTTCTTCCTGTAGAAAGAAACTAGTCCCATTAGATTACCTTTTGATTCTAGCAACTGGATTTCTATGACACAGAGACCTGAATACATTGAATTTTTCAATGTATTTTTTGGTGCTTTGCGCACCACAAGCTGCCATTTAGTCCCATTATATTGGAGAGAAGGCAGACATCTCTACAACTCTGCAACTCTAGGTGATTAAACAGCACTGCAGGTAAGAAGAAAAATATGCAATTTTGATTTTGGGGTGGAATGTCCTCTTAAGCTTAATCATGTACAATCTGGAGCGTGGCCAATACTTTCTATTAATAACATTAAATTGAATTATCCTAGTGCAAATGTCATGTGAGCCATTCTTTTTATGTTAATGTAATTCTGTTTCTCATATGGTTCTCTGGGAACAGATAGAAATAGCTTAGAGTAGTAAAGTGATGCTCATGACCCAACCATAGCTTTAAAGTCCATTTCCATGTCCATTTTGTTGCTAATGCAACTTAAATTCAGCCTGTAAGTCAGTAATGGATTTGAGGAATCATAAAACTGTTTTTAAAGATGTATAAAGAAGCCAAAGAATTAGTGAAATTATGTCCAAAAGTGTTGCAACAGCATTCCTGAACCAAATGATTCTGTGAGAGAAATACACTGCTTACTGTAGGCAGAATGCCATAAACTCTGCTTCTAATATGAATAAAAAGCAAATACAAGGACCAGTTGTTTTCACAGCTGTTGGTTTTGACTCATTGGTTGCGGGTGTGTGTGTCAAAACCACTGAGCATCATTATAAGTGCATGATGTAAGTTTGGTTCCAACACAAAGACTCGCCACAGTCAAGTTTGTTGTTTCTTGTTTATTTCAGCAAATGCTTTAACAGCAAACATGTTTCACTCATGCTGCCTGCCTGTTCCTCTTCATCTGTATCTGTCTAACCTAAAATAACCCTGCTGATGTCATCAGGGTTAGGGTCAGGTAAAATAATGTCAGCATTACCCACTCGGTTTCTTCTATCTGCGCATAAATAACATGAGATTACACTTTCAAATTGCATGCAGGTGATACATCAGTCCTTCTCATTAACTTCTGTGGAGAGCAGATCCATAGTCAGGTGACCTTCGTTGTCATAGTAACAAACATAAAAGTTAATGTTGTGAAACAGTCACAGTCTGGTTAGGCACCAAAACTACTTGTTTAGGTTTAGAAAAAGATCATGGTTTGGGTTCAAATATGTACGTTATTTATGTTAAGTTCACATAATGTAAGTAAAACTTTACATGAGACTTGACTTTGGGGTTCACACAGGACATGAAGCCCAGCCTCCAGGGTGAAAGTCCTGGGTTTGTTTGACTCAGGACAGTTACTGGGCAGGAAGGATCTAAGGAAACAGACGATCCCTACTAACACCAAGTCATTGCAGGAACGTAGCTGCAACTGAACTTTTACGACATGTGAAGTTGTAGCAACCTACCAGTGTTTCACTTTTTTGCAGATTTTGTGGTGTTTTAGCAACGTTGCAGTAATGTCATACTATAAAGTACAGGAAACGTCATGCACAGGACATTTAACAATGTAGCAGCTTCAACAATGTAGCAGTAATGCAATTACAGCGTCACATGATGCATAACAATTGCTATGTTGCAGGGACATACATGTGTTTCCAGGGTTTTGATTGCATGATGGGAAATGTAGGCTCCATGGCTTCTGTAGTATACTGAGGACTTCAGGTCAGGATATCTTGGCCTCTGCTGCACAGATTCTGACCATTCTTTTAAAAAAAACTGTCTCTTGGAAGTCACCTGACTTTATGGAAGTACAATAACTGAATTACTGCACCCATTACACCAGTTCAGTGAATTCACCATTCAGTCACCAATGTCGACACTTGGACTTTTTGGTGAATCCTTAAAAATGGTTATAATTTTTTTTTCCACTCTTTTCATCAGAAGTAAGCAGTTCCAATGAAAACTGTCCATCTATCTTATCAATTATCCAGCCATAAAAGCAACTTGAAGTGCTAAGAAAAAAGAAAAACTGAACATCTGTCATAAAAGCTCCAAGGTCAAGAAATGAATCCTCAAACTTCAGTGTTTCAATTTTAACATGAAAATGGCTAATTCAATCCAATTTACATGTGTAATGAAGAAAATCTTTGTGGATCACAAAATACAATGCTACTGGAAGGACTATTTGAGTTAAGTGTCTGAATTTTCATTTAAAATGTTTTTTTCTTTAAAGATAAATTACACAAAAGGCAAAAGAAAATGTGATTTGAATCTATTTTCATTTGCGGTCATACTGTCCGCACAGAAAATTCTGTGATTGTATTTTTATTTTTGTGCACAATTCGAGATGCACCTCGGTTGAGTAGCAAATATAATTGTCTCTGTCAAAGAAATTTCCCAAGCGATCTCGAGTAATTTGTTTTCATTAAAATGCAGACTATTAAAATTAGACTAAATTGTCCTAATCAGTAGAATCAGAATCAGAATCAGAAAGAACTTTATTGTCCATTGCAGAGCAGTGGAAATTCGTCTTTGACTGGCTCACAGAATAAAAAACAGATGTTAAAAGATCCATAAAAGACATAAAAAGACATAAGAGGCATAACAATACAGTACAGAGCAACACACATAAAGCTAAGAAACCTGAGTCTAGCCCTGAGAAAAGGCTCATAGAATTGTGCAACATAAAGTAGAGGACACTAAATTGCTGAAATTTTGTGTTTGAGCTCTAAAATTTTGACAGAATGTACCCTTATTTACCACATATAACAATATTCCCATCCTTTTTTATTTTTTTTTATTTTTTTTTTTTTATCCAATAAAAAAAATAAAAGGTACACGAAAATGACTGAAATAAATAACAGCAGAATCAACCACCACAGCTGTATAGACCAATATGGAGGCAGTGCCAAGCTCAGACACAATGTGAGCTTTGTCACCTGCTTAAAATATTATATTATTATTATTATATTATAATGGTATGCTTCAATGGTTTTATGTAGATGAGCTTGTTTCCAGCCTTCTGTGATAATTATTGTCTGTGACAGTTGTAGGTGGAAATTTGTTATAAATGTTAAATGATGGCTGCTATCCTGTTGGGAATATAAATAATGGTATGATGATATATAATGATGGTTGCTGATTACTATGTGATGGCCTACAGTTGGATAACTACATAATTAAACTTAACAAAATTTAAATGTTGGTGTTTTTTTCATTTTTTTAGAGAGATATCCTCACAGAATAAATGCATCCATCAGTCTCTTAATAGAGTTTTTATCAAGAGGAATTCTAGTATGGAATGATGAAAATGACTGTGGTATTATGGTGTTCTGGAACCTCTAGTGTTAAATATTTTAATGCTTAGAGCATCATAAACGGGTTTCCATTCACCTTCCAGTCACTGTATCAGGGTGGAGGAGGAAGTCTCAGAGACAGAATCTCAAAACCTGGACAAGTCAAACCAAAACTATGTGGATGGAAAAACACTGCAAGAGGGAAGAGAGAAAATTTGAGTTTTTTTCTTAAATTTGTATGAACTGACTTTCAAACAGAGTATTTGTTGCAGGACACTGAAACAACTAATTACCCTCAAGACAGTTTTAAAATGTCCCACAAGCCTTTGTGCTCCGTCTGCGTCTGCTGTAAGTGGAGATGTCTGAGACCTCTTGTTGGATTGAAAATGCTAAAACGGGGAAATAACAGAGGTGAAAAGGCAAGTGATACAAGACGGGTCCTGTCTTTTAAATCTGTAACTCAAGCTGATGGGGATACGTGGGAAATCAGCTTTGGCTGAGGGCTTCACGGATTAGACCCTATCTGCCGCGCTCCCTCTGGGCCCACGCCCCTGACCGCAGACCCCAGCCCCTCTATCTCCAGCGCGGGGATCAGCAGGCACATGAGAGGTCAGCGTGGATTGCTTACGGAGGTGTTCCATTTAAAACGCCAAAACAATTTCCCTCTGACCTGCTGAAAGTCTGTTTTGGAAGTTCTCTTGTGCCACTTCACCCACAATGCGGTTCCTGACATGTGACACCGGTGAACCCGTGGTAACCTGCGAGGGCGATTACGTTTGGTCAGGACCTGCTCTGGGCCTCACACACTGTAAAAAGAAACTATTTGTTTTAACTTAAAAAAAATAGTGTCTGGGCTGCTCTAAAGATTTAAGTTGACTGAATTTGACTTTTATAGTCAAATAAACATGATATTCATTGAGTTGTACTCAAGAAAACATGTTCAATAAGCTTTAGATATTAAGTGGAACCAACAAGCCTTCAGTCACACTCACATTATACTGTATAACATTTATAAAATTTTAATCATCTATTATAATTTATTAAAGGGTCTCAGGAGAGATTTAATTGTCATGTTTCTTTAGAATCATAATTAAATGTGTTGATGGAACACTGTGCATTCAACTCATCATTTCAGTTCCAAAGTAAAAAAAATAGAAGAATAAAGTATAGAACTATAATTAACTTAAACAAATAAAACTTAAATAATTAAGTTAATGAGAAAAGATGATAATGTAAAAATAACAAAACAAAACAAATTTGTTTTAACTCAAAAAAAGTTAGTGTCTGGGCTGCCTTAAAAATTTAAGCTGACTCAATTTGAAAAGAGAAGTTGAGGTAATTTTGTTTGATTCACAAAATATAAACTTGTCTAGTCAAATAAACTTGATATTAATTCACTGTACTTGAGAAAACATATTCATTAAGCTTAAGATATTAAATTGAACCAACAACTCTTCAGTCACACTGACAAACATTAACTAATTAATTAATTAATTTAATTTATTATAATTGATTACATTTAAGTGTAAGGAGTTAGGAGCAGACCTTCATCATGGTTGGCTGTGTTTTCCTCCATGACTTATCTTAAAGTGTATTAAAGATATCCAGCAAGTTTTTATCATATGTTTTCTTTAAACTATAAAAAGAAGAGTATCAGGAGAGTCTCACACAATGCATGCTGGGAAGTCTGCTGATATGCTGATCATTTTTCTTTAGAAACTTAATTAAGTGAGTTGAACTCTGTAAAGTACATTTATCAGACTCATCATTTCAAGTCAAAAGTCTTCAAATTCAGGATTATGAGTTCTTTAATATTTTGGAAATAAACACTACAAATTTTAAGTATAATTACCTTGAATGCATAAAATGTGTATAATTAAGTTAAATAAGCAATTTAATTTAAACTTTAAAAAAGTTAGTGTCCAGCCTGCCTTAAAATTTTAAGTTGAATGAATTTGAAAAGACAAGTTAAAGTAATTTTGTAATGATTCAAAACAAACTTTTCAAATAAACTTAATTCAGTTTGTACATGAGAACAAAATGTTCAATAAGCTTAAGATATTAAGATGAACCAACAACTCTTCAGTCACACTTACAAACATTTATAACATTTAACATTTAATTTATTCACTTGCAAGTGTAACAGGGTAACTTTCATCATGGTCCACAGTTCTTTCATTATGTTTTCTTCAAACTATAAAATGAAGGGTCTCGAGAGGATTTTAACACATGCTGGGAAGTCTGCTAATAGGCTGATCATGATTCTTTAGAAACTTAATTTGATGAGTTGATTCAACTATGTGCAAAAGATTCATTCAACTCATCATTTCAAGTCAAAAGTCTTCAAATTATAAATTAACTAAAATAAAAAAAATGAAATAATGATAAAATAAATACAAAAATAAAAGTAAATTAAACTGTATAATTAAATTAATGAGAAAAGATTACACACTGTAAAAGTAAACTTTTTATTTTAACTTTTAAAAATGTCCAGACTGCCATGAAAATTTAAGTTGACTGAACTTAAAGAGACACGCTGAGATAATTTTGTAATGGGTCATTATTAATTCATTATTAATTTAGTTGTACATGACAAACCATTCAATGCTTTCTTTAGAAACTTAATTTGATGAGTTGATTGAACTTTCTGCAGTACATTAATTTAACTCATCATTCTAAATCAAAAGACTTAAAGTTGGGAGAACTCACATTTCTGAGTTCTGAAAATAAACAGACATTTTAAGCTTAATTAAATAAATAAAACTTGTATATTTACATTAAGTCAGTGACAAAAAGATTAGTTGATTCCACTAAATTCCTGTATGATTTTTTTTTACAGTGTCATGCTACAAACCACGAGCAAAAAGGGACAAAATAGACTTGTGTCATGAACACCAGAGACCATCCCCGTGCGTGTTGCAGATTTCCTGCAGTCATTACAATCACAGCGGCTCACTCTCTCTCCCTCCGTGTGTCCTTGCAGTAATCTGGAGCTCTGGCCACCGCTCCGGGGCCGCTCAGGCTCTGGTATCTGCAGCACGGGGCACCAATCCATGCGTGACCATATGTAATATAATCAAAAAGTCAGCGCTGTGTTTTATACAACCAATCAGAGCCAATCAGTGTGAGCCCAGTGTGTGATGGGAAGGTGGAGAAGGGGGGCTCCGGGGTTGCTGTGGGGCCCCCGGCCGAGTGTGTTACTCATCAGTCTCCGAGGCCCGGCGCTCTGTTTGGATTGCTGTGTTTGGATAAAGCAGATTGGTTTGCACTTAACCCTGTAATATATGCAAAACTATTCTCCTGATAATACTCTTTAAGCCTGGCCAGTCACCACTGTGGCAGATGCCGTAAACGTGGCACGACTTGAAGAAAAATGACACGTAATAAATTGTGACATGGTCGCCAAGGAGCCTGTAGCCCCCCCCAACCCTACACACACACACAACAGACACACACACTGCTCACCTCTGTGACATTAACAAGCAGAATATGAAATATGGCATTGAGATTTGCAGATGCAGGTCAAGGGGTCATTGTGCGTGTCTGTGTGTGTGTGTGTGTGTGTGCAGGCTAAACACTGACAAACAGCAAAACAGCAACACAAACTTTTATTGTTGGGTGTTTTCATGGAACTCTTCTAAAATCTAAGTAACCTAACATGTTTGCTGTGTGTATTAGAAGGACGAAGAGACTATAAAACTCGAAGAGTGGATTCAGCAGAGTGAACTGATTTTGCAGGTGGTGAAGCACCTACTGCAATACACCACAACTGACAGCTGCAACCAGAGGATATTTGTAAAGTTTTGAATTAAGGCTTTTGATGTTGGTTTGTTTGTTTTTTGTACAGTATAGCGTCTGCTTTCTTTAAGATTCACAGAATAGTGTCATGTACTGTAACCAAGCACCCTGGGTTCAGTATAAACTTGATAACAAAACAATAAATACGACAATACGTGCAAACTCATCCAGTTAAATATTATTATTTATTAAGAACATTTTGTTATTTATTTGGAACATGTAATCTTTTATTTGGAACATTTTCTTATTTATTTAGAATATTTTATTTTTTATTTGGAGCATTTTGTTGTTTATTTGGAACATTTATTTATTAAGAATATGTTACATATTTAAAACATGTTGTATTTTATTTATTTACAACTTTTTGGTCTTTATTTACAAAGTTTTATTAGTCTTTATTTAGCTGTAGTTATTCAGAAAGTGAATGTTTTGGCACAGAGCAGCCCAGTCTCTGAGAAATGACATTTATACAAATAATTTGCAACAGAAAATATGTTTTTCAGGCAAACGTAATGCAGAGACACAAATACTTTTTCTTTAAACATAATGAGGAAATGTTGTTAATGTGGCAAGATGCAAAATGTTGATACTGAATGCATCAGTAAAATGTTCACTGACAGTGTATTCCATTTGTTTTGTGCAAAAAAAATGCAATATCCATCCTGTTATAATGACTCCAGCATTATTCAAAAGTCAGCAGTGATGTGAGACATGACAATTATTTATTAATGTTTGCCCAAAATGACTTGACCGAAATCTTTTCTCTTACCTGAACCAAAGTGTTTCTGCTCTGCTGTTTAAGTCCTGTGCTTTATACAGCCGCCATTCAGCCGCCTCTGATCCATAGCTGACAAGAAACATCTGTTAATAATAAATGAAGTGAATAATCAAGGCAGAAATGAAGTTATCAGCTCAATGTAATTCTGTAAACAATTTAGAAATATACAAACATCATTTCTAGCAGACAGGGTTGCATAAAGATCACTCCAAGTACTTTAATTCCAACAAGTGACCGCTATTATGTTCAATTTCTCACATTTATAACAAACCAAATGTCATGAATATCGGTTCAGAATTTAAATGAGTTACAGCGGCTGTTGTAGTGAAATCTGAATCTCTCATCTGTTCACTAGCAAATCTTGAACGCTCCATCATAGTGACCGCACACACACACATTGTGGAGATGGTGGCGAAGATAATCAAATGATGATTTATTCATTTCGTACTGTGCCAAACTTTAGTGGATCATAACATATCAGTTATGGAATTAAACTTCAGATGCTCTGATTTAAGATCGGACCAAACTTTTCTATGAAGTTTCTGAACTACACAGCAGACTTGGTAAGTTTGTTTTTAGCCTAGCAGTTGTTGGTGACTTGCAGCCTCCACCAGCCGGTTAACAGGAGTGAGGAGTCAGCAGTCTGTGTAAAACGGAGCAGTTTTTCAAAAAATTATGAATCACAGCAACCACAAGAGGTCCTTGAGCAAACAGTCATAAATGTTCACAAGGAAAAGTTAGACTGATGGGTCCAGTACATGCACACACACGAGCCTGCTGCATGATCTCACTTACACTGGAGGAGATAATTAGTTCAACATTTTTGGAAAAATAATCATTTGCTTTCTGAGAGTGGGATGAGAAGATAGGTAGTCTGTGTTTTAAGAACAAAGACTGGAAACAGCTAGCATAGCTCTGTCCAAGATGACGAAAACCACCGTCCACCTGTAAGCTGAATTGGCACGTTATAACCTGTTTATTAAAACCATACCCAAACATAAGTGTGAAAACACAAATTTGTGGTTTTAGTTTGAGTTGCTTCCTGAAATATTTAGGCATTGAACTACGGCTATTTCACACAGGGCTCAGGAGGACAAAGTCATGACCCATCCAAATCCACCTTTGACTGGCTAGAATTTATTGCTTTTGTTGGCTGGGTTGGTTGGTTTAGAAGAGAAGAGAAGAATATCATGGTCAGTTAATAAGAGGCAGAACAGGGCAGGTCATGACTTCTCCCCTCTGTGAAACAGCCAGTGCCTAATAAAATGTCATTTTAAAGTGTCATTTTATTGTAACCAGTCCAACGCCCGCCTGTACAATAGTCCAGCATCTCTACGTGCCACACCTGTCAGGTGGATGAATTATCTTAGCAAAGGTCAAGTGCTCACTAACATAGTTATGTGTTATAACAAAGTTATGAACAGAATTTGAGGAAATAAACCCTTTGTGTGCACAAAAGAAGTCTTCAACTAATCTTTTACTTCAACTCATGAATTTTTTGTCAAGTCCATATCCTTTGGTCACAGGGATTCTTTTACCCTTCACCTTCCCCGCTGTGTCTCAAATGTAAAACTGAAACCCACTGGCTATGATCATGTCATAAATTAGAGAGGGCTTAGTGTAAAATATGATGTGAAATGGAAAAAAAAATGGTTTAGAAATGGATCCGGTGTCTTTTGATTTCAGGCCTCCCAAGTAGAAATATGTTATATAACATTCTTACTTTTGCCAACAGCAAAAAATCACAGTGGACTAGAGATAAGGACCCTTCTGTTAATGGTTGGTTCAAAGCTATATTTGAGCTGGTTCCTCTGGAATATCTTCTAAGTGTTCTTCATAGCAAAGCAGATCAGTTCTAGGAAGTCTGGCTGCCTGATCTGAATGATCCTGGGCTGGGTTTTTCTTCCATTATTCTACAAGAGTCTGTTTTTATTATTGTTCTTGTGGAAAATAAGAAAACACAATAAATATATTGTTTTTAAAAAACTACAACTACGCTAAGTTTTCGATACCTTCAAATTCGAGATTTCATAACTAGAAAAAACACGTTCAGTATGAATGCCACAGTTACTTTTCCATGGTCCAACCAAAACATCTATAACTCATTTTTATAGCGTCTTAAGTCAGATTAATATGCTGAATGCGCAGCATGTTTCACAGATATGGAAAAATGAACTTGGTGGAAATATTGATGAGGATAACTGGGATCATACAGAGAGGATATCTGTATGAAGCCGTACTGGATTGTTGGAATTCTTGCACATTTCAGTGTAAAGTCTCAGTGGGGACCTGATCTCATTGGGCCTCATGCAAGAACATTTTCATATTCTTCTCTTAAATTTCTCTTACTTTTCTTCGTACGATGGGCTCATACAAACACACCAGCTTCAACAAATGCTCTTAATTTCAGATAATTGTGTAAATGATTCACCCGTGCACATGCATGAGACTTGTAAATTAGCATAATTAACTCCCCAATAATACCAGATAAGGCTGTGCTTCCTCCGTCATATGTCAGCAAGTGTTCATTCATGAAAATGGCATCAAAGAGTAAAAAGAACTTTACAAGTTTGGAGTTTGACGTCCTACTTTCAGAGATCCATGAAGGAAAATCTGTCATTTTAACAGTGTCAGCAGTGGAATTAAAAGATGTGCTAAAGCAAAGAATTGAGAAAACTGAGTGCTGTTAATGTCGTGTTACCTGAGGGTCGGACTGTCACTGAATTAAAGATGACATGTCTTGATATGAAAATTACTTCAGACAGAAAAAAAACAACAAAAAAACAGAAAAATCATAGCCACAGTAAGTGCTGATCGATGAGTGCATCAGCAGGAGCGGGTCAACGGAAAGTTTTCATCCCGAGACAGAGGACAGAATAAGTGAGGATGTTCTCCTGGACAGAGAGTTCATAAACCTGCATGTGCAGATATACAACCAATACACCTGACAGCAGGTAATAATAGATCACTGAATGAATAATGAGAGGCTTTATATGTAAATTTACAATTATAATTTGAAATGTAGTCAAACAGAATAATACTGACATAATTATGAAGTGTATTTTATTTTTCAAACTCAAAATGTCTTCAAACTAATGAAATACACAGTTTGTATACCAGCAGACTGACTGCAGGACTCTGGACCTCGTAAATTGTGTTCGTATCTGAAAGAAAATTCAAAATGTGAGAAAACTGGTGAATGCCACAAGTTCTCTTAAATCACTCGTACGCAGCACTTAAGAACAAATCTGTTTGTACGAGTGGTTCTTGCATGAGGCCTGTTGTGTTTGGTCCTGTCCCAAAATTTAAGTATATTGGTTGGATATTTTGCAAGACATGCTTCATCCAGGTGCTGGTTCTAGCAGACTGTACAATACCCCTGCATACACTGCTACCTTCACCCTTCTGTGCCTTTCTTATAACAGTGCAGTTATAATGCTCCTTTGTCACCTGAACTTTGATTGTTTTACTTCAGTTAATTATTTTTAAAGAGCATATATGTATTTTCCCAACTATTATTGATGCTAATTGTTTTTTTATGTTTTCACTGAGCTCTTTGTTATTCGTGTGTGCCCACAAAACCCCTAAAAAAGCTCAATAAACATACTTAAAAAAATGCTAACAGAGAGTGTGTAGAGTTATGAAAGGTCCTTGTCCATGAACTGATTAATGATCTGTGTCTGAACAGTAGACTAATGTGAGATACCTGCTGTGTAGAGACCGTGTGGGCTGCTGGGATATTTGAGCGATGTAGGAAATGACTGACAGCCGTCTCTGTGTGCGTTTGATTTACAGTATCATTAAACTATCTGCCAAATGAAAGGCCCCGCCGTGGAGCGCTGCCAGGACGCTCTGCAGAGCCTCGTGTTTTATCACGACCCAGCATCAGATGGGATCTCCCTCCATGTAATAAGTAGCCGTGTGGTTTTCATAGTCCACTGCTCTGCTGAAATGTTGGCCTAACCCAGAGCTCCACTGCCAGATTTCTGCATGAAACCTAATAAGAGCCTGGTGCTCCAGAACGAGGGGGTGCAATGCAAATGATGACATAATCAAATATGTCTGTTTTCCCAGAGTTCAAGTGCACCCTGAAGGTACCTCCAACAAACAAAGTCTTCAATTCAACTGGCTACAGTTAAGATTTAACTTCATTCTCTTACCTTCAGTCTGCATATATTCATATTTATATCTTTTATTTCATTTCAGTATCCTATGGAACTGTGCCACAACAACATGGGCTGGTCTTTCAGACACAGGGACCTGACGACATGTCTGCTAACTCGATCCTTTAAAGCAGGATGTCAAAAATACGGCACACGGGCCAGAACAGGCCCACCATAAGGTCCATCCAGCCCACTGGATGACCTTACACAGTGTGAAAACTGCAGGGAAGTAAATTTTCAGTTTATTTTTCTAAAGGAGAAGCCAGTGTGCCTGGTGTGTTTGCACCTTTCAGTGTTCAAGCAGTATGTATATATCACAACCAGACTCATCGTGGTGAAAAATACAAGATTTGCAACTGAGAGCAGAGAAGACAAATGAATTGTTGACAGGTTTAAGGAGACAGCAGTCCATTTTTAGTCTTACGTGAGAAATCAGCGGTTAAAACAACGGTTAAAAAAGTAACTAATACTCTGAGTAGTTTTTGAGACAAATACTTTGTACTTTTACTGAAGTATTTTTCTAACACCAGTACTTTTACTTGTAATTGAGTAATATTTTAGAAATGTAACAGTACATGTACTTGAGTACAGATTTTCAGTACTCTTTACACCACTGGTAATCAACAGTGCAGCTGAGGAAACTATCACCTTATTGCAAACGAAATAGCATCAGCATCAAAGCCTCAGAGCCTGAGGGGTGATTTTGTGAAGACATGCTGAAGGCTGCAGAAATCCTGTGCCGCGACAAATGGATGATTCATTAACTGTGAACGTTTTCAGAATGTATTTATACCTCTTTACACTAAAACAGTGTTTCTCCAACTTACAACATGTACCATCTCCGAGAAGACTGACTTCTCCAAGTATCATTTAACTGTTTTGCACCGTTTGGTGCCAGCAGGTTTAGTGAACACTTCACTGGCACTTCTTAAGTAGCCTCTGGCTCTTGTGCTCGGTTCACTCTCGTCCACTTCATTTTCAGCACAGCTGCTCTCCTCCTGAGCTGCACTCCTCCTGTTTGGGGCCAAGATTACACTGTTTTTGAGGCAGTCATTTTGGTTCTCTTCATTTTACTGCTGGTTACTGTCTTACTATCACATTTTGCCTTGTAACCTGCAGATGGATGCATGCTACAGGTATGATCGAGACTGAATAACAGGCTGATATTGAAATTGACCCTCACATCAATACAAGGATTTTGTACAGAGAAGTTGCTGATATATCTTCTACATATAAAAGCCACAGAAGGGTCATGAAGTGATGGTCCTTTTAGTAAACACACGTAAATTCTCTTTTCATTTAGAGCTTTTCAGTGATCACATTAATTTTTGACAACATTTAATGCTCAGCCAAAGCTGAGTGGACTGGTTTTAACATAATTTAGTATACATTTTTTTAACCAGCAAATCTAAGAGGGATGCAGTCATTTTATTTTGTATCTATATGTACTTGTTCTCAAACAGTGCTTATTATATAGTAAAAAAAACAATTGACTTGTATTATGGAGTGATTATATTGTTGCTTATCGTTGAATTCTAAAATTTAAGAAATCACATCAACAACTGAACCAATAATTGTGAGATTTATTCCGTTTCACAGTTATAAGAGCACCTTACAGTCACCATGGAAACATACCAGGTGTTTCAGACATGAGCAGAATGAAGTTTGTCTCTCTGGTTTTACTTTCACAGCAGAGGCTGGTTGTGATGTACAGAAGGAAGAAGACCAGCAGAGGGCAGCAGATGACTGAGAAGAAAATACAGCTTTGTGAAAAAACATCACCAGCTTGGTTTAGACAGATTTTACATCCACTCGTTGTCTTCCATGTGTCACCATCCAACAGAAATGTACTTATTCATGCAATTTTTTTTCTCAGTTGTTAACCTTTCTTCTGCACTTCACCTCTGACTCATTTAACCATCATGCACACAGTCATTATGCATACTACAAAAAGAGCCATAAGGATAGCAAACAAAATTGGATATCGAGAACACATCAAATATCTGTTTTTAAAGTCACATGCATTGGAATTCAGGGATCTGATGGAATTTAAGACTGAACGAATTATGTACAAAGCAAGAAATAATTTTCTGGCAACACAGAAAAACAAAGGGGAAAATGTTGTTTTCCCATGAATCTTAAAAATATGTGCATATCGATTTGTGGGGTGATTTTGTGAAACTCACAGGGGGAAGGAGAAAAATATCAGACAGTTTAAAAATATGTACAAAGAAATTATTTTGGCGAGGAATGAGGAATGTAAAGCATGTTAAGGGTGACGTTGTTGGTAATGGTTTTATGTTTTCTTTCGCACATTATTTATTATGGAGTATTGTTGATTAGGTATGAAGGGAATGAACACAGTGGAGCGGTGAGTGGATTTATATGGGACTGCTCATTGATGGATTAATGTAGAATAAGACTAAAACTTGTTTATCCAACTAGTAATAATTTAACTTAGATAATATAAGCAAGGCAGCAGTATACCAGATTATTTACCATGTGATGTGACAGTAATGTTTTCATGTTCAAAGCAGTTTAAAAACTGTATGTCTCTGCTCTGTAAAGGGAAAACAAAATGGTTAACAGAACATCAAATAATTAGTATTTAAATTGATAATAAAACTGATCAGACATTAAATAAGTAAATTCACTTTTGTGACACACACAACTTGACTGGTCAAAGAGAGAACAGAGGGATAAAGGCAGCATGTCCTTCCTTGGCTGTCCTCCCTGTCTCAGGTTTGATCATGTGACCTCTTGATGGGGGCCTCGGACAGTCTCTCTGATTTTACATATAGACTATATGAAATTAAGAAGAAGCAGAGGACTAAGCATGTTATCACTACAATGATAAGACATAAGCTTCACACTGTCTTCTTAACATTCTTAATTTTATCTGAGTAACTAACAAGCAACTGCTGACTGACTGACAGCAGATCAGCTGGAGTCAGCCTTCAAAAAAACTGTGAAACCAGCCACAAAACCGGCAGTGTGATCTAGTTTGACTTGTTCAGTCTCAAAAAAGCATCAGGAAACACTCTTGGGGGGAAGAAAATGTCTCAAGCTGTGACATTCACAATCAGAATGTTCTGTTTCACCGGGTGGACATGGTGTCCTGTATCTTATTCTAGCTGCTCCTGTCCTTAGTGAAATGGACATTTTCAGATTCAGTCTAAAAACTGTTACTTTTATTTATGAAATAACATTATGTTACAATCTACACCACAGCAGATATACATCAGATTTGTTACCCACATATTTTGTATATGATGTCTTAAATTATAGATGGCTAATCTGCAAAAAACTGCTAGTAGGTCATATTGTTGTTATCTGGTCAGACTCTCCAGTGTTACTGACAGCTTCCCTGACAGCTGAGCATCTTTACTGGGAGACAAATCTAGACATATTCAGTACAGCATTATATTGATGCTCTCATTTTAAAAAAAAAAATCATACTGTTTTCTTTATCTTTTCTTAATAAGAGTTTGCAGTAAAAGTTACGATGTCCAGACCTCGGGGACCTCAGTGGTAGCTGTGGAGGTGGGTTTCACGGATTCAATATTGGTGTTCTTTACACAACTTCAGTATAGGTTTGTAGGGCGGGGTATCGTTTATACAATTACGATATCCGTACCAATAACAGTATCCTTCAAGTGATACTGATACCAACAGACATTTGATACCCATCATGTGAATGGAAGCATTTCTGAAATAACCCTTCTGCATGTTATGCTTTTATCTTTATCAGATGACACAGGCATGTACTATAACAATCCTATACAATGTTTTGATGGCATCTCGGCACGCTTGCATCGAGCGATACCATGAAAAGTTTTTTTTTTTTCTCTTTTTTTCTAGATCTGGGTACAAAAGGATCAGTTGCTTAAACCAAGATGGTGCCATGGACAGCTGCTTCAGTGTGTGTTGTGTGCATAGTTTTGTCTCATTTTGCTTTGTGTGTGTGTGTGATAAGACCAACATCTGTAGATGCCTGAACATGAAGCCTGACAGTAATTAAGTTCAAGCTCATGTTTTATGTTTCTTCCTAAAAACTCTGTTTCCTGCTGTGATACGCGAGAGACGAGCTCATGAACATCAGAGGATCGCAGCAAATTTATTTCCAACTTTTCTCTGCTCACCAGTGGGTTTTCTCGTGTGTTTGTTATCTACTCTCTACTTTTCTATTTATGCTGTTTTATCCGACTGTACTTGCCTTAATCTTTGTCTATATTTTTAGAACTACATGCCACAGCAAACTCCTTTTAAGTGAAAACCTACTTGGCAATAAAACAGTTTCTGGTTCTGATTTTGAATGAAGGTATCATTTGACTGGAGAAGTTTCGATGCAGCTTGGTGCTGGGTTATTTTCAGTCGATACCTTAAAAGTTTTGAATACTGATGCCCGGTATATGTTTGCATGTAATACGATGAAAACTTAAGTTTTAACAACAGAGCCTCAACTTTCCAGTCTTTGTCTCAGCTCCAAATGTCGGGTGAAACTGGAAGCTGTTGCATCTCTAGAAATTTCAACCTGTATGTTTTGCAGACAACAAATGATTTTGTGACCACTGCATATCTTTTGTGTGCAAACGAAATGATCTTGGGTCTCTTTTTTTCAAACTGAAGCTCAGTAATGTAATGTTACTTCTTCACTCTCCTGCAACTTGATAAAGATGTTTTCAAACAAAAATGATCTGGGACTTAACTGGTTTTAAAAACTAACCTTTTGTCCAGATGATGACATCATGTCAGCATCATGCTCATGTGACGAAAAGTGTTCACTCCACAAATAAGTGCCTGTCCATGTATTTCAAAACGCTGCAAAGCAAATGAACTTTGTGCGCAGTCTGCATTTTTCTTCTATTTGTGTGAATATTCCTGATCTATTTTCACTGCAGTGTGTGTGCGTGCACAGTGGGTGTGGTGAAAAAAAACCCCACATTATTTCATTTTAATAACTCAATATAGAAATGAACTTTCATCTATTGCACTATTTGTGTTTTTGTGAATTTTTTAGGGACCCCTTTCTCTTATGAATTAAAACGTATGAGTTCAATAAACACACAAAAAAAGAAAATTCTACTTGCAATCAACATTTTTAAGTTGAGTTTTCACTACTTATACAAATAATTATTTGTAGTATTATGATTATTATGATTATGTTAGTATTATCACCACAACTTCTACCATCACTGTTACTAGAATCTTTGAGTGAAAGTTGCTTTATGCTGCTACATGTTCTCTTTCCTCCCCTCCCTCCCCTCACCCCTCTCTCTCTCTCTGATTCTGGCTTTTAATAAAGAGCCTTGATCTGCTCAAGGTTTCTGCCTGTTAAAGGGGGTTTTTCCTCTCCACAGTCACCTCAGTGCTTGCTCTTGGTGGGAACAATTGGGTTTATAAAAGACAGTAAAGACCAGCACAGTACAAATAAAACTGAATTGAATTGTTGTGTTTTGGAGGTACAGTGTGGTAACTTTTCATTTCCCATCCTTCCAAACACAGTGACAACGTACTGAACAATGTTCCTCTGTATTTTTGCTATCATACTCTCCTGCTAACGCTGCAACATGAGTGCAGTGAATAAGTAAGTGTAGGTAGGTATTTCATTTATTTTCCCACTCTGATTTTTTACATTTCCCAAACCAGACTGCTGTTACATCACGCTCTCTCCAGGGTACTAACAGGAGGAGTGAGTGATACATCTCACACCATCTACATTTGATATGGAAAACAGGGATTTCCAGTTGTCACTGGGATGTGTTTGATGTCAAATGAAGAGCAAAACTGAATGGCATTAAACTGTCCAACTTATATCCAAATCATTTTTGAGGGATTTACGATTTTCTCACTCACACAAAAGAGCAACCAGGGACGCACAAAAGGAGGAGAGATTAGTCAGAGTTACATCTCGTGCTGAGAGGAAACTGGAGATGATGAGACTTACAGGCTGTCAATGAGACAGAGCTTAGATTACCTGACATGCTGAGGTCAGCGCTAACATGGTCCATTTTGGTTGGAATCGTGATGGAGTGCTTAAACAGCTTTGATTCCAGATCTCTTGAGGGGGACTTATCAGAAACAGACTGTAACTAGAAGAGGTTACTCAGTACAGTGCAGATCCCCACCAGGCAACAGATAGTGAAGCACCTACTGCAATGCCACCACAACTGCCAGATGCAACCAGCAGAGACTTGCAAAGTTCTACAAACATTAACATGACACTCACATATGTTGTTCTGAGCTTAAATCATTTTTATCATTTTAGATATTTGTGTAATTTTGTCATAGTTAATGTATGAATTCTTGAGTTATGGGCAAAAATGTGTTTAGTGAAGTGACTGTGACCTTTGACCACCAAAATCTAATCAATTTATCCCTGAGTCCAGGTGGTCATTTGTGCCAAGTATGAAGAAATTTCCTCAAGGTGGCGTAAAGATATCATGTTTACAAGAATGGGATGACCTGAAAAAAAAAAAAAAAAGCCTCTGGCCATAAAAACATTAAGGCATAAGTCATTAAAAAGGTTTTTTAACGCTTTTGCCAGATGTTCTAAAAAACAATGCAACAATGCCCCTTGGGATGCCTTTCCAGTGGACAAACTGTGGTAAACAGCCCTCTGAAGTGCCCTTCCAGTGGACAAAACATTGGAACGTGAACTCTGAAGTGTCCTTCCAGTTGACTTTGCCCTCTAAAGTGCACTCCCAGTGGATAGAAATGTGGTAAAGTGCCATCTGGGGTGCCTTTCCAGTGGACAAAATGTGTTAAAGTACCCTTCTAGTGGACAAAACATTGTAAAGTGCTCTCTAAAGGACCTTTCCAATTGACAACATGTGGTAGTGCCCTCTAAAGTGCCCTTCCAGTTGACAAATCATTGCAAAGTGCCCTCTAAAGTGCCCTTACAGTGGGTAAAATGTGATAAAGTACCCACAGGGGTGCCTTCAGGACAACACGTGGCAAAGTTCCCTCAAAAGTGCCCTTTTAGTGGACAAAATGTGGTAGTGCCCTCTAAAGTGCCCGTCTAGTGGATAAAACATGGTAAAGTGCCCTCTGGGATGGATAAAATAATGCAGTGCCATCTGGGCTGCCCTGCATACTAGAAAATTATTTGGCCTCTACATGCTTTTAAGTAGTTAAATAGTTCCCTTTGTGTTTAGGATTTTCATCATGCAGGTGCCCTGCCACGTACAGGTGGTGCCCTTTTTATTTTTCATCCCTGGCCCTCAGACAGCCTGAGTCTGCCCCTGCTACACAATGAAAGCTGTTGAAATGTCAGTAAATTGTGTTAACTGCTGAAAGTAGTTAACCTGCCAGTTGAAGTGTAGGCAATAAAAGCAGTTGAAAATTCAGTAGAGGTGCATCTGCTAGAGACAGTTCGAGTGTGTACACACATATAGAGTTCTGCTAAATAAAAGCACAGCAGGAGTCTGTCTCTAAGTTAAGAAAGTTGAATTGGATTTCTTGCTAGTTAGGTTTGACTTACTACGCTGAGACATTTGACAAATGTGGACCTTGATATGCTGTAGGTATGAGCCATGCTGCTTTTGTGATTAAAAGCTCTAAACACTAACTTATATTGACATTTTGTGAGTCTGTTGTTTATTAGTACAAGCTGAGAAGTTCCATGTCGGTTTGTAGTTGCTGAAGTTTCTGTATTGTGTCCACAGTCACACACTCATTAATACTGACACTCTCTTAGCCAGATAGTTGCATCGACATAGAACACAGCCAAAATTATGTCAGAACTTTGCAAAGGCATCTGAAACCTCTATCAGGAGGGTTTGCTGGAAGTAGTCAAGTAAGTGCTTTGCTGAAATCTATCAAAAGCAGATGCTCAGAGAGAGGCAGAAGATAATTCATTCCACTACAGTGAAGTGAGGAAGGAGAAAGGAATGCATCCTGCATGATCCACTCTGTCCAAATGAGTCTCCGGGGGAATCAAAGCAGAAAACACATTGCTAGACAACACAGGCTAACGACAGGCCTAAGAATATCTCTGCTGTAAGCATCCAGTACAAATCACATCAGAGAGGGGAAACATTTCTGAGGACGATATACCCCAGGGACCTCAGGTTGTTACTGTTTACAATGAAGTTCTGACTAACTATCAGTGTTGCTGTGGAGAGAAAAACAATGTAGATCTATGACTTTACTAATGAGGTAAATAAATAAGGTCATAGAGATCAGATGGATTAATGAACGGGCCTTCCAGGAAGAGGTCCAGAGGCCCCAGACCCAGAAACCACAAAGAGATGCAAAATGACCACAGAGAGATGCTAAACAAACACAGAGATGCAAAATGACCACAGAGAGATGCTAAACAAACACAAAGAGATGCAAAATGACCAGAAATATATGCCAAATGACAACAAATACACACAAAATTACTAAAAATGATGCAAAAGGACTACCAAGCAGCACTGGGGAGCATTGCTATTAAAAAAGTAACTGTTACATTACAAGATTACTGAGGTACCCAAAATGAAAACCCCTTTGTGATTTCTTGTGCATGGTGGTTATGTTGTCCTGACAGTGAAGTGGGCAGAGGCATATTACACAGCTGCCTCCATGAAAACAATAAACACAGACTCATACAGCACATCATGTTCCAACTCATGAACCTAATCT
Source organism: Lutjanus argentimaculatus (assembly GCA_034769285.1). Lineage (NCBI taxonomy): Eukaryota > Metazoa > Chordata > Actinopteri > Lutjaniformes > Lutjanidae > Lutjanus > Lutjanus argentimaculatus. The sequence goes on from JAWZSL010000049.1 coordinate 922,675, forward strand.
CAGAATGATTTGATCATGGCAAATTTATTCAATATCTCCATCTCAAGACCCAACTTGAGATACTCCATGATTTCAGTGTCCGGCAAGACCATAGGCCTGTGTCTGTCCTCTGTCTCAATTGTAAAAAAGTCACTCTCAGAGTGTCGTCTGGGGACAGGTTCAGGCAGCAGTAGTTCTTACAGCAGTGGAAATACAGTGAAATGATAATGTTAGCAGATTGCTAATATGAAAATAAAAATAAATAACTGAGTTTCTGAATTGTAAAACTAATGCATTACATTACTCATTACAACAAAAAGTAATCTGAGTACTCTAATCAGTTACTTTTTAGAGTATTACCCCCAACAGTACCAAGTAATGCAAAACAATCACATAGAGATGCTGACTGAACACAAAGAGATGCATATAGCCACACTGCCACAAAGAGATGCACAATACAAATACAAAGCCACAAAAAAAGTTCAAAATCACCACAAAAAGATGCAAAACCACAACAAAGAGATATAAAACCACAACAAAAGACAAAAAACCCCACCAAAAAGAGATACAAAACCAAAATAAAGAGATACAAAACACAATTAAGTGGTGCAAAACCACAACAAAGTGGTATAAAACCACAACAAAAGATAAAAAAAAACACCACAACAAAGATGTACAAAACACAATAAACAGGTACAAAACCACAACAGAAGATACAAAACAATGCAAGGAGATACAAATCCACAACAGTGGCAAAAAACACCACTAAGGTACAAAACAACAACAAAAGTGGTTTTGTGGTTATTCCTCGCCAGCAGGGACTCTCAAGAACAAGATACAAACAAGGAGATATAAAACCAACACACAGAGATGAAACCCAAAGATAAAAACCAAAATGAAGAAATACAAACCCACAACAAGGACTTGCAAAAACATGATTAGTGAGTTAAATGAACACAAAAACAGACATAAAGCCTAGAAATGGTGCAGCTGTCAGGTTCAGTCTCGTCTCTTGCTCTTTCAGGGGTGTGAGGGCTTTGAACATGTCTGTACCAAAGGGTCCATTGTCTCATACTGTGTCCATACTTGTTCCCTGTGTGACTTAGAGCTCTCAGGTACACTCGGCAATAATGATTTGATTTCTCACTTCTAATGGTTTCCTCTGCTGGTGAGAACAGGCGGCGGTGATATCACCACCTCACCCTCTCTGGTAAGGCACACCGCTGCTCCTCTAGGTGGCACTAAGACGTCACACTTCCACAGATCCCTCCATGCACACACTTGACTCTCCATTTCCTGCTTTGTCACCACATTATTATTCCTCACCAGCAGGGACCCTCAGGCAGAAGGTGGAACTTTAATATGTATATTTTCCAATGGCCGAACCACATTTAAGTGTTTCACAAATGGGGATAATTATTTGCGAATGGCGGATTGTGAGCACTCCCTGCTGACCCCTTTACCTTCAGCTGCCGTGTCCCTCAGTCCATTTCACCGCCGTTTATTTGCCCCTCCTGCGTCTCCCTCGAATCTCTCCTTTCAGTGGAGTTTAATTGGCATGATCTCCAGCAGAATGAGGGAGCAGCAAGACTAGTTAGGCCTGTGACAGCTGCTGAGAGAGTGTGAACACACTCACTCTCACACATGGACAAGTATCTACACCATCCACAGCAGCATGGTGATGGAGACAGGCCTCAAAGATAGGTAGATAGACAGATATATGGTCAGAGAGACAGTTAGATTAGATAGATAGATAGATAGATAGATAGATAGATAGATAGATAGATAGATAGTAGGAACTACTTACTTTCTAGTAGAAAAGAAAGGTGTTCTATTAGGCTCTACTGTGTAAAGAAAGTCATTCTGTCAGATTCAACTGTGTAAAAAAGTCATTTTGTTAGATTCTACTGTGTAAAGAAAGTTGTTCTGTTAGTTTCTATTGTTTAAAAAAAGCGTGTGCATTCTGACATGTTAGTGGATGAGGCAAATAAACATATTGTTGAGCTACAGCAAAAAAAAAAAAACAAGAACAACAGATGAAATTAAGAGAAGATGGCAAGATAAAAGGCGAAGAACAAAAGAAAAATTGGCCTATAATAAAACCTCTTGAATGCTCTTCAATAAATAATAATAATAATAATACGAATAATAATAATGATAAAATGATAATAAATCCATTGTGCAGAAGGTGCGAGCTGTGTCCTCTGTGGCCCGTGCGCCCAGGCGGGCCAGTCAGGCCACTGTCGTGCCCACCAGGCAGCTGTATCTGGTCTGACAGTGGCCATAAATGCCCTGACAAGAGGGATCGAAGACAGGGTACAAGCAGTGGTGAGATCTCTCAATCAAAGCGCACACTGCTTGGAGAGGAGCACAATGAATGAGAGAATCACGCCCAACCTGCCAAAAAACCCCAGTTCAAATGTAATGTTGGCAAAAAGAAGGCAAGAGGAAGACATAATATGGTCAGTGTTAATTTTCTTCAGGCTACAGTGGCTGTGAATGTTCAGTTTTGTTTGGCTGCAATAAATTTATGTTTAATCATGTTTTTTTCTGCGTTAAGGATTATTTGATGAAAATAAAAATAAATGCGTCAGACAAACAGCTCATAAGAAATGACTTTCAGAGCCAGATCAGAGTGTCTCCTCTCCACAGTAACAGCAGCCATCTGTGCGCACCGCTGGGCCGATTAGCACCTTCCTTACAAACGTATTAAATACAGACAGCCACAGTCACCGCAAATTATTTTCAGGCTTGGTAAATCGCAGTGCGTGCGCTAAATTTAACTATTTGCATTCCCAGTATTTTGCACACTAGGGTAGAAATGCCCAATATCATATATTCATTAAGGCAAACATATTAAATGGACAGTGCGTGCTGTCTTGCGCATTTGAAATCATTTGTTTGCAGGCGGTATGTAGTTTGCACAGTTTTTACACATGCAAACCTTTAGTAAGTCAGGCCCTGTCTTAAAGACTGAGACTGCACAAAAAACACTTTTCAAAACTTTGTAATCTGGCACTTGTGTTGGCATTGCAGTAGGTGCTTCACCATCTGATGCCTGGCAGAGATCTGCACTCTGCTGAATGACCTCTTCTAGTTTGAGTCAGTAAGTTATTTATAAAGTCTTAACTCAATCAACCGTCAGTTGATTCTGGTCCCAGCCTGCAGCAGCTCTTTGTCTTTTTCAAGATAACCGTGTAATTCATGACTCTGTGAAAAAAATCTGTGACATCACTTTGTGCTCTCCGCCCCAAAAGTACAAGGCAAAGTTACGTTCACTGATCGTAACACCCCGCTGTCAAGACCTATAGAAGCAGAAATCAACAGTCAGTGTGGAGAGTAGTCTTTGATCCTTCCTAACTGCCTCAGATGATGGGAATCCAGGTGCTCTCCAGCAGTCATCCAGAATACATAGAACAGTAGTTATCCCAGCCAGGGGTAAGCCAGGAGGGGATCATGTAATCGCTTCTGTCCATGTGTGTGAGTACCTGAGTGAGTGAGCGTGTGATCACTGGACCTACAGCTTGTCTGCAGCTTATCTCAAATACTACTGGACCGATCACCGGCACATTCATGACTGTATGCTGAAGGACCTCTATGATTCAGAATTCTTGAATCCTTTTGTATGACCATCATGCCTCTTGTTTTTATGGCTGGAGGCATTATGTTTTCAGCTCATCTCATTCTTGTCAATGTGATATCTCAAGAACGGATTGCGGAAATTTGTTCAAACTTGGCACAAATGTTCACTTAGACACAAGGATGAACTGATTAAATTTCAGTGTTCAGAAGGTCAAAGGTCAAGGTCACTGTGATCACATATCCATAATGTTCTTGTGAACATGATATCTCAAGAATGACTTCAGGGAATTTCTTCAAACTTGGCTTAAATGTTCACTTGGACTCAAGGGTTAACTATTTAGATTTTGTTGGTCAAAAGTCAGTCCGTCTGTACTTGTGCGTGCGATTTCATAAGAATGCTTGTCTCAGCTGGGAATAACGTATGCAGGGTTGTGTTAACACTGCTGGAACTTTGCAAATCTCCGCTGGCTGCATCTGACAGTTGTGGCGGCATTGCAGCAGGTGCTTCACCATCTGTTGCCTGGCAGGAATCTGCACTCTATTGAGTGACCTCCTCTTTTGGAGCAGAGCATGAGATCTGCCCACAAACCCAACGGGACCCAACAGGACCTGACGGGTTTGGGTGGGGTTGGGCCTTGTTTCTCACATATTTTATGGGCTTACATCGGGTTTGGGCTGTATTCTTCTTCTTCTTCTCCCAGTTTTGTTGTTGTCAGTTCAAATTCCCCCCCATGTATTGTCTCTGTCATTGCCAACTCCTACTGTTTGGTGCATAGAGGGAAGCTTGTTAAGAAAAATGTCAGGCTATAATCGGGTTTGGACTGAAATATGCTAATGAGGGACATGTTCGGGTCGGTTTCGAACAGAATTTTGTTGGGCTTGGGCATTGTCGGGCTCAACTTTTCAGGCCCGCTTAAAGTTTTCTGTTGGAGGTGTTACTAAACACAGAGAACGTACAACTGAGTAGTTGGGACATAATAACAAGCGTGTTAAATATCAGCCATGTGCTGTACAGCAGGTGCAAACATATTTTGATGTATTGATTTAGACTGAGATGAACAACTGGAAAACATGGCTGAAATGTCTGTAAGCAATGTGATATATTGAAATAGTTGAAATGTCAAGCATAAATTAAAGAAATGACTCAATAGAAGCATTTTATGCACTTGGAATCATCACATTAAGTGCTTTATGTAAATGTAACCTCATGTACAATTAGACCATAACACTTACAGCATTTTATATTATACATGTTTTGCACCTTAATGCACTTTGAAAAACCTGTAAGGTTTGAGACAGTTGTTGCTTTGTAAGACAAATGAAGATCTATGCTCAAACCTGGAGATGGATCTTATAAAATACCTCAGTAGGATCAACAGCAGAGCAATAATTGTCACACTGTCATCAACTTAACATTGTTTTATCTAAATTCCATCAGCAGGCAGAAATTCTCTGTCAAAGGGTAAAAAATTGACAGTGGAGGCATTAGAACAAATGAGGAAAAGACAAAGTGACAAGGAAGGTGAGTGGCATTTCAGCTAAATTAGTTTAATATTATATTGAAGGAAAAACAGGCAAAAAGCCCATCTTGTTTATGAGATTCAAGGACATGCTGATAAATGAGGATAGAATGAAAGTGTGGGATGACTTTGCCAAAAAGTGTGAAGTGGCCTACACTTCTCTCTGTCCTAGTGCTGTGCAGTCATCACTGTGATGCCTGTGCTGTTTATCACCACTGATCAATGCTTGACCTCATAGGCTAGAAAACACAGGAACTGTTTGGGACATGTCAGCAATTTAAGCTCTATATGTTTACTTAATGCTCATTTTAGCACTAAAGCTGCTGTTAGCTATATTTTTACATGACCAGTACATCAAATGACATTCTGATGAACACACAGAGAATTACCACCAACTCTGCAGTTCCCTTCAGCTCTACTGAGTGATTTAGTTTCTATCAGCTCTATGTGTTGGTTTAATGATCCCCAACTTTACTGTTTGGTTCAGCGCTCTCAACAACATTGTTTCCAGCAGCAGCAGGCAGTACCTGCACAGCACCAAACAGCAGACAGACAAAGTTGACAACTAGCTGGTAAACTTGTTTTTTGGACAGAGCTGAAACATGGCTAAATAATGTGCAGTAGCCACGGTCCCCCAACCCTTATAGGCCCCACAGGCCAACACACGAAAGACAGCACCTCCCCCTCCCCTTACCCTAGCTGACAGTCAGTTCCAAACATACCTTCAGCGACTCTCTCAGTCCAAATCAGCCCAGCAGTTCACTTCAGCTCACTTCAGTTCCAACAACCTGACACAGAAGAAAAAAAATACCATCCTGTCACCGTCCTCTGGCTCTGGTGGCTCAAACATGTCTTGACATGTCCAATAAAACTGCTAGATGGAGTGTGTTTGACACTGAGACAGTGAAGTAGAGAAAACAGCCCATTTTTTCATGATTTTGAGACCTCATTTTATATAGTTAGTATTTATTTAATCGGCCAAATATGGCTGGGTGGTTAATAACACATGTTTCTGTGGTGTGACAAGCTAAGAGCATACATTTATTGTTGCTTTACACGAACTTTAGTGAAGCATATAGCAGCTTAAGGGCCAGATATTTTTGGATATGGTGGAAACCAAACTAGGGGCGCACATATTGGACACTGATCATTGTTGACCAATAATTAATTAAAATACAGTCAAAATATGCATTTGGGATATCGGGCATCATGATTTATGTGTCAATTACTCACCCTGTTGCCTTGTGTTGCATCCACGTCATATGGTCAATATGACCTGCTCATCAAATGATTTCTGGAAGAAAGCCCTGAGGGTCAGACTAGTATAATACACCTGTGTTACACACCCACTGTAGCGCATGCAGCTGAGAGCAACAACTACGTGTGTGTGCAGGTGTGTGGTGGTGGAGTCAAGCTGTGTCTTCAGGGTAAGTTGCTAACTAGTCTGTGAAACACCATCATTTTTTCTTTTCACTATAACTCTCATTTGACCCTGTCCCTGATAACCCTCATGTCTTTCATGCTAATCACATCTGTTTGCTATATTAGCAAGGTGGCTGTCCAGCTATAGTTTGTCAGTGCTGTAACTTTTCAAAAGTATGAAACCTTGTTTTCATCCACTCATATTTGCCCTGTTAAGTTACTGCATTACTCTGTTAATGCATAGTCATGACTTCCTCAATCAGTTTCAAATTAAAAGTGGACAAAACCCCTCATTTCTGAACAAGGCTTTTATTGTGAAACATTTGCAGGATTGTGTTGTGCAAATCTTGAACCTCCTGTCTCATTCAAGAGCTCACTACGTTCCACTCGAGAGCGGCTGTATGAACTTTGACATTAGGTGGCAGAATTTGGAATAACCGGCCCAGTTTGGATCAATATCAAAGTGACTTATAACAACTGCTATAACAAAACAAAAAAGTGATCAGTGGTGATGTGGCTCATAGATGATCAGCAAACTATATAATCTGCAAAAAACACATGCCTAAACCAAACTGCAAGCAGGGTAAATAAACAGAACTCACCAAAGTATGTTTCTTTCTGGTTAAAAGTTTATTGACTGCTTATCTATTCATTCTATAAACAATGTTTATAAAGGTCTAATTATGTCCTGAACAGAATGTCATGGTTTGAACCAGCAACACAAGCTGCACACACTGCTGAAAATGACTTAAACATATCATTTATCATCAGATCAAGATTTAATCAAACTGAGAAACCCCTATATGGCCTACATGGAACTCAGCAATGTTGTCTCCTGTGAACCTTCCTGATTAAAAATTCATCTATAGGCTTAGCATATGAGACTAAACTTGGTTGCTGGAGATGCATGTTGTGCAATTTGACTAATTAGCATAATGAGCCAAAACAAACAACAAACAAAAAAAAACATATAGTGGCAACATACTAGTAATATGTGTGTCAATGTAAAAAAAAAAAATACAGTAGTTGAGATGACTTAAAGCTTTGAGCCCAACTCAAACTCTCAAGGTCTGAAATAAACTTTAAACAGTTTTACCAACCTATAATCTTTAGTTGAAATAATTTGCTTTTCCTCTTTAGATAAACTGGAATCTTTGAGTTATTGAAACTAAAGAAAAAAAAAATACTCACAGTGAGCTGTGAACCTAATTTGTCTGTTTTTAGTACCTGAAAATTGTTAAAGTTTCTAAAAAAAACAAAGCTTTAAATTTATGTGAAGAAGAAAAGTAAATTATCTCATCAAAAGATCAGCAGTTGGTAAAACTTTTTCAAAACTTAAGAATGTGAGTTTGAGTCTGAGACTCAAAAACCTTGAAATTTTGAGTTGTCTCAACATTTTTGTTTCTCAAATAAATGTTCTTAAATACAGTATTACTAATGATTAATATCCTTAATGTGACAACGTGGCTAGAAATGTTTTCTTACCTTTTATATGCATTATGCAGTTCATTAACATTAAAATAAACCTATAATTAGCTAATAATACTAATTATGCTAATTCCACCACATGCAACTCTTAGCAACCAAGTTGAATTTCATCCACTTGGCCTGTAGATGACATTTAAATAATAAAAGTTTACAGGAAACACCATTACTGACTCAGTCAATGAAAGTCCATTAGACTAAAATGCAATATGTATGCACACATCTTAGTTTTATTTTTTTATTTTTTCATTTTTTTCCATCCCAGAGGGACCTTTGTTTTGATCGGCAGCACAACACTGACATCAGGTTAGAATCAGTAGAATCAGTATGTGAAGCGCGCTGCACCTTCAACAACAATTTTGTGTGATAGTCTGACAAACAAGTAACTGACTTTTTTTTATCAGAAGTTCTCTGATAACAGAGTGTACTTAAGAGATGCTTTGGCAGTTGTTGTCTGTATCAGTCTGCTGATGTCAGTTTCCCTGAGGCACTGTGAAGATTTGTTGTTTCCTCTCTGCCTCTCCCATGTCAGAGGGTCATAAGTGACCCACTAAGTATAATTATAATCAGCACTCATTCAGCTTTTTTAAAATGATTTCACAAGGTTGAACACCTGCTTTTTATGGACAAAATAAATATGAATGAATAGGTGATATTTTAAGTTTTCACTCAGAGAACTTCCTTGTAGCGATACTGAATATTGTAAATTATTTTACCAACATTAACAAAAGAAATATGTCAATATCTAACTTATCTTACATTAATCACTGAGAGTAGTATATTCAGTAGTTACAGAGCAACATCAGCATTAACTCATTAATGTCCACAGTAGAATTTTATAATTTCCTTCACAGCGCAATATGAAATCAAGTGCTTAAAAACTAACAAAGTGACTTTTATTATTTAGTGATTATTATTTTAGCACTTGTGTCAACCAGAGAGGAAAAGTCAAACTGACAAGCTTGATATTTGCAGTAATACTCAGTGTCCCTTCCACTTAAGCTGTTTTTCTGTGAGAAATGATTCCACTGAACGGCCAGAGGTGAAATACTTTAATACGACTATACAATACAACTATTTGATCGCATCGCCAGGTAAGATCATCATTTAACCTAACATTAACAAAACCTAACAACCTAAGATCACAACAAGGCCTTTGATAGGCAAGTTATCTTAAATTTCTACAGTTTGACTGGTCAAATTAGTGTCAGGATCCCACATTTTCCCTGTTCATCCTACACCTCACATCTGTATCCACTTTTGTCTTCTTAAAGACTTGTTTTTTTTCAGTTTATGAAAACTTAGTTCTGGGTTCTTTAACTTATTGGTATTGCATCCCATCACGTAGCACCTTCAAAGGGATAGTTCAACACACACTCAGTTCAGACAGTGTGCATGTGCACATGAACGTGGCTCCAAGCTAAGATCTACAGTGAAGATTAAGGCATCTTATGTTTTTATTATGTTGTTTTTTTATGTTTCAAAACCGGTCACCATTCACTCCCATTGTTTGTGAGATTCTGCAACACTGTTTTCCTGTGAAACTCCAGCAGTGTTTTAAAAAACTGAACCAACCTTCAGTCAGCGTGAGAGTGAGATAATGACTGAATTTTCATTTTTGGGTGAACTATCCCTTTAAGTAATTTCAACAATTCCAACAATTTTTTTTTCAGTGCACACAAGTTTCCAAGCTATAACTGTTGGCTCGTGCACACTTCATCAAGGGTCCTTAAAAGTTCTCTGCAAAGCAGGGTTTATGTACAGAGTATTAACATGCCTCAGGGAGAAACAGCTATTGTAGCCTTTATATTCACTTGAAGCCATTAAAATGTTTAAATTACATATCTTTTGTAATTTCACTGTTTTTAATAGCAAAATACAAGGTGTCCCATAAAAAAGTGAAGTCATAAATTCTGTGTTCGATTCATCTCTATATTGCAGTAAAGACGGTTAAGTTTGGAGCTGGAGTTTTGGGATGATTCAGTAAATTGTTCCGTTCCAAATTTTTCTGACACACACCTTCATGGCTGCCTGCACTGTGTTTTTGTCACCTGGGTGTACTGGGTAATGTCAAAAGCCAATAGTTTACTTTCATTCCCTTTAAGGACAGGACAGATGTGAGGTTGTCCCAACCCCGACATCACTAACATAATTTACTTATGTTGTGTCAATTTCAAACATGCCTATGTCTGCTGACATCCTCAACTCTTACAAGCTGATGAGTTGGATGGACAGTATGATAAACTCAAGACAAATCTGCAGTGTGTGCTAATAAATTGAATATTTCATGAAAAAGATTCCTTGGATTCCACAGCATTCTACCGTTCGCTGGTGGTGTTTTAAAGGACACACCAACAAGTCATCTCATGCAGATCAGTCTACCACCCCAATCATGTTTTAATAGCTGTTACTCCTGATGGATTCTCTCTCCTAATTGTGTTTTCTATAACAAGCTTTGTCAAAGAATCCTCATTAATCTTTGCTCAAAACCATTTGAGATAGAAAAAGAAAGTGTGCTTGAACCCGTTCTGACTTTGAAATCAGCTGCCAGAGGATTGCTGCAAGCTCAGTGGTAACTTCTTAAGACTTGTTTTTTTTCCCTCCCTTTCCTTGGTAATTGTTTGTGCAGGATGTGACCTGCTATTAGCAAATCTCAAATCCCAGCATGTCTTTCCGCAGGCTCAGGGGAAGCATTGAGGCAGCTAATCCTTTCTCAATCAGTACATTTGGAGGCGAGAAAGAGCTGAGTTTCGATAACCAAAGCCATCTCGCTCAGCTGTGGCAATGCATCAGTGCTATTGCATAACCAAGACAAAGAGCTCTGGGATGTCTTTCCATGGCTAAGCATATTTACATGTTTTTCCACTGTAGACCTAATTAGGTCAAGTGTTCATTGTTATGAGACATGTGACTTAATGATGGAGGGAACTCATTTACCATTTCCAAGCTACTGAAATTTGGGGATTTGGGATTGCCTCTGGCTTTCCAATGCTCAAGCGTTTGTTAGGCAGCATTAAACCATACAACTTATGCAAATACTCTTCAAATCACTCAGAAGTGCCCCGCCATGAGCAAACATTGCTTGTCTTCAGGATCAACTTCAATGAAAAGCTTCAATCCATAAATCCTGCTTTACCAATCAGCAACCCACACCACTAATATTTGCTCCCAAAATCAAAGTAAGGTCTGTCTGAAGATCTGATGCCAGAGGTCCCACAGGACCAGATTCCATGTACTCCCTGGCTGTGACTTTGACAAATAGCCTGTACTTACCTTATCCTTATGGGTTCAAATTGACCATAATCAAGATAAATGCTGCTTGCTGGCCCAATCACATCCATATGGCTTGGGGCTTCTTGGGGCTCTCATGTTTTAGCTTTGCAGAAATCAATAACTTATTTATTGTGGCCTTTTCTCCCATGATGCTGAGGAACTGTGAGAGGCCATCACAGGTGAGAGGGAATGTGTGCGCATTTAATTCGGTTTCCCAATAATCAGTATTTGATAGACAAGTGGGTTTACAGTGATATTGAAACAATGTAGATTAATAATATCATGCTTAACTGGACTGTAGGATAGCATCCATAGATCCTCGAGCATTTAGTGAGCATCTGGCCCTTAGAACAGCCAATATATAGAAGTAATTTGTGTGTGTTCAGGGGTACCTCATCACTTAAGTTGGATACAAGTGAGTCCCAGATGAAGCTATGTTTTCCTAAATTGTAGAGCTTTCTGCTTCCAGGCCTGTAAATAAACATATAATGTACAGTTTACAAGGTTTTGCCTCTCCAGTAGCAGAGCCTTTCCAGCACAAACCTATTTCCACTCAGGATTGTCTATATAGGACATTGCAGCAAAACCCCACACTACCTTCAATGTCAACTTACTGTTTGACATTCAATTCCAATGCTTTAAAAATGTATTTTTCCTACAATTTGTGTATATAGCAGCTACTACATATAAGGCTAATATTACCAAAAGATCATGGTTGTGGCAACTGTGATTATGGTATCTTTAGGGTTAAATGCTTTGTTAAGAGTGGGCAAAGATTGTTGTTACAGTTAAAATCAAGACTGATGCTGCATTCATTATCTTTGCAGATTGCCAGCCCACTATATACAACAGTTAGTATCGGTCTTTGATTTGTGTACATGGTTAGAAGTTGTCAATATTTTTCTTGATAGTCAGTACGACTTTTGAAGTAATACAGTTGAATGTGACACCCAGACACAAGTAGGACAATGTAGTATACACAGCCCAATGTAGTGGGGAATGTACAGGTCTGTGCAAACTAAACAACCACTGCACAAGTGCATGTTACAAAACAGGAGAACCAATTCCTCAAGTCAGGACTTAACAGTCCACCTACACCTAAAGGCCAAAGGACTCTCCTTTGAGGACAGCAATGTGTGTATTTTGGCCAGGGAAGACAGACTGTTCACTTGATGGATTAGCAGTTTCGTGAGTCACATACTTCTCATGGTTAATGACCCCACAGAGGTTAAATACTTGAACTCCCCACCAGTTAGAACTGAAGAGGTTTCTTGCATGAGAAACAAAACATCATTCAGAACTACAATAATCCTTCACAAATTCCATGACCTGGATGACTGAGAAACACAGACAGGGTTAAATGTTGTAAGCATGAGTGAGAAAGTCTGTGTATGGAGGAAGACAGGGTGGGTGTCAAGCAAAGACTGGACTTTTACACAGGAGACCAGGACCTGTTCAAGGCCTTTTGACTTTTAAAAGCATAATCGTATGTGTAATATTTTTTATGGCTAACTTGACACCAGTGGTTCTCAAACTGTGGGCATGATAGTGGGACATGGTTGACCAGGGGAAAAATATGGATTGAAATTAAGTTGCATAAACATGGACAGTAGGTGATATGAGGAGGGATGCTACCCCCCTTCTTGGCAAAATGTGGGATACCCAAGTTCTTGTAGCGGTCCAGTATATCTGCCATCCTATCCCAATTATGCAATATGTGATTTTCATAAAGTTTCTTACCATCGACCCTAGACTTACTTTTGTCTGCCAGGTTTCAGCGTCAGATGACATAAGCTCAAATCTTTTCTATTATTCAGACACCACATGAATATACTATTAAACTGTGTATCAGATGTCTGATGGCTTAGGTCTTGCCCCTGTCTCTGTGTCTCTGAGTAATTTGGCAGTGTCCAGAGTCCCAGATGGTGACTTGTTCTATAAGCTTGGAGTTGGCGTTCAGTGTTGTGTTCCACAGCCATGTCATCTTCTTGATGTTTATCACTGTTAGCCACTGTAGTATCCATGTGTGGAGCACTGAGTCATATGCAGTCTTCCACTGTGACATCCAGCTGGCCCGCTTACTATTCCAGCTGGGTATCTGATAACTTACAGTAAGGCTTGGGTCTTGCTCTTACCTGTCCTCCCCTCTGGAGACATCTGGCTGTGGCTGACCTGTTTGCATCCTCATCATGGTTCCCACTGACCTATTGGATATCCAGGCAGCATACATCTCATGTAACCCCTCTTTTCGGGCCTGCTATTATTGTAGCATTCTATCATCTTTGTGGGTCTTGTATCTGGTCGACCGTGGCAAGTTTGTGGCGTGTTAAGGGTCTAAGTCTTAAGATTTGTTCTAAGATTTTTCTTCTACTGCACCATCTTCTATATGAAAGGTGCCATCACTTCCACTTGCCTTATTTTTACACCAACATGCCACAACAAAAACTGATTTCTGATTCTGTGCCATTCAGCTTAGAATTCCAACTTGGTATCCGATGACTGATGGCTAAGGTCTTGCTCCTACCTCTGTCACCTTCTGGAGTAATTTGGCTGTGGCTGACTTCTTTGAATCTTCATCATGTCTCAGATTGTCCTGTGGGATACCCAGGTACTTGTAGCTATCCTGTCTTCTGTTATCTTATCCTAAGTCCATTCTTTCTGAATGACATCCTGATGTCCCTGCTCTAGACCCTGGTGAGGTGTATCCTCATCATGACTCCCACTGTCCTGTGGGATAACAGGGTAGTTGTAGCTGTCCCGTAGGTCTACTAGCTGACCTATTTGTGTCGTCATCATGGTTCCCATTGGCCTGTGGGATACCCAGGTACTTGTGGTTAAAGTTTCCACATACATTGCATATAACCCTTCTCCTTTGTTCTGCTCTTATAATAGCATTCCATCATCCTTGTACATGTGTGTCTTGTTAATTCAGCTGTCTTGACTACACGATGGACTATTCCTAACTCATGTTTCAAGGAACGGTCTAAACATGAAGGTCTGAGCCTTAAGGTTTGCCATGACTGGAATTTGAACCCTTACCTTCTGTACAAAAAGCACTCTCAACTTTCCCCTGTGGTGTTGTTGGCTGCCTTTTACATTCTGTGGCATTTTTAGTCATGCTGCTAGCATGGTTTAGATGGCCAAAAACGCAGAACAAACATTAAGATGTTGTAGATGCTGTGGCCAGTAGCCCCTTCAAGTTTTGCTACTTTTCTCTTTTAATCTGTTACTTTTTTTCACCTCTCTCACTCAAAAACATATCACTTTTAACAGAAATACACTAGGCATTAAAAAAGAAAGTGTAGGGTTTGGATTAAAGAGTAGTGGACCTTGATCAAAGAATGCAAACAATATCTTTCAACCACCAGACATCCCAGGGCCTGGGCAGCTTGTCATAAAATTAGCTTACCTTACTAATGGGACAAACCATGTTATGTTTCTTTTCTAGTGCATCTAAAAAGAAAACTCACATTACTAGTCCTGGTACTGGTAAGCATCATCAACAGCACTTTTGTTTTCTTTGCTGTGTGGGGTGTGATGACAGTTAAGCCTCAACCGGTTCCATGTTGGTTAAAAAGGCCTCGCACTGATGCTCTAATGGAACACCTCTACCAGTTGCAGATTATCCAGGAGTGCATGTTGAGCCTCCTCAGCCAGAAGAAGAAGCAAAGCAGTTGTCTCACTGTCTTTGTGATGGTGTTGGTGTGGTGCAGCTCAAATCGTTTAGGATTATTGTAGTACTGAATTTTGGACTAAGACTGTTTAAACTGTTGTTCACTATTTCTGTGTTCAGGACTTTTTGGGCAGACCTGAAACATGGCTCAGCGACGTGCCGGAGACATGACCCCAACACTCTATAAGCCCTCATGAACCAACACCGCCTCCTCCTCCCCTCACCCTACCTGGCAGTCAGTTATGAATGTACCTTCAGTGACTCTCTCAGTTCAAATCAGCCCAGCAGTTCTCTTCAGCTCACCCCAGTTCCAACAACTCAACAAGAAAGAATAGGTACTATCTTGTAACTGTCCTCTGGCTCTGGTGGCTCACACATGCCTGGACATGTCCAGTAGGGCTGGTAGACAGAGCGTCCATGTTTCAGGTTGTTTTCAGGTTGTAGTGGTGTTTGACACTGAGACACATCTCCAGCATTTCATTTTTGAGACTTATTTTTCTATTCTTGGAGATGTTTTAAATCATTCAAATTTGGCTGTGTGGTTCATCACACGTTTCTGTGGTACAGACCACACATGTATTGCTTTTTACATGACCTTTAGGTTTGAGAGGTATAAAACTACATTCTTGAACATTTTGAAAATTAAATGTGGTCTCTTGATGCTATTTGAAGTTGCTAAAATGAAAAGTTGCATTCATCAAGGTATGATGCAGGTAAGGCTTGGGAGAAAACACACGCCTTACAATATATTCTTCATAACTGACCTTAATAAGTCACTGCAGTTTAGTAATTGGTCCCATAATCTCCAAACAAAATGCAGTTGAATGATATGTTGTCTTTGGAGATGAGACAGTTGTCTGGAGAATGATGGCCTATTTTCAAAGTAGAAAGTGATTCACAGGGGTTTCACCTGTGAGCTGGTGACACTACCTGTTTGATGAAGTGGAACTTGGATTTATATACTGTACCTCTCATTTGTCTTTTCCTGTCTCTCCTTCTGGCTTCATTTTTCTTTCCCACATCTCACCTATGTATCTATGTCTTTTGCCACCTGTCTGCATGAAAAAATACTTACTTTGTCTTTATATTGCACTGCTGAAAGTGGGCCCTCAGGACAGCGATAGAGTTTTGGTTCAAAGCACAATATTTTAACAACTACTGGCCACGTGTCATGAAACTAGGAATAGTCTGTATTTAACATAAATGAGAATATTTGCATTTCCTGAAGAAAGTGCGTGGGATTGTTGCATCTGCCACCGCATTCGCTGATGCTGTCGTGACTCGCTGGTGTGTCTGTGCTTCATATTTGCAAATACCACCCAAAATCAGTGGTAATTAAATAATACATTCAAGAGATATGATAGTATTTTATTAATGGCCACAAGGTGGCGCTATCATTACTATGCTTTGATATGTTGTGGGAATACTTATGGAGAAACTGTGTACCAATGTTATGACATAACATGTTAAGTGCATCAGGCCACACCTCCAAAAATTTGATAGGGTCATGTAAACATTGTACGTTCCAAATTTGGAGAAAATTGGATGAAATATGTGCCAACAGAAGCAAAAAATGTGTTTACCAAAAAATCCAAAATGATGGAAAATATTTAGTGGCAGAAATGGACGTGGCCTAGATAATTTGAATCAGCTTCATCAACAGAACCTACAGCACAAAAATCATACTTTTATTCTGTATGGCTTGCGAGTTATTAGCCGAAATGCAAAATGCTTAATAATTGACCACATGGTGGCGCTACTGAACACATGCTTCAATATGTTGAGTGTATGTCCATGGGACACCAGTGTACCAAATATGATGTCTTTAGCATGTATAGTATTGATCAATATATGCACACTCCCATAGACTGCCACTCAAAAAACTACAGTAAATAATTCATATCTCAATTAGTGTAATAGATATCGATATGAAATGTAATGCTGCAATTGGCAGTAATCACACAAGGCCTGGTTTTATCTGCACTCAGGGTAAATAAAGGCTCTAATCAGTAACTGTGAAGCATTACAGGCTGAAATACGAGCTTACTGAGTTCTGTCTCACAGGGATACACACTGTCATGCACATGCCTGCACAGACATGGAATCACAGCTCTCCTTTCTAGTCCCCTGGCACCCTGAGGAGCTGTATCTGTCTCAGGCTTTCCACACATGTGCTCACACATGCCCTCTCTCCAGCAGACACTGGGATGGACAGGCCCATTTCAAGTCATGGACATGGCCTGTCAACCCCTGCAGACTGGAAACATTATTTCCTGGAGCTTTGTGGACCCTCCAGCAGCTACAGAGAGCGGGGTCCCAGTCAGCGTGTTGCTCACTGATACGCTCGGAGCAGCCTTCTGGCCTGTTGTCATGTTTCAGGCTGTCACTGACTCCTGATGAAAGTCAAGGATGGGACGGAGGGGGAAAAGCTGCCTGCATGACCTATAATAATTGGACATAGAGCACTGAGGAGCCCTGGGGGACACAGGGGGAAGGAAGAAGAGAGGGGAAGAATCACATGTGTCTGAGAGTATGAGTGGAACAATGACAGCTGAGGGGGAAATTGCATAGAAACCACAAAAAAAAACAAAACAAGGAACCATACAAAAATTGGAGGAGAGGGTATTTTTTTCTCACCCCATATTTGTGTTTTATTTTAGCCTTCTCATGTGAGATTTATTTTTGAAAAGATCAAAATATGGCTTTTGATTGCACCTTGGGTCATAAGTACATGGCTCTTTATAATTTTAGTTATTAAATCTATACTAGACTTCTGCATTTTTCACCCACTTCATGACTTCTAGCTCCACTTTATCTCCTATAACAGAAAACATTACGGTGAAGTTAATGCATCATACAAAGTAAGTCCACATGTGTAACAAAATTAAAGTTCAGCATCAGATGCAGGGTTCAAATTACACTGTGGAATTTGGTGGAGGCCTAATTTCCAGTGTGCATTGCTACTAAAAATGTCATATGCACTCGCACACATGGAAGTGAGCAGCCTTGCGGTCAGTTGCAGAGTTACTGCAAAAAAAATATTCTGCTGTTACTACCACAAACAATAAATATGTCAGTGTCATTTTAGGGAGGCTAAATAACAACATAAGGCTACTGTTTGACTAATACCTGGAACATCATCACCATCTTATGAGCTTCTTATGCAATGTAAACTACTACTACTCCAGTAACTATGACAAACCTTAGATATGACTTGGCAACATTTCTAGTTTGCTCAGCTTATAGAAGTCTTTGGCTCAGCTGTTAGCCAGAAAGCTAATGTTGTGCTAGCAAGATTCAAAGTCAATAACACTGATGATGATTGGCAAACAGTACATGTGTGACAGTATGTTTAACAACAAGACTAGCCAGCCGTGTTACTGTCCTCAGATCAACAGATCTAGTCACTTGTTGCTAGCTTGTTAACGTGTTTCAATAAATTGTAAAGGGAC
Organism: Lutjanus argentimaculatus; assembly: GCA_034769285.1. Lineage (NCBI taxonomy): Eukaryota > Metazoa > Chordata > Actinopteri > Lutjaniformes > Lutjanidae > Lutjanus > Lutjanus argentimaculatus. The sequence continues at coordinate 941,061 of JAWZSL010000049.1, forward strand.
ACTTTGACTGCATCCCTGTTGCTCTTGTTACGGCCGGCTCGTAGGCCACAACAAATGAGGGAGATGTAGACGGGCGGCTCCAAAAGTTAACAAAAGTTCATTAAATATGTCAGACAATAAATACTGTGATGGGGTGTGAAAGTCAGTATCAGTGGTGTGTGAGGGTGCATGGATGTGTTGAATAATGTGTGGTGCATGTTGTCAGTGCAAAACAAAAGACAGAAACGTAAAAAGTAAAGGCAGCATGGCTTGGGGAGGGGACCGATGGGAGCACAGGAGCAACCACGTCTGCAATGACTGCTACTGCTACTGCAATTGCCGAACCCATGGTGACTGGGCAGGTGGGGTTAAGTAGCCTGGGAACACTGGCCAGGTGTTCCCAGTTACTTGATGCCATCTCAGCTCCACCCAGCCGAGGACCTGCAAGACATAAAGCACACACACAGACTACCAGAGAAGGACCAAGGCCCTGGGGCTGTCTCACTATAGTTACTCATTCCAGCTCATTAATTTAGAATAGTGAACAGTTTCACTGAAACTACAGGTATCCATTATGTAAGGGATAATGCACAGTGAGCAGGTCGCTATTGTGAAATAAATCCCAATATGATGATGCAGGACCCCGACACAAATATTTGGCACACATCTGTGCCAAAAATATCAATAATTTAACACAAAAACTCATTTTAAAAGGATTTTAGTGACTTAACAATGATTTTATTGTTCCTCCAGAGTCTATGATCAGAACTGTGCCTATAGCACCGGTCTGTTCTTCATAACGTCTGTTATACATAGCAATGGTCTGCTATAACAAAATAACAGACCTTAGGATGCTGTAATTGATCAATCAGAATTGAGTATTCAACAAAGCTTTGTAACAATTAATGGATGCACGTTCTTTAGTCCTATGGTTACAATAAGCTATATGCTTTGCTATGCTACACTATGCTACGATACGATGCGATACGATACGATACGATACGATACAAGATACTTTATTAATTCTCCAGGAGAGAAACTGAATGTCACTGTACACACAGGACAGAAAGGCAGCACAATAAAACTGAGAAATCATCAATGAGACAGTACTAGTATGTAGTAGTAGTGTAGCAGTACATAGTGGTTGTATGTCAACATCAATATATCCATGGATACATCCACAATCCTCAGTACAACCACCATCTTAGTCAACAATATCATCATCATCATCATCATCATCATTATCATCATCATCATCACCATCATCATCAGTGTCAGTTCCTTTTTTCTTAAGGGAGCCCTTTTCTATCATTAAGTAAACTGCTGACCCTGAAGTGACATATTTTATGGATAACAATATCAGTAGAGAACAACTGAGAAACTGCACAATGAAACCACATAGTGAACGCAATAACTACCAGTGTGAAATTAGTGATTTGAATGAATCAGAGCAGATTATTCTTGCTGTATGTTGTATCAAAGATGAGTTTTCCTGATATTTTTAGGAAACTTTTATATAACTGTAATGATACTTGGCTATTGTTCTGTTAGCTCTTTTGTTGTGTTAACTGCAAACTTTTCTATTACAGACAAGGCTGTTAGCAGAGAGTCAAGGTTTTATGAATTCAGTTGTGCTCAGGCCTTTTTACTTCAATAATAATCTGACCTTTATAATGATAATATAGCAATGAAATATATAATACAATACAATATAACAATTTCATTTTCACAGAAATTAATGAAATAATGAGATAAAGACATACTGTATATTTTTTAAAAAAGTTTTGTAACACCCTTTTAAATCAAGAAGGCTTTGCAACACACCATGAAGCTTTGGCAACCTCTGGTGTGGTCGGGAGCGATGAGTTAGGAACCAGTGCTTTACTCCTCAGTGATCTGAACACAAACACTCGATTTTCTACAGCTAATAGGTAACACTTAATGATACTGTACACAAAACTGTACAAATTAGAAACAACCTGAAAATAAACATATTGTTACTGAGTAGTTCCTGAAAAACTTGAATTGCACTGAAAAATATGTTGTAGATAGTGTACACGTTGGCTTCACTTTTGAGACCCGGAAGCTCCGTCCACTATTTATTCTTAGTTTATGCCCAAAGGCCCCAAAGCGGCTCCCTGGTGGTCTAGTGGCTAGGATTTGATGCTTTCACCACTGCGGCCTGGGTTCGATTCCTGGTCAGGGAATTTGATATCAGCACTGTGTTTCTCTTGTGTCCTCCCAAGAGGGTTCCTTTATCCCATGGCACAAACCAATACCTGATGCTAATTAGCCCCAGTCACCTTTAAAAAGAGTGAATGTGTGATATAAAACCATTGGTGAATAAAAGCATGCCTGTTGGGGGCCTGGTTTGAGGACATTAAAAGAAAGAAAGAGCCATAACCCCTGCCTACCTTGCAGCAAAATGTTGGATCCTAATGCACTGGATGGTGAGGAGGGCCTCCTGCTTCTCTAGAGATACGTGGCTGGAAGATTTCATCCATCTTTTAAGTAAAGGGGAATAGTAAGGGAGAAGGATGAAGGAAGACAACCACACACAGCTCTCACCTTCACTCCTCTGTACTGAGCCACAAAACAATACAAACAAAATATACAGTAACATTTTTTCAGTACAAACACACTCAATTTCAGTACCACAGCTATCATAATGTATGTTTTTTTTTTTTTTTATTATATCTTGTAAGCTATTTAACTTATCTTTTTGACTAAATTGTTTTATTTGTCTTTTTTTTACCAAGTTATTTATATTGTACTTTTTACCATCACAACACATGACATTAAATTATGAAATGCATTTTTAACCTTTTTTAATAGTGGTGGACTTGGGCTGGCATTCGGGGCAAAGGAAGGGCATCAACTGCACGTGGTGGGGCACTGTCACTAGCAGGGCACTTTACCACATTTAATCCAAAGGGCACTTAAATATGTTTTATCCACCACAAGGGCACTTTTGAAGGCACTTTACCACACTTTGTCTGCTAGAGGGGCACTTCAGAGGGCACTCTACCATGTTTTGCCCATTAGAAGGGTACCTACGAGGGTACTTTATCACATTTTATCTACCATAGGGACATCCAAGAGGGCACTATTGCATTGTCTTTTCGAACATGGGGGGAACCAGGTGGAAGCGATCACTCTCCTTGCCTCCCAACTAGAGTCCACCAGTGCTTTTTAACTTATTCTTACAGTTGAATGAACTACTAGGTTTTCACAGTGTTAAAATAACAGCTTAAACTTTACAGCAGGAATGGTATGAATATAACAGCGTCTCCCGCTGCTAGCCCTCTATGGCATGAATTTTTATTTTATGAGGAAAAAAATATTTCACCCTAGTTTTTGGGAGGCCCTGATAATATATCAATCATAAAATGTGTCGTCTGCTCTGAATATTTGTACTGAAGAGGTGGTGAGAGTCCTGAAGAGGACCAAAGTCAACACTGCACCTGGACCCGATAAGATCTGTGGCCAAACTCTGAAGTACTGTGCTGACCAGCTAGGGGGAGTGTTCCAGCTCCTCTTCCAGAGCTCTGTCGCCAGCTGCACAGTTCCCCAGCTGTGGAAACACTCTACTGTCATCCCCCTCCCCAAAAAAAGCACTGTAAAGATGCCGAATGATCTCAGGCCTGTCGCTCTGACTTCACTTGTAATGAAGGCCTTGGAGAGGGTGATAAAAAATTACATTGTCACAGCAGTGGACTCTCAGCTGGATCCACTCCAGTTTGCATATCGGGCAAGGAGAGGGGTGGACGATGCAAAAGTTTTTATCATAGACACCATACACAAGCATCTTGAAACCCCAAACACAACAGCCAGGTTGCTGTTTGCTGATTCCTTCTCTGCATTTAACACCCTGCAGCCACATATTCTAGCTGAAAGACTCACCACCCGCTTTCATCTTGATAACAGTCTTATTCTTATTCTTTGGATCCTGGATTTTCTAACCAACAGGCCACAGAGAGTGCTGGTTAATAACATTTTTTCAGACCCCATCTACACTTCAACTGGCTCACCACAGGGCTGCGTTCTCTCCCCTCTCCTGTTCATTCTCTACACTGATGATTGCAGGTCTACCCACCGCAACTGCCATCTTGTTAAGTTTGCCGATGACACGGTCCTCCTGTCCCTTCTGTCTGGCTCCTCCCACCACCACAGGTCGTCTCTCAGTGACTTTGTGGATTGGTGTGATAGATCATGTCTGAAGCTGAATGTGACTAAAACCCAAGAGATGGTAGTGATCTCCTCTAAAAGACAGAGTGAGCTGGCTGAGGCTGAAGTCACCACCATTCACGAGGAACCAGTGGAAATAGTGGAGAGGTACAAGTACCTGGGTACAGTATTTGACCACCAGCTGAAGTTTAATCACAACACCGATGAGATTCTTAAAAAATGCCAGCAACACTTCTGAGGAAGCTGAATTCCTTCGGTGTAAGCAAAAACATCCTCACAATATTTTACTGCTCTTTCATAGAGAGCATCATCACCTTCTCCTTCACATGCTGGCTCCATTCCATATCACTTCAAAATAGAAACCAGCTGTTTGGTGTAGTAAAGCTCTGCTCCAGAATCATTGGTCTCCCTTTAAGACCTCTCTCCACCCTCTGTGAGCAACAGACCCTGAGGAAAGCCAGCAGGATCCTTCAGGACTCATCTCACCCCCTCTTCCCCACATTTGAGTGGCTCCCCTCTGGGTGTCGTCTCCGATGCCCGGGCTGCAGGACTCAGAGAAGGAGGGCAACCTTTGTGCCCAGAGCTGTCCTCCTGCTCAACTTGCAGCCATCGCTGGCCCGCAGCCTTTCTGATGTCCCCCCCACCCGCAAACCCCTCACCACAAAATTTTCAATCAATTGTTAACAATAATTGGGGATGGAACTCATAAAAAAAGAATTCAAAAGTTAAATTTTAGCAAAATAAAGGTCAGCTGGATAGAAACAGCAAACTCATTCGTTAATTCCCCCTCCATAGATCATATTCATTCAGCTTTGTTTCACTCTTTTTTTCTCCCCTGGTCTTTCACGACCCCCTTGCAGTGACTCTGTGCCTCCCCAGGGGGGCCTGTGCCCTAGTTTGGGAACCACTGACATACAGTATGTTACTCTACTGACTGAACCCTGATCTCCTAACTCCCTCAAACCTGATTCTGGGGTCCACTCTTCCTCACTGTCACTCTTGACAAGCTCACTGTCCTCACTGTCAGAAGGAATGAACCTAACTGTTCGATCATGTTCCTTACACCCATAAAATGTTCGGGCATCCATTTCCTCCGAAAATAGTAGATAGTACAGCAGAAAAATTGATTATGGTGATAACTATGCATCCCTGCACATCTCCATCCATGAGCAGTTTATTGTTCAAACAAAAGTGGTCTAACTGTACAATGTTGCCCTGAGGCAACAAATGAAAAACTACCATTTTAGTATATAAATAAAGACAAAAAGCATCTTTACTCAATCAAATATGCTTCTTCACATATTCATGCACATCACAGATATTATTTATACAAAGTTATCTAAATTTAAACGTGTTAAAAAGTGAAATTTATCTTACCTTCTGCTAGCTGTGTGTCCAAGCCGGCTATGGTCCCAAAAAGGACTGTTCCACCCCAAGACGAAAGGTCAAACCCACGCCCACCTCAAATTTCATTGGTCACAGACTTATCATCAGACTTTTAATGTGATGTTTTACTTTAAAAAATTTAAAGCAGCGGTGTGTGGGCCAAAATAGTGGTTTGTTGCCTGAGGGCAACACCATGCCATAGAGGGCTAGTTTACATGTCATCTGAGCCAAAAAAAACTCTTTCAGCAGCAGTGCAACCATAGTACAAAAACAGTATTCTTCCTCCACATAAAACCACACAACACTGTCAAAACTCTTACAAACGTGTTAAAGCGATATTCCAACCCTAGATGATAATCCACTCAATATGTACTCACCCCTATGCCAATGTGAAGATGGGTGAAGATGTTCAGCTCACAAAACAATCCTGGAGTTTCAGCAGAAAACAGGGTTGCAGCCAAATCCAGTACAATGACAGTGAATGGAGACCATGGATAAAATGTAAAAAAAAGAACACAAAACAAACACAAAATGTCTCTATCCTGCTCATGTGGTGTAATCCAAGTGTCCGTGTGCCACGACATTAAAATTTAACCACAAAAGACGCCATTTACACCATGTTTTTAGCCGAAACGTCAACTGTAGCCTCCCAGGTAGCATGTAAACATGGCATCGATGTATCGTGAGACTTCGTATATCTTGCGAGATGGATCGAGAGACTTCGTATATCTCTTAATGCAGTGGTTCCCAAACTGGGGGGCGGCGCCCCCTGGGGGGGCGCGGAGCGACTGCAAGGGGGGCGCGAAAGACCAGAGGAGAAAAAAAGAGTGAAATAAAGCTGAATGAAAATGATCTATGTAGGGAATAAACAAATGAGTTTGCTGCTTCTATCCAACTGACCTCTATTTTGCTAAAATTTAACTTTTGAATTCTTTTTTTATCAGTTCCATCCCCAATTATGGTTTACAGTTGATTGAAAATTTTGTGGTGGGGGCTTGAACTTTTGTTGGCTTCCGAAAGGGGGGCATACTGGAAAAAGTTTGGGAATCACTGTCTTAATGGATGCACGTGTGAAAATATTGCGTGGTATCCGTGGTCTCTGATCACTGCCGTTGGCTGCAACGCTGTTTTCTGCTGAAACTCCAGGATTGTTTTGTGAACTGAAGACCTTCACCCATCTTCACATCGGCATAGGGGTGAGTACATACTGAGTGGATTATTATCTAGGATGGAATATCGCTTTAAGTTCAAAGTGCTTGGTGTACAGTAATGACCTTAAATAAAGGGGAATAGTACGAGAAAAGGATGAAGGAAGACAGCCACACGCAGCTCTCACCTTCACTCCTCTTTATTGAGTGAGGAAGAGAAGCATGATCCCCCAACAGGAGACCTGGGGCATTAATTACAGATCAACGAATAATCAACTGTTTAGAAAATTGTAATCACTTACACTACTCATTGCTCTATTACTAAGTAATATATTACTACCCAACACTGTGAACCAGTGACCAATACTAATACACACAATAAAATATAGAACCAAATATGAAATTACATGTTCAACATTGATTACCCAAATAACTATCATAAAACAAGAATGAGTTTAGCTTTTCAAATGAATTACTCTTTATCACAAACTACTTGTCACATAGTTACTAAGTAATCCATCATTACTCAATGATTATCTGACCATTTCTTACCCTTTGTGTACCCCCGTCAAGTAAAGTGAAATATACAGCGTAGTTACTATTTCATGATTATCTGACTAGAGCTGTGGTATTTGGTCGTACATTGTTTGGCTCATTGCTCATTTAAATTTTATTAATGTCTGATATGACCTCTTATTTTCTAAATTGAACAGGTCAGGAATATTTTTTTGTTTCAGACCAGCAATCATCCCACTACATTGAACATATTAGCAGTCGCTGCAATTATTAATATTTTCCTTTGACTGCCTACACGGCTGGCATCAGAGGCCCTGAATACACACTCATTTCCTTAATGACCTGCCTTCCTCTAACATTTTTTAAACAAAGTAGGACCCAATTATGCCGCAGCATTAATATTCATCAGTGATGCATTCCACCTTATTAAGCATTTAGAGTAAACAAACCGCTCAGGATCATTAGAGTTGAAATGTAAAGACAAAAGGTGGCGGGGAGGCGGTAGACGAGGTCTCTGGGAGGCCAAAGGGAAACATGGGAGTCTGTTGTGGCTGCTGATAGAAAGCGTGCCCCAGCCAAGTGAGTTAATTATTAAAATGGTGTTTGGATCTCTTGTGATTCAGCAAACCTTTATTACCTGCAGTAAATCACATGAGATGGATGTTTTTTCATTATTAAAACACAGGACCGACACAAAAAGGGTGTCTGGGATGAGACATACACGTTCAATCATCATGATGATACTCAGAATATCAACACAATGATAGCAACATTTTTCTTTCTAGAGCTTTTGTTGCTTTTATTATTAATAACATATTAATATTTTGAGGCTTTGCTGATGTTTTCCAGGATCTAGGTATACATTTCAATAGAGTGGAATTGTTCTGAGCTACATCTGGCATAGGAGCAACTCATATTCTATTCCTTTTAATCAGAGCAGGATTCCTTCCCTGTGGACGTAATTACATGGTTCATAATCCAGAGCAGCCGGCTCCACATGACATAACACTTGTTTCTGCCTCACAAACATGTTCTCTGTACCTTGACTCAATCATCAGTGGATGCTGATCTAATTATTAACCTCAAAGCACCGTGTTCACAAAGCATGCTGTTAGAGACCTCGTATCCTTTATGTTTCAATCAGGCACAATTTAGAGGCAAAATTTTACCATCCGATAGAGGAATATTTATTTTGTCAGTTTTCCAGTAAGGTCAGTGTTTAAAACAGTGAAATCTCTGAAGCTGTCCTGTAGATTCATGTGTAAAATTAGCCTACCTTGCCTATTCTGGGCATAACAAAAGTCAATTGAGAGATGTTTGTGAACCACTTGGAGTACATGCATGGTTTTAATCTCTTAAAAAGGAAATCTTAATATGTTTTTACACACAGTTCCCTGCAGATGGCCTATAGCTGGACAACACAATGGGACCACAGCATGAAGCCTTACATAGTCTCAAGTTCAAATTTCACAGTTCACAGAAAATTAATATTTCCATGTTTTTCTAAGGGTATGTCTCAGCAAAACAAGTGTTATGGTGCTCCTTAAGGAGCATTTTCCACCTCAATCCAAACAAACAGCTCTATCTCAAAAAACAGTAAGAAACTGACAATTACAAGTTGTTTTCATTTTAAAGAATGCAACTTATTCTTCAGTTTGACACAAAATATGTGGCGCTTTTAAGACCAAGTTTGCTTCGACATATTTCAGAAAATACCAGACAAAACAACAAGTAGCACTAAAACTGCTGTAAATGGCTGTGATGGAACAAATCTCAGTCTGCCTGAAAGAAAAGAAAGTAACTGCTGGTCAATTTTATAACAAATATGATCCACAACATTTCTCTCTGTTTGCTTCCTGAATCAACATTCAAAGTCTGACAACAACAGATGCTTCACAGGATAATGCTGGGCTTTCAAACTGAAAGAGAAATGTCACATCAATGAATGAATATTTCTGGTTCCCAGTTATTGATGACTTAAAGTATCTACAACACAAAGCTCAGGATTTTTAACAGTTTTTTTAAAACACTGGGAATGATGGGTGATCTCAGATGCTATCATGAAATATAGAATGGGTGCTCCCCAGCACTATCAGGGTCTAGAAGGTTATATAAAAAATGATGCTCCATTCATCTACAGAATCTGTTCCAGTTTGCTCAGTCTTTACATGAGAGAAGAGAGGCAGGCTTCTCCTTTCAGAGCAGACTCTCATTGGCTGTTGTAGGCTGTGGAAGCTCCTACTGGGTCAAGTTAGGTGTCTATCAAAAGGTCAGACATTTTTGATACCAAGATATTGCTAATATCTACATGCTAACTTGGGTTTAGATGGATAATACATAGAAGATTAAGACATTTGCTGGCTAATTTAAAATGATGCAACAACAGTTTGTGGGTATTTATTGATGTAATAATGTGTTTTGTACTGAATATTTAATGGATTGGATAAACTGGACCTTTGCCCGATGCAACAAGACCGTTTTGCCAGAGTTTTATCGACCAGTAGAGTAGCATGAGGCTTATTAGGTAAGTTTCTTGAATTTTTGTAATTAGGGGCCGGGCAGCCCTAAGCTGCCAGAATTGCCTAATTTTGCCTAAAATTTCCCGGCCCCGACCATTGCTGCGCAGCAGCTATAATTGTCTTTTTGATTTTCCCTGCTGATGTGATTGTATCCTGAAATGGTTTGCATCAATCGAATCACAAGGATCTTAGCTATCCACGCTATCTTGCGGGGTCCCTACTTTACCTCGCCATGATTCTTGGAATTTTTCAGATGTTTTTTTTTGTTTGTTTACCACAAACCGAGTGCCATTTAGTCCCATTATATTAGAGAGAAGATATTACAACTGCCGCAATGGCTTGCCGAGGCATGTCCACATGCCACAACAAGTGAGACTTAACGTCGTCTAACGTGACTGAAATTTACATTAACATTGAGGTTGACACTTCGGATGCAACATAAAAAAGCACTATTTAAAATATAATAATAATATGATAATAATAAGATATCTTGCAATGCCGTGTGTTAGAAACTCACCACTGCGCCAATTTCAACAACTGTCTGCTGCGATCATAGCCCTTAACAAGGTATGTATATCAGCCTCAAACATTCAGTATCCTTTCTGAATCTTTGTACAATAAATCTATAATGATATGAGGTCTTTTGTGACTATTTATCCATTTTCCATGATGAAAACAGCCCATTTGAGTTCTGATCTGCTCTCTTCCGTGATGAAACTTCAGCTCACAGTCCCTTGTGGTTACTTAGTATTAACTTTAAATGCATGCCTTCCAATAACTTAAAGTATTTTTATGTCAGTGATTATTCTTGTTTTCAGATAAATGCAGAATTTAAGGGCATTACCACCATTCCTGCAATCCAATTTCTCACAGCTAGATGTGCTATCTGACAAACTTCTGAAGCTAATTTGAAAAGACAGGACAGATTGGCAAGCAACTATTGTATTGAGTGTGAGTATTATGGCACACATGGCTGAAGTAAGAATGCATTTTGGGAAAAGAAAATACTGCTTTGATGGATTAATTGAGGAAAAAGGATTCTAACCAAATGACTTGTTCTGCTTATCCCCCTTGACTTAGGATGATGATGTAGATGTAGGGCGGGAATGCATTATCAATGTACCTAAATGAGGACCTGGCAAATCTAGTGAGAGAGTACGTAGTGAGCATGATTGTTAGGGTCCAGTATTTTCAGATTAAACATTTTGTTCTAAAACATCTAGTTATTGAAACGATAGAGAACAGGCTGTGAGTCCTTTTATGAACCAGCATTTTATGCTTCTTTATATTTCTTCTCAGATATATTTTAGAGAGAAATACTTTTTACTCAACTACATTATCTGACAGATAGTAGTTACACAACTAGTAAATTTCACATGAAATTTTGATTGTGCCTGATGCCATGCAAGTACCATCCTAAACCATATTGCCACTACTAAGTATTAGTGTATGCGTATGTGTGCGTGCGTGCTGTGGAGTCTGTATGAGAGTGTGTATATGGGCACGTGCTGTTGCACATGTGTATCTGTGTATATGTATCTATATAAGTGTGTGTCTTTTGGTGGAATAATCCTTTAAAACTCTAAGTAGGTTTAAACAGAAAGTAGTATTTCAGTGGAATTAGCCTTTAAAAGTACAAGTAGTTTGAAACGAAAGTAGTATGGTGGATTATAGTTAGTGTTGCCTTTGTGCTTTGCACATCAGGCACACTGAATGACTGATTAATTTTCAGATTTAGATTTTACATAAAAAAACACATGATAAGCTTGTGAAATATATCACATTCTTAAAGATTAAACCAGTGGTTCCCAACTTTTTTGCCTTGTGACTCTTGTCACATTTCAGATGTCTATAAGTTTTTGGTGGTGAGGGGGTGCCCTTGTGGCCTCTGGTTAAGGTACAGATCATAAACTATTTCACAATAAAAGTCTTGTTAAGAAATTAAGGGATTCTGTCCACTGAAAAGTAGAGGGCTTTTAATTTGAAATGGATACAGGAAATGTTGAGTTTGAATTAACAGCTTAATGCAGTAAGAAAAATTTAACACGAGCTGATCACAAAACAAGCCTTCTTACTACTTACTTAATTTGACCAAATATACTCATCAAACCACTACAGTATAATATTTCCACTACAGTATAATATTTCCAGTTATATATTTAATGTGTTTTATTTGAACTAATTTGGTTCCTTTTCTGACTGTGCACTCTGCAGGCAGGAGACAAAGCCCTCCAAGGTTCCATTGTGGACACCACGGTAGGAATATACGTCATCAAACCAAGAGAGGCCACCAGCAAACCAGAGGACGATGGAGTTGTCCTGGAAGGCCAGATGGTACTGTGTGATCTGGACAACATTGCATTCGGTGCTGCAATGTTGTTTGGCCTAATGTATGCCTTGAACCTAAACTACCCTCCTGAACTGAAGTACACTTTCAAAGTGCTCCAGAAAGTTGTGATGAAGCTAGACAGCAACACAATCTCTAGGAAAGCCCAAGTTCTCAAAAACAGACTCCACCAGTGAGCTGTTGCCATGTTGTGGCAAGGCAGACACAACACAGTTTACCATGTTTGCCTTATGGAATATGGACCATTGTTGCTCTTTCATTGCATTGATACTGGACTTTAAGCGCTTATGCAACTCACTTGCACTGCCTTAATGTATGCTACCTCATATTCAGTTAAAATATGGGGAGCCTTGAATGGAGTGATGCTTTGCTTCAAGACTTCTGAACCACAGTCTCCCATGTTGCCACCACCACCATGACACCACACTCCCCCTCCTTAACATTCAGTTACAAACGTACCTTCAGTGACTCTCTCAGTCCAAATCAGCCCAGCAGTTCACTTCAGCTCACTTCAGTTCCAACAACCCGACACAGAAGAGAAAAAAACATCCTGTCACCATCCTCTGGGTCAATAAAGCTGCTAAATGGAGCGGAGCGTCCATGTTCCAGGTGGTTTTCAGGTCATAATGGTGTTTGACACTGAGACAGCAGAGTGGACACACCCCCAGCATTTCAGAGCAGAGCTGATCATTTTTTCATGATTTTGAGACCTAATTTCATATACCACGGTATACACAAAAAGTAGTTGTCCATGATGATGAAAGTGAACATAATGCATTTAAGTTGAAATCTGAATATGTCATTAATTAAATTTGAACATTGGGTCCCACATTAGGTTTTGAAATGGGCCTTCAGATGCTTGAGGCCACCCCTGTTAATGACATGCCAATAGGTTCTGTCATTTTGTTTAGGATCTGTCATCTGTCAACTTTACAAGACTGACTGGTGTGAAAAAATGTGCTTGTTTGCCAAGTACACAGTGATACAGCTAAATCCTCTTAAACAGAAGCTTGGGATGGGTGGGTACTCGCACGGCTAGTTGGTGTTCCTGTAAAACTCACCACTAACATGTTGTTGCCAGTGGAAATATACAAGTCATAATAACTTTCCAAGTTGCCTGGTGAACTACAGTAAGTGTCAGATTTGAATTGAATTACTGAACACATTCATACTCTCCAGAAAATGAAAAAATTCTGTTTTAGCTGCTTCATGAGCTTTCCTTTAGTGCCACAATGAGGACAAAATGTTCATTTTTCAGACAGCTGAAGGTTACAATGAATGCATTTTGTTCTATTTTCTGTGTTCATTTCTCTGTCACCACCTCCTTCAGGACAAATCTTAGACTTGTGACACCCTTATTTAATTTAGTTTCTCTTGCACAGTTAAAAAAAATACACACAAAAATGACAAAGATGACAAATAAGATACAGTGCTTTTTGATGCCATCACCTAAATAAAAAAAAATCTCAAAGTTATTAAGAACACAAGATACAGCAAAATACAGAACAATGCAAAAATAATATGATGGCATGGTGGCAAACAAAATATGTATGACAGCAATAATAATAGCCATTTAAAAGCACAGAATGTGAGTATGTGATGTAGAAGGGAATGTGTAGCATGCACGTGTGCACACAAGTTTGTGTGTGTGTGTGTTTGTGCGGGGGATATTATTTTATATTGTATTGACCTGTGAGTAATAGTAAAATTACATATCACTAAGCATAAAAGAAATACAACATTTCATTTGGAAAAGCAGTTGTCAGACAGCACTTAATGCTTTTTTAAGCATCTGTTGTAACATTTTATAGAGGAGCAGCTTTGTGCCAGGTGGGAAAAGTCGTTCCATAATGGAGTTCCCCTGAATCTTAACGAAAATTGACTTCTGCAAGTGAGAAATTTAAGAGGAGGAAAATCTGATGCTTTCCCAGTTAAATATGAAAATAAGAATGAATTAGCTTTAAAGTAAGTCTTGAACTGCTCAGGAATATCCCCTTTTAAAAATACTGATGTCATAAATAGATCTAGAGAAGATGAAATGTGTGACTCTGATCAGGTTGCAGTCTTAACCAAATATTTCTGGAGGACCAAAACTTTATGGAGATTAGTCAGAAAAGTCCTCCCCCAAACTATATTACAATATGAAAGATAGGGATGAATCAGACTACAGTAGATGAGAGATAAATAAGAAATATCAGACAGTTTTTGGTGACAAGCTCCTTACTGACAGGGCTCTAAAACTTGTGCCATCATCAGACTGTTAGTTCAGTTTGTCTCTCTCACTGTAGCAGTCTGCAGAGGCCACCTGAGATGTTCTAGACTAAGTTCTCTTAATTCACTGATTGTAAGTCATCAATTACCTCACGTTGCTGCTGTGTGTTTAGTGCTGTGGTGGTGAATGATCGACAGTGACGATTAAGTCATTGCAGCACCTTGATTTTGTAAGTCTGTCTATGTCTCTTACTAGTGTGTGAGGCAGTCAACAGCAGGCATCCTTCTCCTTGAGAAGTCTACTCTGACAAAAACACCCCAGAGCGCTTTAAACAGAATTTATCAGAATGTCTCACGCAAGCGCAGCTCCTGTGTCAGTGTAGGAGCAGATGATCTACAGTTTGCTTGTAACTCTTTTCACAAAACTGTTCTCCTTAAGCATTTGCTGTGTTTTATTGTAAGCTAACAATATAGTTTAAAGCAGTCAGCAGTCCTGTAGTTGTGGGTGTAATATTCAATACACCCCACAAGAAAGCAGCTTCTCCAGTACCTCTAGTGGGACGTGGAGGAATGTTATATTTACTATGAAAATACTGCAAAATTTCAAATGAAAACATGAGATCACTGAAATGTAATTTAAAATAAGTTTTGTTTGTCCTGTATTTTTGTTTCGATAGCAGCCTGCTATGTAGTAATGATCGTGCACGTAGTGCATACATATGTTGTCCATGATTACTAGAAGTTATGAGCCAAACTGTGATGGAAACATAGTTGAGGTAAAATGAGGAGACTTAAAATGAACGCTTCCAAAACACTGCAATTGACCCTTCGCTAAGCACCGCCCTCCTTAGTTACTGTTGCTAAGCCTGCTAAACTTTCCATTCTCACATCTCTGGGGATAGATATACACTATATTGCCAAAAGTATCAGGACACTCCTCCAAATCATTGAAATCAGGTGTTCCAATCACTTCCATGGCCACAGGTGTATAAAATCAAGCACCTAGGCATGCAGACTGCTTCTACAAACATTTGTCAAAGAATGGGTTGCTCTCAGGAGCTCACAGAATTCAAGCGTGGTACCGTGATAGGTTGCCACCTGTGCAATAAGTCCATTCGTGAAATTTCCTTGCTACTAAATATTCCACGGTCAACTGTTAGTGGTTTTATAACAAAATGGAAGTGATTGGGAACAACAGCAACTCAGCCACGAAGTGGTAGGCCACGTAAAATCACAGAGTGGGGTCAGCGCATGCTGAGGCGCACAGTGCGCAGAACTTTCTGCAGAGTCAATAGCTACAGACCTCCAAACTTTGTGTGGCCTTCAAATTAGCTCAAGAACAGTGTGTAGAGAGCTTCATGGATTGGGTTTCCATGGCCGAGCAGCTCCATCCAAAGCCTTACATCACCAAGTGCAATGCAAAGTGTCAGCTGCAGTGGTGTAAAGCACGCCGCCACTGGACTCTGGAGCAGTGGAGACGTGTTCTCTGGCGTGACGAATCACGCTTCTCTGTCTGGCAATCCGATGGTCGAGTCTGGGTTTGGCAGTTGACAGGAGTACGGTACTTGCCTGACTGCATTGTGCCAAGTGTAAAGTTTGGTTGAGGGGGGATTATGGTGTGAGGTTGTTTTTCAGGGGTTGGGCTTGGCCCCCTAGTTCCAGTGAAAGGAACTCTTAATGCTTCAGCATACCAAGACATTTTGGACAATTTCATGCTCCCAACTTTGTGGGAACAGTTTGGGGATGGCCCCTTCCTGTTCCAACATGACTGTGCACCAGTGCACAAAGCAAGGTCCATAAAGACATGGATGAGCAAGTTTGGTGTGGAGGAACTTGACTGGCCTGCTCAACCCGATAGAACACCAATTAGAGCGGAGACTGCGAGCCTGGCCTTCTCGTCCTACATCAGTGCCTGACCTCACAAATGCGCTTCTGGAAGAATGGTCAAAAATTCCTATAAACACACTCCTAAACCTTGTGGAAAGCCTTCCCAGAAGAGTTGAAGCTGTCATAGCTGCAAAGGGTGGGCCAACTTCATATTAAACCCTACGGATTAAGAATGGGATGTCATTAAAGTTTGTACGTGTAAAGGCAGATATCCTGATACTTTTGGCAATATAATGTATTTATTATAGGATGATGCATAAGATGATATATGATGACACTAGTTTTTTTCAAATTTTTGACTTGTGGGGTGTGTAAGATAAAATGCATATTTAAAAGTTAATGTATTGAGTTTTTTCAGCTCTGCTTTCTCAGCAGTCCTCTGATTGTCTGATTGAAAATGGAGGCAGTCTCTATGTTTGTATTTATGTCGAAATGTTTGGATGCTGCCAGTATACCTGGTGAAGGTTGTTTGGACTGAAACATCGATATTTAGTGCCGGAGTTTCTGTAATTGTCTTTAGGATGAAAACTGTAGGAATTCGTTCTTTTATGTGTGAGTCAGCTCTCACACTGCCTTGAAATAGCCACTGGTTTATTAAGAATAAACACCACGTGAACACATCAGACATGAAACAAGTCCTCTTACATGAGTGTGAACTGGACTGAACTCAAGCATGTTCATTGGCGTTGCCATGGATACACATACAAGGTACAATGACTCATAATGATCAAACAGAAAAATCGTTTGAATCATCATTCAAGTGTTATGTTTGAATGCAGAGGAGGAGCACATCATTTCGCTACCTTATTACCCACAGGTATGCATTAGAGGACAGCATCGTGACTGAGATCCCACAGGTCTGTTAGGACACACTGCAGATCTCGCAGGAGCAGGTGGCCTGGAACGCACACACTGTAGTAGGGGATAGTAATGAGCAGAAATCCAGCTGGAGCAGATTAAGAAACATTCCCACACAGAGGGCATCTGCCCGAGACAGTCAGGGGACCCAGAAAGTTGCTATGTTGTGTCTTATTGTGTGTCAATGTGTTTTCCCATCTAGACTCCACAGCTCCCCAGAGTGCCCATTTTATATTTCACTATAGTGTCCGGGAACGCCCGTCATTTTAAAATCATCCCCAATGTATTAAAACACAGGAAAAAAGTCCTGACCTGTGTGTTGTAGATACTTTAAATTGTTATCAATAATTGGAACCAGATATATTCATCATAACATTCAGATTTGCCATTTATTCCACTGTTAAACAGCAGGGTCTCTCCTCATCCTCACTGCCTGAGTCAGATGCTTTTGTTTAGTAGGGACGACTGACAAGGCTGTGACTTTTCCACATATAAATTCAGATTTTTCTAATATAAGTTGCCAAAAACACTACCTACTAGAGGGTGACACGGGAGTGGATTTTCATTCCTGTCCCGTCCCACTCCCACAGAGAAAATTTGTGTCCCGTCCCAATCCCGGGCCAGAGGGGAAAAAAAAATTCCTGTCCCATCCCACTCCCGATAAAGTGACTCCCACTCCCATCCCGCTCCCATTCAGAATGACTCCCACTCCTGTACCGCTCCCATTTTTTTTCCTTCTAGTCTCTAGGTAATTTCCGTTTGACAGATGAAGATATGCTGAGCTGATTTTTCCCGGAATCTGCCCTGCAAGTGTGCCTCTTGAGTCCACTCGTCCCAGACTCACTGGTGTATTTGATTAAAACCAAGCAGGTTTTACAAGCTGCATACGTCGTTTTAACGTCATCACACACAACTCTAAAGAAGTTAGCTAATATTTGCGACTTCCCCAGTAGTTCAATTAGCTTAACAGAAATGTCGTTATTTCTTACTTTACGTTGTAGTAGGGCTGGGCGATATGGCCTAAAATTTATATTGCGGTATAATTTGAAGCATGTGCGGTAACGATATATATTGTGATGTAGTCTTTTCTTCTGTATATATATATATATATGACTGTTTCTGAACATACTCACATAGCAGATACATTGAAGCAGAATAAACACACTTCAAAACATAGTAAAAAAAAAATTAAGTAATTTTGAAGCTGTGTAACGGATCTTTCTCCAAACAATGTAACAGAAAATTAAAAACAGTATTTTAGGAAAATGTTACTATTAATATGCATTTATTTATTTATTTAGTATTATTATTGTTAATATTAGTTTATTTCTTTAATAAAATATTGTCCTCTGATGAGAAAAATCCTCACCTTTATTCAGCTCAGTCAATATAATGATCAAACGATGCAGGATATTCATGTTTTTGTATTAATGCAGCAGGATCATTTACATCAGTGAGGATGTTTTAGACCACAGCAGACAACAAACTGCACGCAGACACACACTGAGGAGATGAAGAGGAGAGACAGAGTCTGGACTCTTCATCATGACTTATAATAATGCAGCGCAGTCACAAACGTTTTTGTGGAGGAGACCAGCGTCACACACGCGACTTATTTTACCTTTTACCTGGTTTCATGTGGAGCTGCAGCTCGATCAGCAGTCGCTCGTCTCCTTCCTCTTATTCTGTTTCTATGCACTGAGCCAGTCGCTCACACAGACAAGCCCGTTTACATTGTACAGAAGCTCGTCTTCGCAGCTGTCAGCTGATTCATTTCCAGCTGCTGATTCAAACTATTGATCAGGCCAATATAACAGAACGTGCGTTAACGCGCGTTTAAAAAAATAGCGTTAAAAGGAATTTGCATTAACTTTGACAGCCCTGGTAAAAAACAAACATTACAATTTCTTCCTGCTAACCTGATTACTTATTTATATCGCGGCAGGCCGGTACAGTCAAAATCTCTACCGTTGGCCAAATTCATATCGTTTCTACCGTTATACCGTTTATACCGCCCACCCCTACGTTGCAGTTCATTTTTTTCGCCTTGTGCGCTGCTGCTGCTTGCTCCTTCCATCGCTGTTTTTAATTTTCAGCGGGAAGCAGGCAAGCAGCGCCCAGAAGCACTGTTGGCTTCTGGGCCATGTAGTTCTTTTGACTTGCGTTGCCGTGCAGGCTTATGGAAAGAAAACTACAAAAATTGCGGTGGGCCTGTCATATGTTTTTCGGTGTGCGTGTCCTATTGGTTGATTCCCGCTCCCGTCTGCTCCCGTTAACTTTTTACTCCCGTACCGTCCCAATCACGTGATTAATAGTAAAGTTGACTCCCATCCCGCGGGAATCCCGCGGGAATCCCGTGACCCGTGGGATTCCCGAACAAATGTCAGCCTCTACTACCTACCACCATCATGGAAAGCAACAAAGACATTGTGAGTTTTTTGTTCAAAATCACATCACATAATCATCATCAGTAGACAGCAGCGCCTACTCAGCTATCACTGCCCAAGATGGAGGCTGTTTTCTGCAGGGAAGGTTGACGAAGAGTCTGTAGGGATGACTGACTGGGTTGTGACTTGTCCACATATAAATTCAGCAATTTTTCTGCATATAAGTTGCCAAAAACTACAACTTACTGCCACATTTATGTTGTTTTTTTTAATAACAGAGCTGTGAGGGGAAAAGTGTGGGACATTTCTCTGTTACTTAGTGATCCAGTGAAGGATCTGTTGTTTGTCAGAGTCTAAGTGTTGACTCTGGAAGCAAACGGAGAGAAATGTTGTGGATCATATTTATTAAAAAACTGACCTGAAGTTACTCTCTTCTTATAGGCAGACTGAGTTTTAGTGCTACTTGTTGTTTTGTCTGATGTTTTTTAAAATATGTTGAATCAAACTTGGTCTAAAAAACTACAAATGCCACATATTTGGTATCAAATTAAAGATAGAGCTGTGTGTTTGGGTTGAGTAGGAAAATTCTCATTTAAGTGAGGATTCTCTGTGTAACACATGGGGTGCCACTGTAGCTCAGTTGGTAAAGCATGTGCCACATGTACTGAAGCTATCAGTCCTCTGCAGTGCTCACTGGTTTGACTCCCACCTGCAGCCCATTGCAACCCCTTTTCCTGTCAGCTTTCCCTGTCAAATAAAGGCAAATGGAACAAAAAATAATATTAAAAAAATATAACTGACATAGTTGGGTTGACATAATAATACTGGATAGTTTGGGTCATAGGGGCCAAACAGCAAATTATCCCCCAATGGGTTAATCTGCAGGATCTGGTGCTGTTAATACCAATGTTCATGGTTGTAGTCCTTCCAAAAATGTATCAATTGCTTGAGTGCAGTTTGATAGAATATATGGTTTCCAGTTTTGGGAAATCATTGAGCAATAAATTTGTGAGTGATTTTTAAAGATTTATGTCTGGCAGGGAGCCACAGGGTAGAACAGTCAGAGAGTATTAAGAGATGGACTAACACATTGTTGGTTTTGGTCTTTTTATTGATTTTGTTGACAGAAAGACAAGTAGAGAAAGAAAAACAGCCTCATCCATTTAACATTTGTCACAGGAAATTATTGACCTGAGAGTGATGATAGAGGAAGTATCAGGTGTCAAAAATCAAGATTCAGGACATCATCATAAAAATGTATGATACTAGTACCCTTAAAGTGATACTGACGCTAATGGAGTACTTTATTTGATACCTTTTTCAAAAGTCCTTCTTTATGAAGAATGCTTGTGGTCTTTTTTTTCTAGATCTGGGTACCAAAACTAGGTCTATGTAATGCAGGTGTCAATGGACTGGAGAAGTTTAAATACTACATGGTTATTTCAATTGATACCTTAAAAGGTACTTAGTACTGATACCCAGCCCTATCATCAACACTATTCTAAATGTGTTACCAGTTTTCAAGCAAAAAAAAACAACTTTTCTTCTACATCTGATATCCTGTTTCATTTTGTGATATTGTGAGATTTCACATCCAGTGCACCAGATGGGGCTCTTAGGGCATTCCAGGCCTTCTGAAAAGGCCAAACATATCAGCATTTAAAATGTTCCATTAAAATATTATGTTTGATTTCTTTCATTTAATTATTAGGCTATTGTCTTCTAAATTTAACCTCATTTTCTCTCAAGTTTGCTTGAAAGGGTTACTGTCCTAAAAACCATAAATGAGTTAATTGGGGGGGTTGTCTCTAGGCAGACACAGGTTAGAGCTGTCTCATTCATTGGTTAGAAATTAATCGTCAGGGCAGACGGCCACAATCTGTGTTTGTTTAGAAAATGACAGGTGATTTAACCAATCACATTTTGACTTACAGTGGGTGGGGAGCAGGAGAGTTCAGGGCACACAAGACACGCTCATACTCACAGCAAAGATCAATGGCAGGTGATGTTAACGTGAGGGAGCGGGCATGAGACGTCATCGAGGAGACAGGGGATTGAGACCCAGGTAAGTATGCAGTCCAAGCAAACACACAAGCATTGAGCAGATGGAAGGTAAGTCGAGGCCAGGTGGGGAGTTGGGGAACCAGCAAAGCCGGGGAATCTTCCACGAGGCTCTCACAAGATGGCAGAGACACCAGGTAAGTAGATTCTCTCCACAACTGGGTCAAGTGGGCCAACTGGGTCATCAATGGGAACAGGCAGACAGAAACCAAGGATGCTGAGGCAGATCTTGTGGTTGGGACGAGATTCAGATGAAACAGGCGAGTCACAGGCAAGCAGAGTCAGTAATGGCCAGTCAGTCCAGGAATGACTTCTGGAGAGTCTTGCATGAAGATAGTGAAGAACAATCTGGCAACGAGGGAGTGAACAGGAGAGGTTTATATACTGGGCTGATTGCTGAGGTGCTGCAGCTGTGAGGTCAGGTGAGTGGAGTGGCCTGATGAGGTGGGAGTGGCTGGCAGGTGGAGTGGAGCAGAGGCGGGGTGAGTGGACAAATACTGGGAGAGCTGAGGAACTAAGATGCAGGTTGAGACAGATAGTTCTACTTTTTCATGTTGGCCTTTAGCAGCGTAGCAGGGGATCTGCAGAGGACTGTTTTGGTTTGGAGACTGAAATTGCATTTGTCCCTGCATCTGTCAGAAACTTTTAGACACTCGAAAAACTTCTTTATTAAAGCTACTTCACATAGTGGACCACAGTATACAGAGCTATGTTGGTAGATGGAAATAATATTACTTTGGGATATACACTGCCTGGCCAAAAAAAGTCACACACTCTAATATTTCATTCGACCGCCTTTAGCTTTGATTATGGCACACATTCATCATGGCATCATTTCGATAAGCTTATGCAATGTCTGCAAATTTTCATCAAGATTTTGTATTGCTGATGGGAGAGTCCCATCACATCCCAAAGATTCTCAGTGGGGTTAAGGTCTGGACTCTGTGGTGGCCAATCCATGTGTGAAAATGATGTCTCATGCTCCCTGAAACACTCTTTCACAGTTTGTCATCTTGGAATATGTCCGTGCCATCAGGAAAGGAAAACTCCATTGATGTAAAAACCTGCTCATTCAGAATATTCAGGTAGTGAGCTGACCTCATTTTCTGGGCCTCATGCTGAACCTCGACCTGAGCAACTGAAGCAACCCCAGATCATAACACTGCCCCCACAGGCTTGTACAGTAGGCACTAGGCATGATGGGTGCATCACTTCATCCACCTCTCTTCTTACCCTGATGCATCCATCACTCTGGAACAGGGTACATCTGGACTCATCAGACCACACGACATTTTTCCATTGCTCCAGAGTCTAACCTTTATGCTCCCTAGCAAACTGAAGCCTTTTTTTTCGATTATCCTCACTGATAAGTGGTTTTCTTAAGGCTACACAGCTGTTTAGTCCCAATCCCTTGAGTTCTCTTCACATTGTACGTGTGGAAATGCTCTTACTTTTACTATTGAACATAGCCCTGAGGTCTGCTGTTGACTTTTTATGATCTGATGTCACCAAACGTTAAGTGATCTCTGATCATGATCATTCAAGATTTTTTTCCGACCACATTTTCTCCTTGAAGATGATGGCTCCACCACTATCCTTCCAGGTTTTAATAATGTCCTTAGTTGTTTTATTTGCTTGATGCAGACCAATAATTTGACTCTTCTGAAACAGAGTAACATCTTTTCCACGACCACAGGATATATCTTCTGACATGGTTGTTTAAGAAATGAGAAGCTGCTCACTGCATCGGTTTAGGGTTAAAAAACTTGTTGCCAGCTGGAGCATATTAATCACTGCAGTCATTATCCAGTGGAAGGATCTTACCTATTTGCCAGACAGTGTATGTTACATGTGTGGAACTGAAACGGAGAAATAAGAATGACAGAAAGAAACTCAGAATTATCCATATAGGCTACTGCAGCTCTTACTATCAAACACAAACTGAATTATAAGTTAAACAAAGGGATACTAACAGAGTAAGTGGCAATTATCTACTGTCCAGTACAGGTGTAATTACAGAAAAAAACATTACTTATTCTGCTGTCATTGTGTGGTGTTTGCTGCCCTCTACTGGGTTTGAGATGCAACAACTACACACTACAGATACCTGCTGTTGTCACAAGCTACCTGGCTGCCTGCTGTTTATTCTTAGGGAAAATATTCTGCCCTATTCCAACATTTTTCATGTGTCTGACTATGTTTTGGCTGAACTGAAGTCCCAGCTCAAATAGTCATGGTTCGCCATTGCAGTGCATGCTATACATCAACTAGAATACTTGCCAAATCAAGCTGAGCCAGGACTATGACAGTAAGGGTCTCTCATCAGCAGAATGATGCCCTTCATCTCTTATCAGTCAGCCCTCATGATAACTGAAGCCAGTTTACAGTAAGTCCTCAAGCGAAACCTATTGTATTGGAAACTCCCTCCTCCCTGAATTTATATGAGTGTGATCACAAAAGAAAATGCTGTATATCTGGGAGGGGAAATAAAGGGGACAGCTTAATGGGCTGCTCCCTTGATGAGAAATATGAGGATATGTCAGATATGCAGAAATGAGATAATTACCTGCAGGTGGATAGTTCAAGGAGCAGCCAGACAGAGATGCACTGAGCATGCAGTGCGCTCCAGTAGACCATGAAGGAAACTAAGAGTAATGTCTTCGGTCCTACTTATTACCAGACATTTGTTTCTTTGAGTAAAACAGCGGTTCAGTTCATTTAGAGCCAAAAGCCGAGGGACATAATGTGGCCTACTTCATCTGATTTATGATAAGATGTCAAACAAGCTCTCACAGACCTCTCCCCAGCTGACTTGCATATACAGGATTTAGTGCAGGGTGACAATTAGCTGGGATCCAGCACTGCGGCGAGTGCTGTGGATTTTAGCTCGTACGTGGGCGGGTGGGAGACTGTCGAATGTTTTATGAGCTTTTGAAGAGTGTTTTGGGTTGCCGTACAGCCACATGTACCAAACATCTGTATGTTTGGCTGTGTGCAGCAGAGGGAGAGGAAAGCTGAGAGTGTTTGAAATATGGGTGTCACAATGATCGTGACAATCTGCAAATGTCAGATTTTCTCAACTCAATTTCACTGTGTAATGCTGCTGGTTTATTTTCAGAAAGCTAAAACAATCTTAATGCAGCATAAATAACACTGCTGGATCATACATGGATATTTGGCTGAGGCAGAGAAGAAATGCGAGAAACAAAGTAAATGTCACAGATTTTGCATTTACCTACAGATGTGTTTTGAACTGACATTCCTGTTGGTTTTATTCTGTATTAACACTTTCCCTGCCATTGATGAGATAGCTTGTCATTTAAGAAACAAAGTTTTTTTTGCTGCAACCAACCAACATTCAAGTACTTATCAAAAAAAGAAGGAATGAAGCTAGAACATGTTTTTTTGTTTCTGAAACACTGGCGGAAGTAAAGTTTCTCTCCTGCATCATTATTTGTACTCATGTATCTGTTTCACCTTGCTCCAAGCTATCCAGTAGTCATGTCAAGTTACTGCAATGATAAAAACCCAACATTTTCTGCTTTTGCTGCTCATAACAAAAGCTAAAAGATACACCTTCAAGTGGGTAGCCTGTTGTAATGGAAATGTGAATCCCTGCCGCGCGGGGGCTGACACCAAACCATGTCACACCAAGTCCAGCCAAGGCAGCACATGTGTATGGACAAAGGGTACTTGTGTGACACATCTTCAAGTGGCTAACCCTGATGTTGTAATGGAAATGGAATACCTGCTGGGCTGACGAGCTGAATCAAACCAACCCAAGCCAAGTTAGCAAATGTCTATGGTATAGGCCTAAAGATGTCGATGAAATTCACTGTAGATATTAATGATCCCAGAGGATGAATCCATAATGTTTTTAGTGATTTGCTGACCTTTCTTGTTGTGCCTTTATAGGGCAAAAATTGAAACATTTTTAAAAATTAAGAAATATCAAAATCCTATAAACTGATGGCCATAATATTCATTAAGAAAATTATAATTTCCAGAGGACAAACACTTTTCTCTCTGGAAATCAATGAATTAATGATCTGATGCCACCACCGGGACAAAATGCCAGCTTTACAAATAATGTCATAATTTAATGAGCAGATTGCTGTTAGATTTTCTGAGCGCAGTCATTCTTTTACTTTAATGACCCTGTTTTTTTTTTCTCTAGAATCAAACTATAAGTCCTAACAAGATATTTTTGTTTCATCACCTCATATTTTTTGATGGTCGAATGAAAAGGGACATCCGGTCCGTGTGTCATCAGCGTCCCCTTTCCCAGAATAAGACCTCACTCATTGCCAAAAAACATCAGATAGAAACTGATGAAGTGGTACAATTATAATGCCCATTATTCTTCAGGACACAGGCTGCACAGAGGGATTTCACCTCCAGACTCTTTCATCCGATGACTTTTCTCCTGTCTCTCGGGGAGATATTACAAGCAATTATCTGTCTAACAAGGCAATGCAAATCTCTGGAGCCCCACATCAACATTCTGTAATTAGCCAGTCATGTTGAAACATGGCTTTTCCTTCTCTAAAACAGGACCCAGGCTGTGGGCCTCAGATCTTTAGGTACTACCACACGGATGACACAATTTACCTTCTGCAAACTGTTATGAATGCTAATTAGTCAATTGATATTGAGTTTAACCTGATCAAAGAGGAACATGAGTCAGTTCAAAAGATGTTCACATAGTCAAACATAAAAACTTTGAGGAAATTATATTTGGTGGTCTCCCTTTGATTGCTGTGTCATAAGTCTACAACTTCTGATTTCATGAGCTATACAGGAAAAAAAGTCCCTCAAATGAACATACCATCAGGGGTCCTGTGTTGTACTCCTCATCATATTAACAATGCTATCTGCAAATCAGCATATTTAAAATGTTACTCAGTAGGAAGCACCCTAATTGGAATACAGAACATCTAGATTATTGAGGTCACAAAGAGGGAGCGCTTACCACAAACAATCTAACACCCAAATGTCCTGGATCAAACGCTCCAATATAAATTCTTGGACTTGGCTGAGAGACATGACAGGACTACACACTGGACCTGGACCAATCACACCATTGTCTTTCTATGCCCTCCAGACGTGTTTTCGGATATGACACCCCTATCAGCAGGACAACATAAATTGTCCAGCTCGTCCTCACCAGAGAAATGCGCCTGTTGGTCAAATGTGAGCAGTGTATTCCAGTTGATATGCCAGTTTTTTGTCAGGCGGTGCCCCCAAGTGGATGTAGTAAACATCACAGGAGAGGTATAAGGAGTGAGAAAGTCTGCAGTTGGAGGAAGTAGGGTGGATGGATGACTCAACCATGCACAGAATTTTAATCCAGGCGCCCAGGGTTTGAGTCCTGTGTAGAAGAAAAACTAAATGTAGATTTATTTAAAGTTTTGAGTAACTTTTGTAATGGACGTGACGTCTGGCGCGTCACATGTCATGTGAAATACATAACATAGTTAATTTAACCCAAACCACAAACTTTTTCTGTGCTTAAATCTAACCAAACTGCAACCATTGTACTATGTGTCTTGTGTCATGTGAGTTATATCGTCATGTGAGTGACACCACTTCCATCACATGACATACGTGATATACTTATTAGTTTTTGTGCCTAAATCTAACCAAACTGCAATCGTTTTACAATGTAAACAATGAATGTATTGTTGCCTGAGTTAAATCACATGAACTACATAAGGTGGATAAGTCTGTCGCTGCCGTACTCTCCACTGGTAACATATGCTGCTTTGGGGTTAATTAACAACTGACCTAGTCTGGCATTTAGGTATGACGATGTGTTGAATTTGTCTGTGCCTTCCAAAACTGTTCCTGTTGAATAAGAAATTGTTTTTTCTGTTGTGACAATGGTATGGTTAAGGTTTGGTTTGGTACAAAAATGACTTGGTTAGGTTCAGGGAAAAAACACATGGTTAATGTTCTGGAACACTCATGATCATGCTTTAAAAAAATCTATGTTGATTTCCAGGTGGAAATGGGATTCCAGTGTTACAGTTTAATGTTTTGTTGACCCATCCATCTACACCAATCAGGACTTTAATGACGCCGTCCCCCTTCCTTTTCTCCCGTCATAATTATTACAGCCACTAGAAGGTGGTGTCATTTCACTGTGACATACTGTAGGTGTGCAGAAAGGAGGTGCAAGGGACTGACTTCACTAGTCCCCCAATGACGACATAATTCCTCTTTTGTTTCATCATGTCAAGCAGAATATATGTATATATTAAACTTGAATTAAGAAACATAATCAAATGCTGCCAATTGAAGGCAAGGCATAAAAACAGCTGTTATAGGCCAATGTCAGACCAGGAGTATCGGTCAACAGATATATTGGTCAGGCTCCAATTAGATGCCACTAGCTAGCTCTGTAGGCTATGCAGCTAACAGTCCTATTAACTTTAAAGCTAAGATAAAGCTTTAAAGGGTTAGCACAGTGTAAAGACCAACACTCCCCTGGTTATCCAACCTCCCAGTCTAGGATGAGTCAGGTAAAAGGACAACTACCTGCACAGCTAACTGAGCTGACAGCAGTTCAGCAGTTTGCAGTTACTTGAGCAACAAGTATAGCTAGCTTTCCATCAGGAAACTCCCAGAGACATACGGTAAAGCAGCCAGAGGACATCACACAGATGTCTTGAAATGGCTCTTAGTACACGCTGTATTTTTTCAGACAAGATTTAACATTATGAATTAATAGACTGTACTCAATTTTACCTGTTTTCTGAGTGTTTTCTTACAGTAGACTAATTGATTAGTCTAAATTAAAATTTGTGTTTAATCAAGAGGGAAATTAGTCTCCAGTAGTCATACTTCCCCCATCCCAGACCTCCTCAGCAAATGGTATGAGCGATCGGATCACGAAGCGTTCACTTGTGATCCGATCACCCAAGATGCATGTTTATAATGGGTATAAACAAGCTCTATGATAGGCTACACAGGATAAAACCAGCAACTGCCCCTAACACTCATTCTATAACCCAGGGCCATTAGTGGGATAATATCTTGATCTGATTCTGGTATAGGGCGCAGTGGTTAGCACTGCTGCCGCACAGCAAGAAGGTCCTGAGTTCGACTCCCCGAGCCGACAGGGTCTTTCTGTGTGGAATTTGCATGTTCTCCTCATGTCCACGTGGGTTCTCTCCGGGTACTCTGGCTTCCTCCCACAGTCCAAAGACATGCAGCATAATAGGTTAATTGGTGACTCTAAATTGCCCGTAGGTGTGAATGTGAGTGTGAGTGGTTGTCTGTCTCTGTGTGTCAGCCCTGCGATGAACTGGCGACTTGTCCAGGGTGTACTCCGCCTCCCGCCCAATGTCAGCTGGGATAGGTTCCAGCCCCCCCGTGACCCTCATGGATAAGTGGTTACAGAAGATGAATGAATGAATGATTCTGGTATAATAACTTACAGTGATCAGCTGGACCAAATATATCTACTATCTACCACAGAGCACTTGGCTGCAGCAGACTAACATATTTTCTCCTTCTAATCAATATTTTACTGGCATGACTGTTTTTTTTTCTCTCCATCTTCTTCACAGTACAGAATTCTGCTGAATGTGTCCAAACTGTCCAGACTTCAGGACTGTACCATTTTGAGAGGAGCAGCTTATTCACTCTCCTGCGTGTGTGTGTGTGTGTGTCTGAATACGGAGACAGAAACAGTGAGCTCTCAGCTCTGTCTGCTCAGTCTGTACCCGAGCACCACCGGCATTTCTCCCACACCTTCATATTATCACTGCACCACATCCATTCAGTACTGCTGTGGGCTCAGAAGCATTTTGACAGCTCTCACAGCCCGTGAGCATACAAACCTAACTCAAACATGTCCTTTGTACACACAATATGAAACTGGGGGCTGCACAGAAAATACAGTATAGGTGTTTCTTCAACTGCGGGCATGTTTGACTCTCCAAAATTAGTAAAAAAAAAAAAAAAAAAAAAAAAGAAGAAAAAAAAGAAGAAGAAAAAAAAACAGAGGTTATAATACATATAAATAATTACCCCAAATTGCATCTGGAACATCCAATACAATTTTGGCAATTTAGGCTTCAATTTTCAAGGTCCCATAATTTCATGGTAAATATGTTGTAATTACCAAGTAATATATTTTAAAATTTCTTAGAAATTACCCACAAATTACCTCCAAATTCATAGTAAGTATGTGATAATTCACAAATGAAAATGGTATGTGCCAGTTATCACAGACTTATGAAATTTGTGGCTAATTTGTGGATAATTCCATTTTAAAAGACATTTTAAATATGTTACTTGGTAATTATCACCCACTACCTGAAAATGGTACTTGTTAATTATCATATAATTAACCATGAAATCTGGAGGTAATTTGGAGGTAATTTGGAGGTAATTTGGAGGTAATTTCTAAGAAATTTTAAATATATCACTTGGTAATTACCACTTATTTTCTATGAAATTGTGGGACCTGGAAATTGACATTTAAATGTATTTTCATTGAGGTTTGTGCATCATTGTAAATATTGAAATAATTTTAAAAAAATGGGAATTTCATGACTTTTTCTCCTAAACAGAAAATTTACACAGTAACCTCAGTTGGTCTTGATGGTCACCTGATGTGGGAGGCCCAGCATGTCAGCCGTGTTCTCACTTGTAGCTTATGTGTCATTTCAAAATAAAAGTTAAGTATGAATTTTGTTTGGCATCGCAGTACGGACACCGTGTGGGGCACACATTTAGATTAAAAAATCATATAAATGATGAGTAAACAAACAAACAAAAAAAAATAAAAATAAAAATAGCATGGTGTAAAGTAATATTTATATGAAACAAATTCATTTGAAATAATGTCAGACTGTAATTTCATTAACTTATTTCACGTTTCTGAACATTAAGAGTTCGGGTGTGCGACATGAACAAAAGTGTTTGGACCCTTAAAACATCTTTACAAAAATATTGACTAAATAATGTGATGATGAATCTCATCACATTATTTAGTCATTATATTTGTAAAGATGTTTAATATTTATCAAGAATCATTTGAGAAATTTTAGGATTTAAAAGTGCCCATAGTTGCATCAGAAACATCCATCTTTGTGCTGAGCTGCAAATTTTCATTTCATGTCTACAAATCTAACATTGTTAAAGGTTGTGTAAAGCACCCATAAATGTGTTTTGAGTTTGTCACACCACAGACACATATGTCATTAACCACCCAGCCAAATTAGAATAAATAAAAAATCACCAAGTACACAAAATTAGGTCTCAAAGTCACGAAAAAATGAGAAGAGAAATCCCACTATATGACCCAAAAACAACCTGAGACATGGACGCTCCATCTAACAGCTTTGTGTGTGAGTCACCAGAGGACTGGCTTCTTCTGTGTCGGGTTGTTGGAACTGAAGTGAGCTGAAGTGAACTGCTGGGCTGATTTGGACTGAGAGAGTCACTGAAGGAACATTTATAACTGACCTTTAGCGAGGGTGAGGAGAGGGGGAGGCGGTGTCATTCATGTGTTGGTTCATAGGGCTCATATAGTATCAGGGGACTATGTCTCCAACACATCAGCGTGCCATGTTACAGGTCCACCCAAAAAATCCTGAACACAACACAACTGTTTCTGCAGTTCAGTACTACATAGTTCTCAGTCTTTTCACGTTTTCAGCTACTATTCACTAACATGTATAATGGATTTAGAAGAAAAACTCCCTTTTTCCTTTACACAGACTTTAAACCACGTGTAAAAATAAATGCAATCTGCAGTATCACCTTCTAAAATAACTTTAACCTGGACACAAATAGCCTGCTTACCTTTCTCTTCTGCCTCCACACATAGAAGAAAAACCTCATATCTCTCATTTGGGAAGTCTTCAGAGAGTATAAAGTTTCTTGCTGTCCTTGGTTGGCTGATTTTACAAATGTTCTCTGCTACCTTACACTATCATTCCCTGCCTCCCACCAGTACTCGCTCTCCAACCTCCCCTGCACACTCCTCAAGGCTCACTTCCCATGAATAACAAACCAGCACCCCAGACCATTAATAATACATAGAAAAACACACAGCGCCATAACGATGCAGCCGAGCCCCCCCCCCCTTACACAAACGCTACACCCTCCTTACATCCAACGCCTACAAGTGTATCCAAGTTCTTCTCTCCGAACTTCAGAGGCCCTCCGTGTTAAATGTGCTGATTTATGACACAGGCTCTGAGCCGGAGAAGTTGATATGCCCTTCATCTGGAAGAAGGACGTAAAAAGTTGTCGGCCATGATGTGTGAATAAAGGCGGACTCTGCGGGGCAGGAAGGCGGCCTCAATGAACCATTAGAAAGTCATTATTACAGCTATGTATGATTGATCCTTTCCCAGGGACCCTCGCTACGCCTTAACAATTAACCCACAAGCTATTAAATGTTGGCAGTATTGCAGAGTGGCAAATAAATCACAGTGTTTTACACCTTCGGATGCAAGATGGGTGAGGACTTTATTAAAGTGGCATATTGAATTAATCTGAAATTAAACAAGGGAAGAAGTGGCAGCAGCTCACAGGATCTACAGCTACTGGATTCTAGATTAATGGAGACTGGATTTAATAATGCCAGTAATTATGCCAGTGCCATTACATTTCACTGGCTTCAGACCAGTTAAATAACCAGAAAAAACTTGGGACAATTTCTGCTTCATAAATAAGCTTTGGAGAAAATCTAGCCCAGGTTGCGTGTTGTGGATGAATAACAAGAACAGTTTTGGTGACACTCTGCTCATGCTGTCACAAGCAATGTGTCATGTTGGAGTATATTTAAGCTTTTTTTTGGTTTGTGTTTTTTGCTTTTGCTACATCAGGGCAGATTTACACCACAAGCTGAACATCACAGACACAATTAACATCTTGGCCACTTAAGGTTTTCAGCAACCAGTTGACTTTTCCACATTCACAACATTAGCATTTATCTGACATCATGTTTCTGTCCCCCTGGATTCCAATATTTTCTCCCTGGTTTCCACTCCACCAATTCCAGAGAAAAATATCTGGCTTTTTAGCCACTAAATTCTCCACTGTGCTCACCAGCTCTTAGCTAACTTTTCATGCTAACTTTGTCAGTGCTGTTTGGTACGGCAGAATGCTGCTGCCACACCAGAAAAATTAATATCATCAAAATTTATTTTAATAACTAGATGTTTTTCACATTATAACAAGATATATTATTATGACCTACAAACTTATCACATTGTAAGAATAAACTCTCAGTCTGTCTTAAATCTGTAAATAATGTTTTGTGAGTAGCAAAAAAGGAGAACTACAACTTTATTTCATTATACAACTGTGTACAACATAACTTATATTGTATAATGTCCCATAACATTATAACTTACATTGTTATAATGGCCCATTATAATGTCATAACTTATATTTTTATAACATCACGTTATAACGTAACAACTTATATTGTTATAATGTCCTGATATAATGTGATAATGCTATTTCACGTTATAATGTGATAACATATGTTATAATGTCACATTATGACGACAACAACTTAAATTGTTATAATCTCATGTTATACCATATCTTATATTGTTATTATGTTACATTATAACTTGAGAACTTATTTTTGTAATCTCAGGTTATAATGTGATAAGTCATATTGTTAGGTCAAGTTATAACATGATAACATATATTGCTATGATGTCAAGTTGTAACGTGATAACTTATTGTTATGTCATGTTATAATGTGGTAACATGCATTTATAATGTTACATTATCACATGATATCTTATATTGTTATAAGGGGAAAGTTTATTGTTATAACATGAAAATATCTTGTTTTGACCTGAAAATCGTCTTGTTATAACAATATTTTTTTTTCAGATTGTAATGTGATACTGATCAGTTCTTTTCTCATGTGGCAGCTGTGTATGCTGCTGTAGTTTGCTGTTGAGCAGGTTGTGTACAAAACTTTATCACAGCTCTTTTGCTTAAAAACTCAGCAGCCTGCTGCGTCTTGAAGTGAGGTTGTTGTGCTGCAGCTGAACAGTAAAATACGGACATAAAACCACGTAAAACAACAAGTTAAAAGATGCTAAAATACCATGTATTTGATGTCTTTGGGTTTTTTTTTTGTCTCCTGTTAAAGAGTCCACATGGTGTCCTGACCCCCTCCCATACACAGAGGCTAAGAGTCCTCAGCAGCAGCTGTGGGTTTGATTCCAGCTGTGGGCCTTTGCTGCATGTCTTCCCACCTCTCTCATGCATTTCCTGTCTCTCTAAAAGCTGTCCTATCAAATAACGGTGAAAAAGCACCCACAAAATCATCTTAAAACAAAAGAGTACACGTTTTCCCCCTGGAAACCAACATTATGAAACGTTGTCTTATTTAAGGCTTATTACTGATGTGCTAAGCAGTAGTAAATGTTTCATTAACCATTTTTACAACCTTTAGTTTCAGTTCATAAAGCTTTTATACATGCTTCTTACTTGACTGTGTAACCCGTCTTATTTTCCTTTCATCTTTCAGGCTCAGATCAGAGCTTTGTCAGAGTGAGAACATGAAAGGATGGTACAGGTCAGTGCGAGTCTTCTCACTTACATTAGGATGGAATATCTGAGGCATCATCCACAGCGTTCAGAAGGAGACGGGCTGGTTTTGGCAGGTTGGACTCGAGCAGCGCCTATAGGCTGACAGCACCAGGCAATGCACCACTGTGCTGAATCTCAAGTAATTGCTTCTCTGCTTTTCATATTAAAGAAGCCATCATGGCTCGTCTGAGAATGGGGGAATTCAATTCTTCTTTTATGCTGCAATTTCACTCAGTCTGATGGACCAGGGCCACATGATATTTAATGGCCTTTCATTTTACCCAGCACTCTCTTTAGCCCAGGTACTTGGACATAGATTTCTACAAAGGTCACAGACATGTTCAGTAGTGTGTGTTTGACATGTAGAGCCTCTGTATGGTGACATTTCTAAAGTGAAAAAATGATGAGACCATGTGGCGGCATGAAGCTTTTTGTTATTTCCTGTTAGTACTGTAGTACTGTAACTGTAGTTTGCCCACATCAGCGTATTGTGTACTCACTGCCAATACATTATAATGTAAAGATTACTACTACAGCAAACTGTGCTCTGTGCCAGAAAACAGTCTTGTCTCAGACAAGGACTCACAACTTCAAACAATTAAAAAATATGTTAAAAGCCTTAAAATATTAAAACTAACAATACCTGGTGATAACATAGGTGTAAGAATATACTATTATAATCATCTCTGTTTTAAAATTGATGTTTTATGAAAATATTGGCCCTTTTTAAAGTTGTGTCCCAGATTTCCACCAACTCTGTCAGATTTTTACAAAAAACATGACTTAATCAGTGATAAAAAGGGGTTATGGGACCCTTGTCTCACTTCCTGGTTGAAGAAGGGCAGGAATAAAATGTAAAAATAAAAAAAAGTGTATTTTTGTCAACTCCGTAAAACGTCAACGTCTCTATCTGATGGAGTATTAAACTAATTTTAAAAAAATTTAATTGCAAGGTGGTTGCCCCGTTAAAAGGTAGCCAAGAGTTTGATCTTTTAAAATATATTTTCCACCATAATTAGAATTCAAAACCCTCAAAATAAGGCTTTGAGCCAATTCTCAAGAATTAATGACATACTTCACAATATAATTATGACTAGAACAGGGACAAAGTAATGTTATAACAAAGACTCACAGTCCTTACAAGCCTAACTCTGGTGTTTTTTGGTATCTTTAAGACATTTCATATTTCATTTGTCATTTCCTGATAATGTTTATTAACCACACTGCTCACCACATATTTTTTGACAAATAACTTTGTTCTGTGCTCAATATTAAATAATTTAAGCTGTGTCTGTAATGGAACTGCAGTAGGAGCTTCAAATCATATGCAGTCACGGGCAAATCCGACTGGCCACCCCATTATCCGATCTGTCCAGTGAGACACAGGACCTTAGTTTGAACCAGCTATTTGACAATTATTTATAAATGTGCATTGTTTTCTTTTCTATGTGGCATTATTTGCTTCTCACGCTACTCACAAATAATATAACCATACACAAAAAACTATATACAGCAAATAGGTGACTAAATAATAAATAAAAATAATAAAATACAGAAATAAAGCTATTTTTCATGGTGGAATGCTGAAAATGAATTGGGAGTCTCACAGCCTGAGGACAGAGGTAGAATACAGGACTTAAAGAATTAAATAGGGCAGATGTTTAGCTCAGTTGGTAGAGTGTCCGACCCATGTATGGAGGCTGTTAGTCCTCTACAGCGGCTGCTGGTTCAACTCCCACCTGTGGCCTTTTGCTGTATGTCATCCTGCCTCCCTCTGCCCTGTTTCCTGACTACTCTCTGGCTGTCCTATCAAATAAAGGCAAAAATGCCTGAAAAAATAACTTTAAATAGTTAAATATGGAAGCTTTATATTATATTTATGTGTCACTCACACTGTATTGTGATTGGTTTTAAATAAAAATTTTAAACACACAAATATAAGAAAGTGTGAGATACTGTAATGTTAGTAAATAAGGTAGATATCAGAAACATACATTTTCGCTAATCTCACTTTTACGTGTGTAAAAGTGATGCGCACATACATACTTACATACATGCCACCCCTGCATAAATAAGTGTACCACCCCAGTTTAAAAAGGTCTGGGAATGAGAATCCAGCTCAGCTGCTACCAGCTAATCAGCTGTTTGTGTCCCGCTGAAGTCAACGCTGCCCTCCTTCACTCTGCTTCATCAACAGGCGGCCCTGAGCATGCTGCGAGTGAGGCGAAGGAGGGCAGCTGGACATAAACAGCTGATTAGCTGTGCGACATGTGGACGAGGTTAGGAACACCTGGGGCTGTGTGAACGCCCCCTCCAGGTGGGGCGCCTCTCACCATCAGCAGCCCCTCGTCTCGTTCTGGTCAGGAAAATCCTCCACCTCATAACTTGTGTTAGAGTGACCGCTGTTGCCATTCCTGCTATTATCCACTATCTATCTTTCAAAAGGAGAAGAAAAATCATCTGTGAGCATGTGTGAACAGTTTTATGTAGGAACTATTTTCTTTCTAGTAGAAAAGAAAGTAGATTCTACAGTAGAAAGAAAGTAATCCTACAGGAAACTGCTCACAACAAGGTCTGTGGATTATCTTGACTTATCAGATTTTTTGAAGGAGACGCTGGTTTTGAATTTTTCAAAAGTATTTGTTTGGTTCTTTGAGCACCTCAAGCTAAGTGCAATTCAGTTCCATTATATTGGAGAGAAGACAGTCATCTCTACGTCTGATATCTCTAAAACTCTGCAACTCACATCAAAACTATCTAGATGGTTTAGCACTACAGGCTCGGGGAAAATATGTATTTTTTAATTTTGGGGTGAACTGTCCTTTTAAAGTTGTCAGCGGACTGTGACGAGGCAACAGCCTGCAGCGCAGATTATTTTCTCCTCCTTTTGATATTTGAGGAATTAATATGGTTGAGTAGTTCAGTGTTGCCATGATGTTCTCACTTTGACTTCAGTGTATTTACATGATATATTAAACTGGATTTTAAATCCTTTCCTGTGATGTGGTCGTTTGCCCCCTGATTGGTCAGATCAAGAATCTGTAAGCTCACCACAAAGTATCAGAGCAGATGTGTTACACATATACAGTGGGTTTATCAGAGCTGTTCTGCTGACAAACATACTCAGATATTTAATATGTCGCTCTCGAAGTTTGAAGGCTCGGATTAAAGAGCATAGATTAAAAATGTATATCCTGACTTTAAGTCCCTAGTATGGATCAGTCAAAGAGACAGGGTCCTACATTTCACATCAAGCATGAAATAGCATTTTTTAACTCTTTCCCTCCACAGTATTATGTTTAAGTTGTCAGCCAGCACCAGTGTTTTTGATCATATTTACTAATATTTCAAGACCCCCAGAAAATTCTGTTCTATGAATATTTTAACAGTGAATATATCAAAAGAAAGAACTTCAGCTTTTATATCAAAAAAGAACAAAAAAAAACATTCATTCATTTTTCTTTTTTTCATTTATTTTTTGTTGCATATGAGACATTTTCATGAAAAACACATTTAGGGAAAAAAATAAGAGAAAAAAGAATTTTGTAAAGAAAAAAGAAAGAAAAAGAAAAGGCATTTACAGGCAGAATTTTTTTTTGTTTTTTTGTGTTTTTCTTGTGTGTTGTGTGTTCTTTTTCTTGGAAACTTTACCTGTATAAAAATAATAGTAATAATAATAATAATAATAATAATAATAATAATAATAACCCCTATGAAGGAGGAGACCTGGGCCTTGTCTGAAATAATATCACAGTAACATATATCAGTTTGGTAAATATTATGTGCACAAAATGAGATATGAAATGTCATCTTCTCTCACAATTTATACATTTAACAGATGCTCTTAACTTAAAGTGTCCATCTCTGGTGGGTGGGGACGGAGGAGGAGACGGGACCTTGAAGCCCTATGCTCTAAGCTGAAATTATTGGTCTCCCCCGGCACATCTGCGATATTGATCATCTCCCTCCCCCTCTGTCAGTGTCCTGTCTGTCAGTTTCACTTTCACTCTCAAGGTTGGCCAAAATCTGTATTACCTGACTTTTCAAAAATGTTCTTTTTCTAATGCTGCTGGTGACAAGCTGCTGCTTCAGCTGCATAAACGATATGCTTCCATTTCTGGTGGATCATCTTCTTCACTTGCCTTTGGACCCAGGACGGCTTTTAACAAGATGTGTAACAGTGCCCCCTACAGTACAACAGCAAAAATATCATAATATCTCAATAGTCTCGCATAACCAGATCTCTCTTCACAGCACTCAGTACTGGAGAAAGGTCTGGCTTCACACATAACGCCTCACCTTGTTTGTATTTCTTTAAACCAATCACAATGTCTTGGGGCAGCGCCCTCCCCAGGATGCAACAACGATGCTGCTGGATAGTTTTGGTGGATGCCGTGATGCCGCCTGAAGCAAGCGACCAATGGCAGGACTTGTACCTGCAGTGTGCATCTAGTGACTCAGACTAATATCTCGTCAGTGCCGGGGAGGCATTAATTTGAGCTTCCTGTTCATAATAACCTTTGAACTCCTCAGCTGAAGTTTGTAATGACGTTTCAAGTCCAAACTGAGACTGTTGATGCCATCAAAAGTCATCTTTCAGCTTCCTCCTGAGCCACAGAAGACATTATACAGACTGAGTAGTGCTCCACATGACAAGTAAACTGAGCTACACATGTCAGATCAGTTGAGTACCACATTCCTGCTGCTGCGGGAAGATAAGGTTGGTTGAACAGTTTGCTGAATATCTCAGTAGAGCCGAGGGGAACTGAGCTGCAAAGTCAGTTATAATTATCCACAGGTTTGTTACTATGAGCAAGAACTGTCACATTACACACGTCAGTTGATCAGTGGGTTCATGTTTTGTTTGCTGAACAAATTTAACTTCTGAATCCATTTTTTATCAGTTGCCTCCCCAGTAATTGTTGATGATTGATAAAGATTGTGACGTGGCGGGTCGTGAACTTTTTTTGGCTTTTGAGAGGGGGGGGGGGGCACACCAGAAAAAGTTTGGGAACCACTGTGCCAGCAAGTGAAGTGATGCACAAAAAAAGGTCTGCGACATCTTTTAAACACTTGCAAAGTTTTATGTGGAAATAAATACATTCAACTCATTTGTTAGACCTGAGGGATACACACAATACATTGTGATGACTCAATGTAAACTGTAACTTTTGTTTGTCTACAAGAAGACTCCACAGGGCACCTTTAATAATACAGGCAGCAAACACCCTTGAGCTAACAAATGTGATTGGAATAGCAAATGAAAATATGAGCTCAGCAGATTCGTCTGGTTCCCAGGCTAACCTTGAGCAGCTGCTGTCTAAATCAGTATAATATCAGTAAAATGATTTCTAACTGAAATCTTGTGTTATACATAGGAAGTTATACAAGTAGATAGAAGACCAGGTGGCTTGGTGTAATTAAGTGAGAATAAATCACACTAGTACTGAACTTTAAATAGTCCACTTGTGAACACTGACTGTTTAGAGACACTGTTGAATTTTCTCTACATTATCATCCCTGATGCTATCATCAAAAAAGACTTTGTACTTGAAGGGACCCTTAAGCATCTATTAGACACTGCCACAAGAAAAATAAGTATGTTACATTTTGTAAGTCATGTGATGTGTAACATTATGTAACTTAAAGTATTAGATAACTCTGGGCTTTGTTTTCACACAGGACATGAACCCAGGTCTCCTAGGTGAAGTAACAAGACTAAAGAGGTAACAAGATTAAAGCGATATAAAAGACTTAACAAGACGAATATGATGTAATGACATGCAAATGACGTAAAAGACATAACAAGACGAATATGACGTAACAAGACGAAAATGACATAAAAGATGTAACAAGACGAAAATGAAGTAACAAGACATAACAAGACAAATATGACGTAACAAGAAGAAAATGATGTAATAAATGTAACAAGACTATGACAGAATAAGACAAAAATGATTTAAAAGATGTACCAAGATGAAAACAACATAACACAAAAATTATGTAAAAGACATAACGAGACGAAAACAACATCATACATAACAAGACAAATATGACTAAACAAGCCTGTATGTAAAAGCTGTAAGAAGATGAAAACAGCGTAACAATATATAATAACAAGAAAATGACATAAGACGCAATAATATGAAAAAGACGCAACAGGACAAAAATGATGTTAAACACATTAAAAAGAAAATGATGAAATAAAACAAAAATGACAAACCCAAAAGCAAGCAACATAACAGGACGTAACAAGACAAAAATGATGTAAAAGATTTAACAAGCTGAGACAGACAGAGAGGGAGACTCAACCGTGAAGAAAATGTGAGGTTCAGTTAGCTTTGCACAGAAACAGTCAGTAGAAATGTCTTTCACAGAAATTTTACATTTATACTTTTACTTTTTAGAACCTGTACTTTTTTTAATTGCACCGCAATAAAGAAGTTGAATCAGTATTCCTACTTCTACCAGAGTATTTCTTTACACAAGTATCTGTGCTTCTACTTTAGTGCAGGATGTGTGGACTTTTGCCACCTCTGACAATTTGCAAAAATAGCAAATCTTCATTATGTTGCTCCAACAAAGAGTTGAAGCTGACACACCAGAGTATTGTGCCAATAACTTGTTTTATGACATGGAACTGCAGTGTCAACATATTGAAGTAAAATCCTGTATATATTTTATAGGTTTTGACTGCAGCCACTGCCTCACTGTGGTCTGGTGATAAATTTTGTTAATGTCAGAGAATATCAACAGTGTGTGGCAGAGACAAACACACTGAACATCAAGAGGAAGACGTGACGCACAGACAAAGACTGACACCCCGTTTACACCTGATGATATGATGAGATCTGTGACTGGATACATCATCCAGGTAAGGAAAAATGCACGTTAATGCAAAGTGAAAACACTACGCTGATCGGAATGTGATCACATCTGGCTGACCACATCTGGAGCAAGTCATTGTGCTTGGATCTTAGGTAAATGTAAATGCAATCCAGACAACAATGCTGGATAACGGGTCCAGATACAAATCACATTTTGTGCAATAATTCACATGTGCAATACTGACTTGAATCTACAATGACTAGTACAACATAAACAAAACTCTTATTACACTGTTATATGTGATTATAGCTTGCTGCACATTTTTGTACATCATTCTTACATCCATTATCACATTTTCCATTCATTTTATATTTTCTACATATTGCAATTTTATATTTCTATATTGCTGTTATACACGGTTCCAATTACACAGTGGCTTTCAGGAACCCCTATTTTCCAGTGCACACAACTACATTCTACTCTTACTGCTACAGACAGTTAATACTGTCAGTAACATTTAACATGGCCCTTTTCCATACACACAGCTGGCCTGGCTCGACTCAGTTTGACTTGGCCCGTCAGCCTAGCACGGCAGAGGGTGGCATTTCCATTACGTTACCCGCTTGAAGACAAGCTCAAGGAGGCTATAAACGGTGGATAAACCGTTCATGTACGTCTCTGGGATAAACACAGTTTCCTTGAATTCTTCAGATAAAAGTCCCTTGTTGTTTCGTATTAAAATGCTTTTATTATTGAAGCAGCACAAAAGAAATGTTTTACATTCGGACGGTTCCATCAACAGTAACTTAACACGACTCTGACACAGCTGAAAGCGAAAAATGAAACGTAAAATAAGAGATACCTGAAAGTACAACAGTGACACAGGAGAAAACTACATTTCAAAACATAAAGATTCAATTAGAAGCTACAAAAGTACTGAAAGCAGCCAGCAAGACATCAGTGCAGCCTGCCTAGAGGCAGGTCTGGCTCGCTTTGGCCCCACTCCAGAGTAGGTCCATCTCGGGCAGGGCTCGGTGTGCTGAAAGTGATAATGGAAAAAGCAATTTGGTGCGGTACGGTTTGGTTTGGCATTGTCAAAAGTGCTGGTGAAATGGCCCATTACTTCCCTATTGTTTCCCTTCTGTCTGAGGATTGTTATAATCTGGGGAAAATAGGATTAGGGCCAAAAGTTTTATTTACAACCACGAAAAGCAAGCAGGAACTGAAGTAGATGATGACATGTTCTGTCTGTCTGTCTGTCTGTCTGTCTCTCAAGTTCCACAGCATGACTGCCTGGTGGCATACACAACAAACAGCGCACACAGCATTGTGTTAATTAGTGAAGACAAATGTTCAGAACAGACACACACACAGCATATTTTCACTATTACTAATTTATATCAGGAACATCATGTTGGGAGCCCATGTTCTTTCAGCTCACCCGCATTTCAAATCATGCTGTTATATATTTACACACTTATCACTTATTACATTATATATTGTTATTGTTATATTGTCTCTTTTATATATTGTAGTAGAACTGACATATTTTTACATACTTCTTATTTTCTATTCTTAGAATTCTCTCTGCTTATATTTATTTCTGTTATTTAATGGGCCACCTGTAAGGTCAAGAATTTCCCCTCTGGGATCAATAAAGTATTTCTGATTCTGATTTTAATACCAGGTGTAAACGGGGTGTTTCTTTGATTCAAGTTTACTAGAACCCATCAGAATCCCTCTGAACTATGAGACACAGGGACCAAAGTTTCACAGTGTGAAAGCAGGTTCTGCCTCACAGAGCAAAGCCAAAGAACAGCGAGGTTGTTATGATCTGACGATGGCAGACTTCCAGCTCTCTGAGCTATACTTCACTGTCCTCCAGAGCTTTCATACAGACACTTACTGTGAGTTATAACATTACACAGCAATGGATTGGAACAATATTTGCTTCTGGGGCAGAGAGAAGCATGAAAATGAATAAAATAACAGTCACACCTCTATGAATAGATTGTGAACTCAGAGGAGTGTGTGAAAGGCTCTCTTTATTCACTTGAGTTTTTTTGTCCTATTATGCGACACAGAGTGATGATTTTGACAAATGATGTAGACTTTGGAGATGTCTGATTCTAACAATTGTGGCGCTTTTGTCATTTTTTGGCGACTAAAAGGTGAGTGTGAGACAGAGATAGGAGGAGAGAGGAGAAGAGGGATGGAAAGGGAAACCGAAGAAGTGAGGATATGAATCCATTAAAGCTGGGATGGTGCTCATTTTTCCTCAAAGACCTCTAATCCGCCTGCTGGTAAATGTGAGCTCCTCACACAAAACACACGCACACACACACACACACCACACACACACACACACACGCACATATATTTACAGCTCCCTGTCTGAGATGTAATTAATTCAGGAGCCAATAGCAGTGCAGATGAGCACACCTGCCCTCTCTCATTTCCATACAGCAGCTCCA
Source organism: Lutjanus argentimaculatus (assembly GCA_034769285.1). NCBI lineage: Eukaryota > Metazoa > Chordata > Actinopteri > Lutjaniformes > Lutjanidae > Lutjanus > Lutjanus argentimaculatus. The sequence goes on from JAWZSL010000049.1 coordinate 984,435, forward strand.
CAATGACTCCACCTCTACACACAGCATTAAGATACATCAGCTGTTTAAAGACAGGAGCTGCTATTTACATTTTTTTCTGCCACATATTCCCCCTCCTGTTTACTTATTCATCACAGCACATAAAGCAGGTTTCCTCAGCTGGATACATCCTCCACTGCAGTCTGAGGTTGTCCTGGGATGACGCGCATGAGGAGGGGACGACTAAACTGCTAAAAATCATTAAGTTAGTCCTAAAGTCTGAAGTGGCACCAAGAGGATGGAAGCCCTAAGTGTTTAAAATTTAAACAAGAAGCCTCCATATTAAAGGGATAGTTCACCCAAAAATGAAAATTCAGTCATCATCTACTTACCCTTATGCCAGCTGAAGGTCAGGTTTATTTTTTAGTCCACAAAACACTGCTGGAGGTTCACAGGTTGCAGAATCTCTCAAACAAGGGAAGTGAATGGTGATCAGTTTTCAAATGTAAAAAAAAACAACAGAATAAAAACATAAAAAGTCTCCATACTGCTCGTCTGGTGATATCCAAGTCTCCTAAAGCCCCAACATAAACTATCCCCTTTAACACTAGGACCGCCAGCATTCTTTCCCGGTCCAGACAATCATTTCACAAAGCAACACACACACAAACACCACACATGAATGAATGAACAGCTTGAGTTTGTTGCTACAATACAGGTCGGATTAATACAAAAAACAAAAGACACCTCAGCCAAAAAGCCTATCTATAGGCACCGTCAAACTATGAACTGGTGCAAAAATAACTGCAAAACTGCAGAACATAAGATAAAATAGAACCAAACAAACAAACAAATGAACAAAGGCAGGATCAGCACCTTAGAAAGCATCACGGTACCTAAGGCTTTCACCTGGGGCATAAACTCTCAGTTCTTACGGTGTACTTCCCACACACAGGTCTTCCAAAGAATACCTTTTGTCAATCCTCTCCTCATCGTCGTTTCCTTTGTCAATTTCTCTTTATTTCTCTTTCTGTCTGTGTCTCTATCACTCTGTCTATATCCCTCTCTCTGTCTCTCTCTTTTCAGATTGTTCTTGCATATGAATATGAAATATATAAACATAAACAATAACTAACAAAAAAAAAAAAATCATAGTTGCGGGAAAACAACCCACCGAAATGTATTTGTATGTATTTTTCACCTGCACAAAACTTATTGTGAAGGAACACAAAACCTATTGCAAGAGAACACAAAAGATATTGTGAGAGAACGCAAAGCACACTGCCAGGGAAAAAAAACTTATTGGCAGGGCATGCAAAAGATATTGTGAGGAAATGCAAAACTTAGAGTGAAGAAACGCAAAACTTATTGCAAAGGAACACAGAAATTATTGCAAGAGAACGCAAGAGAATGCGACATAATGTGACAGAATGCAAACGTCCTCACAAAACAAAAAAAATCTTTCCGTGACCCTTAGGGGGCAATGCACATCGCTGACTGAGGATAACAGCCAAACGCTGTAGTCAAGTCCTGTTGCAGTTCTGTTCCACTGTTCTTGATGGTATTTTAATCCAGCATCTGAGGTCATGCTCATGAGCTCAGTAAAGCCTGTCATTAGTGACTGTATTAGAAATAGTTTCTTTGAAGTGCAGTGCACCCTGTCACTTTTTTATACAATCATTAAAAGTGGCTAATTTTATTACTCTTTGTAAATAAACAGTAACATGCACTGGTCAAGGTTGTTAACGCCCTGAGGTCAAATATGGATATGATGGATCTCTGTATTAGTACTACTTGATCTTACAGCAGTGTTTGATTCAGTACATCACTCAATTCTTTTAGGTTGACTTCACAATCGGGTTGGCCTCTCTGGTACTGGCTTAAATCGTATTTTACACTTTTTAATCTTCACATGCTGCCACTTGGAAACATCATCAGCATGCATGGCGTTAACTTCCATAGTTATGCTGATGATACACAGCTGTACATTGCCGTGTCTGATGACTCGAGGCCAACTGGTGTCCCTGTATTTTAGATATCAAGTCCTGGATGGCAGAGAACTTTCTTCAGCTCAACCAGGACAAAAAATATTGGAAAGCTTAGAGAGAGAAACTTAATGCAAAACTGCAAGAGGTGGCACTAAAACCCTGTCACCAAGTGAAAAACCTTAGACGTATCTATGATTTGAATCTTAGTTTTGAACCACATATTGGAAAATATCACAAAAACTGGATTTTATCATCTTAAGAACATTGCAGCAAGAATATTACAAAACTGCACGTGTTATTGTATGAAGCACTTTGTGTTGCATTGTGTTTGTATGAAAAGTTCTATTCATTAATGCTGAAATATACCATAAATTACCATAAAACCAACAGTTATTCTACTGTCATCTACTGCAATCCAATACACAGTATTATTATTACTAATCATTACTGATAATTATCAGTATTACTATCTCTTTGACCCAACCACACACACTGTGACCTCATCTTCATGAATAATGCAATAACCAATGTAATATTTGTTCAATTCCATTCATTGAGCCTCCTTATCTTATCTTATACTCATCCGAAACTGTCTGGAGGCCCCCTGGTGAGGCCAACCCCCCACACCTCTGCCCTCCACCGTTTGACCCACCAGCCGAGCCAACATCATCGTGTTAATATGCATTCAGACTAAATATGGAACAAATTTTTTTGACTCAAGCAGAATTAACTACCAACTGTTCATGTTTATTTAACCATAAACCAGAATACTATTTTGAGCTATGAGCTATAGATAGCAATATATACACAGATAAGACACAGATGCTGCAGATTTGACTTCCTGATCAGAATGTTCCTCAGATCGGAAAGCTTTCTCAGCTTTCTGGCCCATAAAAGAGTCTCTATCAGCTCTGTCTGAGTCTATTAAGTTCAGAGTCATCTGTGGCACTCAGAAGACAAGTTGGTGATTGCAGTCAAGGCTGTGAAGAGAGGCTCCGAGCTGCATCTTATTTATTCAGAGCGGCAGCGTTAAGGTGTAAGAGAGCTGACAGGCAGGAAGGCTGGGAACAACTCTCATATGGCTGAATTATATTCTAATTTCACTGCCACCACTTGGCTTGATTATATCTCCTCTTACAGCAGAGGGGGAATTAAACTCTATCAGCTGGAGAGCCTGATGCAATCTGAGTGGAATGACATGTCAGTGGGCTCATGGCTCCATCCCCCGCTGTCTCTATTGATCTTGGCATTTCTGATCTGCAGGACAAATTGATATGATTAAAACATGATGTAGCTTTGACACAGCACTTCAATGGTACATGGGACGGGCATGCAAGTGTCACATGGCTCGGTGTGTGCGTGGGTGCAGCTGCACTCATGAAAAGGCTCCAGGATTCTGTTTTTAGGGATTGTTGCAGCCTAAAATGACTGATTTCACAGCAGCTTTTCTTTTTTGGAAATTATTTTTATCATTTCAAAGGGAACAGTCATACAGCACAGATGCATGCTCAAAGACACAACAAGGTCATAAATGTCTTTAGGATGTGGTCTGTGAGTTCAGACATAGGTAGTTCCAATACATAGGAATGATGGAATAGGACTGAATACTTTTTTTTTTTTTTGAAAAAGGTGCTGTATTTGTAAATGAAGTACACTTGAGGGGATGTACCACAGAGAAGCAAAATCTGTTTGGAACTCAAACTTGCTGAAAACAGCTCAAATTTATAAAATATAAAAATGCCCAGAGTGTTGAGAAATGTCAGACCTTGTCCAATAAAATAAATTAAAATAAGAACAAGTAAATTAAAAAATACTGAGTTGGTTCATTTGTGCAGGGGACTGCTATGATTGGTGGAACTTGTGGGAAGGTACAATGATTGGTTGAATTTGCAGAAATTTGTGGAAATTGGACAAAATTGCAACGTTGAGCAGATTTCACAAGGATTTGTTGAATTTGTTGTACTGTTGTAATCACAACATTGCATCTTCCTGGATTGTCTGAAAAGGCAGAGATTTAAATAAAAGTGAAATAATTTAAGACTGATGTAAATCCCTACTGGAAGCCAGTTTTAACCCTATCAGAAGCGGGACACAAAGGACAAGTTCAACATTTTAAGAAATACAACTATTTTCTTGCTATCTGTGTGAGATGACACCAATCATCTGTCTGTGTACTAAGTACAGAGCTGGTCTCAGGACCTGGTTCGCCTAGCTTAACATCAGACCCCACCTATACATTGAGCATGCAAATGCCCCTTCCTCTCTCTGACTCAGGGGGCCCCCATTTCAATCATGTCAGCGGATGGATTTGATTGGCACAGGTGCTGCAGCAACTGTCCTATCAATTCAATCATTGATTAGATTGATATTAGTTGTTGGAACTGCAGTTACTGTTGAGCTGATTTGGACTGAGAGAGTCTCTAAAGGTATGTTCATGACTGACTGTCAGGGGGAGGTAGGGGATCGTTCTCACTTAAGGAGTGTTTCACAAAATTGATCAAGTTTCCCCAAACTCAACAACTCTCACAATGGTGCAGTTTAAGGAAGTCTATGGTGTGGATGATAAAAGATCAAACTGGAGGTACTGTTTTTGTAAAATTTGTCAACTTTTTTAAATCATTAAATCATTACTTCTTCAAGGAAAAAGTGTAGATGCTGGAATCAGTTGACGGGTGTTTCCAAATGTTTGCTGCTTATCTTGGTGAAACACTTTAGATCCAGAGGAGCCTAATGAGATGCACTGTTACAGCAACATGTCAAGACAAACTGAGATAATATTTTTTTTTACATAAACAAAGGAATAATTTAATGTGTCACTTTGCCAAATTCAGAAGATGGGACAAATGATAAAACAATTGACATATACAAGTCACAAAGTTTATAAAGTTTCCCCTCACGCAACAACTCACAAAATTCTGGTTTTTTAAAGGGAGTCTGGTACGTTCTCCTCAGATAAGTGGGAGTATACTGCGGTTACTGCACTCACCCCTGCTTACATTATTAATTATGTTATTATCTGTTATTATCCTGTATTTACAGCCAATAACACAGTATGTGTTTGGTGTATTTTTGAAGTAAGGACATAAACATCTCCCCCTGCTTCAAGGCTTTATGCTAATCTTGGCTAACCATGTTCTGTCTTCATCTCTGTAACACAGACACGAGACGTTGATCTTACCATCTCACGCTCAAGAGAAAAAAAATCAAATCAGTGTGTACTTCCCAGATTGCCAGAGAGTTAGACACTGATGTGTGCCTGAGGTATAACATCATATATTCTGTGGCTGGTCATTGGGTGTGTGCTATGAGTAGAAAAAGTTCTGTTTTGTGCATGATTTTGTGTCCACACTACAAATCAATGTCCCTCTGGGATAGTAAAGTCAATTTAATTCATTTATGGTTAATCAGTTGCCACAATCAGGTGCCAGTCCTTCTTGTTGACCCTATTTTTTAACGATAATGAATGTTTCAGTAATACATGTCACATTACTGGAATGCAGCTTGCTCTGCTGAGCCCTCAGGACGCCCCATGCTGTGTGGCTCTTCATGGTTAGTTAAATGAACACACTCTACAGACTCCCCACTGCTCCTGGAATCCCCTGAATATTATGGAAATCCGAGATGTGTGTGTCAGGCAGAGAAACACAGAGTCACATTCTCTGGGGATGTCAAGGAATATCACACTAGAAAATACTGAGCTTGAGTCACAACACTTGACTGTAGGCTTAGTATCTTATTGGTGAACTGAACGATCTGGTGAAGACTGGAGTGAAGACCCAGGGTATTTGTGCTGCAGGAGCTTGATGAAATGATGAGTCGCAGGTGTGCAGGTAGATTTGCAACATCTTTGAAATGTTTCTGCACCTTGATTAGAGTCCACCTGGTAAATCCTATTAATTAGACGTGATTTGAAAAAGGCTCACTCCTGTGGCTATCAACACATCCTCGTAGCTAAACAGCAGAATAGACTGATTTACAATGTAAACCACATGTCGCTGCTGGTACTCTCCACCAGTCATTTATGTTGTTTTGGGAGAAATTGACAAACAGCTGGAGTTTGGTTAGGTTTAGGAAAAGACTGTGGTTTGGGTTACACACTGACACTTAAAACTTAAAATAACTCCATGTTTACTTTTTGTTCCACACAGGACTCCTGTGCTTCTTTGAGCCATCCATCCACCCCATCTCCTCCAAATCTGGTCTTTCTCCATCCTTATACTTCTCCTGTCACACTCCTGTCCATTGGGGGGCACCACCCAAGGATAAATGGCCACATCAGTTGGAATAAGGTGCTGGCACTTTTTCTGGTGAGGATCTGGTGTCTGATTTCGATGGCATCACAGCCAGTGTTGGGCAAGTTACTGAGTTACTTTTGTCAAAACCAGACCGAATAACTTTACCAACTACTGCATATAAAAGGAATTAGTTACTTGGGAAAGTAACTTCTGCAGTACTTTTAAATGTCTGCTTTAATTATGTTATTAATGTGCAACATATTATTTTTTGTTGTTATTTTTTTGGTGACAACTGTCAAATTTTTATCTAACGTTGTACCAATTATCACTAATGGGAGTTATTCATTTTCCTGACCACCAGAGGGCAACAATGACTGGTGTTCCTATCTGTAAGCTACATTTTTATTGCCTATGGTTTAGACAGTAGGATTTAGTAGCGGAAGAACACAGATGGTGATGGTGAATAACAGTAACGGTTTACATTATACTATAGCAGAGGTGGCAAAAGTACACATATGTAATGATATTTGTGTAAAAATAGACTAGAAAAGTAGAGGTACTGATACAACCTCTTTACTTAAGTAAAAGTGAAAAAACTACAGGATCTAAATGTACTTGAAGTATAAAAGTAAAAAGATGTCCTCTGATGGACGTTTCTACTGGCTGTTTCTGTGCAAAGTGAACGAACCCCACATTTTCAGGTCTCCCTCTCTGTCTGTGTAGTCTAACATCTTTTATGCCGTTATTGGCTTCTTATGTCTTGTTAAGTTATAATTGTCTTGTTACATCATTTTTGTCTTGTTACACCTTGTCACGTTGTGTTTATTTTGTTACTTTGTTTTTGTCGTGTTACATTTAGTTATGTTGTTTTTGTCCTGTTACGTTGTGCTATGTCTCACCATGTTGTTTTTGTCTTGTCATTTCTTTTACTTTTTTTTCATCATGCTATGCCTTGTTATGTTGTTTTTCATTGTTATGTTGTTTTTGCCATGTTATGTCTTCCATGGCATTTCTCATTTTCTTATGTAATTTTCTTCTTGTTACGTCTTATTTCTTGTTATACATCGTTTTTGTCTCATTGCATCTGTTGTGTGAAATTCACTGATGGATACACAAGGAACTGTCTTTTCTATGTGTTCAGTCCTGATGTTGGGAAGGTGGCACGCAAAGTTGTGAAAATAACAAAACAAAAAGAAGCTTCCCCTGAAGTCAAAAATAAAGTAAGGAGTTATTTTGAAAATGTGAGGGGTAGAAAGTAGAGACATTTGTGTTAAAATGTAGAGAGTAAAAGTAAAAACTTGAAAGAAAAATAAGTACTCATGTAAAGTACAGATACCTGAAAAATCTAGTGCAGTAACAAAGTATTTGTACTTCCCACCTCTGTACTATTGTGAAAAACAAGCTCACATTGTCTGAACTGTCTCACACCATTGTGAGGTCGAGTGATGCCAGATCACAGATCAGGGTTTAGGCTGTGTTTGTCTGATACATCTGCTGTCCTCTGCAGTTGTCCACTGTTTTCATGTCAGACATGTAATAAATAACTAGTGCATTTAAATTTCAGTATTTGTAATGGAGTTATCAATTTGAAAAAAATAATCAGTTACATGTCTAGTTATCACTAAAAGTAGTGGAATTAGAGTAACTGATTACTCCCAACACTGATCGCAGCACTATCAGCTACCTCTCCAGTCTCTGCAACATAACAAAATGTGAAGAAGACACGGGGTTTGAGTACCTTGTGAATGAACTGTATACTTGATATAGAATATTTAGTTGTTTAGTTGTATGAAAGACTGAAGTAGATTGAGATGGACACAGCTGGAGTCCATTGATGTCTGTGTAGCGAGTCTCTTCAGTAAAGCAGACAGACAGTTTGCTGTTCCTGACTGTCTGCTCTCTCTGCTTTGATGCTGCCTCCATCTGCTCAGCTCTGTATTCCTCCTGAGTGTTAGTCTTGTAATAGCACTAATTGTTTGAAAGCTTATCTCACACGGCCCTGGAGACTGCTGGCTTACTTGGATGAGCGTTGCTGATGATTAGAAATGTATTTCACTCCTCAGCACTGTATGGATTTGTAGATTAGCGCTCGGAAAAGCAGAGCTAACCTTGACGAACTGGAGTGAAGAGAACACATCAGTTAACACAGTGACTGTTAGATAGTTTTCTTAAAAATATCAAAGCTTTCACATAATTTTGGATATGTGTGACACGATGAAAAGTGCAAAGTAACAAGGAACTATATTGAACCACATGGTGAAATATAAAACTGAATGTAAAAAACTGCAGAAACTATATTAAAAAATGAAATAAGTAAAACAATAAGAGGAAAAGGTCATTAAGTCACAGTGCGCATCTCTTTCAGTCTGCTCGTCTAATGAGTCCCGAAAACTCTCAGTGCCCTCAGTGTCTCCTCATGAACTAATGAATTTGGCTGTATTTGACCACAGCTAGTCCTTTGCAGATTTTTCAGTTAATGTCTGAAGCCTGTCTGGGTCAAAAAACACAAAGAAAGCAATAAAAAGCAGTTTACAACAGCTGTGCTTATCAGGGTTGGGTACCGTTCACATTTGAACAGATATGGTGCTGATGCAGTATCTAGTTAACCTCTTTGTTTGAGACAGGTTGCTTCTCACTGTTGTCACACCCAAAACCACACCCGTAGCAGTGAGTAGTTCCTCCTATGATGCTGACTGGCTGTGGACACAAACGGATAACTTGAAGCCTGGCAAGATGGATTCTCACAACCTCACGAATCCAGGGACTGACTTTTTGCTTTAATTTGACTTTGAGGTATCAAAAATTCCTGTGAAGCTATCCAAGTCCCACAAACAAGCATTATCAATTTGGAAAAAATAATGTTTACCCACAGTTTTTCACTACAAAGTTCTTTATAAAGAAACAACAGGGTTATAACCATCAACAGAAAGTCCATATTCAGATCTGATCGGTATGACATTGGGTTAATGTTTGTCTTTGATCTGTTGAAGCCAGATGGACACTTACTTTCCTTTGAAGACCACAAAGTATATTATCTCAACAAAAAGGTACGACAAAATCTGCAAAGCAATTCTGATTCCTTTACTCCGACTGATACAAAGTATGCAGTTTTTATCACTTACACCTTTTCTGCCCACTCTCAACATTGGTAATGTCAGCTTGCTGGATTTAAAAACGTGACAACAGATTGTGAAGTTTTTAAGCGATTACATTTTGGTGACTTCAAATCATGCTCTGTCTGGGAAAAGAAGAAACCCATTTTAAAACAGAATCAATAATATACTCTGTCAATGACTTTCTGCACAGTTAAATTTGCAGTTGATCCTCTTTTGTTCTTCAAAGGTTGAAACTACTGACCATCGATTTAAAAAAAACAGATGGTTAATGTGTTCATTTGTTCTGATCTGAAGTTCATGATTGGTTTATGAAAATGGACAACATATGTCCATTTATTTACAATGAGAGATATCATTTGTTTTATGGACAACCTGGGTGTAAATATTTCTGATACTGTCAATCTTGTGATTATTCTGGGTAAATATATTCATACTTTGAAGTGGAACGGAAGCTCTCCTTCATTCACAGTGTTCATGTATAATTTTGCTAACTACTTTAGGTTGCTGAAAATTATGGGATAAAAGAACAACAAGGCTAAAACATTGTTTTTTGTTTCTCCGTTCTTGCTTTTCTAATGTGCTCTGTTTTTGTTTTTGCTAATTTCACTTTTCCCCTCAATCTAACGTATCCTTTTCTGACTCTCAGGGTAGCTTATCTTTTCTTTCCTGTTTATATTCAGCTGCTGCAGTATCATTTCCACCACTGATGTTCAAGTCTTGTCTCCAACTTTTGTATATTTGGTCCTAGTCTTGGTTTGTATATTTTGTGTAGTTTATAAAAAATAAATAAATAACAAGGCTGGAGAATGGATATGAATATTTTTAGCTCTGTTTAAGAGATGAGCATCCAATGGTAGCTAGGGATAAGCCATCTTCACGTATGAACTGTTTTCAGAGTCCCCAGAGGATGATGATGTGCTCCTCTTGGGGCAGCAGAGGACAGTCATGGATGAATGTGAGCAGCAGTCACCTCTTCCCCAAGAGACTGTCAGCAGGGTGGCTCCAGTCCTGAACACTTAACTGCCACCTGGTCGAGGAAACATGGCATTGCCTCAGCTGCCCACTGTGCTTCTCCATGGGGAGGGACACCCTCACAGCAAAAATATCGCTTTGGATGTTGGGGAAATTTATATAAAATGAATCCCAAGTCAGAAAAATTCTATTTGATGGAATGATACAGCCATAAAAACATTTTGAGTTTGAATATTTCCATCCTCCAACATCATGTAGCTGCCATGAAGAACTGAAACAAGATACAAAATTACAACCCCAATTTTAAATAAGTTGGGTAAAACATGAATGAAAACAGAATGAAATGATTTGCAAATACTTTTCTTCTTCTTTTTTACTTGTATTCAATTGAATTCAGCACAAAGACAGGGACGGGGCAACAAAAGACTGGGAAAGTTGTGGAAATGCCAAAAACACCTGTCTGAAACATTCCACAGTAGACAGCTTAATGAGTAACGTGATGTTATTATGATTGGGTGAAAAAGAGGCATCCTTGAAAGAGTCATTCATTCACAAATATGGAGGTTCACCGCTTTGTGAAAAACTGTGTAAGCAAATAGTCCAACAGTTTAAAAACAATGTTTCTCAACACAAACACTGCAAGGAATTTAGTTTTCACCATCTACAATCCATAATATCATTAAAAGATTCAAAGAATCCAGAGAAATCTCTGCATTTAAGGGGCAAGGATGAAAACCAACATCGACTGTCTGTGACCTTTGACCCCTCAGGCAGCACTGCATTAAAAACTGCATTAAAAACCCACATCATTGTAAAAAGGATGCTACAGTTTGTATAGTGTAGTATCAATTGCTAATCAATACTACAGGGACTCAGGAAACACTTTGGGCAACTGTTGTCAGTAAACACGAGTTTGTTGCTGCATCTGCAAATGCAAGTTTAGACTCCATCTTGCAAAGTGAAATGCTGCAGACTTCTCTGGGCCCAAGTTCATCTGAGATGGACTGACAGAAAGTGGACAAGGCACTGATGAGTCCACATTTCCGATTGTTTTTGGAAATCATGGACGTTTTGTCCTTTGGGCTAAAGAGGAAAAAGACCATCTAGACTGTCACCAGTGCTAACTTGTAATGTTGATGTGTTTTCCCATTTAAACTGAAATACAAGCATTATTTGGTTCATTTCTTCTCTGAACAGAGAGAGAGGCTGTTTTTTGCATGCTCCTTCAATTTTGGCTAGCTGAATTAAGCAGTAATACATAGAGTTGTGATTACCACTGGTATGGCTAATCCATTGACAGAGGTTGACAAAAAGAACATGGGCAACCTGCCCTATCCTTTCCAAGCCAGGAATGGGATCAGAGAGTTCCTAAAGGACGGGAGATTTTGACTCCCTTCCATTCAACTACAGCGGAGATGTTGCTGCAGGTGTTGGAGTTAAGCTGTGTTGTGGATGGTGTGTGTATAGAGCTGGAGAGCTGGAGCACATCACAGATGGCCTCAACTTTCTAAACCTCAGCAGGGCACAGAGATGCTGGTAAAACACTGCCACTACCACTGAAAAGGCACATGCAGCTGCACCAGTAGAAGAAGCAACCACCTGAGGTGAAGAGAGCACAACCTGCAGAGGTAAAGAGCCCCCTCAGCAACTGATGGAGGACGTCCAAGTGATAGAGGAGGGAGATGTTCCTCCACGTCCTCCCCACCCAAAAAAAGAACAAAAAAACAAGGTTTTAAAACTATTTCATAGTTGATATTTCATAGTTAATTCTTTATTGTAAAAGGTAGGGTTAGGGCTAGGGTATGAGCGCTGGTATTGTAAGTTTTTTCAAACAATACCCTGTACAGCCTACTGGTATCAGTATCGTAACAACTGTAGTCACAAAGTAAGTTGGACTATATTGATGCAGCAGTCGTCCTTTAAAGACCAGTGTTTCTCTCCACACTCTAACTTCTAAAAGGTTTCTAGCAATGTTTTAATCATTGCTTTTTCATTTGCTCAAAAGATTTGCCAATCTGTTCAGCCACAGACAATAATGGGTTCCCCTCTCTGTCCCTAACAGTCAGTGCCAGTGAAAACGATCTGACGAGACAATTAAACAGAGAATGCAGACCAGTTTCAGTCTCGTGTCTTTGCGGAGGATTAGTAATGAGAAACATGGCAGGACAGTAATTTGACAGGGGATAAGCTCTGAGTCTCCTCGGCTTGCCGTGACAGTTTCGTTATGTTCGGTAATTAATTTGTCATTGTTTATTTGTGGAACTGAAGGGCCAATCCCATTCAGTTATCCACTCAGCGCACACATGAGTGTTTGGAATTTTATTACTGTACACCCTCATTTACTTGAACCCTGAGAGACTGAAGGTCAATTGAAAATTTCAGAGTTTTTTCTCTATAGGGGCTGGAGATGCAGAATGAGGCTTTCAGCAATAAACAACACTGACAGAAGTAATCAAAACAAATCACTCAACAAACACCACCATGCAGCTCAATATTGCAGTTCAGTTTGGTTAAGATCTGGTTAAAGTTGTACAGGGATGAGGACAGACTGACACAGTTAGACAATATATAGACTACCTTTATAAAAGAAAAAACAGCCAAGCCATTGACAGAACATCAACTGTAAAAGGTCAGTTATGACTCGTTGATATGTGTAAAACTAAGATCAATAGGTCCAGCATGAGAAACACTACAGTGTATATTCAGTGGGCTGCACACCAGACAAGTAAAACCGGAAGCTATAAAACATGTTTGGTGTATGTCAGGCTAGCAATTCTCATCAAACTGCATCTGCACTTGCATCTAGTATACAGTCCAGTATACAATATCAATGGTGTGTAGCTACATTACAAACTATGATGCTGTAGGTACTAGGAACCCATCTAGTGGCAGTTTTTCACAAGGTTTTGAGCAGGGCTTGGCTGTCAAGTTAACAATAATACATGTGCAACATCTGGGTAGACTTTCAAAATAAAAACACAAATAAAAAAGTACTTGGTACAGTTTAGCGCACAAAAATACTCAGGTACACTGGTCATGGTTTAGGTAAAAACAAGTAACTTTGTTATAAAAGTTAATGTAACTTACCTATGTTACATAACTTTAAAAGAAATTAACACTGACTTTTGGTTTCATGCAGGACACAAAACCGGTCTCTTGGGTAAATACTGCGTCACCTGAAAATCTGCTACAAGTGTACCTATGGTGTTATAGTTTGAAGCATAGTGGTACTGACTGCTGTATTGGGAGTGAGAGCTTACCTTGTGAGGCAGCTGGATTTGCGAGATCACACAAGAATCTATCTTCCCAGTCTTCAAGTTATCTGTTTGTGTCCACGCTAAAAGTGGTGCAGCCGATCAGCGTCCAAGGGGGGACTACTGGCAGCTACGGGCGTGGTTTTAGGCGTGACAACAGCAAGAGGCATCCTTGGAAGCGACTCTTCTCCAACAAACAATGGCAGCTCCTGAAGAGATTAGCGATAACATCAGTTATATCAGAACTGGAGAGTATTTCTTCACTGAAAGAAAAGCAAAAAACAGCACTGAAGGATTCTCTCCATGGAAAAGATGTTTCCGCTCTTCTCCCGACTGGCTTTGGCCAGAGTGTGATCTGATTGGTTAGCCCATGTGATAGACAGATGGTTCATCATCACCTGCTAAGTGTTTTTTTGAAAGTGCCTGCCCTTTTCCAAACAGTTTCTAAGGACGAAGTGAGAATGGCTGGATGGATAATTATGTTGGATAATGCTGGTTTATGTTGGATAAAAATGGATAATTGTGAATATGTATATGCGTGACTCACTTTTTATTTATTGTCTCAACAATAACTATATCTTGTATGGAGGGTCTATTACACATAATTTGTTTTTGTGATGAGGGTCAGCACAACAATCTCTGACTTCAGCCAACACATTCTTTACTCTTTGTTGTGGTCTGTATTTGACATTTACTTGTTATTTTGTAGCTGTTTCCTTTATTCTTTACTTTTTTACAAATTTGATTTGATTTTTCTTTAGTTATTTAACTTTCAGAACTTAAAGACCAAAATAAAGATCAGTTTAGTCACTTGACACTTACTCTCTTGTCACCATCTGACCAAAATTTCCATTTGTCCACAAGTCTTGTTCAAATCTCGTTTCATGTACACCCTCAAACCTCTCTCTACAACACACAAAGTCAAACACAGTTGTACTTACAGATCCACACTCAGACACACATTTTACGGTGGGATATCACTGATTACACTTAATGACAATAATTACACAAATCAGAGAATGTAATCAAGCAAGCTATAAGCTATCAGCCTGAATCAAATGAAGTGGAAGCAGAATACATTAGAGTAATAAATAATGCAGAAAGCAAGAGGGAGTGTAAAATGAAGCTATTAACAAAGCAGTCTACATTCTATCAAAACCAGCTCATCAAATGCAGAACAGACAACAATGTCAAGATCTCAATGTGAAACACTGAGGCAGAGCTCAAAGAAAGCTCAAATAGCCTGCAGGCAGTCAGTCCAGTGAAAAATGCCCCGTGTTTGTAATCTTTTGGATGTGGAAAAAAACAATCTGAGAGTTAAAAGTTCAGAAGTCTTTCAGCACTGTTCTTATTAATGTTAATTAAATTACAGATTATGTGCACTCCTGGAATAAGGATTCATTTCCATCCAGGATGTGTTAGAAGAATTGCTGTGGGAGACAATTAGTTCCTACATGGAAAGTTTTAATTAGTTGACTCAGGCCTTGGCCCACTAATGCTCCTCCAAGCCAAATCTGTGCTGAGTGCTGAGTTCACTCTCTATACAAGTGGGACTGTCGGAGTTAGACCAATATATTCCAATATTGGACCATTATTATCCTGAATTCATGTGGTGCCCGAATAATCAGAAAAAACGACTTCCTGACTGGGAAAATTCAATTCAACAACCACTCATGTCTGAACAATGACCAAAAAGTCAGTGAAAATTGTGGTACACAGTTTGCAGAGTTGTTGTCTGTTGACATCATTTCCTATACACAGAAACATTGCAGACAAAAGTGTATCATTTAACTTTTTCATACCATTTCTTTTTTTTACTTCATATGTATTCTGTAATATGGTGTCAAGCAAAATGTCATGTAAAAATGTCCAGGGGTTATATTGTTAGATTATTAGTTGTTTTAATTGTCTTCCCCTTGTCACTATGCATCATAGCCTCTAGGAGAAACATTATTTTTGTCCTTGTATATTTTATTCCCTACATATTTGTAATTAAATGTCTATTCCATCTCCCCACTGCCACCCTGAATCAGTTTTCACAGGCGTTTTTACAGTGAATGGTAAAGTCTAACGTAAAGGCACTTTATCCAACTTCGCTACACTGTGGTCCTAGAGGACAAAATGTGCTTGTGTCATCTTGTTATCTCTTCCATTCCATTTTAATCATATGAAACTAACAGATTCTTAATCTGATTTGACCCGATCAGGTGGGCAACAGTGTCACCAGCTGCATCTCTCTTGGAATGGTTACATGCATGCTAGTTGATTTAGTTTGCATTTTCCATTTTTTCCAGAGCTGATGATGGAAGTAGTTGAGGAATGAGCCGTCTCACTTCCTTCTCTACACTGAGAGATGCACATCCACTGTACTGATAAGGCACTCGCAAGAGGCAATGAGTAAAGAGCTGAAGCACAAGACAGCACTTTAATTATTGTGGAAAAAGGAGTTTGAGAGTGAGGCTCTGTCTTATGATGACGTGTACATACAGCACGTCAGGGCAGCTGCAGGCAAAAAGCTAAACAAAGGATGGAGGATGGAGGGAGAAGGAGACAGGCAGACTTTCCACAGGTGAAAGTATTGTCATTATTTTGAGTTTGTTTGGCTCCTCCAAAAGGCAATATGTGGTGATGCAATCTGATTTGAAGGTCACACTCGGAGAGATCGACTTTGTTTCTACCACAGCCGACATCTGGAGAGCTGACAAAAAGCTTTCTGGGTGTAACAGTTCACTGGATCAGCAGTTTAACTTTAGAGCGCAACAAAGCCACCAACAAGGTACAAAAGTAATTTAGTGAACCCCAATTGAAAAATATTATCTTGAAAACAAATTCACAAAAGGGATTAATGTAGAAATAATATATAGGACGTGAAGATATGCCGAAAGAATGGGAAGAGAAGGAAAAATTTTGGTCAACACCAAACACAGACTTATGCAGGTTAATATACATTATACATATGTATATATATATATATATATATATATATATATGTACATACTACAAAAATGTTCCAATCACTTCCATGACCACAGGTCTATAAAACCAAGCACCTAGGCATGCAGACTGCTTCTACAAACATTTGTGAGAGAACGGGTTGCTCTTAGGAGCTCACAGAATTCAAGCCTGGTACCATGATAGGTTGCCACCTGTGCAATAAGTTGCCAACTTTTTGCAGAGTCAATAGCTACAGACCTCCAAACTCGTGTGGCCTTCAAATTAGCTCAAGAACAGTGTGTAGAGAGCTTCATGGATTGGGTTTCCATGGCCGAGCAGCTGCATCCAAGCCTTACATCACCAAGTGCAATGCAAAGCGTCAGCTACAGTGGTGTAAAACACGCCCCCACTGGACTCTGAAGCAGTGGAAACGAATCACGCTTCTCTGTCTGGCAATCCGATGGACGAGTCTGGGTTTGGTGGTTGCCAGGAGAACGGTACTTGCCTGACTGTATTGTGCCAAGTGTAAAGTTTGGTGGAGGGGGGATTGAGGGGTTGGCTTGGCCCCTTAGTTCCAGTGAAAGGAACTCTTAATGCTTCAGCATACCAAGACATTTTGGACAATTTCATGCTCCCAACTTTGTGGGAACAGTTTGGGGTGGCCCCTTCCTGTTCCAACATGACTGCGCACCAGTGCACAAAGCAAGCTCCATAAAGACATGGATGAGTGAGTTTGGTGTGGAGGAACTTGACTGGCCTGCACAGAGTCCTGACCTCAACCCGATAGAACACCTTTGGTATGAATTAGAGCCAAGACTGCGAGCCAGGCCTTCTCGTCCTACATCAGTGCCTGACCTCACAAATGCGCTTCTGGAAGAATGGTCAAAAATTCCCATAAACACACTCCTAAACCTTGTGAAAAGCCTTCCCAGAAGAGTTGAAGCTGTCATAGCTGCAAAGGGTGGACCAACTCCATATTAAACCCTACAGATTAAGAATGGGATGTCATTAAAGTTCATGTGTGTGTAAAGGCAGATGTCCTGATACTTTTGGCAATATAGTGTATCTCATCGTGTGTACCACATCTCACACAGGCTACATCAGATCAGCCCCAACACATCTCCTAAATGCCCAAGATGCAATGCAAATAAGGGAGATGTTATACACACGTTTTGATAGTGCACACAATTGAACTATTATTGGAATAATATCTATAAATACATGGCAGATACATAAGTGTTTAAAGAGATTAATAATGATGAAAAGAAACATATACGTTTATTAATGACAGCAGCAAAAAATGTATATCAGTTGACTGGAAATCGAAGAATCCATATTCTATGCAGCAGTGGTGGAGGGAATTATTGTCATACTGCACCCCAGAAAAAACATCATGTATAATGTTAGAGGGCAATCAATGAAATTCAACAGGATATGGGGCAAACTTATTAGCAATATACGAAATCTGGAGAAGCAGGCATCCTAGACAAATGTATATATTTGCATATTTAAGGATTGGATTTGGGTTTATTAATTTTTTAATTTGGATTTGTTAATTCTTAAAACATGCTTTACTTTACATTATAGATTAGCAAAGATATTTTTGAAATCATGCTTTGAATTACCAGGTGGTAATGGATGCTCTGATTGTCATTTATTCTTCTTTAGTGGGGCAATCGCTTGATCCTTTCAGCTGCTTTCTATTTGTATGTGAACTGCGACTTTAATGACTGTTGGTATTAATTAATGGCAATTTGAGGGGACGTTTAGTTTTGTTTATTAGGATCCCCATTAGCTGCAGCAAATGCTGCCGCTATTCTTACTCACATGACACATGACAAAAAACAAAGTGCGCGGAGGTGTGCAGCCTGCTACAGTCGCTCCTGCTCGTTTTCTATTTTTCTGACTTTTAGCTGTCTTCTTTTTTTTTTAGAATTGTCTGAGTTTTTGTAAGCAACTTAGTTAAGCTGTGTCCTCATGCTGGTAGAGAGGCCTGGATAAGGACGCACAGAGGACGCAGGGGAGGTACAAAGCAGCAGAGAAAGAGAACAGGGTCGAGGCAATGGTGGCTTATGGAGAAGAGGAGATATAAACCGTGTCTCCCCTCTCTCATCATGGGCAACTGAGGTCGCTGGCTAATAAGATGGACGAGCTAACAGCCAGGAGTCAGAGGGAGTACCGGGAGTGCAGTCTGATGTGCTTTACGGAGACATGGCTGCACCAGGGCATACCCCACGACGTTTCCATCTGTGGATTTCAGACTGTTCGGGCCGACCGGACTGCACCGAGAGCAGTAAGCGCAAAGGAGGGGAGCTGGCCCTTCTGGTCAACAACCGTTGGTGTAATCCTGGTCACATTACCATCAAGGAACGTATCTGTTGCCCGGACATTGAACTGTTGGCTGTTGGACTCAGGACGTGTTGTTTGCCATGGGAGTTTTCACATGCCGTTATTGTGACTGTTTACATCCCTCTCTCTGCCAACCTGACGTCGGCGTGTGGCGTCATTCACTCCCCGTAGCCCGTCTCCAGACACAACACCCGAGTGCATTCATCGCCATCTTGGGTGACTTTAATCATGTCACCATGGCAACAACACTTCCAAACTTCAAACAGTATGTGGATTGTCCTACCAGAGAGGAGAGAACCCTGGACTCACTGTATGCTAATGACTAAAGAGGCATACAGCTGCTCCCCCTCCCCCCTCTGGGTAGGTCAGATCATATCCTGGTACACCTCAACCCATGTTATGTGCCTTTGGTGAAGAGTCAGCCTGCAACCATGAGGACAGTCAGGAGATGGTCGGAGGAGGCTTATGAGACACTTCAGGACTGTTTTGAGGTGACAGACTGGCAGGTGCTCTGTGAGTCGCACGGAGAGGACATTGATGGGCTCACAGAGTGCATCACAGACTACATCAGCTTCTGTGTAGACTCCATTGTCCTAGCCAGGACTGTCCATTGTTACCCAAATAACAAGCTGTGGATAACTAAGGACATTAATAATCATCCTCAATGAGAAGAAGAGGGCCTTCAGAGTTGGTAACAGGGAGGAGGTGAGAATGATACAGGGGGAACCGAAGGTGAAGATTAAGGAGGCTAAAGAAAGGTACAGGAGGAAGCTTGAGTGGAAACTCCAGCAGAACAACATGAGAGAGGTCTGGAGTGGAATGAAGACCATCACCAGCTTCAGAATGACCAATAAGAGGGGAGCTGAAGGCAGCATGGACAGGGCCAAGGAACTGAATCTGTTTTTTAATAGATTTGACACTGGAGGTTTGTTCCATATACATATGTGTGTATAATATATATATATATATATATACAAATATATATATATATGTGTATATATATATTATATATATATATATATATATATATATATATATAATATATATATAATATATATATACATATACATATATACACACACACATATACTTTTACTTATATTCTAGTCTTTCTTGAATGGGTGCAACTGTAACACCAACAATTTCCCCCCAGGGATCAATTAAGTATTACTGATTCTGATTCTGATGTTCGTAAAATCATACAATACACACAACAATACATACAGTAAATTACTACATTTTAAAAAATGTATAAGAAACACAGCACAGATGGTGCTGGTATTTTAGATGTCAGTAACGTTATAGAAATGTCCTTGCAATTGCTTATGTATTTTATGAATGTGTTGATGATGGACGGTGTGAAGGAATGAGAAATTGTTTTTAATTCCTATGCAAAATAAAGTTATTTAAGTAAAAAAATAATCTAATTATATATTACTATATATTATAATATAGCTAGTTTGGTAACTCATTACTTTTGATACCAAGTAATAACCACAGTAATATTGTTACTTTTTACAGGAGCTACATACAAAAAAAGTAACTTATAGCAGCTACTGAGTAATTTAGCCAACACTGGTGGCAGCTAAGAGGGCTGTCGACAGCCCCCTCTGGGCCCCTTCTGGTCGGCCTTGGCGATGCTTATATGAAACACTGAGTCATGCTCATTACTACTAATGTTCTTGTTATCTGGTAACTGGTAATCTTGTAATTTGTAGAGGAGAAAGTAAAACTTCACTTGGGGCAAGTGGGTCAGAAATCTACTTGCTTGGATTAAACATGACATTTATTTTTTTCAGATTCTGAAGCTGTCTCAACCTTTCAAACCCTGAACTAATATTCACTTGTTTTTTCAGAGAAACCCCAGTAAACCAAGTGCAGAGCCCATGTGGCCCAGTTTAGCACTCCCAGTAAATACACAGAGCTAAGCTGGCTGTGTAGAAAGCTTGAGATCTGAACTGATGCTGAGGTTATAGAGGACATCAATCAGCAACAGAAGAAAATATATGTTTATTTTGTGCAAAGTGACCAGATAGAGTCTACTGTTACTGATTATTACAAACTATATACATGTTAGTATTGTTGTTGCAACTGCTTCCAACCAAAGCCAACCTAAAACTCTCTAAAAAGCTGAGAAGTTCAAATATCTTTCAGCTCACTGAGTCCAACTTTTTTACTGCTCAAAAGTTGGCCTGTTGGGCCAAAGTATCCACATGATGTCACTATATTTTAATTATGTCTCTCTTAATGCAAGGGGTGAGTGTGCATTTATATGTAAAGTAGCTGCCCGGTGCTTTCTGCCCGCTGTCAGACAACTATCGCAATCACTAAAAGGAGGTGTGATTACTTGAGGCAAGGGCACCGACAACTGTGCTGTCTTAGGCAGAATTACAACGGGGCTATCAATAACAGTTAGAGCCGGGCTGCAGCGGCAGACAGACGAGTCGCCACAAACAGGAGTCACTTTCACAAAGTTCCAGTCTGGATACGCTCACATCACACTCCCTGGACTTAGAGTTGGAGAAAGTTGGAATGATATTCATTGCAGCAATTAAAAGTTTAGGAACAGAGTGTGAATTGTGTTTAAAACTCTTCAAATCAATATTTCTACATGAATAATTGATCAAATGTTGACATGTAATATGAAAGGAGTTGCATATAGTGATGAACCCACAGAGAAGTATAGCCAATCTCCAGTTTCTCTTTCTCATCTCTAGGGAGCTTTTTAGTCTCTATAAGCTTATTTTGGATTTCTGGCTTGCAAACTCTGATCTCATCAAGCTAGTTTCCAGCAACAGTGCCTGTTTACCACTGAACAGCAGATAGAGAAGTTCAGAGATGAGCTGGAGGAACATTTGGCTGCTAAAGAGTCAGATATTTGTGGCTGGAGTTGGTGGAGACCAACCAGTGGGAGGGTCAATAATAGATTTCCAGTTGGTGTGCAGCTAAAACTCAACTCTAAAAGAGAAAGTATACAGTATATCAAAAATTTCCATTCAAAAATTTTTGGTTGGTATCTTCCTCAGTTCTGGGTCCTCTGGGTCATTTAGGGTTCTGTATTTTTGCTGTTTTTTTTAAAAAATACTATATAATAAGGAGGTTATTAGTATAGTATATTAGTTTGAATCACACTTACTTATTGTTAATTCAAGTCAACAAGTTAGTTAGTAAGTTAGTCAACAAATATTCAAGACTTTTAATGTGTTTTTTTCCATTATAACCACAGAAACACATTCTTTGGGAACATCAGAAATGCATCTTTGCTTTTTTGCAGATGATGTGGTCCTGGTGGCCTCATCGGACCATGATCTTCAGCATGCAGTGGGGCAGTTTGCAGCTGGGTGTAAAGTGGGCACAATGAGAGTCAGCACTTCCCTGTCTGAGGCCATGAATCTCTGCCACAAACAGGGTGGGAGATGAGTTGTTGCCCCAAGCGAAGGAATTCAAGTATCTTATGGCCATGTCCACTAGGGATGGGAAAATGGAGCGAGAGAGGGACAGGTGGATCACTGTGGCGTCAGCAGTGATACAGTCATTGTACCAGATCGTCATGGTGAAGAGGGAGCTGATCCAGAAAGCAAAGCTTTCAGTTTACCAATCGATCTATGTCCAAACCCTCACCTATGGTCATGAGCTTTGGCTAGTGACCAAAAGAATGAAATTGTGGATACAAGTGGCCGAAATGGATGGGATGCCTCCTGGACACCTCCATTTAGAGGTCGTCCAGGCACGTCCTACTGGGAGGAGACCCTGGGGAAGACCCAGAACTTGCTGGAGGGATTACATATTCCATCTGGCCTGGGAACACCCACGACACAACCCCCGATAAATCTATTAACTGTCCATATTCAAATCGATTGGGATTGTAGCTGATATTTTAATGAATCTGTATTGGTTGTAACAAAGCTGATCGAGGTCTGATTATTTCTTGACAGCCCACAGTGCGAATCTTCCCCAATGTGGAATCTGTGACTCTCTGTGCACCAGTGATTGACTATGTTCTGACACACGGGTTGCAAAATTCGGTAAGCTCTGACGGTGATGAATTGCATAATTGGTTATTCCTCCTCTCTCTATCTCATTAGCAAAGATCAGTGTGCAAAACATTCAGCTAGCAGGTTCTCTTCCTCTGGCAGGTCATATCAGCTGTCACTAATTAATGTTAATTCCATTAACATTAATTAGTGACAATTCCAGTAATTTGACAACAAGCCAGAATAAAACCAGGCTGTTGTTGGGTTTGTGTGCTCTCTGCAAGCTGATGTCAGTACTCAGCAGTAGTCTGTATATCAGCTTTATAGTGACCAGGATTTGGATCAAGTAACTCATGAGAAATAAGGTGTGGCTACACCTGTTACTTCAGTGTACCATACACAAAGTTAATCCAGCCCAATTGGCATATAGGTCATCTGCACAAGCAGCTTAGTATAAGGTATAAGTATAAGGAGCAAGAAAGTCCTAACAAACACAGGACTGAAACCAAAAGTCAGTATTAAACTATTTTAAAGTTGCATGAGTTTTGTTACGTACACAACTTCTATCACGTCACTCTGTCACATGACATACTAATTTTAACCCAAACTACAATCTTTCCTAAACTTAACCAACTAGTTTATCATACCTAAACCTAATCAGACTGCTGCAGGTTCAAAACATTAACCACATATTTAACGACATGACTCTTATGCCACATGATAACATCACATACTCAAGTTCCGGTACATCATTGACAATCGACCTACCTTATTGTTTAGCTACAACGATGTGTTGGGTTTATCAACATATAGGAAATATAAGTGTTGTAGATATCAGTACAATATTAAGGGACTTAGATCGAGATTGTGGTAAAAAACTTGTTTGTCACACCACAGAGACGTATACAGTATACTAACACCACCAGCCAAATTTGAATGATGAAAAAGATTGTTATAGTATATATAAATATAAAGTATATAAAATTAGAAAAAATTTAATAAAATCATTAAAAAATTAGTACTTTTCTTTGCTGTGAAACATGTCCATTCTGCTGTCTCAGTGTCAAACACCACTAACACCTGAAAATCACCTGAAACATGGACGCTCTTTCTAGCAGCTTTATTGGACATGTCCAGAAATGTTTGAGCCACCAGAGCCAGAGGACGGTAACAGGATGGTATTGTTTTTTACTCAGGGGTGAAAGTAAGATAAGATTCTTGCAGGAACTGTGCAACTCAAAAAATGTTTTAGCTCGCGCGTAAAGTGCGCTCGCATCATACTAAAGATGTTAATAAAGCCTGCTCTTTTCTGACTTTGATTCTTAAATCCTGTGCACATCCTTGAGTGCATAATGTAAGATGTCAGACATATAATGTAATATATGGTTAGGCTGTGTTTAAATACCGTTCCCGATCAAAAGGATGCACAGCGACCTCCAGCTGACCCCCCAGCACTGTCTGGGGTCCTTCCATCACCTAGGCAACCAGCCATCCAATAAAAAGAACGCATTGAGTTTTCTCACTTCCACGTGTGTTTGTTTGCGAAAGGAGTGGTGCTGCTGCATGACAGAGAGACAAGAGTATTTCACGACACGTAAAACCTCACAATTTATTACTTGGGGATTTTTGTTTTGTTTATTTTGCAAAAATGGCTACCCTGTTGTCTGCAAAAAAAAAAAAAAAAAAAAACACAGCACGAGTGGACATTGGATTAACGTTACGCTACAGTGAGTGACTGCCTACTACAAGTTGCAACCTATCACGGTAAGCGAGTACCGTAGCCTACAAATTATAGTGTTCGTCCAGCGCACTAAAACCTAGTTCAACACATCACAGAAGACATATTCTGGAGATGATTTTTATGTATTCATCAATTTTACATTTATTTTGGTAAAATTCGCTTGAAAAAAGAAAGGGCTTGCATTGTATGCGTGGGTGAAAGTTGCTTTTCCGAGGCGTTCCGGTGCGTTCCGGTAGAAGAGGTCTGTATATTTCTTACGGCACAGCGTTCCGGTGCGTTCGGCTTACTTTCACCTCTGTTTTTACTACTGTTAGGTTGTTGGAACTGAAGTGAGCTGAAGTGAACTGCTGGGCCGATCTGGACTGAGAGAGTCACTGAAGGTACATTTGTAACTGACTGTTAGGGAAAGTGAAGGTTGGGTGGTCGTTCATCGGTTCGTGGGGTTTATATAGTGTTGAGGGACCATGGCTCTGGCACCTCACCAAGCCATGTTTCAGGTCTGCCCAAAAAACACAGAAATTCTACATTCTCATTCTTTTCACATTTTAAGCAACTCTTTTCTAACATTGTTAATGTGATTGATATTAACCTTCTAGCTTCTTTAAAAGGTTAAGAAATAAATGTCAGAAAGATACGACATTAATTTAGACGTCTGTGTTAAAGAAAAAGAGTTTTTCTTAAACACATTATACATATTTATTTAAATAATATGTCTGTGCTCATCTCTTTCTTGAACACTACCATGGACGTCCAACAGCTACAGCTGAAATTAACATAATTAATCTTAATGAAGACATGGTGTGATGACCCCGGCATCTCACTAATAGAAGTGAGAGGCACTGATCTTAAACGCAGACCAACAGGCACTAACAAGCATCACGCAGCCCTGACTTCAGTCTGTGTTGTTTACCTGGACTGTTGAACCACCACAGTGTTCCAGTACACAGAGCACCGTGGCAGCTTGATGGATGGAGTTTATAATTGACTTCATATACAGTGAACATTCATAATTTCCATGCCAGCTGAGCAGATGCATATAAATTGATTAATTGAATCCTTTTCACCTCCGTTTTTATTTTAGAAACAACAGCCCTTGTTTGGACTGATTGTCGAGACGCTCAGTGAAGCTGCTCATTGATCACAGCCAGGGAGCCAATGGTTTATCATTAACTAGATTTTTCTGTGCGGTTAATGGAGAATGGGTCAATATTAGTTCACGTAGTGGTCAGGTGCTCAAGGCTTAATTGGGACTTGAGATGGACCAAATGTATTCAAACTATCTCTTCACTTTTGTTTATCTCTGTGGCCGTGGCATCTGCTCTCATACAGTATGGTAAAAAATTCAGGGTCTGGGCCTGCAGTGGATCAATTATACGTGTCCTCTGTCAGGAGAAACAAGGGCACTTCACAGTAACAATCATTCTAATGAATGTAAAATTTAAAACTGGCAGAACCTTAACATCCTATACAGCAGCGAGGAAACGGCACACAGCCATAAATAAGTTTAATAGCTTGTTCTCTTGTGAAATGTTGATTAATGCTGTTCTGACGTAACCCTCTGCTGCTGTTGTTTGGTTAGGTCAAGTCCAGTCAGCCAGTTATGTTTACCAGTGTTGGGCAGTAACTCATTAGCCTACTTACTGTTGCATTATTTTACTTCCACATGACCATTAACCACGGCAGTGATGGAGCAGGCAGATGCTGCAGCCGGGAGCTCCTTCAAACGTTGCAACAGTTTGTTTTCTGATAATATCTATGACTTATGGATTACCTCAATATAATAATATAGTATTTTTAGGGCTGCAATTAACTATTATTTTCATCAGAGATTAATCGATCAGTTGTTTGGTCCATGAGTCCACAATAACATCCTCAAATGTCTTGTTTTGTCCACAACTCAAAGATATTCAGTTTACTGTCATGTAAGAAGCTGAAATCTAAGAATTTGGACTTTTTTAAAATTAAAAAACTTCTCAAAACAATTACTCAGTTTATTAATCCTGTCATAATCTTGTCGTTGAAAAATATTTTTTAGGTCTTTCCTGTAGCAGGTATTTTCATTGTCCATTAATCTGTTGACCATTTTCTCTGTCAATAATTAAAGTTATTTGGTCCATAAAATATCATAAAATGGTGAGAAATGTTGTTGAATGTCCAAGATGATGTCCTCAAATGTCTTGTTTTGTCCACAACTCAAAGATGTTCAGTTTACTGTCAGAGAGGAGTAAAGAAACCAGAAAATATTCACATTTAAGAAGCTGAAATATTGACTTTTTTTTTTCTTTTAAAAATGACTTAAAATGATTGATTATCAAAATGGATTCAATTAATTTAATAGTTGCTTAATCGTTGCAGCTCACAATGTTTCATGTTTGTTGTTAGTTTGTCCAACTGTTCCTTCCTTTGTGGTGCACTTGATTGCTTGATTTAAAGGTAAAAAATGTTGAAATTTCTACCCAGTGAAGCATTTTTTCACTAGAGACCATGATAATGAATTGGCAGCTGTGTGTCACTGTGCATGGTGGGATATTATTCTTTATTTTAGAATTGTAATCCTTCCAATAATTCCCATTTTTACTAAATGTGTCTGGAATCTTATTGCATCTTTTTATCTATAACTGTAATGGAATACAGTTACCTTTTTTTTAAAAATCCAGATTACCTAATCTCACTACATGTAAACTGTTACTCCCCAAGCCAATTTGTAAATTAATTCAGTGGATGTACAGAATAGAGGGACCATCAGAATGATCCCCATGACTGAAGCCTGAACTCCCCAGTGTCCTGATAACTCTTAGACCTCAGCTACTGCTCTGTGACTTGATCAGTCCTTTTCCCACTCAAGTGGCGTGTGTGGAGTCCAGAGTCGGAGTCATCCAGTTCCAGGTTGTTTTGTTCCACCATCTTCCATGTTTGTCAGTTTTCCTTGAGCAGTGTGATGTAGTGTACAGGAGGTTCCCAAACTGAAGTCAAATATTCTCAAGGGTCTGGAGTAACATGTAGTCTGGTACAAAGTTTATGTCACAGTAAAGAGATTAACCCAGTTGGGGAGGCCGTCATATCAAAGCATCCCTGCTGGACTAATCACCTGGATGGAGAGCTAGCTCAAAGAACAAACTGGCAACTACCACACCCACTTGAGACAGCAGGGCTGATTTGATGGTAAACTGTCTCAAGCACAAACCAAAGGACAAATCAAGTGCTGCTTTTGTCATCAAAAAACAAGGTGGTCTGAAATGAACTACGCCGCCCCATCCTACCAGAGAATCTGATTAGAGGCTTGAGAGTGGCAGGTCTTTCAGATGTTAAGAAGGACAACAGGGAGGTGTTGAGGGTGAAACTGAAAGATGTTTTTCATATAAGAGATAGGAGGTGGTTCATGATGCATCCATAATACCAGACTTCCAGGCTGAAGAGCTGTGCTATGAAGGAAACTCAAGACAGGGCTTTCTTAGCATGAATTGGATCAACAAAAACTAAAACCCCAATCAGAGATAACAGGTGTCACAATGGTGGTTATCAATTTGCCTTGTTAACCCAGGCTTTCTTCTTCAAACTCTGTGTGCGCTCACATAAGAAGGGGTGTTTGGTGCGTCACTTGACTCTTCTTCTGCACATGAGGTGCACATTTCAGTCAAGATAAACAGGTTATTATAATGAGAGCTATGGAGAATATGAAAAATATATACAGTACAGCAAAAAGCAACATTGTTGCTGCAAATAATACGAGAGGAATGATGGCAGAAAATTACTGATCGATTTTATGAGCTCTTAATGCTGCTGTTAATTTCTAACAAGATGACTGCACATTACATTGTATTGTATTGTATAACTGATTTAAACATGCTGCTCTCTGTTTCATGCTGTAACATTATACAGGAGACATAGAAATCCCTTCAGGTTTTGGTCAAATCAAAGTAAAATATAAGTAACAGAGAATATTTTCTGTGATGAACTGGACTGATTAATCAATTTTCTAATCGGTCATCCGAGCTGTAATATTAGCAATGTAAAATGGACTTGACTTGGAAAGTTAAAGTTGTAATATGACCTGAAGCAAACGGGAAAAAGTCACTTTCTGTGTCACCAAACTGAGGTTCCCATGACAACGAGATGCATACAGTTCAATAATTTTGTAAGTATCTTCCCTCGGTTTATAATCTATATAACTCATAAAGAATATCACCAGGAAAAGAATCAGTTAAAGAGTGATGCTTTCACCACTGAATTAATCTGAAACTGAACATAACCTGCTCCTGACCAGGTTATGAGTTCACATCAGTTACCATGGTGATCTATCCAGGTTCAGATGGAGCCATCCTCATGACACTGAAAATCCTGACTTTAGACTCAACATGCCTCACTAACACATTAATCTCACTTCGTAGTACAGCCCTCTGGTCCTCCCTCTGTCTGTCTGTGTGTCTGTGTTGTGGGTGTGGCTCCTCCCTCATTCTCCTGGTTTCCTGATTGTGCTTCACTCAGCTCACCTGCTCCCTGCTGCACACCTGAGACCCATCCACCAATCAACCCCGCAGCTCAAGAAACCAGCTCTCCTCAGTCCTCACCAGGGGCCTCATTTATAAAGGCTGCTGCGCACAAAAAGATTGCGGAAATGTGGCTGAACGTGTATGCATTTTTCACTGCCAACGTTGGGATTTATTGAAAAATACTATGCAGAAAAAGGTGCACATTCCTACACATACTTTCGACCATCCGTAGACCTCCCGCAAAGTTTTTCAGGCACGGGAAATCAGCAACAGCCAATGATTCATTTTGTACCTTGGATATAGGATAATATACATAATCACTCCCCTGAAAGATAAATAAATAAATAAATAGAAAAATAAATAAATAAAAACAGCAGTGGCAGTTAGGCTCAGCTTGTGCAAATGTCACTGATTGGCACAAGCGCTATAAATAGCAGTCAGTTCGACTCATACAATGTCATGCGTAATGGCTGCTTTGGCTTTGCTGGAAGATTTGGCTAACAGAAAACTAAGGCGTGAGTGTGTCTTCAGGGACCACAAGGACTTCCTAGCCCATGATGATGATTGGCTAATAAGCTGATTCAGACTACCGAGAACCATTCTCTGGGATATCTGTGCTGAATTGGGCCCAGCTTTGGAAAGACCCACCCGACGGAACCGGTCCATCCCCGTGCAGGTCCAACTGATGACCACTTTGGGTTCTGGGATATCGCAGCCCTCGTTCAGCGCAACAATGCCAGCTGTCTTAGATGGCATTATTGAAATGAGTCCCCGTTAAAGTTTGTGTAAGTTTTCTTACACTGTGGGTGAGCAGGCCAATATCAAAATGCAATTTGCAGCAATCTCCGGTTTTCCAAATGTAATTGGAGCGATTGACTGCACTCACATTGCCATAAAAGCGCCAAATGATAACGAATTTGCAGAATGTACATCAAAAACATCATCACTCCGTTAATGTTCAAATCATTTGTAGCGCTGACATGACTGTGACAAATGTGGTGGCTTGATGGCCTGGCTCGACACATGACTCATTTATTTTGAGGCATAATAGTGTTGGAAGAAGACTTCAGGCTGGTGCTGTGCATGATGGTTGGGTTATGGGTGAGTTTATTAATTAATATTAATATTAATTAAGTTATTTTATTGATCTATTTATTATTATTAAATTCAGTGGTTATTGACTAATCTTAAACATGCAATATTCATGCAGGTGACAGTGGATATCCACTTACCACCTGGCTCCTCACCCCCTTTGCAGACGCACAGAATGTGGCATAGAGGCAGTACAACAAGGCGCATGGTTGGGCCCATTCTATAGTGGAGTGCACAATCGGCCTCATAAAAACCCACTGGAGGTGCCTGGATAAACCAGGTGGCACTCTTTTATTGCCCCTGATAAGATGAGTGCACTTGTAGGCCTACCACCTAAAACATTAAGTATACACTCTGTATTAGGCTGTAAAGTCACCACTTTAGCTCTATTGTCTAAACCCTTTTCAGGTTATAGTGGGTTTCTTGTAGCCTACCCCTTTTGTGTAGAACTGATTCAGAATAATTTAACTGATGTTTCATTGCCTGTCATGAATAACTACAGTTTAAGATGTCCATTAACCACATTCTATGATGATTCTCAAGGTGTGTCGGATTATTTGGGGTGTACCGTCCTCCACAATGTGGCACGGCACAATGGAGTCCCTGCACCAGCTGAAGTCATGCAAGAGGACATCATCCCACATCAGCCTGGAGCAGAGCAAGCTCTTCCAGCAATTGCATTGCGTGAACAAGTGATGCACCAGTTATGAAACGACCACACAACGGGTATACTTTTTAACTAATTCTTTTAATGTGCTGCACATTTCAGATAATACATTGCGTACTCCCTGTACTTCATGTGTTAAATGTTGTATTGCAGTGATAATGTCCCTCTGTGACTGCAGCACAGCATTGGTGAGGACGCGGCCACTCGCACGACCTCCACCTGCGATGCCACTGGGTCCTGCCTGTGGGGAAACTGGGTCCACCTGCGCACTGGAGACACTGCTGGCGCCTGGGCCAGGCTCTGTGGCCATCATCCCCAACACCCACATCGACATTTGTGTCTGAATAAAACAGAAGAAATCAATTAATGCAATGTGTGTAATTATTACTGACATTCAGTAAAACTTTTAGGTCAGTGCTGGTATTAAACATTAGCCAAACCGGTATCTGTGGCAGCCGCAACAGCATCGGTGTCTCCCTCAGCTTCTGGCACAATGCCAGACAGAGGATTGCTGCAACCCTTGCATCAAAGGGCGAGGGTGGAGGTTCTCCCTGACCACCACCAGTTAACTGGACACTTTGTCTGTGGGCTGCAAGTCGTTTTTTGCCTTCAACTTTGATGTCCGACCATTTCTTTTTCACCTAATAATAAATAATACATTTTATTTGTATTGCACTTTCCATTTAAAATAAACCTCAAAGTGATACAAAATAGAAAAGAGAAAAACAAAACAGACTATAAAAACCACAATGACTCACCTCAGCAGTTGTCCTGTGCGTTGATCCCATGCTGTTTACCGCATCTGCCACAAGTTGCCACTCTGTTTGTTTTTTTTGAAATGCTGCTGCTGAGGCCTCCAAATAAAACTCTTTTGCGGTGCTCAATCTCTGTCAAGAGCACTTCAATCTCGCATTCAGAGAATTTTGCTTTCTTCTTTGATCGTATTCTCTCCATCTCTCCCTCAATGAAAGGCCCAGCAAGGGGT
Organism: Lutjanus argentimaculatus; assembly: GCA_034769285.1. Taxonomy (NCBI): domain Eukaryota; kingdom Metazoa; phylum Chordata; class Actinopteri; order Lutjaniformes; family Lutjanidae; genus Lutjanus; species Lutjanus argentimaculatus. Next base: position 1,016,190 of record JAWZSL010000049.1, read on the forward strand.
CCTTAAAACGCCCGCATATTCATGAGCTATTTAGCATTGACCATTTATGGATGATTGTGGGCCGACAATAGGTGAAGAAGTGGGATGAGACAAGTGGATTCTGCGGTTTGTGGGTATGCCATGTTATAGGATGGAATCCACGCACAGTTTCATAAATGAGGCCCCAGATCATTTTCAGCCCAGTGCTACAGTGCCCTTCAGGCTCCATGAATATTACATTCAAGTTTAGTCTTTTGCTTGCATGTTTTCCCTGGAAAACTAACACTGTTCATCTTGTGCTTCAGGACCACAGCCTGCCAACCTGCCTGCTCACTCTCCAGACACGCTCCCTTCTGGCCATTTCCCTCCAGCCTTGTCTTGATTCCATGCCACAAGCTCCATCCCCTCCACCTCCACCACCAGATTCCCCCCTCATCCATCCTCATCTCTTAACCATAAAACCTTTTTCTTAATCATCCTCGTCTGTGTCCTGTATTTGTGGCCATTCGCAGTAAAACTGTAACAGTGTTTCGGATCAGCAGGAAAACAGGAAATTCCTGAAAACTTTTTTTTCCCACAGGAAGATGGTAATCATGGTACTGTTGACCCACTCAATTAGTGTTCACATAATCTCCATAAACAGATATCTGCATATGAATGCAGAATCTGTAGACAAGGGACAAGATTTTAGTGTTGGAAGTGTTCTTGTTTGTAGTCAGAGTATTGTTTGAGCAGGATTTGGCTGCATGCAGGTAAACAGTCTGTGTGGGGAGCAAAAGAGGCTGAAGGCATTGGCTGAAATACCATTGTCAGTTATTGTCTGATGACAATTTTGGTTTTTGTAGTTTTTTTTATATAAATGCCTGCATTCATATGCAGCTATCTTATAGACCCTTTTACAGGTTGTAAGCAATGAGCAACAGAAGTATAGCGCACCACAGTGTGTCTGTGGGTGCTGCAAACACAAGCATGTAAATCGTGTCCTCAGTTCAGTCATGAGAGCTTGCAGCCACGTCAAGTGTGGGAACTTTCCATCAAAGCGTTCTTGAGATATCACGTTTACAAGAATGGGGCAGACGTGAAGTCTCAGTGACCTTTGACCACCAAAATCTATTCAGTTCACCGCGAGTCCAAGTGGACATTTGTATAAAGTTTGAAGAAATTCCGTCAAGGCGTTCTTCAGATATCGCGATATATAAAAAACGGTTGCAGGAATTTGAAAAGCCATGCATAAAAAAGGTTTAAATTTTGTCTTTAATATTTTAAGCCATAAAACATTTAGATATTGAAATGAGATTGAACAGCAAATAGCCAATTAGTCACATATCTGTATTTATTCTCTCCCTCCTATTTTGTTTCTGTCTCATTTTGTTTCTTATTTCAATGTATTTTATTAGTTTGATTACAGTTTTTACATTTTCTATGTTCTTGTTTGTTGAGCACTTTGTAAACCTCCTTTTAATATAAATTTCAGAGTAATTAAAAGTACCATTTTTCTTATAATGACATGTTCTGTAAATAGACCAAAGCAGACTCTGTTCTTGCTTGGATCCTTCAATGATTCATTAGAGCATGAGAAGTGATGGAGGTGGATTCTTTGGGACTGATGACAGAGAGGGAGGGATGAAGGGCTGCACCCCCTCTGAAGCTGGAATCCAAATATTCTCATTGATCCCTGATTAAACACCTCTTTATAGAATGATTGCCATTTCTCTGAATGCTCATTCTGCCAGTGAGAACTCTTTTCAAACTAAATTATACTGTATTATGGATGCATAACTGACTTTTCACTATTGTAGGGCAACACACACACACACACACGCACGCACACACACACACACACACACACACACACACACACACACCACACTCTGTCTCAATCCTGAAGAGCCTCTTGTCTGCGGGCTGGGTGTTAAGACACGACAAGTGGCCTGCTGTGATTGATTTCCATGACTGAGAGTGTGAGGGAGGGCGAGAGGGCAAATTGATCGTGTCATTGGCTGGTGAGCACGGGGAGGGCAGAGGGAGACATCGCACATGCTTTGTGTTCATTGATCTGACCTCTGAGATAAATTAATTTCTCTCTCTGCTCGCTGTTGTGCTGCTAACTCCTCTGACTCATCAGTGAGAATGGATTATCCCTCGGACCACCGAAGAGGCTCTGATTCTCTTTATTAGATGATGAATGCCCTTGAAGATAAGATCTCAGAGTCCAGGACCCTTCAGTGATCTCATCCTTTTCTCAGACCTGCCTGTTCGTTCAACAGCTTCTTCAAGTGGCTTCAACAGACAGAAAACATGATGGGAACACTTTGTCAAAGCCTTCAATTATGATTAATTCAATGGCAGGATTACATGAGTGTATATTTTAGTGGTGTCCAATCACAGCAGAGGTCATTTTTACAACAGCCAATCACAGCACAGGTGGTTGTACAACAGCCAACCCCAAACAGGGGGATTTTCACACCAGCCAGTTCACAACATAGGAGGGTTTTACAAAACCAATCACAGCAGAGGGGGGGGGGGGGTTACAGCAACCAATCACAGCACAGGCGGTTTTTACAACAGCCAATCACAGAACAAGTGGTTTTACAACAGCCAATCACAGAACAAGTGGTTTTTACAACAGCCAATCACAACACAGGGGGATTTCACACCAGCCAATCACAGCACAGGGATGGTTTACAGCAACCAATCACAGCACAGGTGGTTTTTACAACAGCCAATCACAGAACAAGTGGTTTTTACAACAGCCAATCACAGAACAAGTGGTTTTTACAACAGCCAATCACAACACAGGGGGATTTCACACCAGCCAATCACAGCACAGGATGGTTTACAGCAACCAATCACAGCACAGGTGGTTTTTACAACAGCAATCACAGAACAAGTGGTTTTTACAACAGCCAATCACAGAACAAGTGGTTTTTACAACAGACAATCACAACACAGGGGGATTTCACACCAGCCAATCACAGCACAGGATGGTTTACAACAACCAATCACAGCACAGCGGGTTTTTACAGAACAATCATGGCACAGGGGAGATACAACAGCCAATCACAGCAAGTGTTTTTTTTTTTTTTTAACAAAAGTCAATCACAGAACAAGTGGTTTTTACAACAGCCAATCACAACGCGGGGGGGGGGGTGGGTTACAGCAGCCAATCACAGCACAGGGAGTTTTACAACAGTCAATCACAACACGGGGGGATTTTAAAACAGCTAATCACAAGACAGGAGGTTTTTACGATGGCCAATGACAACACAGTGGGGTTATACAGCAACAGTCAACACAACAGGTAGTTTTTACACCGCCAATCCTACAACCAGGGGGTTTTACAACAGCAATAACAGCACAGGGGAGTTTACAACAGTCAATCACAACACGGGGGGATTTTAAAACAGCTAATCACAAGACAGGAGGTTTTTACGATGGCCAATGACAACACAGTGGGGTTATACAGCAACCAGTCACAACACAGGGTAGTTTTACACCATCCAATCCTAACACCAGGGGGTTTTACAACAGCAAATAACAGCACAGGTATTTTTTTTTTACAACAGCCAATCTCCTTACATGGGGTTTTACAGCAGCCAATCACAGGACAGGGGAGTTTAACAACAGTCAATCACAACACTTTCAATCACAAGGCTGAAAATGGATAGGATAGGACAGGAAAGGAGGATAAAGGGAGGATTTTATTTTTATTTCAACATACTGTATTATGCATTTATTAGCAGTTAACTATTACTTATTAACAATTAACTACGCATTTTGGAGGCACCGGATCTAAAGTGTGAACACTGCCTATTAAGGTTAATTAAAGGTTTATTATGCACCATAACCAGTTAACAATGCATTTTGGGGGACCCAGATCTAAGGTTTTAGCGCTCATTAAGGTTAATTAATCTTTTATGATGCACATATTAACAATTAACATGACTTTTCTTTAAATTATTAGTATTTAGAGGCTTTTTGCCTTCACTGGACAGTGGCAGCTGGATTTGAACCCAGGACACTGTAATACTCACTCTGTACATGAAGAAACACTCTACCAGGTGAGCCAGTGAGAGACTTCAGACTTCGAGTTTGAAACCCAACTCAACTCATCTCAACTCAACTTTAATAAAGAGAACAAAATACATCCTTTATCTCAAGTATTACCATTTCTCAGATAGAACTTCAGTCAGCGACCTTTGCAAGGCAATACAGCACAAAGAGAAACTAAAAGCAGTGGCGTTCACAGAAAAGCTGTTACTTATGTATTTAAAAATCAGATGTTAATCCAAGCAGTGTGAAAGCACAAATTAAAAAGGAGTGTAGAGTTGATTCTGATGGTTCTCCTCTCACTGCTTCTCAATAATTAACAGTATTTGAATCTAAAGCTTCTTTCTGAGGCTGTTCCTGGTCTAATCTGAAGGAGGCATAACAGCAAAGCTGCTGCCAGATGGTTCAGGGCCTGGACCCAGACTCTCACTACTTTGTTTCTATTACTACCACACTCCAGCGGCCCCAGAGGTGCTCTCGTGGCAGCTTGCTGCAGCCCTGGAACAAGGCCTTGGAGACTCCAGGACCCAGACCAATTCATCACACACCCTTCTCCTCAAGTCTCTGTAGTGCCGAGGACTGACTGAGCCTGTCGTCACAGCGGCTCTTAACAACCCCTCTCTGCAGCGTCCCCATGCAAAGGGGACACTCTCTGGAAATAACTCAGCGCCCTCACAGGGCTTTATTACCTACCGGCTGACACACGGAGAGCCGAGAGCAGAGTGGGAGAGGCACGGAGGCAGACTTTTTTTGGGTTTGTTAAGGAGGACACGGTCCCATAAGATTCAATTGATCTTCATTAGGGGTGCACAAGGCTGTTTGTCAGCTAAAGCCTTGATGAGCAGGTAATAGAAGGAGATAATGACAAAATAAGGTCCTCAGTAGGATCCCTCTTTGTTGAATGAAGTTTGTATTCTTGGTGGACTAGATTTCTGAATATAGGAGCATGAAGACAGCTCATTTGTCGTGCAGGGCTGTGGCAGTCTTATCTTTAAAAGCCACTCTATAATTTCACTTTTCCAGAGGTAATACAGACTCAAGTCATTAGCATTCATTTTATGACTTGGGTTCAGCTCCCATTGATTGTTTTTTTCCCCTCCATCATCTGGAGAGGGGGCCGTGCACCGGGGGCCTCCGGGGCCAACTCTGGACGCAAATGAAAAATGAATTGGTAATTAAGTGTGAGATGGAGGTAGCGCAGGCCTGTTGGCGGGGAGAAATGGAGGAAGCGGAGGCATCAGATTTGGACAGGGGCTGAAACGGCTCCAGCACTGCGGGAGCTCTGCAGGCACAGTGGAGCCATTGTTTCACCGGTGACAGATCTCAATAAGGCCCGGCTAATTTATTTCAAGACTCTCATTACTCGCTCACACCCTCGCAGGTGTTGCTCTATTAAAAATGAAAAGCTTTTAACCCCGCTGAGGGTACGGCAAGCCTGTCCAGAGAACACGGGGAAAGTCAGCGGTTAAAAGAGTGGAAGTCTGGTTAAGTGCAGTATTTAATGATTCAACCAACAAGCTTCAATCAAAGAGCACTGAGTCATTAAATCAACATTATTATGCCTGAAAGTAATTCAACATCAGGTGTTCAGGTATGCACAGCATGCTGGGATGCACTGCTAGAGTGAGGTACAGTAAAATCTCAGTCAGTCTCAAATAACAATAACATCAACTTTTATTAGCATAAAGAGAAACATTGCCAATTAATTTTGTTGGTTTTCAATGTCACATACTTCCAAATGTGTTCATTGTGCCTGTCAGTTAAGTATTTACTTATTTCATTTGTTTCCTCATTTGCTTTTGCAATACAATAGAGGTGGAGGGCTTTGTTACTGTATTAAGTAGAATTTTCAGGTATCTGTACTTTACTTGACTATTCATTGTTCTGATGACTTACTTTTACTGCCTACATTTTAACACAAACATCTGTCTTTTATACTCCTTACATTTAAAAACATCAGTCTTTTACTTTAGTTTTAATGCCTTTGAGGGGAGACGTACAGGACAATAAACGATGAGAAAGACAAAAGCGTCTAACATTTTTTTGTCTTGTCTTGTCTTTTTTTTTGTCTTGTTATGTCTTTTACATTGTCTTTTACATGTTGTTATGTTAGGTCTTTCAAGTCTTGTTATATCTTTTGTCTTGTAACATCTTTTGCATTTTGTTCGCTCTTTGAAGTCTTGCTACGTCTTTTACATCTTGTTAGGTCTTTTAAGTCTTGTTCCGTTTTTTTGTCTTAGATCTTTTACAGCTTGTTAAGTCTTTCAAGTCTTGTTACGTGTTTTTAATCTTGTTACGTCTTTTTTGTCTGGTTACATCGTTTAACATTATATGTCTTGTCATCTTTTTTGTCTTGTTATGTCTCTTTTGTCGTTATGTCTTTACATATCATTACATCTTTTATGTCTTGTTATTTCTTTTTTGTCTTGTTACATTTTTTACATCTTGATATGTCTTGTTAGTTCTTTTAAGTAGGGATGCACAGCCATAGACTGGAACTGCCTGGTCAGCGTCACACATCCGATTCTGTAGCAGTTATATTCACACATTTGCTCTGAACGATGGTCACGTCGTGCATGTAGCAACACAGACTGTCACTGGTCACGGCCACACACTCTCAGACACATGCTTGCACAATGTCAGTGTTAACAATAAAACAATATCCAAAAACAGGATATAAAGAAGACAGACTGTCTGCAAGGAGAACAACAGTAAACTTTTAGCTCTTCATGCTAATGTTAACCAGCTGCAGACTACTGTTCACAGACTGACAGTTAAAATCTCACCTTCTGTTCTGACTGAAGAATAAACTTGTTTAACTTCTGCTTCTGTTTTTCTTGCTGCAAAGCTTTACTAAGCTGTTGCTGCGTCAGTCTCCAGTTTGTTTACATCTGCTTCCACATGAGATCACGTGAAATCACTTCCCACAAGATCCCTCGAGATCCTGCTCCCTCTGGTACATTATATTAACATAATAAGGCCTGGCTGTAACCTGGAGCACTTTTGGAGAAAATGTTAAAGTAGTCAGTGATTTATTATGAGCATCCAATAAATCTTACAAGAAAAGTTGCAAAAAATGTTGTGTATTCTGTCAATTATAGTTCTTAAACTGAAAACCAGAATCGGCAGGTCAGACCCATAAAAAATTGGAAATCAGAATCAACCAGGAAAATGGAAATTGGTAAAGCTCTACTTTTAAGTCTTTTAAGTTGTAACATCTTTTTTTAAATCTTGTTATGTCTTTTTTGTTTTGTTACATCTTTACATTGATTTTCATCTTCTTACATCTTTTTTTGTCCTGTTACATCTGTTATATGTGATATGCACTAATGGATACACCAAGGAATCATCTTGTGTATGCAGTATTGTTCCATTCATTTAGGTTTAAGTCGCTGTTGATGTTGCAGAGGCAAAATACAATGATGCAAATAAAAATAATCATACCTCAATATGATATCATACCTCAGTCATATAATAATAATACCTCTCAAATGCATTAAAACTAAAATAATGAGCCTGTTTTGAAAACATAAGGAGTGGAAAGAATAGATATGTGTTTAAATGTAGGGAGTAAAAGTAAAAAATGGCCAGAAATATAAATACAGATATCTGAAAATTCTACTTAAGTACCTCTGTTTTATCAGTACTGTGTGATTTTAAATTGTTGTCTGCTTTTTATTGTTATTGTGTGGACTGCAGGGAGAGTAGGGACCACTATTTGGAGGCTAAAATAAAGAATAATGTCCTTGAAATGCTCAGAATGATGGAATGTTTAAACAACTAAAGTTGCGTGATAATTGAGCAATCTCCCTGTGCTCCTGTAGACTGTGTAATATGGCCAAAACCCCAGAACAAGTGACTAACTGGACTTCGAATGAAACAAGTAATGTAGCTTCTGCTGAAAATAAGTGTATCGAATTCTCTATTTAGCTGGGCAAAGGCAGACAGCAGCTGATAACTGCTTACTGTTTACTTGAAATATGCACCGCAGCATCCAATCCACTGAACAGTATACAGTGGTAATGTTGCATTTAAAGTCTCTGCAATGAATATGTATGGTGTTATGGAGAGAGTGATTTGAGACACATCTACTTTACTCTTCATCATCCTATGGAAAATAGCAGCACTGAGAACAGAGAATGCATCTGGAAGTGTCTTCCTTGCCTCTGTCTCTGGGCCTCTGGGTTCCACTGGCAGCACCGAGCAGAGAGTGGAGCTCAGCTGAGTCACAGCAGATGGGGAAGGCACAAACTTTGGCAGGCGGAGACACTTCTTTTCTGAACTCTTCCTGCCATGCCTGATGGGGATACTCTGTGTGGCAGTTCAGTTCCTCTCCTCAGTAAGCTTCTGAAGGCATTTACTCCACTGGGTGAGAATCATGACCTGGAATTTATTATTGAGGAACAGGAAATAAAATGACCACTCAAAATTACAGACATAGACAAGATCTCTCATATAATTAACTGGCAACACAGTCCTGCAAAGTTCAAATAAATGGTAAGACATTTAGCTGTTTATGCTGTGATCTGCAGTAATTCACCAAAACATCCAGTATGAGAGCTTCTAAACTCTGACAATTCAAATGCAGGAGGAAGTATCTCGACTTGAGGCTTTATAAAGCTTCATATCTACAGACTACATCTTAGGAGCTCAGTTTCACAGGCAGCACCTTACAATAAGTGTCCATTAATTAACATGAGTTAATACTTAATAAACACTGGATTAAAATACAGCCTCCACAAGGTGGAAACATGCATGCAAGGAGAGAGCAACACGCCTACGCTTATTCAACATTTCATACATAAATTAAATTTTACTGAAGGGACATGTTTTCAGCTATACAACAAGGGTGACAAACAGCATCAAGACATGGTTAATTATGGTTGATGATGCTTCTATAACATGCACAATAAATTAACAGGTTAGGCTAATAATGAACATCTAAATGAAGATAAAGAACAATGCCGACATCTAGACTATGTATTGTATCCTCTGATAATAACTGTTACCAAAAATAAGTCCTAAATAGGAGGATGGACAAGTGAGTAAATAATTATTACCCTTAAATGTACAATTATAAAAAAAAAAATGTTTCTTAAAAAATGGCTTAGCTATGAACTCATGATATACTGTAATTAACATTTTTTCAACCATATTCTAATATTAGTACCCTAATTAACATGGAAAATTTTAATAAATGTTATAATAATAACTGTTAATCAACTGTCAGTTAATGCTTATTGACCACTGACTGGTGTATAAATTAATGTCATAATTAACATCGAACATACCATTAGTAAACAATTACTTGACAGATTAGTTAACTGTCAGCTACTTCTTACTAAGCATTAACTAATGTATGAATTAATGCCATGTTAACATGAACACCATCAGTAAATGATTACGAGGCACATTAGCTAACAATTAATTAACTGTGAGTTCAAGTTTTTTAAGTGTTATCTAATGTTAATTAATGGACCCTTACTGTAAAGTGTTATCTTTTCAGTCTGACCAAACATTACACCAGCTTACAGATTCTCTTTCTACATATTCAATGTTTTTTCCCTCAAGTGAGGAAATAGAATATTTGCAGTTCGCATTTTTGTAAAGTGCTTCAAGACTGAATCACTGAATCAGACAGAGCATAGTTTTGCAGTGTCAGGTGACTTTGTTTTAGCTATTTGCTATATTGATAATAAAAGTTGATAGTTTCACGTCGTCTGCAGCAAATAGCCCTAAAAAATCTGTAGTAGTGAACTTGACAGGACAGAGGAATCTCTTCAGATAATTCAGAAACACATAAACTGCACTGCTGCACCTTGTGCATAAATGCGCACAGGTTGCCTCTGTTACTGGGGAGATGCTTCACCTATTCTCACCTGTGACCCATGATCTGTACATTCCTCTGATTTAATCCCCAGTGCTGCGGTTGTAAACTGTAGTCTGCACATCACAGGTGCATATGCATGCATGCACGCATCATAAGGTGTGCTCTGGTATTTAAACAACTTGCACTAAACCCTTAATTAGCCCTAAACACATAGTACAACAGCTGAGGCTGATCAGAATGTCATTAGTTTGCTTGTATGGAGATATTTGAAGCTTTACTTTTACAAATTGAAATGCTGATCTGATGATTGTGCTTGATGAAAAAGTCAGGGATAGTGTGTTTAACAGAAAGCAAAGCAAATGTTTTGTGTAGTGCAATTAACTGCAGATATATAAATATAGCAGGTAATCTGAACAATGCGACATTAATGCACAATTTACATGTTCAAGTTCAAAATATTCAAGTTGAAAAAAAAACAATGTGTTGTGTGTGTGTGTGTGTGTGGGGGGGGGGGGGGGGGGGGGGGGGGGTGTTATATTTCACTCCTGCTTCTCAACCCGTCTGCAGCAGTGAACCACAGAGGTGCCGACCTCCACCGTCAGGTGTTATGATGTACTGTTGACTGGAGGGGAAATGTACTTTACTTCATGAACTACAGAGTGGAGGGGGGAAAGAAGAGAGACTGGAGGGAAATAACAGAACCAGAGTCTCTGGTGAGTGCAGAGTTCAGTCAGAGGCTGAACTGAACACAACCACACAGACACACACACCCTCTGTGCCTGCCATTGCACACTAGCTTACAGCTAAATGATCTTGCAGTCAAACTCATGCGTGTAATGGGAATCAAGCATTTGCTTTGCTTTCTGTGTGAACACACTATTCATCATGCATCATGTGGGAACATTAAGACGGATCAGTAAATTAATTGGAATTCATCCTCTGAGGAACAGGAATGTTTGAGCACAATTTCATGGCAAATTGGAATAAACAGGATTCACTTCGGTGAAGTAACAGCAGCTGATGCTTGAGTGCCTTGAGTGGATAGCAGAAGTAAGCATGGAGCTGGAAGTGACTTGGAAGTTGTCAGCTGAGGTCGATCGAAACTGCTCTCTGCAGCTCTACAGCTGTAAGCAAACATGCTGCATTATTAAAGACCGTGTAAAGGAAAAAGTTTTTCTTCTAAACGCATCATTCATGTCAGAACACACTTGCTGAGAACATGTGAAAAGAAAATGTACTGAATTGTGGAATTAGAGCACTTCTGTGTTCAGGATTCTTTGGGCAGACCTAAAACATGGCTCGCTGACATCCCGGAGCCAACGATCAGTTACAAACGTACCTTCAGTGACTCTCTCAGTCCAAATCAGCCCAGCAGTTCACTTCAGCTCACGTCAGTTCCAACAACCCAACACAGCAGAAAAAAAAAAAATTGACCATCCTGTCACTGGAGTGGTTAAAAACACGTTTTGTGGTGTGACAAACTCAGAACACATTTATTGTGGCTTGGAAGGATATAAAGATTCAGCAGTTTTCTGTCATTTGTTATTCTGTCAGTTTATTCTGCAAAAATAAACTTATCCTATCCTACTATAAACCTATATTTGAGTTCAGATAAGACCTGATTTCAGGAAATCAAGCAAATCAGAGCCTAGTCTCACCTAGTCCCACAATCTCCTCACAGCGTTCAGTGCTGGAGAAAGGTCTGGCCCCACACATGTACATTCTGCTGTAGGGGAAAAAATGCCCTGTCTTGTTTGCATTTTTTTAAACCAATCACATAAGTCTTAGGCTGCACTAAGCCCAGGATGTAGCGACGGTGGCGCTGCAAGATAATGTCGAGGAGGAATTTGTTTTGGTGGAACATTTGCATATCGGGAGGCAAGCTTGGCATTAACATGACTACATCACTGCAAAAGAAAAGCTAAAAGCTGTTAGCTTGTTTACATTCATACCGTTAGTGTCCCAGGTGCTAATTTGCCATTTTCAGCATGTAGGTTGCAGCTTGGAGGTTGTTCTTGTTCTTCCTAGAAATGTTGAAAAAGAAGATAGCCAATACCACAATTCTGCTTGAAACAAGCAACCAGTGGCAGACAGACTAATACCTGCAGTGTGCATCTGGTGAATCAGACTAATTAGAGCTCAATTGAGCATCTTGGAAAGCGTGGGGACATAAAACCAGGTGAAAATTGGTTTAATCCAACTGACTCTTGGTATTTTCTATTAGCTATAAAGCAAATGCTATTTTAACAAAAAAAAATATGTATGGAACACAGACAGGTTCACACAGAACTAAGACATTAATGATGGTTGGAAATCCCTTGACATTCAAATCAGTTAATACCACTTGTGTCTGCAAATATCTCTTGAAGCAATTGCTGAAATTATCTCCAGTCTTTGAATATGTATTGCGATGGTGCAGAGAAACTAATGCTGTAATTGATTCACTGCTTCTGTGTGCTAAGGTAAACACAGATTGCCAGACTGAGGAGAGAGAGACTGCTGGGTAATTTCTTGACTGTGACAGTCAGTGAGGAAACTGCACTGAATACTGGATATACAGCTAATTGTCTAGACCAGACCATGACTGTCACAGCACCATAACATGCTTACATTTGTCTTACTGTACTTGTTCGAACTGTCCTTCCATTACCACTCTGTCCCGAGTCTTCTAATATTAATTGACCTAAATAAACCTAAAACCAAAAAACTCTTGCCCAAAATCCAAAAATTGTTTTTTCGAGAACAGAAGCACAAGCACACAGATACACAAACTATTAATGGAACTTAAATGGTGTCATCTGACTCGCCCCTGCCTGTGGCTCTCTGACAGGAAGCTGAAATGAACTCAGACCCGACCAAATAAATGGCATCTTTATTGATTACAGTCAATGCAGTTTTACCTGTGAAAATACTCAGAGAAGCACAAGCACAGTGAATAATTTATCATGCTGTTAGCAGGAAAAACCCAGAGACTCACTGCTATTTGATTAGATTAGATTTGATTTGATTTGGCGGAATTATATTGATGCCTGCAGGGCAAATGGGCTGCCACAGCGGCTAATGGAAACAGGATAGAGCAGAGGAAATAGGACGTAAATAAGAAGAAAGGAGATGAGGATTATAGAAATATACACAAAGTATTCCATCCTGTTCAAGAGCACCATCATCTGCCGCTGAATACCTGTATTTAAAGATTCAAAAGACTTTTTCAAACACTTGGGAGCTTATACAAGGGCATAATTTTCATGGAGGATGGAGGTACGTGGTGGGTGTGAAGTGGGTCTGAAGAGCTCACTGTTTTCACATCAACCATGAGAGAATACAACACAAAACAAGACGGACCTTCAGACCTCAGTCATTGCTGCGGATATGATGTCAATGTCAAGATCTTGATCTTGTAATAGGTCATGTACTGTCACTCAGGATTTAGAGAAAAAAAGGACCTCTGTCACCAGCTTTTAATGATGTTTTTGTCACACAAGTACCATCATACATTGTACGCCCTGATCAAATGTCAGGAAGGTATGCCTGTGAAGGTTCTCAGTCATCCAGGTCATGGTAATCGTAGCAAGGTTTGTCGTAGGCAACTGGGCTTGATAGAGTTCTTGAAGACGTTTCGCCTCTCATCCAAGAAGCTTCTTCATCTGTAAAGTTCAGTATAATATGCTTTAAAATGATCATTTATGGTTTGCGGATGTGAAGAAGTCAAGTCTGATGAGACGGGAATTTCAGGAATTGCACTTTGCGCCGTTTCTTGCTTGAGTGATGACATAGTAACTTTCGAGCCCTCTCTCCTTGTTCATAGTATGTTTGTCTTGTTTTCAACACCATCCGTTCAGTCTGTCTTATAGAAAGGTTATCAAATTCTGTTTGCAACAACAGCCGTTCCTTAAAAAGTTCAGGTGTGGAGTTATTGGCCAATTGGTTGTCTATATTCAGTATTTGTTGGTTCAATTCCCTAAGGCGTTTATTTCGTTCCCTTTTCCTATGACTCGCATATGAGATAATCTGACCCCTGAGATATGCCTGAAGTGACTCCCATAGGGTAGCATATGACATTCCTGGTGTAGTGTTCATCAAAAGAAAAAAGTCTATTTGGTCAGAAATAAATTTTTCAAATGATGTCTGTGTTAGTAATAGCAGGTCAAGTTGCCATGAGCATGGGGTATAGAGCTGTTTGGAAATGACATGTCCAGCTGTACAGGGCAGTGATCAGAAATTGTCATACAATGATATCTGCTATCAGTTACAAAGGACATTCTTCTATAATCAATCAGGAAAAAGTCGATTCTAGTATATGAAAGGTGGACTGGTGAAAAAAAAGAAAACTGACAGAGGGGTTGGTGTGTCTCCAAGAATCATATAGTCTATATGATTGCATGAAAGACCAAATTAGTGCACTTGACTTAGACAAATCCAATCCTAAACAAAACAAGAATGTGTCCAAGGCTGGCTGTAACGTGCAGTTAAAGTCTGCTCCTAATATCAACAAATGTGAATTACGGTCTGGGAGTTTTCCTTTGAGGTTGGAGAAAAACTGAGGGTTATCCCAGTTGGGGCCATATACGTAGATTGACAAGTGCCACCAAGTTACTATAGAGCTTTCCTGTTACTATAATGAACCGGCCTCTGTCATCTGGTATAGTATTGATTGGTGTGAAGAGAACACCTTTCCTAATCAGTATTGCAACCCCCCTGGATCTGTCTCCATAATCTGAATGAAATATCTGCCCAATCCAGCATTTCATCAATTTATTATGTTCATCATTTCGGAGGTGTGTCTCTTGGAGGTACATGATGTCTGAACCTAATGATTTCAGGTGTGTAAAAACCCTATTGTGCTTAATAGGATGCTGGATCCCTTTAATGTTCCAACTAATAAATCTAATTGAGCCTAGGCCCTGAGCATTTGTTGTTGTTATCTTGATACCTTGTGCAGAAGTATGATTGTACGACCAGCTGGACTAGCTCAAGTAAAATATATGCCCCCAACATGTAAATAGAGATTAAAAAGAATTTACAAACATGTGAGTGTTTCTCATTAGACAGAAGCATACAATCAAAAATAACAAAAAAAAGCCCTTGAAACCCTGTGCTGACCTGTTCAAACACCCAGATCGCTCTAGCCTCTCCTAACTCTCTGCCAAGTCCCCACATAGGTATGATGGGTTAACACTTAACAATCCACTAAGAACCCCAGAACATAAAGACAGCGGTTATAGCACTCAAGTAGTATTATAAATAAATAAACAACAGTGATAGTCGGTAATTAAGATTGGTAAACAAGAAAGAGAAGTAAAATAAGTAGGTAGATAGGCCACATATGGGTGGTCTGGTAGAAGCAATAATATGAATTGACTGGTGATGATCGCCCATCTGACAAAAATAGGTGAATATAGAAAATAAGTATGTATTAAGATAACATTGCACAATGTATGTATATCCTAACATGTGTACACACCCTCTCTCTCCTCCACTCTCACACACGTGCACTTCTCCCAAAATGCAGCAAGAGTATGTATGTGTGAATGGGTGGATGAGGCCCACATAGCAGGGCTCTGATGTTTAATCCACACAAACACACATGCGCTCCACACGCACACACACATGGAGAGAGAGAGAGAGAAAAGAAAAAGAAGAAAAAGCTAGATAATGGCAAACGATAATTTAACTGGCGGCAGAGCTTTGAGAGTATGAGATATGGTAACAAAGCTGATAGTGGACTACAAATTCTAGGCTGAGTTTAACCTATCAGCTAACTGAGAAAAATACCTGTAACATTCCAGTTAATGTCCACGACTTCACAATATCCTCCTGATCATGACTGTCACTCACTGCGAGAAGCCCCCTGTGTGGGGATGTTCTTTGAGATGTATGCCTGTGCTTCTTCTGGTGTGGAGAAAATCCACTCCTGGTTATCGTGGGTGATCCCGAGGCGAGCCGGATAGAGGATGCCATATCTAACTCCTTCCAGCCCTCGGAGTTGTTGTCTCACCGCATTGTATCCCGCTCGAGCTCTGGCCACCCGTGTACTGTAATCTGGGTTGACAGAGATGGTCATCCCGTCCACCTTGACCTGCTGCTTCACCCTGGCCAGGCGAAGGAAGTTGGCACAGTCCTGGAAGTAGTGGAGGCGAGCCACGATGATGCGCGGTTGGTCTCCCCATCTTGGTGTTGGCTGCAGTGAGCAATGGGATCTATCCAGTATCGGGGCCTCCTCTAGGTCAAATGCCTTCTGAAGAAGCGCTGAAACCGCGGTGGCGGAGCTGTCCTGTCTCTCTGGCACTCCCACAGTCCTGATATTATTCCTCCTTGCTCTCGCCTCCAGGTCCTCACATTTATTTTGTAATGACTCCGACTGCGTCTGGAGATGTTTGACCTCGCGCTGTAATACGACGATGTCGTCTGTACAGGCTCTTCTCCATGTCAGTCGTGGTGTTTTTTAGCGAGGCTAGCTCTTTAGCAACTGAGCTCTGGTAGGACTGCAGTTCAGTTTTTACCGTGTTTATGTCTCCTCGAAGCCCCGCCATCTCCCTCTCCAGCACCTCTCTGATTTCCAGCTTGATAATATGACCAATATCTTTGCATAGTGATGTAAGAAGCTCGTGCCTGAAAGTCTCTGTGGCTATTGCTGAGGTCATGTTGATGAAAGTCGGGCTAACACTCCCGTGCGGGGGTAAGCCACAGGTGCTGGGCCTCGGTGCAGGCGGGGCGGCATTGCATTTTTTCTAGCAGCCATGTCGTCTCACACAGATGTTTGTAGAAACGTTTAACTAAACGTATTCAAATCAAAAAGCAAAAATTTGCTCCAGCTGGTGCTATTTTAAAGTTTTTGGTACAAAGGTTCTGGAGAGCTTCGACACACACCTCTACTCCATAGCCTGCGCACTAGTGCCCCCTCAGCTTCTTCATTTCTGACTGACTGGTTTGGGAGTTCAGGTATTAAACCTCTGTGTGGTTGTTAACACCTAGAGGGGCATGTGGCTCATGTGCCCACCCTTCCATTGTGTGGACCTTGGGTGTCACCTGGGGGGAGGTGTGAATGAGAGTCATTAAGGTCCCTGCCATCATGTGACTTGTTGGAGTCACATGATTTCAGGTGGGTATCCAAATGCCTGGGGAGTGATCTTAAGACTGCATTGTATGTGTAAATAAGACACAATTTATTGGAATTGGCAACAACTAAATTGGGGAGAAAAATGAAAATAAATAAATAATCAAATAAATAAATAGATAAATATAGTAAAGGACCTGACCCATTCGGGTCCTGTCGGGTCTCAGCACAGTCTTAAAGCTCTACTCTGTAGATAAAAGGCCTCACTCAGAGGAAATGAAAACACAATGATTATTCTGGTAATTATACACAAAGAAAAACATACTTATGAATATTGTATTCCATTTCTCCCTGTATCTTACACACTGGACCTTTATCCCAGTAGTCTCACAGCAGGCAGTCCTACCTGAGTGAGGATTCTACATTGGGTCATTAAAACCGCCCAAAACATCATTGATACCACCTACTGAGCATCAGTGATATCGAGAAGAAAAGGTGCATGTGCATAGCCCAGAGGATACTAGAAGACAACACCCACCCCAACCACAGTCTGTTCTCTCTGCTGCAATCAGGTAAGAGATCCAGAAGTATCTGCTGACATACCACAAGACTGAAGAGCAGCTTCTTGACTCCGGCTGTGAGACTGCTTCATTCATCCTCATTACTGATAATACTTTTTCTTGAGTAGCATAAAAGAACTACAACTTGCATTTTGGTATGAACATTTAGACAGGAGATACATAAGTATCCGCTGCCCTACCACCAGACTGAAGAGCAGCTTCTTCCCTCAGACTGTGAGACTCCTTCATTCATCCTCAGCACTCCACCATATAAATTAGTTTGTTCTATATTTTGATTTAATTTCTTCAAACAATTCCAATCAATCGATCAGAGCTAGAACAAAATTTCATTTTACAACCTAGTTATAAATGGTAAATGCATTAGATATTATAGTCTGTATTCTGATATTGTATCCATCTACAACCCCAGTTCAAAAAAAAGTTGGGAGGTTGGGTAAAATGTAAATAAAAACGGAATGCAATAATTTGCAAAAACTTCTCAACCTATATTCAATAATGTTGTTCCTGTAAGTTCTGACAGTGAAATTTATTTGATCAATTTATTGAACATGTTAACATGAAGCTCAGCGTAAGTTCAGTCAGGAAGACTATCTTTATGCCTCATTCATCCACAACTGTCTTTCTCTCCCCCTCTCTCTTTACCCACTAAGTTAACCAACCACGTTTAGCCACAATCTCCATCAGCCAATCACGGTGTCAAAACTTTAAATCTGTTCTCCTCTCTGCCGCTTTCAGCTGTCATTTCTGCATGGAAATTGTTGTGACCCCCCTCCACCCCATTCTCCTCCAGTTCTTCTAATCCAGTGCCCAGGTTGAGCTCATCAGAAGTCCAGTCCTCATCTCATCCAGATCATTAGCCATCCCTTCACCACCACCACCACCAGTGTCTAGACTCCATCAGGGGTTTCCTTTACTGATCATGGCATCACTACCCCCTTTATACATGATGATGTCATGATGAAAAAGATTTTTTTCAATAGCCTCTCCTGATTAAAATGACACAAAACAAAAGTAAAATATATAATAAGCAATACAAATGAAAACAAATGAGATCATCAGCAATATATAAGTAACGACTAGCCAACTCAAATACCATTCATGTTCAAAAGGGATTCAAAGAAGTTTTTTAGCCCTACCCCCTCCCACTAATGACAGGAAGTAATATTTCAATTTATGGCCATCACTGTCTGTGATGTCTTAATTCAGTCGGCTCAAACAAAATAATCACAGCAAATGCACCAAAACCTTCAAACAGTTTCTTTCTTTACTTTAAAAGTCTTGATATGCGACTTCAGGTGCTAAACAGTTTGGGGTCTCTCTCGTCGTATTTTGTGCTTCATAATGTATCACCATTTTCATTTTTTCATTTTTTGGGAGACAGTTTCTGGACTGCAGGAAGACCTGTCTGTCACGTTGTAATGCGTACACAATGTGTGTTGGCACTGTCTTGCTAAACTGCAATAATAATAATTATAAATAAGCAGGGACCTTGTCTGGATGGCAGCATATGTTACTCCAAAACCTGTATGTACCTTTCAGCATGAATGGGGCCTCAGTTACCCATGATGCCATGGGCACTAATGCACCCAAATATCATCACAGATGCAGGCTTTTGTTAGTGCTAGTAACAATCTTGTTCTTGGTCTTTTTCCAACTAGAAAAACTACTTACAGTAAACTCTAAATGTTTGTTTTGCGGGGAAACAATTACAGTTGACAATCTGTTTTATAATACTTTCTCAAAAAATATATCTGGTCTTTTCAGTTAAGATGCAAACACAAAATGATCATTATCATTCAAGGTTGTTTTTGCTTAATTATGACAGTTTTGATGACATTGTAGTCACCAAATGAATTGCTCAGATGTGGGAACACAGTGACATCAGTAAAAAGAAGTCAGATGGGAACAGATACCTGAGCAGATCAGGCAGGTTGATTTCCTCATAGTAATATGAAGCCATCTGTTGTTTTTATTGATGTGCAGAAGAGCTCTGATTAAACAAAGAGGTGTAATGAGAGGTGGATAAAAGCAGCTTCTGTACAGAACAACATGCTTTCCAACCCTGTGTCTATTAATTAAATCTTTATTTTCCTGCTTTAAAGACCCTGGGAGCTATTTGCATTTCCATTTACCCATACCTTTACCCCTCTCTTTCATATGAAGGAATAAAACAATATTATCTATCTTTCCATTAGTCTCCTTCTCTTCGCCTTTCTTCAGCATCTCTCCATGGTGATCAGCCCCTGCCCTCCCCTCCACTCGCTGCAGATTGCTTTCCTTTGTTGAGGGCCCCTCAGGTGCAAGCCGGCGTCTGAAGTGAAGATGAATGGAGGGAAAGCAAAGGAAGGGAGAATAAAGTATTGACAGAGTGAGAAAAATGAGAGACCCTCGGAGTCATAAAAAGTGGCAAGTGTGGACCAGAGAAATGACTTTGTGTATGTGATGAAGGAACCTCTGTCTCTATCTTTCCATTTCCCTATTCTTGGAATTTCCACAGGATGTCAGGTCTTCTTCGGGCCCCAAAATGCTTCAGGTTCACCGTTTGACAATTCCTTTCTAATTTGTTAAGGAATATGCACCACTGCACAATGTCAACTGAAATGGTGAGGGACTTAAGAAGGCTCTTGTCTTCTTTTGTGCCACCTACCACCTTTTTGATGGTTTACTTGAATAGTCTTGGAAACTAATTCCTGCCAAGTGACTACTGTGTCACAGAAAAGCTTGCTAAGCTTTTGGGGAAAGTCAGCTCAAGGAAAAAGAGGAGATACTTACAGCCTCATTTGGCAGACAATGTGCATTCAAAATGGACTGGAACTACAGCTAGATGTCATCCAACACTGGAGGTACACTCCCCCCTTAATCAAACAACTGTAAGCACGTTCAGTCCCACAGCTCAAGTGCTCAGGTTTTTTGCTCTTTGAATAAATGAGATGTTAGTGGGTCAGCACGGTGCACTGATTAGCACTGCAGCCTCACAGCAAGAGGGTTGTCTGTATCCTGTCCTATCCTGGGATTGGCTCCCCCCACCACTGTTCAAGGGATAGTTCAGATTATTAGTGTGGCTGTATGAGGTATTTATCCATAGTCAGTGTATTAGATGGTGGTCGACACGCTCCCAGTTTGGAGACGCAGCAAGAGTACCGGTGTAGGAAGCTAAGCAATGTACTGCTATGAACAGGGTTAGCAGCAAAACGAATGCCCTAGCCGTTAAAAGTTTTTTCCTTTTTATGTTGATATTATGAGCATATATTTTGGTCTCAAGTTTAATATGAATTTGTTTATTGTAAATCTATTGTTTATCGTTTGTATTATTTATTGCAAGTATTTAGATTATGGATAGTTGGTGCACAGGTCAGGTATTGGCTGACTTTTTTCCATATTAGCACAGGTAACATGGATGGTTTTTTAGTAAATGTTAGGAACTGATCTGTGGTTGAGATACAGTTGTTTGACCTTTATTCTTGAACTTTTTGCTATTGATGGATTTCTAGTTTCATTGCTTTATTTAGAGCCTAGATTCTCAAACTGTGGTATGTGAGCTACTCTTAGTGGTATGTGGAGGACTATCAGAAATATTTTCTTAAAATGAAATAAATAATTTCTAAAATATACAATATTATAAAAATGCTGCAAATTTTCAAATGAAAACATACAAAATCTGAGATAACTGTTGAAATGTGAGTTAAAATAAGATTTGACTTTCTTTTATTCTTGTCTCAACTGCTTATATAGTCAAGATCATGCATGTAGTGTGCTCATGCTTCATCCATGATTACCAGTAGTTACAAGCTAAACTGACAAGAGGCAAGATAGTAATCAGAGATAAAATGAAGACACTGAAAATAAATGCTTCAAAAACACTGCAATCATGGCTCCAAACAGGAGCTATTACAGAGAGAAAAGCAAATCAGGAGAAGAATATTTCAAACAGTTCAAACGACAGTGAATTTGTGGTTGTGCTAGTGAAGAACCAGTAAAGTCTCCACATCAGCTGCTGCCACCAAACAGCACAAAACAGTTAGGTGGTACTTGGAGGGTTCAGTGTTTTCTGAGGTGGTACACGGTATTAAAAGTTTGAGGAACACTGATTGTTTGAAACATTTTTGAGCGCATTAAATAAACAAATCTGATTTTGTTGTGACGAGAAGTTCTTAAATGTGAGTAGGAGCCAACCACTTATTCAGTTGCCACAGCTTTTCATGTTGAAAAATATCAGTTTAAGTGTACGCTATATTTAGAATATTTTCACCACTTTATAGAGATGATGAGGGACCACATGAGCTTCAGAGTGATGCCCAGTCACCCAGAGGCAGAGGAGAAGTGTGCAGGGTTCAGAGGAAGCATGGAGCAGCTCAGTGACAATGCTTGCCTCAGCAAAGCATGAGGCACACACACACCCGCATTGTTCACTTCAATATTTACACTTAATTACTGATAGAAAATATGTTCAAAGGACACTTTACCAATCCACATTTCTGTGTGGGGACAATACTTAAGATAAATGAAGGTGTTTTGTGATTGTGGAGGTGTGTGTGTGCTTTGGTCAAACGTGCTGGTTGCTATCTTGTGCAGACAGACCTATTGCACCACAGATTTTGCGCTTCAGTAAGGTTTTAGTCGGTCTAAAGTGCAAGTGGTTTTGACTGCAATGCGCCATGCACAAGACAGCAAATGCGGCAGGCCACAGCTTCATTTTGCCTTAATTTTTAGACCTCCCGCCCACGGCCGCACAGACAAGTTCATTTGCTATCTCGCAGACCTGGCAAATGTGGCAACTGCTCTGGTTTAAGATAGCAAAGCCACCTGCATGGTGATATTGATTTGAGGACAGCGCAAGAAGAAAAGTCAGACTATCAGTTCATCCTGTTGGTAACATGAATGTCTATAAATGTTGTGGCAATCCTTTTGTTGGGAGTTTTTCAGTCTGGACCAAAGTGGTGGTGTGTCAGACTTTGCCTTTGCACCAGCATGGCTAAAAACATGAATCATGCTTTAGTTGTCACGTGCAGATATTGTAGGGAAACAATGAAAGATATTGTCAGTGAACATTCTGCAAACCCTTTTAGCATGGACATTTTGTGATTTTGTAGATCTGTTCAGCATCAAAACTAGGTCACAGCAGATGGCTGCTTGCCCTAAACCTGGATCTACTCAAGGTTTCTGTCTGTTAAAAGGAAGTTTTTCCTCACCACTGTCACCTCAGTGCTTGCTCATGGTGGGAATTGTCGGGTCTCTATGAATAATATTACAGAGTACAGTCTAGACCTGCTCTATATGAAAACTGCCCTCAGATAACTTCCATTATGAATTGGTGCTGTATAAATAATTTGACTTGACTAGGTTCACAGAAAATGTGGCATTACAATTCTTACAAAAGAGATTAGGAGCATACAAAGTAACTTTTGTGAGACAGGGATGAATTGAAATGACAAAGTAATGAAGCATTACTTGAATTAATAAATGTAATCTCATTACTAATTTTGAAATTGTAATCCCTGTAATCCTGCATTACAAAAAAAATAATAATCACATTATTGGAAAGCATTGCTCAGTGATGAATTAGTGCCCTTCACTCCTTCATTCTCTGGGTTTAATGTAGCGTGTGTTTACTCTGGCACAGACAGCATGTTTCTACTTGCTGTGGACTGTTTTTACCATTGTGGTCTCTCTTTTTTCTCATTGGCTGCTCAGTAATTTGCAATGCAGCCACAGTAATCCCTCAGCT
Source organism: Lutjanus argentimaculatus (assembly GCA_034769285.1). Taxonomy (NCBI): domain Eukaryota; kingdom Metazoa; phylum Chordata; class Actinopteri; order Lutjaniformes; family Lutjanidae; genus Lutjanus; species Lutjanus argentimaculatus. Next base: position 1,039,409 of record JAWZSL010000049.1, read on the forward strand.
CTGAAGGCAGTGTGGAGTTGTCCGTGACTGCAGAGCTGATGCTGTGATCATCTCTCATCACTCCCCTCATGTGAATAGACTGGGGAGATGAAATTGATGGGGGAGGTTTAATGTAGTCCTGGAGAGTTCTCATCAGCATGAGCCCAGACAGGGGAATGAAACCCAATGAGTTGTTTATTAAATCTCAGGACTTTCTGACACACACCGTCAACACACACTGACAGTACAGAGGGCTGCAAATCACAAGAACTGGACGTGGAGGGAGATTAAATCATCACACAGCCGCACTCCATGGAAATGCATTTAATACTGGCTCCATGATCAGTATAACATTCTCTTTTTGTGGATTCACTTTGCTTTGTTCTCTGTTCTGAAGCTTCATTAAGCAGCCCTGGGTTGTATTTCTGTAAAGAGAGGAGGCTACAGCCAGTGTGAATTCTGTCTTAAAGTCTCATTAAGATTAAGTTAATTCCTGTTAATAACATGCCAATATTATACTGCAACATGATCTACACAAAAAAAATGTAAATCCTGGATCAACTGTACATTCAACCTTCTCAATCCAGCTCAAATACTGACTTTTGTCACTGCCCCTTAGCATCTCATACTGATGCACAAGGTACCCTTTAGCAGCTGTATGTAACACTGCCAGAACGCCTCTTTAACATGTTTGAAACGGTTGCACTTTGGTCAGATTTAGGCACAAAAACTACTTAGGCAGGTTTAGAATTGGGGTTACAATAAGTATGTCATGTTACATTACGTATGTCACCTGATCTGAATGGGCGGGTCTTTCTGACCATGCACTAGCCTGGTTTCAGTCTTATGTAACTGGGTGCTCATGTATCACACACTCATTGTATGGAACATGGTATTCCTCAAGGAAGCATTCTTGGCCCAATTTTGTTTTCTACTTGGAAACAACATTAATCACCACTGTGTCAATTACCATTTTATGCTGATGACATACAACTGAATGATCCCAATGCACTGCACACTCTTATTGCCTGTCTTACTGACATAAGATGAGCAAGAACTTTTTAAAGCTAAATGTGGACAAAACTGAGATTCTTTCAACAGGACCAATAACAGAAAGAGAAAAACTGCACTCAATGCTTGGTGGGCTGAGCAGACAGATTAAAACCAGCAGCACAAACTTAGGAGTGATTTTAGATTCTGATTTAAATTTAAATTGTCACGTTGTTAAAACTCCCTTTTTTAATCTTAGAAATATCACCAAGTTAGACCTTTTTAACTCAGAAGGATGCAGAAATTCTCACTCACACTTTTATTACTAGCTGTTTAGACCACTGCAACTCCCTTTTTATTGGTTTACCCAAAAAGTCAATAAGAAAACTATAGCTAGTTCAAAATGCTGCGATCAGAGTTTTAATCAAAACCAAATAATGGATCACATGACCCCACTGCTTAACACACTACACTAGCTAGCTCTTTCTATTAGAATTTATATTAAAGTTTTTTTTACTTGTTTATGAAGCTTTGAACGACCTCGCTCCTCCAAACATCAGGGATTTCCTTTCTTTTTATGTTCCAAACAGATCACTGAGGTCCTCCACTGCTTTTCTTTTAAATGTTCCTTATGTGTCCCATAAACGTACTGGTGAGAGCGCCTTCTGTTTTAATGCCACTGAACTATGGAATTCCTTGCCTGTGGACATTAGATCATCAAACTCTCTCTGTATTTTTAAGAGGAAAGTAAAGACCTATCTTTTTAATTTGGATTTTAATTGTTAATTGGGGGTAATGTTATAACCTTGGCTTTTTAAGCATCAGTGGTTGTTTTATATATTATTCTATTTCTCAGTGTTCCTTTTACTTAGTCATTTTGTTGTTTTATTATTGTATTTTTTTATTCCTGCAAATATTTTATTTATTTGTATTTTTTATTATTCTTTGCTTGTTGTTATTTGTTTTCTGTCTGTTGTTTTAATTTTGCTATGTGAAGCACTTTGGGCTGCAGTGTGTGTATGAAAGGTGCTTTATAAAGAGATGAGTTGACGTCACTGAAGCGGCTCACTAGACAACAGTCACATGATGCATATAGACCTGCAATCATTAATTAATTATTAATACATTATTAAATTAATCATCAAATATTTTCGTAATCGATTAAGTCATTTCCTAAGAAAAAATGTCAAAATTCTCTGATTCCAGCTTCTTAAATGTTAATAATTTTTGTTTCTTTACTCCTCAAGGAAAATAAACGAAACAATTTAGGGTTGTTGATATCTGAGGATGTCATCTTGGACTAATCAACATTTTTCATCATCTTCTGGCATTTTATAGACCAAACAACTATAAACTGATTAATCAAGAAAATAATTGACCATTTAATCTATGAAAACGGACTATGAAAATAATCCTTTGTTGTAGCCCTAGATGCATGTAACATTATGTACCTTAAAACTTTTAATAATACTTTAGTTTCACATGGGACATTAAGCGTGGTCTTCTGGGTGAAAGTGTTACTTTGATGCATTTATCCAACCCACCTCCTCCATATGCGGACTTCTCTCTTTTTATACCACATTGAAAGCCTGCAGTGTCTTTTACAGCCCCAGATGAGTTTACGTGGAAGTCACTTGAAAGCCTGGTGCATCTCTCTGAGCTGTTAACATGTGCCTGAGTCACCTAGGGGTAGAACGTTGGTATCTGACGAGGTATGAATGAGAATGGGATGGTACATTTGTACATTTGTGGGGGCCCTGCTTTGTTGGCAAACTGTGATGGTCAGAGTGTTGTCTGTACTGTGCTTTGTTTAATTGTCTTCCATATATTTTTCAGCAGCTAATTACTTCTGCACACGTTCAGCTTCAGAAACCATTCACAAATTAAAATGTTCAGCTCTAAGGGGAATACTGCTAGCACTCAAAAAATGTAAAACTTACAAAACATTCTTGGATATTAAGCTTTTTTCAACATTTTTACAATGTAAATGTTAAGGTATAAAAGAATGGGGGCAAATGATGATCATATAGACAGAAATACATAAATACTATACTTGCATGACTATACAAATACTGTACTTGCAGTATAGACTGTGCATACATACATTGCTGACATACAAACAGTTTTTTTTCTATGTTTAAAGGAATTAAGTTCATTTATTATCACTGCACAACACAAGGTTGAACAATGAAATTAGAATTGTAGTCTCTTCATGCTACAAACAAAATAGAACATATATATATAGAACATATAGAATGGAGTAGTTTAAAATCTAAAACAAAATTTATATACAGCTATACAGTATTTGTAATTTAAATAAATCTGTGGTGCACAACAGTCTGATTTCCTGTTTCTTGGACCGTTGTATCCATTTCATTTTCCTGGCCAACATTATCCAGGAGCAGCCTTATATCCCAGCTGTAGCATGGCTCTTATCCCCACTCGCCTCCACTCCTCCTGGGTGTGGTCTGCAGTGGTGCATCCAGCTGATCTGGCTACATGTTCCAAAGATGGACAGCATTTGTTGATCCTCTCAGGGTCCGCTGCTTTTAAATCCAACCTCAACACCTCATTTTCCAACATTTACAGGTGTATTTCTCTCATATGTGATGTGTTTCAACAAGAAAAGCCAAATAATTAACAGATTAAAAGGGAAAAGTAGGGAAGTTTGAAGGAGCTACCAGTCTCTGCATCTACATGCACAACCATTGCAATACCAATCTCTGTGTGGACCTGTACTGCCACAGTAACAAACAGCAGCAGGTACACACATAGTGACACACACAGACACTAGGGAATGCAGCAGCAGCTAACAACTTCGCACACACACTGTCTACAGTCTAGTTAACAAAGTTATCTATACAGAAACCATTTTGGAATTCATCATTTGTTCATCACATGGAACAGTACATTGACATTTTGTCAGATAGGCTGCATCAAACCACACTTACTCCAAGACACACATGTCACTCTGCAGCCCCCTGTGTTGCATAATTGTTGGAAGAGGAATCTCTACAGGAAGCACAACATTTTCCCCGCTGTGAAGAATGCATAGATAAATCAGTAAAAAAAAAAAAAATGTCATGTTCTTCCTGTAAACTCCTCAGGGAGCCCATGTGAAAACTGTTTTTGTGCAGAAGATGTTTGAAAAATCAGTCAACCTGGTAAAGACAGTTTGGCTGGATGCCGTACCCTCTTAATGCCGACTACTTTGATGTTCAAGTGCTGCTTGAAAGGACACGGATGTAATTTGTGGCTGAGATGACCAAAGTTGAACAGAAGTTACCGATGTAAGCGACAAGCCCTCACACATTGCACTGGAAAAGAGGCAAAAGTGGAGCCGGAGCTGATGAATACTTGTGACTACTGCAGAGTCACTGGACCTGGGTTGAATGCCAATTGTTCCCTTCCCCACTGTTAGTCAGTATTAGTGGGTTTTTGTCCAGTGTAAAAGGGGCTGTAGAAATGTTTTGTGATCTGACACCCCCATTAGCAGGACCATGCCATTTGTTTTGTCAGCAGTGTTTTGCCATGATCCTGAAGGCACAGACAAATGATGTGTGCTCACAAGGCTGTCAGATCAGAGGTTTGGACAAACAACCAATTTGGAAGACTTGGTTGGCATTAGAGGGAAAGTTGATGGGATCAACACAGTCAGTAGGATTCATCCTCTGGGGACTGCAAATGTCTGCTCTGAATGGTACAGTACTGGGTGGACTGCCATGAAATTATTAAGTTTAAGTTTAAGTTTAAGTCATACTTTATTAATCCCCAAGGGGAAATTACAGTTTTTTCACTCTGTTGTCATTTTTTCTCTACATACACACAGGCCCGAAATACACACGCACATGCACAAACAGGACCTATAGACATGCATCAGGGAGAGGTGTCAGAGCGAGGGGGCTGCACACACATACATATAGTCAGGTGCGCCCCGAGCAGTTAGGGGTTCGGTGCCTTGCTCAAGGGCACCTCGGCAGTGCCCAGGAGGTGAACTGGCACCTCTCCAGCTACCAGTCCACGCTCCGTACTTTGGTCCGTGTGGGACTTGAACCGGCGACCCTTCGGTTCCCAAGCCAAGTCCTTACAGACTGAGCTACTGCCGCCCTTAGATGAAGAAAAGGGAGATAAACATAAGGTAAATCCCAGTATAAATATTTCAACATATTTTTAGATCAAACAAGTAATATAACATAAATAAAATATGTGCCTACATAAATCTTAACAACACATCCTCATACCTAAATGACAGAATAGGTTGATTGCCAATGATTCCCAAAACAACATATACGACTGTTGGAGAGTACCAGCAAGGACGGGTGACAGTATTCTTCCTGCAATCTTTTAAAGTGAGCGCATTCTTGAAGAAGAATTTAAAAATCAAGCTTTTCTTCTTCTCTTTAAAGGAGTAATCTACAATATATTAACTGCAATAAATCATAAAACGGCCACATGTCTTCAGATAAAGGAAACGTTAACTTGGTTCACTTGACATGAATGCTGAACTGTTTTGTATTTCTGTTCTGCATTAATCAGAGTTCACATTAATGCCAAATTTTCGCCAAATGAGTAAGTATCCATTCATCGACAGACAAATCTGATCAACTTACAGTGGAGGACTTGTCGTCATTTGTTATTGTCATCTTACAAGACTGCAAGTATCCTGCGCTCCTGCAGAGCTCCTGCAGAGCTCCTGCAGAGCTCATGAAGCCTGTCTGTCTACCTGGGGGTTTCCACCAGACGCGGCTTTGTGATGTTGCATGTGCGCCGCGGTTTTGTTCCGTCCTCTGCACGGCTACAAGCCCCACCAGCAGCATTTCAGAAGCGTTTCAGCAGCAGAGTGTTTTGCCCACCTGATCATGTTTACTTGCTCAGACTTTGTTGATCAGGTCCTCCTTCCTTGCTCTTTGTGCTTCTACCATGGATAAGAAGGCTACGTGGTTAAATAGTTTATTTTCTGTCTGTCTTTATGATCGTGAGTCTGCACAGGGTCTTTTATTTTGAAAATTAACCGGATTCTCCCTCCCATTTCTGTGACTGACTTCCTGCACGTTCAATCTGCTGTGTGCTAAGCGACGCAGTGTCTGTGAAACGCTTGTTTCAGACGCTTCTGGGAAGCGTCTGAAACGTTGTGGTGCTTCTGGTGGAAACATAAGCATCGTCTAAAATGGCCGTGAATCGCTTCGACTGTGTTGGCATGGCCGTAACATGGCGCAGCCGTACCTGGTGGAAATTGCGGATAAGTTGTGTCTGGGGAGGAGGAGGCAGGAGAAAAAAAACTTGCTTCAAGCAGATTATATATTAAACAGGATTTTAATCTATTTAATGGCTCCAACTCTTTATTTGGACTGCTGTACTCACTTTTGCATGCACAATGGCTACATATTGCTCCTTTAATAGTGCGCAACAGTGTAACTATTAAAGAACAGAGTGATACACTGAATGCTGTATTGGTAAAAGCCCATCTGTAGACCTCAAAAACACATGAACTCATAGGCAATCAATAACTACAGTGTCCTAATGGCTCATTAATTGTCTGTGTGGTCTCTATCTATTAGACAATAGAATTTGCTTAATGCTAACAAGCACATAGTCAGCATATGTTAGCATTTATCACATCTGCAGGGCTCAGAGAGAAAAACAGCATCCTGATGTCATCATCAGTGATTGGTCCGGTGAGAGAAGGATCGTGTCCAGTTGCCGGCTAATGTCAGCACTGTCCTCAAAGCCAAAGCACTGCTAATGCAACAGACTGAGACTTTAATTTAAACAGGACTAAATGTCCACATTGTGAGGCTTAGTGGTCCCTGGAGGCTGCAGTGCTCATTAAACCCCAGGGAGCGCACTCCATGCTGATGACTTTGCTCTTCTCATAGTCTCACTGAGGGGTGGAAAATGTAATGTTTGTACCTGGAGTGGTGCTAGAATGAAGGTCATGAGGTCATTAAAGATTAAAATTGTTCATACTGTTGGGAACATTCAGCAAAGTTAATTGCAAGTTGGCTAATTGACTGAGGCATTTCAGCCCGTCCTCACCAGAAAAACAAGTGTATAGGTCGTCAGAACAAGCAGCTTATTATGAACCATATTTACGGTTATTGTTAGGCGGCAACCTCTAATGGCTGAAGTAATTATGACTGGAGAAGTATAAAGAGCAAGAAAGTCAGTATATGGAGGAGGTGGGGTGGATAGATGGCCTGAACAAACACAGGACTTTCTAAGGGTTTTTCATATTAAAGATTGTGTAAGGGAATTTTTCTTCTAAACATATTTTACATGTCAGAAAATAGTTGCTGAAAATATGTGAAAAGGCTGAGAACTATGTAGTACTAAATTGTGGAGTTAGACCATTTAACTGTTCACCATTTCTGTGGTCAGGATTTTTTGGGCAGACCTGAAACATGGCTTGGTGACATGGTCAAGCCAGGGTCCCCCAACACTATATAAGCTCCATTAACCGACACGCAAAAGATACCCTCTCCCCATCCCCTCACCCTCCCTAACAGGCCATTATAAATGTACCTTCAGTGACTCTCTCAGTCCAAATCAGCCCAGCAGTTCACTTCAGCTCACTTCAGTTCCAACAACCTGACATGGAAGGAAAAAAATACCATCCTGTCTCTGTCCTCTGGCTCTGGTAGCTCAAACATGTCTGGACGTGTCCAATAAAGCTGCTAGATGGAGAGTCCAGGTCGTTTTCAGGTCGAGACAGCGGAGTAGACACGCCCCCAATGTTTCAGAGCAGGTAAACTGCTTATTTTTTCAAGAGTCATTGGCAATCAACTTATTCTGACATTTAGGTAAGAGGAAGTATAGGAAACTTTTGGGGCAAAGTCGAGATTTTGACGTGAGGGTGGCGCTAGAGGAAAGCCCATGTATGAAACCAAAAGTTAAAGTTGACTTATTTAAAGTTCTAAGTTACTTGCATCACATGACTTACATGTTGGGGGGTGAAAAAAATAAGGGCACCAGCTGTATGTGATGGGGCACCAGCGTGGCAAAAGTCACAATGCACTTAACCATATTTTGTCCACTGGAAGGACACCCTAGAGGGCACTTTATCATGACTTGTATAATAAGCCCAAAACCATGATATTTTCCTCATTCTTACAACATAGTTTTGTTGCCTGAACCTAACCAAACTGTGACAGTTTAATAGCGTTAACCATGTTTTAGACATCATCTAATTTACGCAACATACTTACAGGGATAGACCAGTTTTCAAAAAAAAAAAAAAACAGAAATAAAACATCAAATGCCTCCATACTGCTGGTCTGGTGTAATCCAGTACAATGGCAGTGAATGGTGACCACGGATAAAATGTGAAAAAAAGAACACAAAACAAACACAAAATGTCTCCATCCTGCTCGTGTGGTGTAATACAAGTGTCCGCGATATTTTCACACGTGCATCCATTAAGAGATATACGAAGTCTTGCGATACATCGACGCCATGTTTACATGCTACCTGGGAAGTTACATTTGACATTTCGGCTAAAAACATGGTGTCAATGGCGTCTTTTGTGGTTAAATTTTAATGTCACAGCTCATGGACACTTGGATTACACCACACGAGCAGGATGGAGATATTTTGTGTTTGTTTTGTGTTCTTTTTTTTTTAACACTTTATATGTGGTCACCATTCACTGCCATTGTTCTGGATTTGGCTGCAACCCTGTTTTCTGATGAAACTCCAGGATTGTTTTGTGAACTGGAGATCTTCACCCATCATCACATCGGCATAGAGGTGAGTACATACTGAGTGGATTATCATTCTGGGGTGGAATATTGCTTAAAGCGTCGAAATGCCAAGTTGGCTTGACAGACGTCATTTACACCATGTTTTTAGCCTCAATCTTCACTGTAGGTCCTTAGCTTGAAGCCACGTTCACGTGCGTGTACACACTGTCTGAACTGGGTTGTGTGGTGTCACCATATGAGTGTGCAAGTGAACGGCATGCTGGGGCTTTAGGAGAAGTGTGTTCAACCAGACGAGCAGTATGAAGGCTTTTTATGTTTTTTTGGTTGTTTTTTATGGTTTTCCTGTGAAACTCCTGCAGTGTTTTATGGATTAAAAAACTGACAGTGGACAATGGTGTTGTTTAGGTATGAGGACATGTTGGACATTTTGTGTGCAAAGCTAACATTTTGACCTTATGTTGTCCATTAGATGTTGATATTGCTTTTGTAGAATGACTTACAGTGTAAAATGGTCCCTTGTCATGTAAACACACATTTAACACAAATCATTTTAAGTTTTGAACACATCTTGCCATTGCATGTTTTTGTTGTAACAGAAATTTTTACTCTAACGTGTGTAACATCTCATATGCCCTCTGCTTTCTTCACACATTATAATAGAAAGTTTGCCTGTTGTTCCCAGAGCTGAGAGAGTTGCAGAGTCACCGGGAGGACAGGACCAATACGACAGCTCGACTGAGTCTCTGCAGCAGTCTGGGAGTTGATGTGTGAAAAGTATCAGCATGCTTTTGGCGCTCGCATCTTGAGCACAACTGTGGATAAGAGGCTATTGAGTTTTGGGATCTTCTTGTGGCCATGACTGAACTCGATTTTTATTGTAGTTGAAACTCTATTCACAGCTGCTGCCCGAGGACAGTCTCTATGACTGTAATGATGTAAATTTGAAATGAAGCATGAAAGTGAAGAATACTGTGGGCACTGAACACTTTTACAGGCTGGAGGCAGGGGAAGTCTGCTGGGGTGGAGAATGAGGACGATTAGGGGGGCAAGAGCGGGATGACATTAACTACTACAAGGATGACCTTGACCACCAAATGCATGCTGGGATTTAAAGAAATCCCCAATGGAGACTGAACTTTTTTCCTCCCTGTGTGTTATACTAAAGGCAACAAGACATTCTTTGTGTTCTTCATGATGTTTTCACTTTTTAAAAAAACTGATATATTTAATGTTTTGTTTATAAGATAAGCTTAGATATTCCTTTATTAGTCCACAATGGGAACATGGTGTTACAGCAGCAAAGTGGATAGCAAAAATATAGACGCATCAATAAAAATAGAAAAAATAAAATAGAAAAATATAGCAAGAGGAAATATGAAAATAGGAATATTATATAAAAGGGGAAATATAAAAAATATGAACATATATACAATATAAGGAGACTTAGTTGCTGCCTGAGGACAGTTTATATGACTGTAATGATGTAAAATTTGAAATGAAGCATGAAAGTTTTTTTTTTTAATTTCTAAACTTGCTCTGTGTCAGAAAACAGCTTTGTCCCAGACAAGAATTCACAACTTCAAACTATTTAAAAATGTGTTAAAAGCTTCAAAATCTAGAACTAATAATACTTACTGAAAAATGTGCTATTATAATCATCTTTGTTTGAATTTTTTTTTTTTTCATGAAAATGTCTGCCCTTTAAAGTTGAGTCTCAGATTTCTGTCAACTCCGTAAGACTTTTACAAAAGAATGATTTAATCAGGCATTAAAAGGGTTAGCTAGACCCTTTCTCCCTTTCTGTCTCACTTCCTAGTTTAAAAAAGGCAGGAATACTGCTCAAATACAGTTAAACTTTCTAATTTTACACAAATTCACTAAATAATATCACTATCGGATCTGTCTTAACTAGGGTTGTAAATTGTAAGCACTTTCCATAATCGATCTTTGGTAACATTAATTAATTCAATTAATCGATTAAGCCTTTTTTTTTTTCTTTTTTAAAGAACATAACAATTTTGCTTATACCAGACAATAACAAATGCATTTTTTTCCCTGTCAATCAATGCTTTATTTCCACATTAACAGCATAACATCAGATAACATGCTGAGCTGGCTCATGAAAATAATATCTGTTGTATTTCAGACTTTTATTTGATAACATGTCGACTCTGTAGCCCTTCTAAATCAAAGCTAAATAAGAATTATGATTTAAAATGTGTATTTTGATTAACATTACGAGACTCTGAGACACTTTAAGAAATAAAATGGCTGCTCACTACGACTATGCTGTGAAATGAAAAAATGGAACATTCTCTCAATTCTGTAAGACGTCAACTCTGTCAGATTTTCCATCTGAGTTGACGTCTACATCTAATAAATAATGTAATCACTAGGAGGCTGGCCTGTTACAAAGTTTCATAGCCAAAAGTTTGACGTTTTAAAATATATTTTCCAGCATAATTGAAGAGTAAAAATCAAAAGCCCCTCAAAATACAGTTTTGGCCCAATTCTTAAGAATGAGTGCAATATTCGAATTCATGGTAATGAAATGAATCCAAGCTGAAAACATCTTTGGTCATGAATAAAACTACGGCCCTCTCTCTTGCCTGAAAGCAGTGGATGATTGATTCACAGGATAGATCTTTGGTGTAGTTTCACTTTGAGGCAGTAAGTGAGTTTCTTCCAGCAGTGAACAGGAGGTAGGTCAGTTGCTACTTAATAAAACCCATAGCAGGCAGCATGAAATGAGCTGTCCATGGGCCTGGAAACATATTGCTCTCCCTCCACTTGTTAATACAGCAGTACGGTTCTACAAACAGCCCCCAAACTAATTACCATTCTTTGTGTGTTCATGTGTTCCAGCATGTTCTGCCGGCCAAGAGATAGCTGCTGGATAGCATTAGCAACTCCATCTGTAAACCTCCCTTTATATTAGCACTACTACTATCAGTCCTATTAGCTAAGCTAGCCTCTGGCAGCCGGTGCTACTACTGTTGCTGTGGATTCAGGCACCGAGACATCAATTTGCCTCTATTTTCCGTGATCTGAGTGCAAACACAAGCCCAGGCCCAATCATGGGGAAGTGATATAGTGGCAAGACTTGACACAAAAAGGCACTGCTGCATAAATGGCTGCAGGATTGTGGGTAAACAGTATCCTCCTGGCCAGGCAATGAACCTCTTTTCACCAAGAAACCTTAATAACAGAGGTTAAAGGTCAGCGCACAGTTATTAACCCCGGCCATCTACAGCAGGGACTATTTCCCTCATCTCCCTTTATTCTAATGCACACTTCTCTCATCCTATGGAAGCCAGTTACACCAGTAAAAGGAAAAAATACCCCATGGTAAGTCATAACTATGAGATAAAAATACAAAGTTATGACATAAAAAAAGTCAAAATTCTGACACAAAAATGTATATGAGATTATAAAGTCATCATTATGAGTTAAAATGTGAAAAATGAGTTAAAAGTCAAAATTATTAGTTAAAATGTCAATGAGATAACAAAAAGATAACAATGAGATAAAAAGTCGTTATTATAAGAAAAAAAATTGTGAAATTATGGGATAATGATGTGAGATAAGTCATAATCATGAGATAAAAAGTCATAATTATGAGAAGAGTCAAAACTATGAGATAAAAGTTATACAGAGAGATAAGAAGTTGAAATTACATATTAAAATGTCAAAATAATGACATAAGAAAAGTCAGAATTGCGAGATAAACAGTTTAAAATCATGAGTTACAAGATCAAAATAATGAGTTAAAAAGTTGAACTGATGAGAAAAAAGTCATAATTATGATTTTAAAAGTTGAATAAATGAGTTAAAAAGTCTAAAAACTAGAAGTACTGATTCAACTTATTTACTGCAGTAAAAGTGAAAGAATTCAGTTAAAAGCTGTCCTCTGGAGAAAGTTTCTACTGATTGTTTCTGTGCAAAGCTAAGTCAACTTCACTTTTTCTCCACAAAAGTCTCCCTGTTTCATCTTGTTACGTCAATTTTTCTTTTTATATCCTGTTACATCATTTTTGTCCTGTTATGTCTTTTTCACCTTGTTATGTTGACTTTTACGTTGTTTTTCATCTTTTACATCTTATGTCGTTTTTGTCTTCTTACGACTTTTCCATCTTGTTACGTAGTTTTTTCGTCTTGTTACGACCATAAAGTCTTGTTACGTCTTTTACTTCATTTTCACCTTGTTGTGAGTTTTTATGTCACTTCCTCCTTCCTGCATCTTTTACTTAGTTTTGTCTTTTTAAGTTGTTTTCATCTTATGTCTCTTACATCATTTTCATCTTGTTACGTCTCTTTTATCTTGTTATGTCTTTTTTGTGTTGTTACGTCGTGTGATACGCACTGATGGAAGGTACTGATATTTGTGTTCAAGTGTAGGGAGTAAAATTAAAAAGTTGTGAGAAAAATAAATACTCAAAGCACAGATACCTGAAAATCGACTTAGGTGGAGTAACAAGGTAGTTGTACTCAGTTACTTATATCATAATTTCTACTTTTTTCTATCTCACAATTCTTATTTTTTATCTCAGAATTCTGACTTACCATGGGGATAGTTTTTTCTTTCACTGGTGGAAATGGCTTCTTTACTTCCCTCAGCTCCCAGCCTCATATTTCATTTCTGCACCTCCATCACTCAGACAGGCTGTCCTGGGTGACAGCTCCCAAATGGTAGAAATATGTGCAGACAAAGCACCATGCTTCATTTTACCTGACAGTCGTCTGGAAATGCAGCTAAGGAGCATGCTATTCAGATTGAGAGAGATAAAGTGTTAGCCCCCACCGCCACCGCCAACTCCATCCTCCCGCCACTGAAACTGATACGTCTTATTGTTTTCTTATGAGAATCTGACATTAGAACATCCTGATTGCATGCTGGGATTCTGCCACGTTCGTCGCTTCCACGGATCTTCTGGGACGTGATGTGATAGCTGCGGCCCTGATGTCTCTGTTTCAGTGGAGAATCGTGTTTTTCCGAAAGGAAAGGCGTCCTCGCGAGGGCCCTGGAATCTTTGAATTCCGACAGACTCGTGATTAATTAGGCCCTGGATCCAGCGCTGCCCTTGGACCTCAGGGAAAGACTCACTCTCATCCCACAGAACAGACTTCTCTTCCTGGGTGGAGACTTGAGCCGATCTCCCGACAGACTTACGTTTGGCCTCGAGGTGCCTGCTCTACATTTCACACAGCGCTGTGTTCTTATATTCTCTGGATTGGACAAGGTGTTGAGCATATTAAAGCACTCTGCCAAGACTCACAACATCCAGACATTCAGAGAAGGTGACACTGTGAAGCATTCTTGATGAGGACTCATGTATGAGAAAATGACATGTTGTCATTGGATACATCTAAAAGCAAACCTCAATTATTGAAATCATCTGAGCAGTTGAGGACTTTTGCCTTGGAGAGCCCTGAGTGATTTCCTCTGCTGCATCATGCACTGCAGTGTAATTTCACTGACTGAATTCCAGCTCTTGACATGTCTGTGTCAACCAGACGGGCAGACATTCCACATTTACGCTCGCTGCAGTCTGTGGAAATGTGAATTTGCTTGCAAACACGGCAGCAGCAGATAATGAGGGCGAACTTCAAAGCCTGGACTCTGATGTACATTGAAACGGTTACTCCTGATATTCTCCTGCGCTGATAAGGTTTGGAACGACGCTGTTGCCTCCATATCAAAGTCCCCTTGATCTCCAAACCCACTGTTCAGGCGCACATTTTACCCTAACTCCTCAGATAAGGATACATAGAGTACATACGCCATGGCTGGGTAGCGCCAATGAGGATTAAGTCAGTTTGAATAAAAGTTTAAAGTTTAAAACTGTTGCAAAACATTTCAAACCAAAATAAAATCCAAACCAAATCAAAGAAAAATGTCAGGCTCCAACAACCTCGCTCGCTGATACTTTGTGTTCCACAAAGTTTTACAGGACTCCAGTTTTATCCTTTTCCACTGTCAAATGATCTGTTTTCATTATCATTTCATTCTTACTTCAAACCCCAGAGGCATACCTTGTGGTAAACTGTGGTCACATGTTTTTGTACGCACAGCTGACAAATAGATAACACACTGTCATATCTACACTACAGAATAATTACCAAAACAACATATATGACCAATGGGTAGTACTCACGACAGGTGTACTGGACCTCTTTTACCTTGTTTTTCACCTTTTACATCTTGTTATGTCATTTTTGTCTTATTACGTCTTTTTCATCTTATTACATTTTTGTTTTTTTCATCTTGTTACCTCTAATTTTATGTTGTTTTTCATCTTTCCTGTCCTGTTATGTTGTTTTTGTCCTGTTATGTCTTTTACATCTTAAGTCATTTATGTCTTGTATGTCTTTTTGATCTTCTTACATTTTTGTTTTTTTCATCTTATGTCAACTTTCACATTCTTTTTTTATCTTTTACATTTTGTTGTTATTTTTGTCGTGTTACATTTTTTTCATCTTGCTACATCAACTTTCATTAGCGACAGGTGTACTGGACTTTATGTAAGTCATATGTCGTCTTTTATGTCTTGTTTCATCATTTTTGTCTTGTTATGTCTTTTTTAAGTTTTTTTTTGTTTTTGGCCATTTTCGCTTCTGTTAGACAGGACAGCCAGAGAGTAGACAGGAAACAGGGCAGAGAGAGAGGGGACGACACGCAGCAAAGGGCCGCAGGCGGGAGCCGAACCAGCGGCCCGCCGCAGAGGACTAACAGCCTCCACACATGGGTCAGACGCCCCACCAACTGAGCTAAACATCCGCCCCTTGTTATGTCTTTTTGTTATATTATGTCTTGTTACATTATTTTTGTTTTGTTACTTTTTTCAGTCTTGTTTGTTACTTGTATTGCGTGCCATTTAGTTCCATTAGAAAGAAGACAGACATTTTCACTCAGCAACTCACCAAAACTGTCCAGATGAATAAACAGTACAACAGATGAGAGGGAAAAAATAATTTTGGGATGAATGTTCCATTAAACATTTTAAAACCAGTAATTTTACCATTTTTGGTTCATGTCTGTACACAGTTGGAGATGCAGAGAATATTTTGCCGCTCTGTATGAGTGGTGTCTTTCAAAACAGTGCTAAATGTTAGATGACCGCAGACACACATGCTAACAGCCACAGATGCTAACAGCCATACAGAACACATGCTACAGCCATGCTAACAGCCACACAGGCTATCAGCCATACGAACAGCCACACAGGCTAACAGCCATTCTAACAGCTATGCTAACATTCATGCTAATAGCCACGCATGCTACAGCCATGCTAACAGCCACACATTCTAACAGCCATGCTAACAGCCACACAACTAACAGCCATTCACACTCACCTGCACAGTTCATTTCATCTGCAGTCAACACAAACCAAACACTTCAATGACACAGTTTGTTTGAGTGAATCTTGTTCATTTTCTTGTATCCTACACACTGTTTAAACAGAGCCAACACATTTCTCACCACTGTTTAAATAGAGTGAACACATTCTCACACTGTTTAACGGAGTGAACACATTCTCACACTGTTTAAATAGAGTGAACACATTCTACAACTGTTTAAATAGAGTGAACACATTCTCACTCTGTTTAAACGGAAGCCAACACATTCTCACTCTGTTTAAACGGAGCGAACACATTCTCACTCTGTTTAAATGGAGTGAACACATCTCACACTGTTTAAATAGAGTGAAACACATTCTCACACTGTTTAAATGGAGTGAACACATTCTCACACTGTTTTAAATAGAGTGAACACATTCTCACACTGTTTAACATGCCAACACACTCTCACTCTGTTTAAATAGAGTGAACACATTCTCACTCTGTTTAAATGGAGTGAACACATTCTCACACTGTTTAAATAGAGTGAACACATTCTCACACTGTTTAAACAGAGCAACACACTCTCACTCTGTTTAAATAGAGTGAACACATTCTCACTCTGTTTAAATGGAGTGAACACATTCTCACACTGTTTAAATAGAGTGAACACATTCTCACTCTGTTTAAACAGAGCCAACACATTCTCACCTGTTTAAATAGAGTGAACACATTCTCACTCTGTTTAAATGGAGCGAACACATTCTCACTCTGTTTAAATGGAGTGAACACATTCTCACACTGTTTAAACGGAGCGAACACATTCTTACTCTGTTTAAATAGAGTGAACACATTCTCACACTGTTTAAATGGAGTGAACACATTCTCACTCTGTGGGGTTAAACAAGCTCTTTTCTGTTACATTAACCATGTGTTTCTTTGTCTTTGACTTACTGTGGTTGTTGGGGGCAGTTCACTTCCTGGTTGAACAAAAGGTGTGTCTGAGGGGTGGGGCCTCTTAAATTTGAAAGCCAGCTCATCAGACCAAACCATGTGCTGCCAAGTCAGAGGGGGGTTCAGGCTTTAGTTAGTTTTTGCCTTGTATTAGTTGTACTTGGCGTCCATCTTGTTTTCCCCTTGTGCGTTATTTGGTTTGACTTGGTCACTTTATATGTTCACTGCTGCTCCACAACAGTTTTGTTCCTTCTTGGCCACAGAGTCAGCTGCTCCATGAAAGAGACTTTTTATGGACTCACAGGTATGTTGAAGAATTCATTAATTAATTGTATGAAATGTTTCTGAGTGTTAATGTTAGAGGAGACAAATGGAGGATAACCTCTTTTACTTTTGTATCTTTCCTCAAATGTTATTGGTTCTCTGGTCTGAACTCACATGTGTGTTTAAATCTTTTGTCCAGTCTGAACAAGACAGACTTCATCATACTCTAATGTCTCGTGTCATTTAGTTTATTTTAAGAGTTTCATGTTTATCTGGGCATATTAAATGACATGTTCCACCATTTCCTGTAGTCCACAATGTCCACATCACCTGTAGCAGGTTTCTACATTAATGTCCTGTTGAAACCAGTGAGACCAAATGTCCTCCTTTCTACTTCTTTCCTTTGAATGCTGTAGTAACTTAGGTAGACTGAGGTAAATGTGTGAGGCAGATTCAGCTTGTTAAACATTAAGAAATCAGAAAAAGTGCAAATGTGTACAGTTTATGTTTTTATGTATTTTAATTATTACTTTTGTTATTTTACAGTTTATTTATGTACCAATGTATCGTATACACAGTATTTGGTAAAATATTTTTTTACACTTATTTGCACATTTTTGCATTTTTATTTAATGTAATTTTATTTGCTTTTGCAATAACTTTGTTATTAATGGCCAGTATGTGTCATGTGATTGGCCTTTAAGTATAATGAACTTTTTTCCTAAAAGTATCAGTATCTTAACGAACTTAAAGTCTGGTATCACCCATCCCTAGCAAATTTAACTGTTTTTAAAAATGCTGCTGTGAACATAAATATAATAGTTAACTCTAAACATTGTAATTTATCTTTAGCAAATTAACTCAAATTTATATCTTCACTTCTGAGTCTTCAATCATGCATAATTAAATGAAATTGAGGGGAAGTGAAAAGAACACATTTAAAGCCTTCACATAACAGTTGGAATATAACTGTAATCAAAATTATTTGCATAAGTGTCTCTAAGACTGCCTGTTTTTTTGACATCAAAAATATCACCTAACTTGTGTCAGCTGCTGTGAAAGAGGTCTGAAAGATTCTGGAGTGAAGAACCAACCCTGGCTGCCATGTTGGAAGTAGTCAATCAAGGAGTCAAACAAGTAGCTTGAGGGTGGCTCCTGAGGTGGCTGCTGCAGGTTTTTTTTATTTCTCTTTATCCAAAAGATCAAAGGTCATCTTCACTGTGACATCATAATGTTCAGCTCTCTATCAGTCACTGTACTCCTCTGTTAAAAGTTATTGTTGCTGTGGTTGAAGGATGTTACTGTAGCGTTGTGTCAGGTTTTGACAGGCCTAAATACATCTACAGGACAATAATTAGTCAGTGTTGCAAAATGGCTCCATTGCACCCCCTACAATGTTTCAATGAAGCAGCGATACGTTTCATCAACATGTACAAAAATCAGTCGGCACATGTTTAATGTCCAGACGTACAAAAAAAGCCTCTTGGAGCCACAACCTAAATCCAACAGGAAGTCGGCCATTTTTGAATTTCATGGTCAATTTCTGGTGCTTTCTATGCGTTGTATGTTAACAAACTCCTCCTGGAGAATTGATCAGATACACTTCAAAATTGTTGTCTGCCATCTAGACTAGTTGTGATCAAAAGTTATTCAAAGATTTAGCTTTTGTTAAGGAGCGTGGCATGGTGTTGAGTCTTGATATCTCGCCATGAAACAGGAAGTTACTGTAATTTGGTATAATGATACCAATCAGCCCCTTCACATGTTAGATAAGAGTCCCTTCATGATCACATTTACAGTTATGCTCATTGTGCCACCTACTGGCAACAGGAAGCAAGCGTGCGACAGCCATAATCTGATTTACATGAAATTTTCACTGTTGTCTACACTTAATATACTGGCTCATAATATATAATTAGTGGCTGTTCTGTGGTACCATCTAGTGGAGACAGGAAGTGGCATCAAACTCCTTCCTGCAGAGCCTTGTTTTCCAGTCCGGTGATGGGGTCGTGGCAGGCGCACATTCCAATAGGTGCAAAGGCCTGTTTAATGCTGCTTGCAGCTTAAATTTCATCTTGTTACGTCAAAACTTTTATATTGTTTGTCATTTCTAATAGAAAGAAACTAGTTCCTACATGAAACTGCTGACAACAAGGTCTGTGGATTATCTTGGCTAACCAGGTCATGACTTCTGAAAAGAGACACTGGTTTTAAATTTTTCAAATGTATTTTTTGTTGCTTTGAGCACCACAAGCTGAGTGTCGTCATTTTGGAGAGAAGGCAGACATCTCTATGGCTGCAAACTCTGCAAACTCACATCAAACAGTATTGAAATCACAAAAATCATTGAAAGATTTCATTCTCATTACTTTGCATTTTGGAGATTGCTCTGGACCTGTGGGTGTGCACTGGAGAAAGATCCAGAATTGTTCTTTAACAACAAGCCAGCAAGTGCTGATTAGATGGCACTTGTTGGGACCACAGGTCATAACTGCAATGTTTGGCTGCCATCACCGTTCATATGGGCCAAATGCTGGGAGTAATGTCAATCTCTGTGGCATTCACAGATCGGCTGAGACTGCAAGTGGCTTGAAAATATCCTGGACAGGTTCGTAGTCTGTTGGAGGACTTGTTGGAGAAAACAAACATTCATATGCATACTACTAGGTAGAGCTCAGCCATTTGTAGAATGACAGCAAAGACTCAAAGTCATAACTTTCTTACTGGTTATGAACCAGTGTACTGTTGTCCAGGGGCGGAGCTAGAGGGGAGGCCAGGGTGGCACTGGACCCCCCTGAAATCTGATTGGACACCCCAGGTGCCACCCCAGATGACTGACATGTCATGGCACCGCACGTCTAACACCACGCTGTGTGCGCTGTTGTGTTTGGAGACCTGACCGCTGCACTGTCCGTGGTTCTGACATGGAGCAGAGGTGACTGATAGACAGACAGAAAGACAGACAGAACGTGTTTACTTACTTCGGTTCCTGAATTCTTTTCATTGTTGCAAATTGAACTTTCTGCCCTGATTCACTTTCGACCGATTATAACAATCCAGACAGAAAGGAAATGAAGGGACAGTCATAAGGAAAGACTGAGTGAGACGCACGCAGCAGAACAGCTCTGTCTATGTGCCCATGATACTTTATGAAGTCCTCCTCCCATGTAAAAACAAATGTGAGTTAATTTGGATGTGAGAACTATCACTCCCACATTAGTTTACATTCATAAAGATCAGATATGATGTTGATATTAGGGCCAAAATGCACTAAAGGCATCTGACACTCACGTTATGTAAGTACACCCATTGTTCTAAACGCGCTCTGTGTTATGACGGTTCAATATTTGGACCCAAAACAGACACGACCTGGAGAACGAGAACGGTTTTTACAGTTTATTTTGAGAAATATAAGCAGACTTGGCTGGAGTGGTCTGGCAGCAGAGGACAGGAACGGCTGAGCAGGGCAGGCAGGAGTCGAAGATGAGTAAAGCAAACAGGCGGCTGAAGACTGAAGCAAGGCAGATGACAACTAGAATTCTGGCGGAGCAGGCGTGGAGGATCTGAGGCACAGAGAAAACAGGTAAACTGACGTCCAGGGAAAAAACACCAAAAATACAAACAATGAAAAATTCTCTCAGAGAAAAGGCCAAGATGTACCACAGTGGAGACTGAACAATCTGGCAGAGTCTGGATGTCTGAGCCACGGTTAAATACTGCAGTGGCTTGGTGGGAGATAGATTGCAGGTGAGCAAACTCAGCAGCTGCAGAGGATCAGATGGGCAGGCAGGAGGAGGGAACCCAGAGTCCACGCCCAGCAACACCGAGGAGGAGGAGGAAGCCAAAAGTCCACGCCCAGCGACACAGAGACAGACTGAGACAAACATGACACACCAGGGAGGGAAAACGACAGGAAACACAAGGAAAGGGAGAGGCAAAGCCTAAACTCTAACACACTGAAAGCATCTTGACGCTCCCACTTCGAATTTGTTTCGATTTTGGAGCTTTTTACTTCTGCACCCGAAATATGTTTTGAGGAGAGCTAAACAGATTTTTTAAAAAAGGTACGGACTTGAGGAGGTAGTGCTGATGGAGCTGCAGCTCCACCTGAAACCAGGTAAAAGGAAAAAAAAAACGATCCACAGCAGAGACGGAGGGAGAGAGAGAGCGTGTGAATATGGACAGATGTGCTGACTTGATATAAACACTTTTTATGATCATGAATCATAAATAACTGTACACTTCTGTGGTGTGTGATTTTTTTTTTTACTACAACTCTGATTTATGTACTTTAAAACACATAATTACTTCATGCCGATTAATTAATCCTCATCCTCGTCTTCCTCTTCCTCACCCCCCTTCTCTGCCTCATCCTCTTCTTTATATTAATTCTACAGAAATAAATAGATGCATATAAATAGCAACCTTTTCCTAAAATACTGCTGGTTCTGTGATGTTGGAATTTTAAATCTAAAGCCTGCGTTGCTCAGTAGAAATTTTAATTGACATGCTCAGTTGAAGCTTTTAGTGCGTCTTGCCTTATATTTCATGAAGGTGTTGTGTATGAGGCAGAAAAACGTTGCTTGTGTACCTGTTGATTTCGGGTTATTCTTTGTATTTGCTCTGATTGATAAACACATATTGATTTTGAAACAGTAGCCTTATATTATTTATATTTATACTCTATGAAATGTTACTGACAGTACCATCTGTAATAGTAAGAGTAACATCCTTAACTTGGCTGCGCTGACGTGCACTACCATGTATGGTATGTTTTATAAGCTGTGCACACCGGAAAATAGGGCTCCCCGAAAGCCACTGTGTAATTCGAACCCTGGTAATAACATATAGTTTCTGTGCCACCCCTGTGTGAGCAATGGTCTCAGTCTGGCCACCCCTATGAAAATTGTCTGGCTTCACCACTGCTGTTGTCCTCATCTGTTCATGTGACATACAGAGTTGATCCAACTATTGTTTGTATCTTTTCTTCTGAAGAGGGTAAACCTGTTCTTCTTCACCCTGCTGCAGGAAGAGTCCTAAAACCCAGAAATAAGTTGGCATATTTGCACCTCCACTTCCCTTGTTTCAAAGTATTTTTGAATGGGTATTTTTTGAGATTTTCACATTTTGCTCTACAGCATAAATGGTGATAGTGATTATGTGATTTTGAGCAAAAAAACTCACAGTGTCTTTGTCCTTTTCCACAGTGGTGTTCTAGTATGTGTTTTTGCCAACTTCTATAAGTAAAATCACTGAATTTATATGTGGAAACGTCACAACCTGCCAGTCGTCCCTACATCATGCTTCCACTCATAAAACAGCATCTGTCTCTGGTGAGCTGAGGACGTCCCACTGTTTAAAAGGATATTCCACTTTACATGATAACCCACTCAGTATGTACTCACCTCTATGCCGATGTGAGATGGGTGAAGATCTTCAGTTCACAAAACAATCCTGGAGTTTCAGCAGAAAACAGGGTTGCAGCCAAATCAGGTACAATGGCAGTGAATGGTGACCATGGATAAAAGGTTAAAAAAAAAAAAAAAACACAAAACAAACACAAAATGTCTCCATCCTGCTCGTGTGGTGTAATCCAAGTGTCCACGAGCCACAACATTAAAATTTAACCACAAAAGACGCCATTTACACCATGTTTTTAGCCGAAATGTCAACTGTAGCATGTAGCTGGTAGCATGTAAACATGGCGTGATCTCGCGAGACTTTGTATATCTCTTAATGGATGCACGTGAAAATATCGCAAGATTGACACCATGTTTACATCCTACCTGCTACATGCTACAGTTGACATTTCGGCTAAAAAATGGTGTAAATGGTGTCTTTTGTGGTTAAATTTTAATGTTCGGCTCATAGACACTTGGATTACACCACACGAGTAGGATGGAGATATTTTGGTTTGTTTTGTGTCTTTTTTTTTTTAAAACTTTATATGTGGTCCCATTCACTGCCCTTGTTCGGATTTGGCTGCAACCCTGTTTTCTGCTGAAACTCCAGGATTGTTTTGTGAACTGAAGATCTTCACCCACTTCACATCGGCATAGGGGTGAGTACATACTGAGTGGATGATCATTAAGGAGTGGAATATCGCTTTAACAATGTTAAAAAAAAAAGACAGATCGGAACATTATGATGAATATATCCGGTTCCAATTATTGATGACAACCTAGAGTATCTACAACTCAAAGCTCAGGACTTTTTTCTGTGTTTTAAAATGGTGGGCTTTTCCAAATATACAACGGGTTCTCTGGGGCATTATGGGGTCTAGAGGGTTAAAAGACAGTGTTAATGAGTGGCTAAATGAGACTACAGAGGTTGTTGAGGATATTCAGCGTCATCATGCCAAACTCTAACCACTCTAGACTGGTGGCCACAATGAAGTTGTGCAACCATAATGTAGTTTGTTTATACCCTAAAATTAGCTTTTTACTTCTGGTGATTGCATTTATGGTCCAATGGAAAAGCTTTTTGTCTTGGGAATCCAGTGCAATACTATCTCCTGAGCTGGCCGACAAAAATACATAATCCTCACAACACTGTTTAAGAGATTTGTAATTTCGGTGATCACAATGCATGAAGCAACATGAGTAAATGTCTACAGTCATGGTAGCAGCACCATGAGGCTGTATTCAGGCGGCAGTGGTGACTTGGGCTAAATTCTAACATCAGCATGGTAACATGTTCACAGTGACACTGTTAACATGCTGATGTTTGGCAGATATGATATTTATCATGTGCACCTCAGTTTGGCACGGTAGCATGCTAACATCTGCTATTAGCAGTAAACACAAAGTAGAGCTGAGGCTGATGATGATGGAATGTTATTTGTTTTGCAACACTGTACTTCCATAACAAAGCATAAAACTGAATGGCATAAATTTAATTCTTTGCAAGCTCTCACAGGCCACACAAAATAAGGTGCTGGGGGCCTTAAGTTTGACACATGTGAGCTAGACAAATAAAACATTTGTCCTGATGACAGTGCTATATGAACCAATGTTCAGATTTCCTTCAAATTCAGTGAACACCATTATGCTCCCAAGGATGTCACCTTTAAAATGTAATAATTCTTTTCCTCTCGCACTTTTGATTTTTTTGTCATTCTTCCTTTTCTTTAACAATCCTGATCAAATTAGGCAATCCCAACGGGTTTTGTTTAACAGAATCCAGGCAGAGCCACCAGTTCCTCTTCCTTCCTTGTGAAACAGCCTCAGGTCAGTCTGAGTTGCTCTCCTCCGTCCATGTTGTGAGACCTGAGGGGAATGTCAGGAGGTTGTAAGGTTGCCAGCAATCACGGCAGCTGAGGCTGAGTGTCTCAAAGTGCCACCCTCACCAACCATCGAGGTGGTTGTGCTCAGTGTGGAGGAAGTAATGAAAAGGTCAGCTCAGGATTAGGAAGACTACCGATCACCTCAAAGGATGTGCCTTTGAAGGTCAACCCTGGTACTAAGAGACAAGTGTTAAATGTAAAGTCTAGAACCAAGAATGAAACAGAAATATTCAGAGAAGGAGCTCCAGAGCAGCGTGTTGGCATGATTTGTAATGCCAGTCTAAAGTTAGAGGAGAAATCTGTAATATATTTACTCTAATAAATCATAAATTGACCATGAGATCAGATATCAAAGAAACATGTTAAGTTGAAATACTGGCTTCTCCAACATCAGTGCAGCTGTGGTGTTCCCCTTTGAATTTCTATTCTTGGCTGGAATACCTGTTTTTGTTTGCTGGTTTCATGTCAAATTGAGTTGAAATGAAATACCGAATTTTCACTGAATACATAAGTGTCTGTTTATGAGTCATAATAAATTATTAATAATCTCGTAGAGGCCATAGATATTTATAACTGTTAAATTGAGCAAAATGTGAATGGAGTTTGGTTGGTAGTCAGGCAGGTAGCCAATTAATTCAAAGTCCAGACTGTGAATTTGCCATAAAATCAACTCATACAGGCACCAAACAATATAGGTATTACATTCACAGTATCCCACACACAAATGAGTCAAAACATGATAAAAATCCATTTTAGACATGTGTAACAAGTTGGGTGGATAGTTTGTTCCTACCACATGTAGTGGAAGGTTGTTGAGTTCATTTCAATTATTCCAGGATCTGACAGTAGCTTGCCATTAATGTTATCCAAGTAATCCTGGAAGCCAAAAAACCTAATCTATAACAAGTCATATAAAATAATATGTAATCTTCTAACTTGTTTCAAATTCATGTTGTAGAACAAATTCTCACCAAATCTTAGTCAAAAGAGTCAGAACTTTAGCTTAAAGTAATTGCCTAGGTTGTTAATTAAAACAAAACAAACAAACAAAAACTAAATAATAATCACTCCTTTACACAAAAAACATAACTCAAAATGCATACAGGTCTAAAATAAAAAGCCCTCAAGGTTAAAATTCATTACACACAACTATTCAGTTAAAAATAAAGCTTATTCTGCTGCCGCCTTAAATCAGCTTTTTCCCTATGGGAGTTTTGTATGGGGAAGCTTATGGGAACTACACCAACAGTTTTAAACAATAAAATAACAACTGAGAAGCTAATGGGGGCTATTTGATAATGAAGCTACAGTAATAATAAATATCAGTACTAACTCACTAACTCACTAACCTGATCCTCTGTATTGTTCAGTAGAACACTGAAGCATCACTAGTAGCTCCCTGAATGAGACTATTAACACTGTGTAATGGATGTCCTTCAAAATACAGAACTGATTTTAGTTTGGCAGTTGGTCTCTTTTCTAAAGTGACCCTAAGTCAGTCTGGGCTAAAGATAAAGCAGCTACAGCGCTAAGTGTGTCTGGTATTTTCCTTTGTTGCTTTAATAAGATGGACTATTGGAATATAAATTTTCATTGGAATATAAAAAGGCTCCAGGTAGAATCTCCCGAGTATGTTCTTGTAATACAAAAAGATGTTTGGTAGAACCGCCTTGGTGGGTTCTAGATTAAACCTTGAAATATCAAAAGGTTCCATGAAGAACCCCCTGAGTGTGTTGAAGATAAAACCCTTGGAATCTAAAAATGTCCCCAGTAGAACCCCCTTATGGGTTCTAGATAAAACCATTTGGAACCTAAAAAGGTTCTTCATGGAACCCTTGTTGTGGGTTCTACGTAAAACACTTGGAATATAAAAAGGTTCTTGGTAGAATCCTGAGTAAGTTCGGGATGAAATTCTTGAATTTAAATTGTTCTCCGTAGAACCTCTTGGTGGGTTCTAGATAAAACACTTGAAATATAAAAATGGTTCTTGGTAGACCCCCCAAGTGTGTCCTGGATAAAGACCTTGGAAGACAAAATGGTTTCTGGTAGAACACCCTGGGTAAGTTCTGGATAAAACCACTGAAATATAAAAAGGTTCCTGGTAGAATCCCCTGAGTGTGTTCAAGACAAAAACCCTTGGAATCTAAAAAAGGTCTTGGTAGAACCCTCTTGGTGGGTTCTATGAAAAACCCCTTGAATCTAAAAAAGTTCTCTGCAGTACCCCCTCGGTGGGTTCTAGATAAAACACTTGAAATATAAAAAAGTTCCAGTTAGAACTCCCTGGGTGGGTTCTAGATTAACACCCTTGTTACATAAAAAGGTTTTCAGTAGGACCCCTGGTTGGGTTCTTGTTTGCACCCTTAGAAGGTGGAACAGTTTTTGATAGAACCTCCAGAGGGGGCAGCTGGGTGGAACCATTACACCATAGAAAGATTCTCTGTAGAACCTCTGATAGGGGGTTCTGGAACCTTTCACAAATGGTTCTAGGTATAACTCTTAATGTTGGGTTCTAGGTAGAACTTTCTGCAAAGGTCCCAAGGTTCTACTAGGAACCAAAAACGGTTCTCCTTTGGGGACAAGCCGGATAACACTTTACAGTTGTAGTTAGCATCTTTATTTCTAAGAGTGTACACTGAAGGACGTTTTCAATTTCCTGTAGCAACTTAATCGTTCACTTTGAAAAACTTTCTGTCTTTCAGGTCGGTTGTTGATTCTGCCAAGAACTTAGAACACATTATCTGTCTGGCTAAATGTCACATCCTGGTTTATCAAACGGTGTTTACAAGTTTAGAGGACAGAACGGTGTCACTGACTGAGGCAG
Source organism: Lutjanus argentimaculatus (assembly GCA_034769285.1). Taxonomy (NCBI): domain Eukaryota; kingdom Metazoa; phylum Chordata; class Actinopteri; order Lutjaniformes; family Lutjanidae; genus Lutjanus; species Lutjanus argentimaculatus. The sequence goes on from JAWZSL010000049.1 coordinate 1,066,740, forward strand.
TCACATATCACACAGTGGACTGAGGCTCTGCAGGTAAACTCTTAATGAACTCTGTGCTTATTACAGTGATATAGTGATACCTGATTATAGCATTGAAAAAGATGCAGCACAGCTCGGCTTGAAAGATGGGAAAAGATTCAAAGTGAAGGTGAAAGACATACGTGGGGATCTGCAGGAAGAGAGAAGAGAAAGACACAGCAGGAAAGAAAGATGTGAGAGATGAGAAGACAAAGCCACTGTGTGGAGAGAAAGCTTAGACAGAGTAGAAAGAAAAGACTAAATAATAAGAGTGAATAAAGTAATAGTTTGAATAATATATAAATAAATACGGAGATGATAAATCACTGTACATTTGATTAGGTTGAGATGAAACTCTAAAGATCCCCCGGAGGAAAGCACTGCCTCGGTAGGAAGAGGTGATTTGATCTGCCTGTGTTGAAGAAAAGATTAGGAATGAACAAGATTAAACCATAAAGCCAGAAGCTGTTGAAGAATTTACTCTGGATCCCGAGTTTCTGCTACATCACTGTACTTCTATTCAATTATTAGGGAAGTAACTTAAGTCAGGTTGAAATGGACCATAGCATGATTCAAGACTCTGACTAATTACAGCCCACTCTCATTCCCAACTCGTCAAATCCTGACGCTCCATCACCGCCTCTCTGCAACTCATACAGACATGATTGATACCTGTTAGTGACTGGAAGAGACACACCACACTTTCAAGCATACTTGCCAACTTTGAGACTTAGATAATAGGGAGGATTTTGGTGATTCTGGTGGCTTTTTAACAATGTACACATTTTTTGCAAACAGATATCTGCAGATGATGTATAAATGACATTTATTAGCTTGAAAACTCAATGGGACCTCAGCATTTTAGCCTAGAGCTTGAGATCTGTGCCTGAACCTGACGGGACCTGACAGGTTTGGGTCGGGCCAGGCCATATTTATCACATATTTCATGGGCTTATGTTGGGTTTGGGCTGTATCATTATTATTATCATTATTATCAGTACTGGTAGTTTTGTTTTGTTTTTTTCACCCTGATTTTGTCATTGTTCAATACCCCCCCCCCCCCCAAAAAAAAAAACATAGAGAAAATTTGTCATAAGCCAGGAGAAATGCGGGAGAATCATGACCCCAGGAGGAAAACGGGAGAGGGTGATGAAAAATGTGAATCTCCTGTGAAAATTGTAAGGGGTGGTAGGTGTTCTTTCAAGTGACTTCAGTGTAAACCATGCCTGTATTAAAGAGAACTGGATACAGCGTTAGAGGCAGTCCTCCGTTCATTTTTTATGAAAGATGTCAGTGGCACATGGCGCCAACTTTAGAGCAAAGCTTAGAGCAAAATGATATTTTTAATCATGTGGGTCTTCTAGACTTTCCAAATGTTATCGGACCAAATGGATCGAATCCTGATAGTAAAACCAGTCATGTCGCAGGGGTTGTGATGCTCAAAAAATGTATCAAAAAATTTCTAAGCTCATGGGAAAAGGTCTTTTTGGGCTGCATCATGTGAGGTTGTCATTACCCTGTGAGGCCACTGTGTCAAATTGGCCTCAAAGCCCGGCATGCTTCCTGGGAACTTAATAGAAACACCCATCTGTGGCTCTATGAGATGCACCTGGCTTTCAACGTAGTATATAGAGGGCAAAGTCCACATCTGGAGGAGGGAGGTGGGGTGGATGGATGACTCAAACAAACACTGGAGATTCATCCAGGAGACTGGGGTTCATGTCCCATGAGAAAACCACATTATGAAAAGTTTTAAGGTACATACATGCGACTTGAGCCTTGTGAGTCGCTACAACAAACTGTGACTGTTTAACAGCTTTGATCACATACTAAAAATGACTTCTGGCAGCATCTGATACAGCTGCAAAATGTGGGATGTTGGGATGAGAATGGGTTGGTAATTGACCAGAACTCTCTTCAGGCTGCAAGTCACATTTTTTGTAGCTCAAAGATAGCTATTGTACCCTTTTCAGTTAGCACTTATGATAAAACACCAAAGACTGTTCTCCAGTGGAAATCAGTAACTGCAAAACTGTGTCCTTCTTTGAACTGACCGTCTGCACTACAGGGAAGGAAAACAAAGCTGAATGGCTTCTGACAAACCAAAGTAGTTAGAATGTCGTATTGGTTGTACATGCTGATTGCAGGAATTTCTTTATTTCTTTATTGTTTTTTTGTAATGATAGCTTCAAGGCAAACAGCTACACTACACTTGGTGCACAACTACAAAACATAGGTTTGTGCAATGCCTGTTAATTGTTCATGGCATCTTGTTTGTGTCACTGGGGGCTTTGGGAGTGCTTGGTATTCATTTTTCACCAGTTATGGAGTGTTACTGGAGTACTACTTTAAAGTAAAAAAAAAGTTAATATCTTGGTGAGTGCATCGATGCACTGATGTTGAATTGAGGATTACTGTCATCAGCCTCATCAGTGATTTCCATTTTAATGTGTTCTTGGTTACAACATATTAAAAACAGTGTCAGCTGCACTGACTAGATCCTGTTTGAGTTTTTGTTGCTTTCATTTCATTTCATTCTATTCCTTTTTCTTGATGTGTTATCTTTGAAACAAAAAAGAAATGCAGGCACACTAGTGTCATGGATGTGTGGAGATAATTGCATAACTGCAATACTGCAGTCATGTGACGCCTGCCACGGGGTTGAGCTCATTACTGTCATCACAGCACATTTGATTTTGAAGGATCAATCTCAAGTTGAGATTAGTGCATGTATCTATTAATACACTGAAGGATCAACACTGTCACACACAAGTAAGGAACACAGCCTCTGATTGGTTGACAAGTCAGAAACAAAGCTTCTGATCGGTCAGCAGACTCAACACATCACCCCACAGCTTGAGATTGCCAGTGGGCAGCTAACAACATGCTAGCAAGCTGTTTTCAAGATGGAAAAATGGAAAAATAAGTATAGAAGGCGTTCAGTTTGGATTCATCATTATGGATTTATTTTACAAAGTCTCTGAAAAGACACTGCAGATTACCAAGCTTCTGAAAGGGATACAAACTCACTGAAGCCAATGTTGCAAAGGTACAACGCTAGAGTTAAGCATTTGCTTAATGTTAGTCTTTCCTGCTCGGTTTACTTCGAGGCTAACCCTGTCACTTTTCCACAAATTGGGAAACAACAGACAAGACTCTTCTTGGAATTGAGAAGCTGCAGCGTTTGTTATCTGACACACTGTAACCTGAGCTGTACATTTATTACCACACTGACAGCTTACTGCTAAGTTTAAGTTTCCACTTTCGCTATGAGCAGCACCAGCAGTCTGCTGCTCGCTCTCCATCACTTACACACCACACACACTTACGCATTATGCGCCATTCGTTAAGGGAGCTACGTTACACTTATGACAATGTGCTTCAGTTAAGTCCAACAAAACGTAATTATTAAGGCAGTCGCGGTTACACTGCCATCCTGTGGGAATATGTGGCTTGGTCACCACAGTAAGAAAAAATCCATACCCTCACAGTCCTACTTGTAGTTTCTGATTATTTTTCCCGCAGGAGAACACAGAGGAAGTGATTTACAGAGCAGATAGTATGCTGTAGCTGTCAAAAAAAGAGAGGAAAGAAATTCAATTTCTGTTGGATTTTGATGACATAAGTGGTTACTATGGTAACAACAAGTGTGATTTAATACTGCAGCCAGTGGAGAAGGTATTCAGGTCCTTTAGTAGAATTAAATTAATTAATTATAATTGCCAACAGCACAATGCAAAATGACATTACAAGTAATGTCATTTTCCTGCAAGAAAAAAAAAAACAGTGTTATCAGCAAAATGTACCAAAAGTACTAAAAGTAAAAGCACTAATTCTCCAAATATCTCCTAGTCACTGGGATGATACTGCTGCATCAATCTGTATGTAGCATTTTTCTGTTGTGGTTGGCAAAGGTGGAGCTAGTTTTAACTAAATCAGTAATTTAGTCCAGTGGTTCCCCACCAAGGGATTGGACTCCGAGGTCAAGGAATTCAATAAAATAAAAGAAAGAGGTTGATCACTTTGCTTTGTGTATCATTTCTAAAGACTCCACAGAGGTTGTCTCTCTCCCTGCTGACTGCAGTGAATGTATGGAAGACTGACTGACTGTGTGTGTGTGTGGAAGGTCTTTGCCCTCAGTTCCAGCAGTGTGACTTGTGAATGGCTGTTTGGATGCACTCCAGGCTGCACTCCAACATATTGCTTAGAGTGCAGAGACCTCTGCACCTCTTTAATGGTTGCACACTTTGGACAGAGCAGGAATTACTGAGTCGATGCAGCAGCACAATGGAAACGTTACTAGGATTACTGTATAGACACTGTTCGAAGGAGATACTGTTCCAGGGAAAGTTTGTTTCTTTGCAAGCCAGTCTGACTTTCTATGACTGTAAATGTGTCGACACACAGGTCTGTGGCAGCATCATCAGATTTTGCTTGATCAAATCTGATGAAGCAGCATGTACAATGCATGGTTTGCTCCTTTCTTTATTTTTTTAATGTTATATGATAAAATCCTACTATCTTGGTGTGTGCTGGACCTTTGATTTTTTTTTTTTTTTTTTTTACAGTGGTTTTCTTTGCACCAGCCGCACCCAGGAGAGATGCATTCGGCTGCGTATGGAGAATCTTTTGTTTATTAAAATTAGCAATGAAAAGTATGGAGCCTGTTGTACAGATAAAACCATCAGCTAAGACATGTGATGTACTGCACTGTCCTCTAAGGCCCTTATCATGTCAGTTTATATTGTGCTTAAGAGTGCATATTACCAAACAAATTTGGAGTGATCGAATGGCAACAAATAATACCATGATCACTGAAAAATCATGGTTGTGATTGGTTTGCAGTTGTCTATTATATCTGACCAGAGATCAGGACCACACACTAATGCAGTTGTGTGTTTGCTATTCTACTTGAGTGGAAACCATGTGGTGGAAAGAGTACTGAATATCTGTACTCAAGTACAAGTCCTGTTACATTGCTAAAATATTACTCAATTACAAGTAAAAGTACTGGTGTTAGAAAACTACTCAAGTAAACAATTCTTAAGTCTAAATTACTCTCAACTCCTGCACTGTCCGTTCAGTGTTATGCTCGCCTCTCCAAACTAAGGTCTTAAATTCTGTGCCTTTTCCTTAACCAATAGTTGTAAATGCTAACAATCAATTAATCATTCATAATTTATAAGATACAATATGTATGTTTTTTTCTCTCATTTTTATTTTTTCTGGTTTTTTTTCATGTTAAGTTTCTTTATTCAACAAATGAGGATTAATACATGTTTTAATTGGTCAAATTCCTAACAGCAATTAATCTTTAACATCCCTACTTCAAACCTATGCCTGCTGCAGTATTTTCCAGGTTTTCCATCCATGTGTCATGGTTTTAACTGGCCTGTTTGTGATCAGATCACCTTATTGCCTACAAACATACAGATGAAGTACTCAATTCGATTTTAAAAGCAACTAAGTAGATTGCATAGTGTAATCCATACTTAAGTACAAATAAAAGCAAAGACTTGAAAATCTCCTCATTTAAGTACAGGTACCCCCCCAAAAAACTACTTAATTACATTAATTTGAGTATTTGTAATAAGTTACTTCCACCCCTGGTAAAAACAGGGTTCTCTGCACATCTTCCAGCAAAAAGTAACTCAGTCAGGTGCTTCTCAGCTTGAGGACATCAAACTTGAAAGAACAAAAGGGACTGGAGCACAACTAGAAACCAGTTGCATTTGGGGGCATTTGGACACTGACGGAGGCAACTCCCACCTTTAGACTCACTATACAATGGATTTTAAAGTCTATTTGCACAATTAAATCTGTAAATTAATCAGTTGTGCTTTAGCCCCTAAAGTGCAAACCATCTGTTTTGTAATTGTCGGTAAACCTGGGATATGTAGGGTTACCAAGGGTTTGGGGACCTTAGGCAGTTTTCCTTGGCAGTAATCCAATAATAACAGTAGTCATATTAATGAACATGCTTAAAAAGTAACTCAACACAAGTCCACTAAGTCCATCCAGGTACTTTGCTCCTGTGTCATGCCTCTACAGCTTTTTGAGTGAAAACAACCACTCTAATTTAACTGGCAGTCAATATACATTCTGAGGTCTTTGTTTAAACCAGTTTAAACACACATGTGAACATAAGAATACTGAATCACTCTTCAGCTATTAGGAGCCCAAATCCTCTATCCTTACAGGTGAGCAATTATGTCATGTCTTTGTTGATGATCAGTGTCATTACATAGAAAAAAATTAAAGAAAGAAGTGTCCTTTCAGTCTGTCTTTATGGACAAACTGACATATACAACTACCTTGAATCTTCAGGTGATATATTTCAGTTGATTGTCACTTTTTGTATCGTTAAGACACTTTATTTTGCTGTTTTGGTCCTGTTGAACCAAACCCCATTCTAAAAGTAGGTGTTTCATGGTAAAGCCATATTTTTTCACAGTAGAAACCTTAGATCCAACATCACTGAGACCTTTTTCTGATTCTCTTTGATTCAGAGACACAATCAACACACATCATTTACTCAGTAACATGATTAACCTTGAGTTTGACACTCACACTGACTACTTGCTTTTTCAGCTCTTGTTTACACCCAAAGTGGGGTGTGGTCTTGGGACATGACACGTGGCTGCTCTCATCCATTGTGACATTCACTCCACTCTAACAGGGCTGAGGCTTCTGGTTTGATCTTTTAAATTTGTCTTTAAAGCGTTAATTTTATTTTATTTTATTTTTTGCCATTTGTGGAACAAGGTAAAAACACTTTTTTTGGGAGTGAACATGCAACAAACTGCTTTTTTACACATCCAGGAGATATGTAACAACATTATCACTCATTTGGAGCTGTGTTTGTATCCACCAGATGAATGTAAGTCCAATGCCCCCCCTCCTTTTAGCTCTAATTTTGGTCTCCACCAACTTCTGAGACAAAAATGTAGCTCTTTAGTTTGACGGGCTTATCAGGAAATGTTTTTTACCATTACAGTTAATCTGGAACCATTTCTTTCTATGGTAACACGGAACTACTTTCTTTCTACTATAAAGAAAGTAGTATTGGAGAGAAGGCAGATGTCTCTGAGGCCGATATCTCCAAACTGCTGCAGCTCACACCAAAACTAGCACTAGTAGCACTACAGGTTAGTGGAAAAACATGTATTTTTAATTTTGGGGTCAATTTTCCCCCTAATAGACAAGTGCTTTATAAGAAAGCAAAGGAGATTCTTGCTCCAACACAAGCTAAGACCACTCAGATGATATGATGCACCTCCTCAAAACTGTTTTATTAGAGAGAAACAGGCCCTTCAAGATCTAAATTGTTCCATTCGTCTGTAGTTTGACATCTAGATCCATTTGTCTGGCTGGGTCAGGTCATCTTTCCTTCACCCCATCAAATGTCATGTCACTCTGCTAGCTCATCTATTCTGAGTCTCGGGGAGGTCAGAGCCAAATATGATGTCCGAGACAAAAGCCGACCTTCACTGTGGCTGTGCGCGTATGCTAACCTCTGGCCAGTGATGGATGGGGAGCGATTTTGCAGCTTTATTGACACGGGATGTGGCTCATTATGAGACTAAAGGGCAGCATTTGGGCGATCATCCATCCTGGGGCAGATCAAGTCTTTGATAATCACCTTTTTTGAAATGCCTCGCTGTGCTGCAGCTGACAGGCTGCCAACATGCTCGATGCATTTGTGGGGTCAGAAATGGTGTTTACATGAGAAGACTGCATGTAACTGACTGACTGAATGACAGTATTGTAGGTATATAATAAATCACATTCAGCAGTACAGTACAGAAATATTCATAACACTACCAGAGCAACAGTTTAAACCTCTGCGGACATGACAAGAGGGAAGTAGGTTTGAGTTATCATTCATTAATTATAATACTTAATTAATTCTGATCAATTACAGGTCTCCGTGGCATTTTGCACATTAGCTCTATTGCTAACATGCACGTTATTCAACTTTTGCACAGTCAGCACTACAGTTTCTATCATTTTGTTTCATTTAAATCTTAAAGGATGAGTGTGTAGAATTGACCATCTAGCAGTGAAGTTTCAGATTGCAATGAACTTGCCTCACCCTCCCCTTCCAAGCATGAGAACCTACAGTGGCGATGGTACGATGATGATGGTGCAAAACCCTGAGCAGGAGGCAGCTTCCAGCAACAATCCCTGATCTCACTTTTTCTAAGGCAAAATTATGTTCAAATTTTGTAAGAGGCGCTGTTTAGCCATTTTGCCACTCCTGATGTGTGTGCCAAGTTTAGTCAGTTTTTGAGTATGTCAAGGGCTTCAAAAATGCTAAAAGTCATTAGGGGGCACTATGGAGCGTGAACGTGCCATGCCAGAGCCCAATTGCAAAATCAAATCAAAGAATTTACTAAATTAAAAAGTGTGAGGTTTTGTGAGTTTTTGATCATTCTAAAGGCCTCAAATGTGTTTATAATTTGCACAAAACATGGCCGACTTGTTGTTGGGCAAACTCCTGTACAGTAAGTCAAATTTGAAATAAGTTCTTTTGGATGAGAAACAATGATGCCACCAAATTTCATTAAGATCAAAGCTTTAGTCCAACCATGGCATGCATTTGGGGGGACAGTGGCTGAGCCCATTCACTGCAGAACTTTGCAGTTTTTGCCAGTTACGTCATTATTATTGCCAGTAAATAATGTCCTCAAAAACAATAGGTTCCTCCACGTGTGGTGCCAGGGGCTCTTGACAGTTGGTCATCTGGTGTGGCAACTGAGAAAATAAAATGTTTCATAATCACACTGATATTATTACACACTCTGATGATCAAACTCATCAAGCTCCTATAGTCCATCTATCCATTCATTTTCTGCCAGTTATCTGGGGTTGGGTCACAGTGGCAACAGTCTGAGCAGGGTATTCCAGGCGTCCCACTCTCCAGCAATGCTTTCTAGCTTCTCCTGGGGGATCAAGAAGCATTCTAATCTCTCCAACATGTTCTGGGTCTATCTCAGGGTCTCTTCCAAGTTGGCTGTGCCCAGGAAACCGATCAGATGCCCAAACAACTTCTGCTAGCAATGACTCACTTCCAACCCCAAGAGAGCAATCAACCGTTTTCCAGGAAAGAACCGTAGCTTCAGACTTGGAGGTGCTGGCTCTCATCCCAGCTGCTTCACGCTCGCCTGCAAACAGCCTCAGTGCATGCTGAAGGTCATGGTCTGATAAAGCCAACAGAACCACATCATCTGCAAAAAGCAAAGACATAATTCTGAGGTTCCCAAACTGAACACTCTCCTCACCCTGACTGCACCATGAGATCCTGTCCATGAATATCACAAACAGGATCGGAGACAAGGGACAACGATGTCAGAGTTCCACACCCCCTGAAAAAAACTACAGTGTTGTTAGTATATATGTAGCCTTTATGTAGCCTGTTAAAGTTTGATTGGCTCTTTAAGGAACACATTCATTTACTGTCAGTGCAGGAGTCTCATCTAACCGTACCAGAGACACATATCCAACACTATAGTTGGCTTGTGGCTGATGCACCAGAGTATGTTCTTTTCACTGTAACTCAGAAAACCTGTCTTCTTTTCATAGTTAATTCCATGTTATTTCTATAGTAAAATACCATATAAGGCCAAGATTTATCATTTAGTAACTTTAATCCATCAACCTGAACATTCAGCTACAGTCAATGACCTTCACTGCTCGGCACAGCCTAAGGACGATATCACTTCCTAAATAGTTGATGTGACATTCTGCTGTGACCTTTACGAGACTGTTTCACAGTGAAAGGTAACACAATATTAAATCTGTGACTTTACTCTATTACAAACTAGATATTCGCATATTTGAGAGCACACAGGAAGTGTGTGTATTCACAGAAGTTTCTTCACCCAAATTAAGAAAGCTAATTGTACCACTGATGATGACTATTGTGTTACACTGATTGAATTGGTAGACTGTGTGCACCTCTCAAATGTTATTATGTGTATATTCATAACTCCACTTCAAACAGAAACAATAGCTGTAGTGTTTTTTTCAAAATGATTGTATCACATGATTAAAATTGGTTGAAGTGCTTTTTTCTTTAACATTGTTTTATTGTGTGATTTATCTTGGGCAGGGGTCTGCAACCTTTATGATCAAAAGAGCCATTTTTGGACAAACAAGACACAAAAATGTGTTGGAGCCACATTTATTAAATTCTCTCTTTTCCTCTAGAGTTTTTTTTTTTTTTTTTTTTTTCGTTTTTTTTGGGGGGGATTTTGGCACCTATAACTGCTTTATGAAGGCTCATGTCTAGCCACGATTATAGACATAGCTATGACAAATTTTAGTGGATGAAACTTTTTTTTTAAATTAATGTACAGGTTACACATTTTTACAGCTGCTGATGCAAGAATCACTTTAGACCCCAAAAAATGATATATGAAAATTAAAATGTTAACAAAAAAACTGTTATTCATGTACATATAATGTATATATATGGACAGAGCTGCAGCTGCAGGTTGAAGACCCCCAATCTTGGGTATCCAGGGACCTTGCTTGAAAGACGAGCTGTTGTTCTATTTTTCAGTAGATTGAGCATCACAAACTAAAGTCCATTCACCTCCACTGTATTGGGGTGAGGGCAGAAATCTCAGATGGGTACATTAAAACCGAGACCCTGCTCTTTCCAGTTGGATTACTGAGCTAGATTGATTTGATTGGTGACGTGACACAAGCCTGGACTTTATCAGTTCTACAAAGCTAGCTTAAAATTTCATAACCGAGTCTTTTTAAGTTAAACTTCAAACACGATGTCATTCTCGTTGCTTTCACTAAGGAACCCAATAAGAAAATGTTGATACAGTAATGATTTACTTGGTCATTACCTTGGTCACTGAGATGGAGATTTCTCATGTACCTACTTAATTTCATCAGTTGTTGCATCTTAAATGGTAACCTTGGTACTTTTAAACCTGGACCCTTTGGAAGTGGTCCAGCATTGAGTGAGACTGCTGGGGTTGGCAGTTTCGTGGCTGCAATGTAATCCTCATACTTGCCAACTTTGAGACCTCGAAAATGAGGATTTTGAAACTAAAGTGGGAGGTCTGAAGGTCATCCACCGAAAATTTGAGTTACACAAACTCTGTGTCCTGCATTCTGATGACTTTTGCCAACAGATGCTTGCAGACGTTTTTCTAATGGTATTTTCGTTAGGCTGCAACCTTCCTTTAAAACTTTCTGTGAGAAACAGGAGTTCTTCTCTCCATGACATCTGAAATTTGCTTGAGTATTTCTTCCTCTTACACCATCCATTTCTCTCTCCATCTCACTTATGAGGATGTAGGCAAGCGTAGATATATTAGGGCCCAGTCACACATATACTAATGAAGGAGCTTGACCATGAATTTGCATCCGTTATTTGTGCCAAGTTCACCTTTAGTGAATTCTGAGGAGGCAGATTCACAGCCTTGACCAATAGCAAAGTTGTTCACCTCGGCAGGTGCAGTAGAATGCTAGAAACATAATGTGATAATGAAAAGGCCAAAAAAATCTAAAAAAATCAGAAGAAAAATGTGACCTCGGGAGAGAAAACCAGGAAAAGGCAATGAAATTCTCAAATTCAAACTTGACATAATCACATAAAACTCACTAGCTCATCTTATTGCTGTTCCAAAAAATCACCAGCTCTGGTTTGATCGAAAAAAAAGCTAATTCACTGTGTTAGATGTGAAAATATCCTGGCTCAACACGCCATTTTCTCCCACTGATGTTCAACCTCCCCCTCGTTCCTCTCCCGATAAGTTACAGCTGTAGTGTCTGTAGCCATAGTGCCATACCAGCCAATCAGGAGTTGAATCATGTGATCAGGACTCAGCCAATCACATACAGTAGCCAAGTATCAAGTGACAGCACGCTCCACTCATGTGGCTTTTATTTCACAATACGAGTGCGCTCTGGTTCATGATAACTTGATTCAAAATGGATAAATGGATGGATGAGAACTGATGTGATTCACGCATTCTTGAGAAAATTGGGACAAATCACGTCTTACCAGAAAAACTATTAAAAAAGAAAAATAATAATACCAACAGTCTAATTCCATTTTTTGTGTGTGTGAAAATGTGCTCTTATATGAAAGATTGTTTTTTTTTAATGTTTTAATTTGCTTAAGTTTTTTAGATTTGTAAACTCAGAAAACATCTTTGTCCCAGACAAGAATTCACATCTTCAAACAATTTAAAAATGTGTTGTAAACCTTTAAAATCTAAAACAAACAATATCTACTGAGGCATAAAATGTGCTGTTATATTCAACTTTGTTTTAACAACAATTTTTTTTCATGAAAATGTTGGCCCTTTAAAGTCGTGTCCCAGATTTCCATCAAGTCCATCAGATTTTTCCAAAAACATGATTTAATCAGGCATAAAAAAGGTTATGCTACATGTATACCTTAAGGATCCCTGTCTGGGGTTTGCCCGTTTAATAGGTTTGATAGTCAAGAGTTTGATCTTTTTCAAATTCATTTTCCAGCATAACCACAGGGTTGACACATAGAGACAGACAACCACTCATGCTTCACACCTATGGGCAATTTAGAGTCACTAATTAACCTATTAACCTGCATGTCTTTGGAATGAGAACCCAGAGAGAACCCACGTGGGGAGAACATCCTAACTCTGCACAGAACGGTGTTGCCCCAGCCACAAACTCCCCAGCACCCAGAACCTTCTGATGCTATTCCACTATGGATTTCATTTGAGCTGTATCAAAGTCTCTTGCATATTTTCTAAATCCAGTATTTATTTTAACATCCATCATAACATTTGTTTGCCTTTTTACAGTGAATTCTGCAGGGACAAATTTTTAACATCCCAGAGCAGTTTGTCAGTCAGAGTGCTGGTGGACATGATCTTCAGTGTCTAACATCTCAACTCATCTGGCCACAAACTGTGTGTCTTTCGAAACAGGATGACAGAGTGCTGTTAAACAATTACAGTTTTCTGTATGTGAGACAGTAAAGCATGTGGACGTATCGTGGGCTGGTAATCAAAAGCTATTCATGAATGAATAGTGTCTGAATCAGAAACGGCGTCCATATTTCCAGAGCCGTGAGGAGTCCTTGGCTGGCTGTGAATAAGGAAGCAGATCTCAGATAATGCCAGTGTACTCACCTGTATTACAAGGACACGTTAGCGTGTTTCTGTCTGCTCCCGCAGCCTCGCTGTTTATCGCTATTGCTTCAAATGCTGCTGCGGCTCTGTCGCCTCATTCATCATCCAAGGCTGAACCCAACTGCTGTATATCCAGCAGTGCTGTGCAGTCTGCTCTTCAGTGCTGCTGATGCAAATGATTTCACTCTGTAACTGAAGTGGTTTTAATTGGAGGTAGTAAGTAGATAACAATGAAACTAATTTGCTCATGACTGCATTAAGGGCTCAGCAATGTGTTTGAAATATCAGACTATTTAGTGAGACATTTTTATAATGTATATAACATTCTGATAAATGTATGCAGGATCACATTTACAAGTATTGTTACATTATTAAATTAAAGCTGCAAGCAGCATTGTAAAGGCCCTCACACCCCCGCACCTGTCGGAGTGTGCTGCGGCCACGACCATGTCACCAGACGCCGACTGGTCAACGAGGCGCTGAATTTTCTCATGCAAATTGGACCATTTACACCAAAGTTCTAACAATTTCATATTTCATGGCGAGATTCGATGCAATGCCACAGCCAAGCTTTTCAATGATAGCTAAATCTTTTAATAACTTTTGGAAAAAGTAGTCTAGATGATACAGACTGATTTTGAAGTCAACGTGATGAATCCTGTAGGAGGAGTTCATAAAATACAACACATGGAAAATGACAAAACTGACCAAGAAATTCAGAATGGCTGACTTCCTGTTGGGTCTAGGTGATGGGTCCTAGAGACTTTTTTTGTGCGTCTGGGCATGATACATGTGTGTACCAAATTTTGTGCATGTCGGTGAAATATGCCACAGGGGCTCCTGTTTAGAAATGGCTTGGCCACCCCCATTGCTGAAAACCATTTCACCCAGACTGATGCATGTGCCAGATTTGGTGAGTTTTTGAGTATGTTTAAGTAAATGGCAAATCCAGTCCAATAGCGTAGCTACAGGCGTGCCATGGGTGAGCCTGTGCCACCCAGAGGAGCTGTTGGCACAACCAAGAATCAGCTGCACAATGAATTTTTGGTTATAACATTACTAATATGTTTTGTTTGAAACTTCCCCATACATTCATTTTTTGTGGCTGCCCATCACAATATCAGCATCAGCTACCAAATGTTGATTTTCTGTTTTTGGAGCTGTGTGCTGTGCTGAGCTGTGTGAGTCTGTCTGGAAGGGAACTCTAGATTTGCAAAACTCAAAGATATGTACAGTACATGTAAGTCAGGGATAATGTACAGCAAGCAGGTGGTTATTGTGAAATAAACCCCGACAGGGTGATGCTGGTCTTGAATCATCCTAAAGAGGATACTATTTAGCTATAGGGGAGAGTGGGGTAAGATGAGCCAGTGGGAAGTTGACCCAGGTTAGAAGGATGGTTGATGTTAGAAGGACATGGGAGTGGTGGAAAGTATTTAATTACTCAAAAAAGATGCATTTGCTTGTCAAAGCAAATTTATCCAGGCCAAAAAATGTGTATTATGCATGTTGGTGATTTGCTGTGTGTGTATGTATAAAGCCATGTGGATCATGTGGACATGTATACCATGTTCATCATATTAGCAGAGGTGTGGACTAGACAGAGGTGTTGGAGTCACATGACTTGGACTTGAGTCAGACTTTAATCATAAATTTGATGACTTGAGACTTGACTTTAACAAAATCAAAAAAAGACTTGCATCTCAACTTGGACTTCAACACCAATGACTTGTGACTTCCTTGGTCTTTTGCCTTTTGACTTGAAAATGCTTGAAACCTTCCCCCAAACCCAAAGATGAAAAAGTTGGTTATTTAAAAAGTGTGAATCAAAAAATCAGTTCATTTTCTTTCATTTCCTGCATCAACTAATGTTAATGCTATTTATTCTCAGCAGGTTGACACCTGACACTCAGAGCAAAGATAATTTGGTTCACACACTTTTTTGATTGTAAGTTATGTAATCACAGCAAATGGACGTGTATGACTGTCCATATTTACAACAGCAGATGTATAACTGAAATGCATTCTGAAACTGGGGATGGAAAATTGCAAAAAATATGAAATCTGACATAATATTGCTTTAAACTTTATTTTGTTGGTTTTGGTTGTTTAAGCTAGCCTCAAGAAAAGAAACACAGACTATTTGGAAATGGAAAATGCATTATTAAATGACTTTTTAAGTTATGCTCAGGTTTAACTTTAAAAAGTCAGATGGTCAGTTTACCCCCAAATTTATCACAGATGCATTCTGATAATTTAATTCAGGAGACAACCTGAAATGAAAGTAAATGCCTTATTTGTACTTCTTTCTCGTTGTCCCTTGTCTTGAGGACAACATAAGTAAAAATTGGCTCATCTTACCCCACTCTCCCCTATCAGTGCCTTTTGCTGAAACATGTTCAACTTTTCATCAAGTCACTGTGACGACTCACAGCCTGCATGAACTTCTAAAATAGGCTGACATGCTTTAGTAAGCTTTTGAAATGTTGAAGTCATTGTTATTCATGAAGTTAGTACTTAGTACTGTGCACCATTTTTCTTACACAAGGATTTAATGAAGGATGTTGGATGTGTATTTTATTCAACTATTGCATTGTACAACCGGCATTGACAAACTAGTGTTAGGCTATGCAGTATTATGTGGAATTGTGAGGAATACATTTAATATATTAATATTATATTAACATTATACTTTTCATTTAAAATTAGACAGGATGCCAGTGCCATTGTGCCAAAATGTTCTCCTTCTAGCCAGCAACACCTTCCCTTCCTTGTTCTATTTTACATCTCTTTTACTAAAGTTATTGCTATAAATATTGTTCAGTCATGTTGTTTACACAAAGTGTGGCGTGGGTTGTGTGGGTGGTAGTGTATTGCCAGGAGGGGGGAACCACAGTGATATGCCCTTCAATGGGAAATCACTCAGAAAACTATCCCATTTTAGCTTGAACACTTCCTTTTTACATAATATTAAAAATGCATTCTAATCCGGAGCACTCCTCCCCTGCATCTTCACTTCAAACGTCAGTTACATAATCGGCCTACTACAGTTTTATGAATCCAGGGTGACTGCCAGAGACTGATTTCCACCTTCTGTAGCAGTCAGGAAGAATGGAATACAGCCCCCTAGTTTGTCAACAGTTGATTTCTGTCTTTATGACTTGACAGGGGGGTGTCGCACAGATCAGAGTGAACAAGACGTTTCCAAGGCAATGAACACAACAGACTGGCTCCAGAATCAATTAAAAGTATAATAAAGTGACTGTACTGTATTATATTGCACTCAAAGTAAAACGTGCTCACAGCTCTGTGAGGCTGTTCTCTGAACTAAATGCTAATGCATGATAAAATGATCACACTAACAATTCCACGCAGCCTGTTCTCATTCCCAACTCATCACATGCTGACAATTTGTCACCGCCCCTCAGTGACTCATGAGGTTGTGCTGGGCCACTTTTTTTTTTTCTTTGACCTAGGAGAGCAGGGTTCATGTCCCTTGTGAAGCCAAAAGTTATTTAAAGTTCTCAGGGACATGTGTTGTGTGTTATGTGACTTTCGTGACGCTTCAGTGACCACATTCTCACACCCAAACATACCCAAGTAGTTTTTGTGCCTAAAGCTACAATAGTTTCACAACATTAACCACATATTAGAAAGGTTTTCTGGCAGCGTCCCATACAGTTTCTAAGGGGTACCTTGTGCCACAGGATGAAACACTGAGGCTATGTGACGAGTTGGGAGGAGAACAGGTTGTTCATGTTAGCTTAGTGTGCTAACATTTGCCACTTAACATAAAAAGTCATGTTAGCTGCTCTGCGGGACTAAAATCAGCATCCTAAGATGCTCACAATGACAATGCTAACATGTATACCATGTTTTTCATCCTAGCAGAGGTGTGGAATTGAGTCACATGACTTGGACTCAAGTCAGGCTTGAGTCACACATTTGATGACTTTAGACTTGACTTCATACAATCAAAAAAGACTTGCAACTTGACTTGGACTTTGACTTGTGACCTTTGACTTGAACACACTTGACACCTTCCACCAAACCTAATGACTGAAAAATTTAAATTAAATTTAGAAAGTGAGAATCCACATTAACATTAATGCACAAAAACTGCAAGGTGGTCAATGCCAGTATGTTAAAACATGCATGTTGAAAATTACAGATGGAGTTGCAACAACTTTCAGGTTTGTTCGACATTTAAAGTTGCACAAAAAGTGATCATTTTCTCCATTGTGTCAGTACATCACAACTTGTTTAGGACTTGAAACTTGGTCCCAAGTCCCATGTTTAGAGCTTGAGACTTGACTTGCCAAGACTTGAGACTTACTGGGGAATTGGTCCCACCTTTGCACGTTAGTTAAGCGTATTAGTGTGCTAGAATTTGCTAATTAGCAGTAGCCACAAAGTAAAGCAGAAGCTGATGGGAATCATTATTAGGTTTTCAGGTATTTGGTTAAGATTTTAACTGTGCAATAGGGCCAGACCATAAATGTGTGGACAAAACTTAAAAGAAAAGCATCCAATAGTTGTTTGTCCTTTATTTCCAAACCACCAAGGTTTACCTCACAGTGGCATGAGATGAAAACTCTGTAGATCACCAGTAAGTCAGTAGGATTGATCCTTTGGGGACCATGACTGTCTGTAAGAAATGTTATTGCAATCCATTTTATAGTTGTTGAGACATTACAGTCTGGACTAAAGTGAGGTGCAGGGAAGCATGGTGAGAGTTGAGGAGGGAAAAAACATCACAGAGGCAGGGAGTCATGCTGAAAAAAGTTAGGGAGACTTTTACTGTTGGTTTCTAAAAAAGAAAAAGAAACAACAAAAGAAAAACTTACAACTTTGTTCTCATTACTCAGCTCAGAACAGCTCTGGTGCTGCTCTGGAACCAGTCCAGTCTCTCTCTCATTGCTCTCACATATATAGCATGAGAGCCTGCCTCGCCAGTTCAAACTGGCCTGTCAGATCAGCACTGCAGAACTAATGGTTGACAAAATTACCAACAAATATGCATTGTTTTTCTTAGCTTGCTCAAAGCCTCATTTCATTCTTCAATGTGTAATCGTAAGTACTATACATTCAAAATTAGCTGTCATTTCATCAGTCATCCTTTGACCAATCAATCTGAGAATCTGCCTGTGCTACAGCAATATGAGGGCTCTTGTTGAGGTGTGTTTCCTCTTTCAACGTCAGCACAAGATGGCCTCCACAGGGGATTCAAACTCTGACAGGTTATGGCTTTGTTTACAGCATGTCTTTGATATATACTTAAGAAAAATGTGTTTCTAATGCTGTTGAGTACAGTTGTTTGTATTTCTCAAGTAATATTGAAAGTATATATTGAACAAAGAAAACAAAGAAATTGTGTGAAAGAATCTGTCCACTTTTCTTAACAAAAAAAAAAAAAGGAAATATCAAATTGTTAGTGAGGGAGTTGATGATTCCTCACAGTGGACCATGAATGTCTGTAAGAACATCCACAGAGCACAGCTGAAAATGGAGAGGCAACGTTCTTCATTTCAGAAAAATCATCTGGAAACAATAGTTGCAGAGAAATTTAAATTTTTACAAACAGTGAACCAACTGAACAGCCACGCCAAGAATCCTGCTGCTTAACTTTAGCTTGCATCAAAATTATGTATCATGCTTTAGTTGTCAGGAGGAAATAAATGAAGGAAATATGTCCACAGGTGTCATATGTTGACATGGTTTGATGGCTCTGGTGACTGATGTAGGGACGACTACAAAGCAGATTGTCAATGTTGAGCAGATGTCCTGAGGTAAAGAGATAATCCTCTCCCTTAAGTTTTCCTTATCAAAGCAAAATGCAACATTTCTCTCTCCTCAAAAAACACCCAGATACATGTCATCCTGTGCTGTCATGTCTTTGACTGAATGTAAACAACCTCAGCAGGGCTTGGATAGTAGTTAAATGTGTGTTGTGTGTGTGTGTGTGTGTGTGTGTGTGTGTGTGTGTGTGTGTGTGCCTGTGGTTGATCAGTTGAACAGTGCAGACAGGTAGAGGAGCAGTAGTGTTCAGCTGGTGGGACAGCAGCATCTGGCAACAGCCTCCCTGCCTGTGAGTGTGTGTACAGATAGCACTGAAAGTGTGTGCTTACCTAGAGGACGGTCCGAAAAACAGATCCAAAACTCCATGAGTGTGTCACCACGACCTTTAGATCAATGCTACACCAATGCACACACTCACAGTCACATTTGCAATACAGCTCCAGAAACAAAAAAACAAAAACAGACACCAATCCAAATTTCCCTTAAATCAGCATCTCTACATGTATGGCAGCCATTCTATTCCAGTGCTTGTGTTGAATTTCAAAACAGGCACACTTTATTCTACTTAATGAGGTACTGATTAAGTGATCACCTGAACCAAATCTTATTTAATAAAGAAAATGATTAAGCACACTGCTTGTGGTCATCACTACCCTCCTGCAACAGGACTAGCTGGATGGCAGAAACAGTGCAAGCAGTACCTAAAAAGTAACTGAAATCTCAAAATAACTACTGATCAGGCCAAATGTCATTAGTGAGAAGTAGGGATGCACCGATACCACTTTTTTTCAGACCAAGTACAAGTACTTTTGGGTACTTGCCGATACTGAGTGCTTAATAATGCCAATACAGTTCTTACAAAAACATGTATTATTTTCATTAGATGTTCCTCACTTTCTAAATGCAACAAATCATTGTCGCTGTTTCCTGCTGCAAGTGTAACCATTCTTGGGTTATTTGTAGTAAGTTACTTTACTGATTTTGTGTTCCTTATTAAGCTGCAGTTTAATGTGCACATGATATATTTCAGTTGGAATAATTCCACAACATTATTATGGACTGACAGAATTAAGGTTAATGTTACATATAATTATTTGATTATCATTGACAGCACTTTAACTAGTATTTTAATTACACATTTACATGTGTAGTGTTTAAGTCTCTTCTTCATGTCCCTCTTGAGACATGAAGAGCGAATGAGTTCCTACCTGCATTGTTTAGGGGGGGCAGGTATGAGTGTGGTGCCATGTGTGTAACGGTTTTGTTGACCCTGCTGTGAACCCCAAAGAGTGAAGCTGGATGTACTGAGCTGTCAGGCTGTTTTGGTGAAGATTAACAGGAGAATAAACAAGAGCATGCAACAAGAAGTTTCAGCAGCTTATTACCAAGAAAAGATGGTTACAGACTGGTGGCAGCTGTGTTTTTTCTTCGTCTTCGGATTAATTAGCCAGACATTCAACTAGTTTACACCTGCCAGGACTTATTGGACAGCAGCTGGCTTGCGTCTACAGGTGCACTCTGTGAGGTTGTTTCAGTTTTACATGGATTTACATGGAATTTTATGGACAGTTTCCAAAGTCGCTGCGGTCATTAAAGGATGATATTGAGGACAACAATTCTCTCGCTGTGAAACAGCGGTGAGACAAAAAAAGAGGGTAAGCATCAGCAAACTCCTTGAACTCTGTGTCGTGTTGGTTCTTTAGATGTTTTATCAAGTTGCTTGTGTCAAGCGGCTACTTTTCAGAGAGTGGTATTTGGGGTGGGGTATAGGACCAATGCCTAATGCTGGTGTCAGTATTGTTGCATCCCTAGTGAGAAGCAAAGAAGACCCAAGCTGAGATTTGCAAAAGACCACAAGGATTGGACCAGAGAGGACTGGAGTAAGGTCATCTTCTCTGCTGAGTTGATGATTGGATGCATTAATAAGAAATTCACTGCACACATTCATGTCCATGGGCGACGACTTAGGTCGAACATTGGACATATTTTTTCTGATTTTTCCCCAAATTTTCTATTCTGGGAACAAAGGCTCACTATGCCAATATCACTTCAGCATATTATCAAGCAGTGTTAATAATTAATGCTTTACTGATGAGAAGCATTTGAATTCCTGCACCCCCAACTTCAACCTTGGGGGGCATAAAACCCAACGCTCCCCCATACATGGTACCTATTTTCATGTCCCCCTCAGGATATAATTTAATAACTTAAAAGGGAAATTCAGCACTTTTTATGTGGGTGTCCAGTCAATTGAAGCAATACCATAGCAATATCCCACAGTGCAGCTGTATTGACGAGAAAGCTGAGTTTTCCTGCTGGAAAATCTGTTGTTCTTCCTGGATCCAGTGATGTCACAGTGATGTCGTTGGTGTTCAGGAAGAACTACAGGCTGTTTCAGCTTAGATTTCTAGAGCTTCTGAGTAGTTAGCGGGCATGCTAGATGAGTATTTTTGTCACCTAATGCTATGTTTTGGTCAACAATGTAGGCTGGTGATAGACAGCAATATGGACGTGCCTCAAAAGCAATGTATCCTGGTTCATGTAGGCACTGTTGGCACAGCTAAATGAGCAGGAGAGTTCAGCTTTCTTGGTCAGTACAGGACTCACTGAGGAATTTATTGATTCAGCAATCCACATGAAAAGTGTTGAATTTTCCCTTTAATAACTCTTTTTTCAGTTTTTATCTATCACCATCATCAGCAGATTAACATAATAATTTTGAGCATGTTAGCATGACCACTTTTTTTCCACTATTTGGGTGCAAGTAGCTCAGTCTGAGAGGACTTGTCCTGACTTTCCATTGATGCATATCCGTAGGTCCTGTTTGAGCATGTGTGGGTAAAACAACAACACAGTGAAAACATGTAATTTCCCCAAAAGGGATTAATAAATGAAACCTTCTTATTATTACAATTTTTCACATTTAGGCTTCTTTACTACATCTGACAAGGACCAAAACTAACTGTGCCTGTTGCCCAGGCTTTAGAGTGGTTGTAATTTTGTGTCGCCTTTCTTGACTTAAATGCAAATGTCTCTGCAGTGTGTTGCAGTGCTGAGGAGTGGATCCTGGAAGACCAAAGGCTGAACCATAAATTACTCTGTGACAAGGAATCAGTAACTAAATCACCTTGGAGCCCAGCACTCACAGGATATTAAGGTGGGATATTTCTGCCAGAGTCAGGCAAAGACTGCGTAGGAGGATGGATTAATCTCTGCAAACAGCTTCTGCTCACCCACAAAGCCTAAGTTTAGGTAATATTAAAGCAACAATCCAACAGTTTGAATGACCAGTCCCTGTCTTACTGTATCCCTGTGCTGGTGATGATTGATTACACTATGATTAATGAGGTGCAGACAGTCAATTCAAGGTGATGTTACAATGGAAATGTACAATACGTTCTGAAAATCAATCAGCAGTGACTTATTTTTAGCTGCCTTTAATACAAAATGTATGCATTATGGGTAATTTAAGTGCTAGGTTTTGATAAGGAAGAAGAATCATAAAACATGGACATAGTGTCTGTGACATCACCCATGGGCTTCTGAAGAGTCGCTATTCAGACATTGCCTGACTCTTCTCACTCCTGGCTATTCCAAAAATGTGAAAAGACGTGGAGTATGGCTGGAGCTGAGGTGGCCAAATGAAGTGGCTACGCAGTGGCTAGCCACCTGTGACAGAACCAGCTACCACACCCTTAGTTATACCTAACTTTAAGCTTTAAAATAAATTTAAACAGGTGAGATGTATTAAAATTTGCTCCAAAGAACACCAGTGAACCTTACACATCAACCTGTTTAGATCAGTTAAAACAAACCAAGATGAGTAAGCATGAAGTTAATCCTTCTGATCTCCAGGCAACACAATGATCTTCAGTCACAAAGAGCTGAAGAAGAAATAAAAGATTATTTGTATTATTAGACCGCAGATCAGCCGCAGTTATGAATAATGTCTAACAGGTAGAGACGGGATGAAAAGGATGCATCTTGTACCATAATGATTCAATGCTTATTACTGTGAGACTGCTGTCAGACACTTTTTAATGGACGTAATGAGCTGGCAAAAACACAGTAGGATGCAAACACAGTAGTTTGAACATATTTCTAGTTAATCAGAGAAAACACCCACACTCACATAATGACGTGTTACTAAATGATTTGTACGGCCAATACAGATCAATTATGAGATCGTTTTCTGAACAGACTGTGTATTCTTAAATTCACCTTTTAGCAAAGCGTCACCAGGCAAATTCAAAACTCACTGGCCTGAAGGTTTAGTTCCAGAAAAACTGTAAGTTGAGTCGCTCATTTTAATACAGTTCCCAGTATTTGTTCCAGTAAAAAGCTGCACCATGGGGTGCTGCCCAGAAACAAATGGGTTACTATAGGCAGGTCACTCAACGGTGAAATTAGTAAAACACTGGAGGTACCTCTAATGCAAAGTGTGAATAAAATTACCCCGAGGCTGACTTGGCTGACGTTACTCACCAGCCTTCCACACTGTGCCGTTCTTGCTGTCTTAGAGGAAAATTAACCGCTGCATAAATATGCTCTTTAAGGAGCTTTGGCAAAAACAGTATGCGATTATAATACTACACATAGGCTCACAATTAAGGTTGCAAAGAATTAAGTTGCAAATGAGTTTGCAAGCTTCTGACTCTTGTTTTACAAGACACACACTGAGTTCAATTGACCAACCAGTGCCAGAACAGAGAGCATTTCTCCTCAAGGTAAAAAGAAGACAATGCTTCAAAGCATGACATGACATGTACTGCATTTAGCAATTAGCATTTTGGAAATTTGCATTATTAAGACACTAGACATGATCAAATATATTTAGTTTCCAATAAAAGCCTGATTATCTCTATAAAGGTAAATAGAGGCCACTATTTGGCTATTAATGCATCACAGTGCATAGGCACAGCAAACCCCTCCATCTGTTGAATTACAAATGCCATTTAACTGAATTAAAAGGCAAAAAAATCAGCTGTTGTTGGTGTGAGAAGACAACTGTCCTTTGTGACAAGAGGCCTCAGACACACAGGAATTTAAAGTGATCAGCAAAAGACGAAGTAACTTAATATGACACTTCAGCACATTGTGCTGGGCTGCTGGTTGTGCTGGAGATGGGTCGAGAAAGGACAGTTTGACAACTTAACAAACAGGCCTCTGTTTGTGATGAACATTTGCAGTGGCAAGTGCATTGCCAAAGGGTCTACTGTGAACACAGGCAAACAAAAGAGTTATGATAAGACGATGAGAGTGTTTTATTGTTTGGCTATGTTTCAGATCCGATTTCACTTTGGACACTGATAGCTCGCCTTGTTATTTGTACTTGGCTTGACTGCTGTTGATATTTTCTCTCGGCGAAATAAGTTTAATTTCCTCTGTCCAATTTTAAATGAGGTTGTTTGTGTAATGGAATTCATGATAGATAAGAGTCCATTAAATTCTTTCATCAAAAATGGCAGTGGCCAGTCAATGAGACAGAACTGCTGCTGTGGATTGGGTTACAGACTAGACACTGATCATACTGCAGCAAGAGAAGCAAATATCTCTGAAAACACTGCATTCATCAATCACAGACACAACTGAACGAGCTTTTTACACAATACTGAGTCATAGGCCTATGTACAATTATGTACACTACACTCTAATTTTGTTTTATTAACAAAAAGTGAAGAACTTAGACGGAGGTGCATCCAAGGCGTTGTTTTGCAAGTCACAATAAGACTCAAGTCTTTGCACTCAAGTCCAGAGGCATGTCCCAAGTCCTAATCTTTGAGTTTCTAGTTACTTAACTGTCAAGATATTGTAGCTAAATATTAGCTGTCTTGTGCACCTTAAAATATTGAACAAGGTTCAAAGCTATGTCTCTGTCTGTATTTTTTTACCTGCACATTTTGCATGCTACAGTTGTTTTTTTTTTTTTTATTGACCACCATCAGATCTTCATGTTTCTCTCCTGCAACTTGATTGGATGCTGTCGGATTTGTTCAAACACACTGGATCTGGGGAATTAAATGTCAACTTGCTGAAAATGATTAAAATTAATGTTAGCTGATTTTGGAAATGAAGGCAAATGAATTGATTTGCAGATTCACACTTTTTAATATTTGGGTTGGGGGAAAGGTATTTTCAAGTCAAAAGGCTCAAGTCCAAGTTAAGACACTGGTCAATGGTGTTAAAGTCCAAATGAAATTGAGTCTCTTTTGATTTTGCCATGTCTTAAATCATGAAATTTGGGATTTGAGTTCAGGTCACGTGACTGCAGCTCACACCTCTGCTGACAGATATAAGCTAATAATGCTTAAAAAAAGCCTGCTGATCTCTGATCTCTTGATTGTCTGTTCTGAGTATGTGTGTCCAAAAAGATATCCTCTGACAGACTGTGACAATGTTTTGACAGTTTTTGTTGTAAAATAATATTTTCTGTCCAAAATGAAAGGAGTTTTTTCTCCTGGGAGCTTGAGGGAACTAAGTAAATTTTGTGGCAACCCACTGATTAAATTTAATAGATATTTTTGTGGAAAAGTAGAACTTTTGGTGTGTGGTCAGGGAGGCACAAAATGTCCTCTGGGAATTTAAAAGCAGTAGACTTAAAACAGACTAAAGCCAATGCAGACCCCAGCAGTGTTTAATGACATACAGGGGAACAATGAAGTGATTGAGCTGCAAGGCTCCCTGAGCTCTCAGCCTGATTTGCTGCAATAAAAGCCAAATGATTATTTAGAGAGAATAAAGCTACTATTAAACACAATTGACTCCAGGCAAGACCTTATAAGCATGGCAGAGAGCTCTAATGTTCCTTTAGCAAATATTTAACTCTCCCGCTATTCTGATAAATAGAGGCAGCAAACCCACATGCTGAAAACCAATCCCCCTTCTGTCCTGCAGCCTGCGTGAGCTGAGGCAGGGGACAGCTGTGGACATAGTAAGTACTATTTCTTTTTGGCAGTGTGCTGTATATTTACAGTAAAAAAATCTAAATTTGCTAAAAGGTGATCAATAACAGATTTGAGCACAGCTTCCTGAAGGACACACCCATTCATCTACATCACAGTTTGATTATGGCAGTAATTTGTAAACTGGAACACAGAAGTGTAAAAAAAAATCATGTATTTTCTTGTAGAACAGTAAAACAGATGTGAATGACTTAAAGTACATGTTCATACAATACCAGCTAAGGGATTAGATATTAGACATTTTTCATATTCAGCTATTTATGGTTGTAATTAAGCTTAGCACTAGGGCTGGGTATCAGTACTCAAAAACTTTAAACTATCGATTGAAATAATGCAGTACCAAGTAGTACCAAAACTTCTCCGGTCAAACAGTACCTTCAATCGATCCTTTTTGTATCCAGGCCCTATAAAAAAATACTATTTATATGATTTTGCCCACAATAAATCCTACATGTCACTTGCTGGAAGTGCTGTGACAGAAGTACAAAACAAAACTCAAGTAACTTAAAAGTTTAAATAAGTCAATGTTGACTTTTGGTTTCATGTGGGACACAAACCTCAGTCTCCTGGGAGAAAGTTTTGTGTTTGTTTCACCCATCCATCCACTCCACCTTCCTATGGCCACTAGAGGACACCACCTAATAATAAATGTAAATATGGGTCGTTATCACAGACGTATAATAGAGCCTAGACATGGCGTTGCCGTTGTTTCCAAACTGTAAAACTGTTGACAGGACGCCTCAAGCTGTAAACGAGGTCAATTCTGACTCTTTCTATGATTATTTTTTTGACCCATGGTGGTTTTATATTTGTAAAACTTTCCTAGAGCCAAGAAAAGCAATTTTAAAATCCATTATGTCATCACAATGTAAGTCTGTCGACCAAACACTATAGACATTTTTTTTGAAATATCAAAAATTTATAAAATTGAAACCTAAAAATCTGTCCAAAAGATATAATATTGTTTCATTTCTGAGTCATTGCTTTAGCTGTTACACCATCTATAGAATAATTTGTTTTTAGCTGTATGTAGCTCCTATATTCTGATTGCATTGTAAGACAATAATATCCATCAAAGCAGGCTGCCCTTGAAGTTTCCCTCACAAGGACCTCCAGTATCTATGTGAATTATGACTGTCAGGGACAAAGGAGAAAGTAGCGTGATGTTATTATGGGAATTGAAACTGGATGGGATGGCTCATCAAAAATGTGACATTGACATGGGAGAATGGATGCTGTCCTGTATGGAAGTCATCAATGTCTACAAAATTTCATGGCAATTCATCCAAGACATTTTACTGTGATCCAAAGTGATGGATCAATGGACCAACCAACCGACAATCACACTGAGATTGCTATTTACAGAGCCATCCCACCACAATGGCTAAGAAATAAGTAAAATTGTCAACTTTGTCATTAGCCATGAGCTCATGCCATTAAAATGGAGCATGAATGGCCGATGGATCTACTGACCAACCATCAGACCGACCGACCATCAGACTGACAGTCACACTGACATTGCCATCCATAGAGCCATCGCACCGCAATGGCTGAAAATAAGTGTAAAATGTCAACTTAGTCATTAGCCATGGATTCATGACATAAATATGGAGCATGAATGGCTGAGGGATCAACTAATCAGCCAACCATCAGACCATGTTGACCAAAATGATTTATCCTCTGGGAATCGCCAATGTTTCTACAAAATGTCATGGAAATCCATCCAAGACATTTCACTCTGGACCAAAATGGTGGACTGACTGGCCAACTGACCGACCATCACACTGAGATTTCCATCCATAAAGCCATCCAACTACAATGACTAAAAAAATAACTAAACATGTCAACTTAGTCATTAGCCATGGGCTCATGACATCAAAATTGAGCATGAATGGTGGATTGATCAACTGACTAACCGATCATCAGACTGACCGACTAACCATCAGACTACGTAGACTAAAATGATTTATCCTCTGGAAATCATCAACATCTGGACAAAATATCATGGCAATCTATCCAAGACATTTCACTCTGGACCAAAGTGGTGGACTGATGAACAGACCAATCGACTGAGCGACTGACTGACCATCACACTGAGATTGCCATCCACAGAGCCATACCACCACAATGGCCAAAAATTACGTAAGACATTAGCCATGGGTTCATGACATTAAAATGGAGCATGAATGGCTAACTAACCATCATACTGACATTGCTATCCATTGAGCCATCCCAGTAACATGCCTAAAAACTGTAAAATGGTCATTAGCCATGGGTTCATGACATTAAGATGCCGCATGAATGTGCTCAGTATCTCTGCATTAGGAGATATCATGTGCAAACACAAGAGAAAAGTTTGTGGAGTGAACACAATTGAACAGTTCATCATGTAGGGACAAATTGGTGACCAGACCAGTGAAGCCGCTGAAAAGCACTGGCACCCTTTGGCCCAAACTCTTAACAGGCCAAAACACATTCTGAAGTGTCTGTTAAAAGTTCACTTAATTAAATTGATAAGTATTGTGTCAGCCTGATGATAATTTTATTCAGTGTTAATAAAGAAAAGTGACTTGGGAGTGAGTGGACAGACATTAGTAGAAGACAAGTCATCTCCACACAGAGGGGAGGAAGGAGCCATCTATTTCCCATGGGCTCTGCAGGCCTTGGCAGTGGCAGCGCTATGACAATATCTCTATTAGGAGTGATAGAAAGCGTGTCGCTTCCACATTATTAACTGTGCTGCAGGTCTGAGATCAGCATACAGTGGCTGAGAGTAATGCCTGCTGCCATCTCTGTAATGTACACTCCAGTGCTGCCACCAGCCTCTCCTTCTCCACACTGCCAAGGTCATTTGACCTGATTGGTATCAAAACATATTAATAAACCATTCGTTCCAATTACACAGAGGGTGAGCTGGCAGAGAAATGCAGGCTTAGGAGAGGCTTCAATGGACATAATGCACACTGTGGTGACTGCATTGTGCTACAGTCACTGATAGAATGTACTGCACCACTGCAGCACTTAACTGACATTATCACCTTTGATATGAAACTCATGCATTTGAATTTAAATGTCTTTTAAAAAATTTAGTCAGTCTGCCTTACTTTCTTTTTATAGTGATGGTCTCACCACTAAAAACAACAACTGGAAAAATATTTCTTTGTACTTCTTAGTTCCTACAGTTTTAACCTCCCTCAACACCAGAAACAGACAACATCATCTTTTTCAAGCAAAACCACTCACAGCATCCACTGGATGAAACATGGCTTATGAAGCACGACCCCTCTGCCACTGTGGAGCTGAACAGATTCACTCTCATCAGGATGGACCGAAATACAGGCTGCGGTAAGAGTAAAGATGGAGGGGTCGGCATGTTCATAAATGAGAAGTACTGCAATCCAACCCAGATTACAACTAAGCACACAATTTGGACTAAAGACACTGAAGTCTTAGCTCTTAAAATACAGCCATACTACCTGCCAAGGGAGATAAATCAGATTCAGCAGCCAAAACATTTCATGACCAGGGGTCTGTACTACGAAGCAGGTTCAACATGCCCAGGGTATCTTTAAGTGATCTGGCTTGACTAAACCTGACAAAAGCAAAGATTAGTGGTCACCCGAAGCTGGTTATCACTTGGTGAGTCAACCCAGGGATTCCCAATCTGGACACGAGCGCGTTCACATAAACGGGGCGGCATTTGCGGCATCTGACCAATCGCAGCAGAGACAAGACTACTGACATCACACCAGCATATTTTACAAATGAAGAGCAAACTGTAGTATTAGAATAATAATAAAGAAATATAAATAATAAAGAAGGTGACCGTATCTATCATTATCCAGACTGAAAGAAACACTCCTGCAGCTAACACATGCAGAAGGGACAGCTGACTAAAGAAAAAAGAAATCACAGACTGTGTGAATAATAATAATGATAATACATTTATTCTACAGAGCGCTTTTCAGGATCCTCAAAGACACTTTACATCAGTTAAAATCTTCAAAGAAAACACACACTAATCACACATTAAAAATAGTTCAAGGTGTAAATTAATAGTCCTCTCACTGCATCTCCAAAGCCTCTCATGTGCTCTCAGAGGTGTTTTCAGAAGATGCCTGCTGTTTTCACCTGGAAAAAACACTTTGGACACAGAGTCTGTTAATATCACTGCTCCATCATTAAAGCACAAGTAGATCTGATTATAATTACATTTGTGTACTCATTTAAATTAATGTGTCACTTAGACGTATTCTTATGGTGAGTGAGACAGTTTTAATCTCTTTCTTTCAGCTGCACCCAGTGATGTCAGACTGACTTGGGAGAGAAATATATAGTTTAATACATTTACTGATCACCTGTCTATCATCTGACAAATGACAGATGATCAAATGTATTAAATTATATATATGTGAGTACAATCCTCTCTTCTTTATATGGATACATTCAGGATAACGCACCAGTCAGTCAGAGCGCAGTATAAAACAGACTTGGGAGCAAATAGAATGTAAATATAAATACGTAATTCAAAGTGGTCAGAAGGCTGACTCATCTTTTAAGTACAAGAAGTTCAAGGCTTTAAGTCCTCAATCAGTCTCTTGTTGGATGAAATTGGTGTATAAAAGCACAAAGAAAACACTTTTCCTTCCTCCACACACTGAGCTCCACAGGATCTTGGTGACACCCAGTGCTGTTTAATGAAGCGATTTGATTGGTCAGCAGTCAGCGCATTATCCATATCAATCTCTAAATCTGAAACATAACCTGCTCCGGAGCAGGTTAGGCATTCAGTTGCCATGGCAGTGTACCCCGGTAAGAAGTGAACCACCGTCGTCAATAACCACAAATCCTATGTCGTAGTGCAGGTCCCTGGTATCTGAGGCAGAGACTGAGTATCCCAATGCTGTAAAGCTCATACTGGGATATTTTAATTCATGCAGTCTATCAGGAACCCTACTTATCCTATCTTATCACCAATATGTCACTTGTCCTACCTGAAATGATCCCTGCCCAGACTTCTGCTATGGTAACATAATTGGGGCGTATTCCTCCAAGGTGTCACCATACCTCAGTTGCTTGGATCACAACATGGTGTGGTTGTCCCAGCTGCAGCGCAACAAGGCTATAAAAAGGTGGGAATTAAAAGCTGGACTCCTGGTGCCACTGAGGCCCTCCAGGACTGCTTGCAGTCCTCTGAGTGGGCAGTGCTGATAAGATAAGGGATAAGATAGACTTTATTGATCCAGGAGTCAGCAGATGCTGTCTTGGATTACATTTGTCTCTCTGAGGAGTTTGTTAGCTCTAAATAGATGGTACCTATCTACCCAAACAACAAACCTCGGGTAACTCGGGAATTAAAGCGGCGCCTCTAATCAGAAAAAAATGGTATTTATAGCAGGGGGTAGCAAGGATGAAATCAAACAAATACAGAAGCTTCCAGAAACTTCCAGATCAAAGAGTGCGAAGCAGCCTATAAAGATAAAGTGGAAAATTTCTTTAAAGTATATGACAGCAGGAAGTAGTGATGGGAAGTCTGGCTCTTTTCAAAGATTCGGCTCTTTTGGCTCGGCTCCCTTAGAAGAGCCGGCTCTTACGGCTTCCAAATGGCTCTTCATTTAGTATCACTGGGAGCCTCCTATTTTAGCCTAATTTAGCAATTATGAATGGTTTGTGTGTTGGTAAGCAATTTTTTATTCACTGTTTTCATAAAAGCCTTATTTTTATGCATTTTTTTTTCTTTTTGTTCTTTTTGTTTGTTTGTATTATTGTTTAACATTTTAATCAGGTTTGTTGTTGACCCTGCTCTGATGGATATTTTCATTTTACAAATTCTGCACTCAGCTTTGCAGTCTCCAATATCATTGAAATCCAGCCAGATGCTGCTTCTTTGGGGGTTGTGGCTCATTTCACTAAGTGAAGAAATGAGTGAAAAGTAAAGTTCACTTTTTCCACATGCGCTTGTATTTAAATCCGGCCCCCTGTCTCTCTGTCGCTCTGTGTACCTGGCCTGTACCACTACACTCGCTGTCTTCAGAGCATCTGCCCCCCTTCCTACTTTCACATAATGGTATGATCCTAATCTGTCCTCGCATGGTGAGCCCATCAAAATAAAGTCCCGCCCCTGCCTGCATGGATTCTCAGCAGAGCTGAGCAGAAGTGGCTGAAGATTCGGCTCTCCACAACGGGAGTCAGCTCTTCTCGTTCGCTACAAAGAATTGGCTCTTAGAGCCAGTTTGTTTGCGAATGACACATCACTAGCAGGAAAGCTTGGCAGGGCGTTCTACTTAGTTTGTAGTTTCCACCTACCTCCACACCAAAAACATACATCATCTGTTTCAAGCAAATCCACTCACGGCATCAACTGGAAGAAGTCGAAGGTCATGGACCAGGAGTTGAGTGGACAACCAGAGAGAGCTCAAGGAGGACATTCTGACACCAGAAACAGAGGTTACCATTTTCCCAAATACACAGTACAACCACATGGTAAATTGTGACTGAAGTTCCTCAGCCATCTCTGTTTGCTGAATGAAGACTGTGAGATCACCTGACTTTACCTCTAGCTAACATTTTGCTTCAAATTGCTCAGTGGATTGCCTTGAAGTTTGGCACAGACATTGGCCCCATTTGTCCAGCCTGCTGAGATTGAAATCTTTAAAATCAGCTCACAAATATGGTTTAATTTTTTATAGAAGGCTCAGTAATTTCCTGAAACAGCTGGTCACTGTAGTTTTGATTAAAATTTACGTTTGATTCAACAGGAAGAAATAGTGCATTTCTTGGGGACTATTTTCAGCAGCAGATTAATCTACATTTGGTGCTCTGGTGAGCATTTAGGGCAGCGAGTCAAAATAAAACTACGGTGTGAGTGTTCATAGGAACATGTGGTGGCATGTTCCTTCATTACTATGAACACAGCACGACCATGTGGTGCATGTTATGGTTTTTGGACAAAAATGGAGCTCTATGACATAAAGAAAAAAAGATATATCAGGCTTTGATACACATAGTGCTTGTTAAGGCTCATTTATGATAAATGTTAGACATGAATACAGATGGAACCTTGCCTTTGTGTTAATTTCGTCTGTAGTTCTGCACATTTTGTTACAGATGTAACAAAGCAGTACCTCCAGAAGTCATGAGGGGCAGTGTAGCAGTGTAGCCAGTTGTTCTATTAAGACACAACCACAGAACACTTTGAAGAAGTATTAAAATTCCTCAAGTATTATCATCAGTTAGTTAGAGAAAAGAATTCTTCACCTACATGTCACAACATACACCACCACCACAACTCTGCCTCCGCTTTTACCTCTTTCCCAAGAGGAAATTAGGAATCTCATCCAGCTTTGCCATATTTGTCACTGTCAGAAACTTTTGACTCTTCTTCAGCGCCCTCTGGTGGATTTATTGCTTCCACTCCAACATAAAGGACACTTGGTTACATTATTTATTTCATCATCTATTTCTGTATGTAAAGGAGAATGAGACTTTAGTTGGATACAGACTTATTAGTGTTGGTTTTCACATTTTCATACCTAAACGAGAGAATAGATCAGTGCTAATGACTCCAAAGTGACATATGACCGGTGGAAAGTACTGGCACTGACAGATGTAACGGACCTAAAGTAAGATACAGAAGGAAATGTATTTTAGTATTCACCGCAGTTTGGGTAGGCTTGGGTACCAAAACAACTTGGTCATGTTTTGGAAAGGATCATGGTTTAGGTTCAAATAAGTATATTACGTATGTTACATAAGTCACATGACATAATTCAGTGGCATCATATTGTAAAGTCGGCCCTGCGATG
This sequence comes from Lutjanus argentimaculatus, assembly GCA_034769285.1. Taxonomy (NCBI): domain Eukaryota; kingdom Metazoa; phylum Chordata; class Actinopteri; order Lutjaniformes; family Lutjanidae; genus Lutjanus; species Lutjanus argentimaculatus. Next base: position 1,100,475 of record JAWZSL010000049.1, read on the forward strand.
TACTGGCGGCTTGTCCAGGGTGTACCCCGCCTCTCGCCCAATGTCAGCTGGGATAGGCTCCAGCCACCCGCGACCCTCACGGATAAGCGGTTACAGAAAATGGATGGATGGATATTGTAAAGTCACATAAGCCAATTGTTTCAATGGTTGTGAAACGGTCACAGTGTTGGTAGGGTTAGGCAAAAAATTACTGGGTTAGGTTTAGGGAGTTTATCATGGTTTGGGGTAAAGTAAATATGTATAAGTAAGTATGACATAGGCCTGGATGGGCTGGACTGTGCACATGATTGTTGATACATAACATACATACAGAATATCATCACAATTATGTTTTAAGTGCCACAATTTCCACATGATGTCACACCTCAGAATGCAGCCAAACAAATAGTTGGGTAAAGTATTAAAATGTTAAAAATGCTGTGTCTTCATGAGATATCACTTTGGCTCATTACATACTCTCATTGGTTCACTTGCTTCATTGATAATTGAAGTCATATTTCAAAGGCTTGGCGACCAGTCTGGGGACTTGCCAATCACGCTCCAGAAGCCTCTGCTGACATTCAGTGGCCTTTTCACATTTTCTCTCGGGAGCTGAAATAATAAATCCCATGACTTCACTGACCCTCAACGCACCACATGAGGAGCAAAGGCAAAGGGAAGGCACGCAGGACATCCTGCCTGATTTCTATGCAAATCGATTATCAGCAGCAAATACAGTATGCAAATGTGTTCACACACACAGATTCTCCAATGTGACCCTGAATTAAAGGGGAGCCAGGTAAGAGAAGAGCACATATAGGAGAATAATAAACAGAGGTCACATACAGCAGCATCTTACAAGGCCTCATGGATCTGTGGGGAGGAGCGACTTCTTTTTCCAATATGTCAGTGTTTATTCACCAGCCATTACCAGCCTGTTCAGATATATGATTTTTGTCACTAACTCAATTCAACACATTTAAAAGCACATTTTGAAAAGGTCAGAATTGATCATCATGGCTATTCTTCCTTTATTATCTAATAAGATACAGTGATTATTTTGTGTATGTGAATCAGAATGACTATCAGTGAGGTCAGTGTCCTTATTAATTGATCCTTCGCCAAGCACTGCCCTCCTTAGTTACTGTTGCTATACCTGCCAAGCTTTCCATTCTCGCACTGTATTTATGCAGTTTATGGTGATATCAGTGGCAGATTTAACATCAAAATTGGGAGTAATTGTTGAAACACGAGGTCTGTGATTTCTTAGATAAGTAAACTAAAGCAGATTCTTGTTTCTAGCTGACAACAGTAAATTTTGTCGGCTAAAATAATGACACAAGTACATTTTGTAGGTGTATCTGGCTGATCTAAGCTAGTGCTAACTTAACTTGAGTCCCTCTGACACGTTTTAAAACAAGAACCCTGTGAAAGTGTAAATGTAAAGCAGTGTTAATTTTGAGAAGAATTTTTAATTTCATTTTAGTCTTAGTCACTCACCAAAGACTGGATTTAGTTAAAGTCACATTTTAGTCTTTTAGTTTAGTTTTGTTTTAGTTAAAATTTAGTCTGTGGAAATCAGTTTTAGTTTTAGTCTCATTTTAGTCTTTTTAAGTAATTTGACAGTTTTGTTATACTGTACTAGAGTTTGCAAAATGATGTTTGTCATGGTAGTAAAAACTCCATTGTAAGCATACCTTTAACTATGTGTTTAGTCATTTCAACTAAGAATGTACCATATTACTCTTGTATAATAAAAAATGTCTAAGGTCTGTTAGAAAAAGTGCAATACATAATAATGTTCTTCACAAGTTCTTGTTTATTTTCTGTGTATCTGAACAAATTACTTACACCTAGACTAAATTGATACAATCCGATTGTATATTGGCGACTGAAGGGATGAACAACGATCGTTTTTTCCCTTGGCGATACTACCAGAGGTTGTGGCGAATGCGCAGTTAAGAGAGAGAGAGAGAGACAGACAGACAGAGACAGACAGACAAACAGATAGGCAGAGAGACAGAGGGAGAGAGACAGAGGGAGAGGGAGAGGTGTGTGTGTGTGCGTGCCTATGACTATAATTAATTAATTAACAAGAACAAAGCATCATGAATTCAAACACTTCTGACCCTTAGTGCAGTTAGGAGAGTAAGTTGTGGCTTTACCATCTAAGACACAACAGGATGTCTGCCACCAGTTAGTTCAAAATATTAAATGATGAGTATGCAAAGTGTGCGCTGTGCTGTCTAAAGGAGGGATCAAACGCACCGAACTGAGGTTCAAGGAGAACTTTGGTGCCACATTTAAATCTCAGACAAAACTCCAAGTGAAAGCCCAAATCTTCAAGAACACTGGATTCATACTTTTCCAAATGACTTCTGGGTTAAATACTGTCAGAGATGCAGCATACGGACGGATTTACCTCCAACAGTTGGCAGTAGTGAAATGCGTCTATCACAGAAGAAAGACGCTAAAATCTCCCGAAGAATCCAATCCAAACCTCGGTGAATAAAAGGTTGTTTTTTTTAAAATAAATATATAATTCTAACTTGTGATCACTGACTTTATTAAGCCGACTGTATCTAACACCGGGACACGCACCGGGCCAGCCTTATGCTGGAGACACAGCACCAGCATCTGAACAAACGCAAACAAAATAAGGGATCCGTGTCAGCTTAATATCATGACTTTAAAAGCATTGAATTACTTGCCTTAACGAATTTCGTTAGAATAAAATATGAAGAATTGTAAAATATCATTTTTATGAGGCTGTTCAGTCAGACAGCGACAGATCACAAGTAATTAACTTCTATCATCCTGGCAGTCTAGTGAAGATCAAGCTACATGCGGCTTGTTCAGTCAGTTTTGTGTTCATTATAATGTTGATAGTGCTGAAATGACATTTTCTGCCTAAATAATTAATACCTCTATAATACACTACTCTGAGCCTTAAGGTGGAGCAGCCATTCAGTACATGTTGTTACTGTGTAACAAAATCTGATGTGTTGCGTGAAATGCATCAGTATGCATTAATGTGGCGGCTGCGGAGTCTTCGTCCACCCCCGCCGCTCATCATAATTGCTGTCATTCCCGCTGTGGAACCAAGGCGTCTGGACGTGCACCACCACCGCGCGGAAGGCGGGGGGAGGTCATCCAATCAGAAAGATAGACTGAGAGTTTAAATGTGAGTTAAGACAATTAATTGGTTAAAAAGGAAAACGATCAAGACATTGAGGATGGTTGTAATCCAGATTGTCCGGCCAGCCAGCGTCATCTTTTTCGTCACGTTTTTACTCGTCAGTTGATAATGAACAGAGATTTCATTTTAATTTTTGTTGTCAGTACTTCTTAAATTTACGTTCTCGTCACAAATTAGTCACAGAATAAAGGGTCGTCAATGAAAAGTTTTCGTTTAAGTTTTAGTTGACAAAATTAACACTGATGTAAAGTTACATAAAGGCTACTTACATGATGTAACATTCATGCTAAATGAGGCTAAAGCTAGCTTACATCTAAGCAAACATTGGTCAGATGGTGAAAGAGGGGAGGTATATGTATATGATAGATGACAGAAATACGCTCATTATTAATGTGGGAAGAGGAAGCACAGGGACTTGATTCATGCAGTGGACCTTGAGACAGGTCACCCAGCTGGACCGCGATCGCAGAAGAGAGCTGAGATAAGAGCTCAGATAACCCGGCTTAGACCTGAGACAGCGATCCAGAGAGAAGACGCATCATCGTCGGCCCACTCTCTGATTCTGCTTTGATTCAAACACCCACAGAACAAACACAGATGCAGTGGTATCTATCAAGTTTATCTGGAGGTAAAGTTACTGCAGCTAGTAAGCTAGCATTAGTTAGCCGGACATGCCAACATTCGAAGCTTATGTTACAGCAGTTGAAGAAGAGTTTCATCCATTCACCACCACATGTGCTCTTGTGTCTCACGTTTAAAGACCAAAAAAAAAAAGATGCCACCGTCCAGATTCATGAAACACCCAGTATCATTCTCCTCAGAGCCTCGTGCACACCGCTTCAACAATAAAAAGCTTGTCAGCACTAGTTATGGTTGCTACCCTACAACTGGAGAGGTGCTGTTTGGAGGTGGGGTTTAGTGAAGGGCTCAATACACTGAGCAACAACACTAGTGCTACTTTAGCTTTTGATTATTATGAGGAAATCTGAATAGATCAAAATCATGAATAGGCCAAAACCAGCAGCTTATTACCTGTAAGAAGTCTAGTCTGTATAGCCTGATGTACAGTACATTAACTATGTACTGTACATCAGAAGAATTAGATGCATTTACTGATTGGGTTCCTCTAAAGCCTCCCATGTGCCGTGAATGTAGCTCATGCTCCCATACCATAGAGCTTCACTATTACTGAAACCTATTAGAAACACATAAAGGACTCTCATTATTGCACCTGGCTAACATTTACATCGGACAAGGCCAGTACAGTAAAAGTGATGAATTCTCCTCTCAGAAATCTTTTCTTCCTTTTATGTGTTATATTTTCCTTTAGAAATCATTGGTAATATGCTGTAAGGACAGCAATACAGAAGTCTTCTTGGGTCCTTCAAGAGGTGAGAGGAAAGGACATCTCTCATTAGAAGTTGGAAATACATGAGAGTGAAGACTTAAGAAGGAGGACAGGAACCTATGGCAGTTAACAAGCTGCTTCATACTGGCACATTGACACATGCTCGCTGCTAACTTAAACAGACAGTTCACCCCAAAATCATGCCATGTTGTGAGCAGGTTCATGTCGAAACTACTTTCTTAGAATGAAAGTAGGTTCAGTTAATTCTACCGCAGTGAGAAAGTAGTTCCTAAATGAAACTGTTCAGAGCAAGGTCTATGGGTAATTTTGAGCAACCAGTCATGATTTCTGGTCAGTGTCTCTTCATCTTAAACTTCTGCTGCACTCAAATGGCCAAAGCATCAGTTATTGCAGGTAAAAACCCTTGTACACCCAGGTTTTGCATCTTTTCACTCTTACCACATTGTGTGAGGCGTAAAAGCGTTAGAAGTTGTAGTGAAATGATTAAAAGACTCAATGAAAACTTGATCAGGCCTTTTCCACCAACATTTCCATTTCCATTTTTCATACCTATTTTTGAACTAAGTGAAGGATTTCAACCTTTGACCTTCCTTGAACTGAAGTGCAAATAAATTGGTTACATCATATCCTACAGGGTGTAGTGCTTTGTGCAAAGCCCTCCTTTAATGACGCATCCTGGTTCCACTTAATACTTGTGGAACCAGGTGCACCCCTGTGGCTCAGTTGGTAGAATATGCGCACCATGTACTGAGGCTATCTGCCCTCTGCTGCAGCTGCGGGTTCGACTCCCACCTGTGGCGCATTTGCTGTGCATCATCCCCTCTTTACTTTGTCAAATAAAGGCAAAAATGTGCAAAGAACAGTCAATCAAAATATGAATAAATAGATAAAAAATATACTGGTGGAAACATTTACTAGGTAGCTGTAAAGTTCCAAAACTCTTGGACAGAATCAAGAACCACAACACTAGCAGTGGTTGGTTAGCAGTTTGCAGGTCAGTAAGCACACTTCAAAATCCTATTTCTTTTTACTTACTTCAATACATTGTATGTGTGTCAAAGCACCTCTGCATACAGTGGTGCACAACAGTACTGCGGTACATCCGTTGTAGACACATGAAGGACTGAAACTTTTAATAAACTGAGACTTTTAATACTCTGGTATAGACAACATGTTACACAAACATCCGTACAAATTCAAACTTTAACCCTCAACTTATTTTATGCTTCTACTGCTTTCCTCTGAGGAAAATTGCTGCACAAGTGGGGATGAAGAGGTCACATCATGTCTTGATCTTGGTAAATCAGTGTGGCCCGTTTTCCCCTCTGACCTCAGCTTGACTCTCAGACTTGTATAAACTTGGTTCTCACACTGTCAGTTTTTGAGATTCCTGTCACAAAGTCTGTCCAGGTGGAGGAGAGTCTCCAGTGTGGAGGATGAAGTCGTGATGTTATCAGAGAGACAGGTTGACAGTGCCAAGGGCTGCTGTATTGACCGTGTAATCCCTGACAATAGACTTTTCCTTGATCTGGCATTGACACGGATTTACAGGTAATTACTGCTTCTCACCCAGCCACAGAGAGACCAAAGGAAGAGAGACAGACGTAACCCAGCTAACCCAGAGTTCCACTGTCTCTGCAGAGTCGCAGCTGTGTGCACTGCCATCTAGGATTAAATTAGATCCTTATGTGTCCCAAACCATGCCCTCAGACATGTGTTACTGAGGTCAAACTACCTGTTCCCACTGTAAGCCACTTGTTTGATGTGTCACTCTGTTCTGAATGATTGTGGAGATTTTCTAAAAGGGCTGCTGCTCTACAGCCGCAGAGTACTGATGACATGTTGCTTTAAAGATTACAGAGAAGAAGGTTTTCTTGGACTGCAACCAATTTCTACCCAAAGCTGTATTTTCTGTGCTTGCGCACTGGGTTTGGACAATGTCTACGGAATTGGAATATCACAATTTCCATAGTGAAACATCACGATGCACAATATTATCATTCCTAGTTTCTAAAAGGGTCTTCATCAAGAAAATGATAAACACAACATGGAGACATAGAAAATAAAACAAAATGGTTGCTGCTGTTCATTTGCACTGACACACATGTCAAAAGTGGAACTTAAGCAAGAACTCTATGGCAACTCCAAGAGGACAAACAATAATGACTGTCAGCCATCGCAATGGACGATGGTATCATCCAATGGCCTTAATTTACACAGGGCAGTTTATATTCCTACATGCCCTTGCAGAGGGGCCCAATCCAGCAGATTAATCCGCAGTTGGTGCTCTAGTGAGTATTAAGGGCAGTAGAACAGTATATGTCACACTGAATCAAAATAAACTAGAGTACGTGTGTTCAGGGTAATGAAAATATCACCCAGTTAAACAGTGTGGCTCACTCATTTTTGGTTTGTCTGTGCTGAATGTGGTCACATGTTGCCGTATATTCTTTCACAGCCTATATTTAACCGTACTGTCATTTTCAATATCAAAAGACTGACAATCCATGCTGATTTTACAATCTGTCCAATTTTGCTGATAACAACATCACATGTACAGTTCAGGGCTCTTTGAAAAGATTTAGAAAAATTTGGCACTCTTTTAGCTATTATGCAAACATATTAGATGCAAACACCTTAAATTAATAGTCCCCCACATCTCTACCCGACCTTTTCCCCCACCTTCTTTTTGCTCTTTCCTGTCATTTGTATTGCCTTCTTTGCCATAGTTTATCCTATTGCCAGTACTAATGCAAAGTATGTAAGATGTGTAGGATACTGGTTCAGTGTATGGCACATATACAACGGTGCTTCTGTGCTTTTTCTGTTGTTTTTTTAATTTTATTCATTTTATTTAGCTACTTTTTCCTACTTTTTCTACTGAAAACTCAAAAAACAATTTGAAATAAACAATGTTACCTAATGAGAAAAATAACTTGTCTCAGTACTTTTACCAAAAATGTGTTATATGGTCCTGACAGTCAAACGCAACAGGGCAGAGACATATTATAGCTGAAAGTAGTAAAATACCAGCTCGCACAGCCTACAGTCGGCTTACATCATGTTTCAATGCAACTTTTGATTTATTATTCAGTAACAGACACTTTTTTCAACTTGTAATTTATTGTTTTTCTATATTGTGATAAATATCATATCATGGACTCTCTTTTTTTTATCACAGCATTATCATACTGTGGGTTTCTAGTATCGTTATATCTCTATCAAAGAGATCTCTGATCTCTGATCTTCAAATCAATGAATTTATCCTTCTAAACAGTATATTTCTGTATCCAAAGCCTGCTTATTGCTGTGTTCAAGCTATCTTCAATATAATTCAAATGCTTATGGCTGCCAAAAAAAAAAAAAACATTGTTAAGACTGAGATGGACAGGACATTTACATTCCATGAACCACTGGTGTAAGTATTTGTCATGTCCCTCTGTGACAGGGTCAGTGTTGATGGGGTTGTATGCATGTTTTAATATATTTTTTATATATGATTTTTTTGTTAAATTTTCCCCATTACCTTCAGGTTAGAAGCTGCATAGGAAGTAGCCAGTGCAGAGCAAAAGAGGAACATCCCTAATAAAACTTATTTTGAAAAACCATGTGTCAGTATAATAAATATTCAAATATCAGCTGTTTACAAAGTTCTTTTTAACTCTAACAGACAAGATGAAATAAGGGCAAAAGAAAAATGGAAGGAGGAATTAGAACTCGATATATCAGAAGAACAATGGAGGGAAATGAATGTCAATACACACAAAACAACAAATTCACTTTTTTGGCAGGAATATGTCTGGAAGATTCAACTCAACAACGCCAATCTTTCTCATATACTATGGTCATGCCCAATATTAAAATCATTCTGGGAGGATATACATAACGGAATTCAGATTATTTTGACAGTAAACTTCCCACTGGATGTTAAATACGACCTTCTCAACATGAGCCCACTATATATTCCAGAGGAACAGGACAAATATTTGGCCAGAGTTTTTAGAAGTACTGCACTGAAAACAATCACACACAACTGGTATCAAACAAACAAGCCACAAATACAGACATGGAGGGATCTGATCAATCAAATACACACTATGGAGAGAATAACATCAAGGAACCAAAGACCCACCGGTGAGAGCAGATGGAGAAAATGGACTGAATATTGCAACCAGGTGAACTAAAACAACCTCTCAAGTAAGGTGTATGTATTGATCACGTACTTCCAGCTGTGATGCTTCTGTATAAAAGTTATTTTTATTTTATTCAACTTTTTGGTGCTTGGAGAAGTAGGTCTGTTTAGAAAGTAAACTTGATCATAACATTGTGTGAGAGGAAACATTACAGCTTGCAGCACATTGAGCAAAGTATGTACTTAGAATAAATATGTCAATAAATAAAAATAAATAATAATAATAATAATGATAATATAATTTTGTTGCATGTTTTAGATTATTCATCTATTTATTGTGTGTTTTTGGGTTGCAGTGTTATTGATTTTAATCAGTTGTTTCATTGGGTTGTGTTTTTACAGTGGTGTAATCATTTTGTATGCAGTGTTGTTTTTTTCCAACTGCCCCTGAAAGCCACAGACACTGACCAAACCCTAGGCAGTAATCATGGAAATGTGCAACAGGTGAGGCACGCAGGAAGTACAAAAGGAGAAAAACAGGCACGCAGGGAGAGCAAGCCTTGACACGGTGACCTCGCTGAGCCAGCTGAGAGCGAGCGCCACAGCAGAACCCACAGTCCAGACGACGAGGCCATTAGAGCCTGAAGAGCGACAGCCTGTACCTGTTCAGTGAGAACACTCCAGCCTGGGTCGGTAGTTTGGCTACTACCCAGGAAAACCTTGAGTATTTTTAATCTTGTCTGTGGCGGGTACTGGAGGGACGGCTGTGGGGCCAGGCAAGGGGTGACGAATAGGGCTGGTGTGTCACCACAATACTGGTTCTCATCTGTTTGGTTTTGCCAGAGCAACCAGAGCACTGGAGGAAGAAGGAAGCTGGGAACTGCCACAGAAAAGGGAGATGCAGGCTGCTGAGGATGCTGTGGCCGCCGGCGTTCACATGGACAAGTGGCTCAATTCAAAAGAGGAACAGCAAAGGACTGACAGATGGGTGCACCTCCATCTTAAAGACTCTCTGGACTTTTAGGCATCATCTCTTTTATTTAATGGTTATGGTTTTATTGCAATAAATCTTTTAAAGTTTTCCCTCTATCCTGGTTTTAACTCTGCTCACCCCTGATTTTTAAAAACCTGTAAGCCTTTTTTAATGGAGTCCTAAGGCTCTGTCAGTCCCTTGGTTGGCCTTTTAAATTACTTTTAATTCTTTTAAAATTGTTTTAAAATTACATTAATATTTTATTGGTATTCTATTTGTGTTTAAAGGGCCAATTCGCGGACTTTAGAATTGGTGGCTGGCCACATTTTTTCTGCTGTTCATGGCACCTCACCTGAGGAGAGGAAAAGTTCAAGATAACATCTTGTCTTTGTCTAGCCTGTGTCTCCTATACATAAATGAGCTCAATTTGAGACCAATTTGGACCAGTGTCTCATACTTATTAAAGTCGGCACCTGAGAAAGAGCCTTTGTCTCGTCTTAACCCGAGACTAATTTGAGCCCAATTGAATCTTGATCTTAAAATGTTCTTTTTTGTGTCTCACTGCACTGATTTGTCTGAAATAATCAGGTCTTGAGATAACAGTGAGATCTAAAAGAAAACATGTCTTAAATGAGATCTTAAATTTGTCTCAGTGGTCAAATTAAAGTCTTGTTGCTCCACACAGACATCAAGAAGAAATCTCTGATACACCTGCGAACTCTTTTGTTTTGCTACTTTTTTTGAAATGGTTGTAGTTTGGTTAGGTTTAGGCACCAAAACTACTTGGTTGGGTTTAGGAAAAGATCATGATTTGGGTTAAAAATTACATATTCTTAGTGACATGAAGTAAGTCATGTGGTGCAAGGTTCCAACATGCTGGTTATGATAACCTGAAGCTTGGCTGCATCATATCTAGCGTACCTAGCAGTTTAGATAATGAATTCTGACAGGTGAAGAGACAATCAGAGCTCTGGAAAAAAAAACTTGAGTTAAGTTGTTTGTCAAACTCCTGTTTTAACATAAAAAATCAACTTTCACATTAACCCTGGCTGTGTGAGACTGGAATTTTCTTTAAATCCCAAACCCACCAGTAGTCAGAGCTCACATGGTGTTATTAAAAATCTGTCAGTGTTAAAGGCAGATTTGTATTTAAATTCCATCCTGTCCTGCCGTAAATTACTAGCACATTTGACAGGACACTGACTTCCTTCAAGCCACAGCTTCTCCTTTTCTGCCTAATTGTTTTTCAGTTTACTGTATATTCATGAGCAATGTCATACATATTAATCCAGGGATTGCATGAGTTTGTGTCAGACGAGAGGTTTTTACGTTCCATGAGTCAGCAGCATCATCTTACTCCAAGGTTTTTAGTCCATTAACTATAAATTGCATGTACTTAAACTGTTATTGCTGACTGTTTGCTAAAGTATACCTTAGATTTGAGATTTGTTTCTTACCTTCCAGACATCCATCAGTTTCCACTCATTATGAAAGACACAGGGAGCACAAATTCAGAGAAGAATTATTGAAAGTGAAACACCTTGGTGGGAGCCTCCAAGGTGGACTGGAACTGTTGACTCCACTGGAAAGAAATTTGTCAGGGAAACATACTGATGATAGGAATCTAGCTCTGGGCATGTGACACTGGCAGCAGGAGAGGAAGAGACCTGCACCTGAAACAGCAAAAATGAGTTTTACTGTGGTGATGATGAGAGGAAACTGGCTAGGATTGGTGGGTCTAGACTTTTAATGATGCTACAGAAATCAAAGACTTGATTTTTTTTTTTTTTTTTAGCCCAGTTAGCCTAATTCAAGCATCCTTACAAAGGACATTTTATTTATCTTGAGTGCAATGTAAAGCTGCAAACCAGATTTGGGAAAATGTTATTGCATTAATGACCATATCTGCGACATCTTGCGATCCCTAATCATAGCATCAAAAAGACGATGCAACATACGATCATGCCAAGAGGGCTTGTTGCTGACATCTCGGGTCAATGCTCAGTTTTTCTGTTTTCGTCTCCAAAATTAAGTGGTTCAATAAAGTGCTGGTTTGTTTAAAATCTGTACCAGACTTTGTGGTCATGATGATATTGTGTTTCCAGATCACCCCAAGATGTATGGGCTTTACACAGAGACCAATTTTTACTGCAATTAATTTGTGCATCAATGGAAAACATATAATGAAATAAAAGAATACACATTTTGTTCTGCTGAATGAGCCAAGGAACTGACATTATGACTCTAACTGACCCCAGTATTTCAGTATTTCAAATTTTGGTATGTATATATAAGTGTGTTACATTATGTTTTGCAAGTCAAATGGTGTTAAACACATGTTTACGTTGTTAAAAGGTCACAGTTTGGTTTGGTTTAAGCACCAAACCTACTTGGTTAGGTTTAGGAAAAGATCATGGTTTGGGTTAAAAAAAAAGGATGTTAAGTTACATATGACTTCGTAACATTACTTAAGGGACCCAAAACTTTAAGTTAGTCAATGTTGACATTTGGTTCACATGGGACATTGACCCTGGTCTCTTGGGTACAAGTCCTCTGTTTGACCCATCCTACCCATCCTACCTCCTCCCCATATGGACTTTCTCAGTCTTTATGCTGCTCCCATCATAATTAATATGGCCAGCAGAGGTCACTGTCTAACAGTAAACATAATATGGTTCATAATAAGCTGGTTGTGCGACTGTGTGACCTGTGCAGGAAAATCTTGTGCACAGGTGTATTTAATTTAAGATATGGTTTATTAATCATTACCTAAGTAAAGTGGTCAATATATCATTCAGACCACATGTTATTAAATATCTGCTTACAGGTCAAAGTTAATGTAGGCTAAAAGTAGTGACAGTTTAACAATTTTGGTCATTAAAAATTGTTTGTCAAAGTCTGTGGATTTTATAACTGTAGGCTCAATCCTTCATAGCAGGCCAAGGTGGACTGGTCCATATGTTGATCTACTTGCCGTAAAAGATATATTATAGTCTAGTTTAGTTTATTTTGTTGATTACAATGTGAAAGTTTGTATTTATCTGCTTTTGGCAACATTGCATTTTAATGCAGTCATGCCAATAAAGCTAATGACTTGAACTGAATTGACCATTCTTAAAGTCTCTGTGAAGGAAAAAGGTTTTTCTTCTAAACGCAATATTGAAATTTATTGAAGGTAGCCCCTTGATATGTAGCATCTCATTTTCAGAGAGGAGTTTTCATTACTAGGAATTAAAAACATGAGCAGGTTGTTTTGAGAAGAAAATATAAAGAAGTCCTGAAGCAGCGGAAAGAGGTAACAGATCTCAAAAAAAAGAGGAAGATTATTCTAGTCGGACGGAGCTTTGTATTGGAATGACTTATGTCCACTTTCCTTGAAAATTCTAGGAACAAAGAAAAATGGACACTGCATAATGCCTAAGTGAATATGAATAGTTGCATGGAATCAAAAACTGTTTCAAATATGTGGGACAATTGAAGTAAACACATTTAAAAATGAACTGAAGCCAGTGAAACTGCCTTCTAGATTTAGGCTGCAACCAAGTGAGTGATTCATACAGGGAATGATAGTGGGTTCTATATGGACATTTCAAAACACATCTACATGAAGAATTATACAGTACATGAAGAGATCTAAGATGAGTGTCAGATGTGTTTTGATAGACAAGGTCAGCATAATCAATAATATCAAATACCAGTTGGGAGACTTTTTTTCTGACATGAAATGTAAAACAATTTAACAATTCAACAACACTGAATGATAATGTGAACTCAAACAGCCATATGCTCTTTTTCTGATAAAATCAATGTGGGGCTTAAAGGAGAATTCAGGGTCAATCCAGAGTCCAAGATATTTGAATGAGTCAACCTTTTCGAGAGGTGACCCATCATCAAAATAAATTTGTAAATTTGAGGGATATGAACGCTTGTGCCATGTACCAAAAACCATGCTGCAGGACTTCTTCTTGTTCAATACAAGCTTGTTGTTATGAAACCAGTTTTGGTTTTTGGAGTTAAAATCAAACTGTAAAGAATTACAAATTTGTGATCCATAACAGTTGGAAATGTAAATAACAGTGTCATCAGCATACAAATGAGTGTGACAATTCAAGTATACTTGAGGAAGTTCATTAAAAAATATAGAAAAAAGACTGACAACCCTGAAAGACAACACACTGACATCGGTTATGAAGAGAGACATTAAACCAGAGGACAGCATTTTGATTCAAACCAACAGCATAGAGCTCATCAAAGAGGAATCAGTGATCAACCATATCAAAAGCTTTGGAAAGATCAATAAAAATTGTGCCTGTGAACTGGTCTTTATCAAAGGATGAGAAAAATTTGGTCTGGGATGGCAATAAAATATTGAACAAATTGATGTACTGTGATGATTAATAATGACTTTCTCAAAGATTTGAACAATATTACAAATAACAGACAGGTCATTAATTATTCACATCTGATGATTCTCCACCTTTGAAAAGAGGGATGACTCTGGCACATTTCCAAATTTGAGGCATTGAGCAGGTAGACAGAGACAAAGTAAAAAGATCTGCAAGGGGATACATGAGCAGCAAGTTTCACAATTTTGGCTTCAAAACCATCTGTACCACCAGTACTGGTGTTTCCTTTTGTGATGGCCCCAAGTTCTTGGTCCTTCTGTGGTACTGTGTGTGTGTGCTTCGTGTCTTTTTTTTACATTTTCACATAACCCAATAAATTTAATAATATCTATGTAAATTTTATGAATGAAATACAATTTATTTGGAAGCAGCAGTTTATGTTGTGTGGCCTGGGATCATAAGAGGTCAGTCTATCCCTCGCCCCCCTCCTTGCTTTTCCTCTGAGAGTGAGACTCAACCTGCTCACAACCTCTGCAGTTGCGAGTTGATCCCCCTCCCGTCTCCCCCCTGCCTTTTCTTCTGACACACACAACCTGTATACATGACTCTCAGCAGCAAGTTGACATGATAGTAGGGGCACCCCAGTGCCTACTCCACTAACTTGACGTGGAAATGAGCGGTATTAGTCTAGAAAACTGGCGATTTTTTTTTTTTTTTTGAGGGCGCTCGTGCGCCCCCAAATAGACTGCACCCTGGGCGGTCGCCCACATTGCCCATAGCAAAAACCGTCCCTGTCGGCAATCGCAGTAGCAGTCATTGCGGACATGGTTGCTGCTGCGCTCACGTCGGTCCCCTCCCCAAGCCGGCTGCCTTTACTTTTTGCGTTCCTGTCTTTTGTTTTGCACTGACAACATACACCACACATTATTCAACACATCCATGCACCCTCACACACCACTGATACTGACTTCCACACCTCATTGCAGTATTTATTGTTTAATATATTTAATAAACTTCTGTTAATTTTTGTCTGTCTACATCTCCCTCATTTGTTGCGGCCTACGAGCCGCAAGTTGGGGGCTCGTCCATTTGAAGTGCCAGTGAGATTTGGTTTGTTTTCTTTATTTTTTTCTTCCGTAAGTGAGTTTTGGGTAAGTTTTATCAGTTACACCTGGTTTAGTCGAGCACTTTGTTTGTGTGAGAGCACGTCGGTCCAGTTTAATTGGCTGCGCGTCGGTGGAAGCCTATGATAGGGAGATTGAGCTCTCGTGCAGTGTTGACGTCACGGGGATTCCCCTTTGTGGCCATCTGTAGTTAACCTTATATGGTAGTGTATGTTGCGCGCCAGGAGATGTATTTTGAGGGTGAGTTTGACCATGTGTCTGCAACGCATTGTTTGTTGTGTTGTAGCGAGGGAGACTGTTTTTGTTTTTTTGTTTTTTTGCTGCTTTACTGTGGTTATACGCAGAGGTTTGAGACGGTAAGTGCTGATCCACCTGTGTGTTTGTGTCTATGGTACCTGTAGGAGTGGTTCCCCTGGTAGGTTTCAGCGGCGTCTCCCCTTTGGGTTTCATCGGGGGTCAGTGCATAAATACCCGCCGCTACGCCTCATGAAGACTAGGGGGGAGTTATGTAGCTAGATTCCTGGTTAGGCAGTCAGATACTGGGGGACTTGCTCTGGTTGGAGGCTGCATCCACCTGTTGTTCACACTGGTGGGTCTAACACGTTGCATTCTTATTCTCCTGTGTGGTTGCAAATATTTGTAAATCATGGATGAAGTAGTAAAAGCGTTTGTTGAAGCTCCAGCTGAAGAGTTTCTGAATGAGGGTACAAAAGATCAGCTGGTTAAAATTGCTGAGTATTACAAGGTTGATGTCAGTGATAGAAAAGTTAAAGAGACTATAAAGGCGAATTTAAAGGTTAATTTGTTTAAAATGAGAGTGTTGGGCACTGCTGAGGCTGTGTCTTGGTCCGCGCGCACGGGGGGCTTGACTCCGCCGCCAGGAGCGGGCCCTGGTTTGTCCTTCGAGCAGCAAAAGGAGTTGCTCTTGTTGCGGATGAAATTAGAAACTGAGAAGGAAGTTGCAGTAGAGAAGATGAGGCAGGAGACAGAGCAGGCAAAGCTCGAGCTGCAGAGGCAGAAGTTGTTGCTGATTAGTGAAGGTAAAGTTGCTGCGATGTCCTCCTTAATGATGTTCCTTCTGTTCCGAGTGACCTGAGGCTTGTTCTCAGGTTTAATGAGAGAGATCCTGAAACTTTTTTCTCCATGTCTGAGCATTTGGCTGAAGTGCGGGGGTGGCCTGATTCCTCCCGCACATCGATGTCGCAGTGCGTATTGACGGGCAGGGCTCAGGAGGCTTTTTCTGTTTTGAGTAACAGTGATGGCTTGAATTATGCTGTGGTGAAATCTGCTGTCCTCAAGGCATATGAGCTGGTGCCTGAAGCTTATCACCAGCGGTTTAGAAGTTGGAAGAGAGGCGACAAGTCGCATTTGGAGTTTGCTCGTGATTTGTCCATTCAGTTTGATCATTGGTGTACTGCTGTGGAGGCTGACTCGTATGATACTCTGCGTGACTTGATGATTCTGGAGCAGTTTAGAAATTCAGTTCCAGAGCGTATCGCGACTTACAGTTGTGTTCAAAATAATAGCAGTGTGTTTAAAAAGGTGAATAAAGCCCAAAATCCTTATAATAGCTTTTATTTCCATACACGCAAATGCATGGGGAACACTGCACATTCTATTCCAAATCAAAACATGAAGAAAAATTTATCAAATTTGTTATTACTTCACAGAAAGTGAAGAAAAAGGGATATTAGGCTGTTCAAAAAAATAGCAGTGTCTGCATTTTTCTTTACGAACTCAAACATTTACTGTATAAACTGAAAAAATGCTTGAAGATTTAGCTTTCCTGTGCATCACTTAACTAATATTTAGTTGTATAACCACAGTTTCTGAAAACTGCTTCACATCTGTGTTGCATGGAGTCGACCAACTTCTGGCACCTGTGAACAGGTATTCCAGCCCAGGACGATTGGACTAAATTCCACACAATGCCTCAGAAACAGCATTTTTGATGCCACCCCACAAATTTTCCATCGGATTAAGGTCCAGAGATTGGGCTGGCCACTCCATAACGTTAATCTTGTTGGTCTGGAACCAAGATGCTGCTCACTTACTGTTCTGTTGTCTTGTTGAAACACCCATTTCAAGGGCATTTCCTTTTCAGCATAAGGCAACATGATCTCTTCAAGTATTTTGATGTATTCAAACTGATCCATGATCCCTGGCATGCGATAAATAGGCCCAACACCATAGTATGAGAAACATCCACATATCATAATGCTTGCGCCACCATGCTTCACTGTCTTCACAGTGAACTGTGGCTTCAATTCAGTGTTTGGGGGTCATCTGACAAACTGTCTGCAGCCCCTAGACCCAAAAAGAACAATCTTGCTTTCATCAGTCCACAAAATGTTGCGCCATTTCTCTTTAGGCCAGTTAGTGTGTTCTTTGGCAAATTGTAACCTCTGCTAAAATCTTCAGCACGTGTTGTTTTTGCAACAATGGGACTTTGCGGGGGCTTCTTGCCGATAGCTTGGCTTCACATAGGCATCTTCTAATTGTTACAGTACTCACAGGTAACTGGTAACCTTCTTTGATCTTCCAGGAGCTGATCATTGGCTGAGTCTTTGCCATTTTTTCTTTGATCCATTCAGATGGTAGTTTTCCATTTTCTTCCACATCTTTCTGGTTTTGGTTGCCATTTTAAAGCATTTGAGATCATTTCAAGTGAGCAGCCTGTCATTTTCTGCACTTCTTTATACGTTTGCCCCTCTCCAATCAACTTTTTAATCAAAGTACACTGTTCTTCTGAACAATGTCTGGAACGACCCATTTTACTCAGAGAAATGTACTATAACCAGCATGTACAACATTTTCTGCCTTTGTCCTTAAATAAGGGCCACCTGTTTGACACCTGTTTCTTCACAGAATGAATGACCTCACTAACTGAACTCCACACTGCTATTATTTTGAACACGCCCCTTTCAATTAATGATTCTCTTACACAGAATCAGCAGCATGCATGTCATGACTGTTGGGTCTGCTGGTTTTCTATTACTCTACTACACCTACTAGTAAATTATTTGCCATGTAGGAATATAATTTCTACCAAAAACAGTGATTGATCTGGTTAGTGATGTTGGACTGCTATTATTTTGAACACAACTGTATATCAGTGAGCAAAAGGCTAAAACCACAGCTGAAGCCTCAGTGTTGGCCGATGATTATGTGCTGACTCATGGTGGGGATGGTTGTAATCCTGGTGCGCGGAGTGGCGGTGGTCACTGGGAAAATCCTCCTCCTGTCGGTGCGTGGTCTGGGCGTCCTGTAAAAAATGCCGGGTTGGAGCAAAAAACGTGTTAATTTTGACAAGAATTTTTAATTTCATTTTAGTCTTAGTCACTCACCAAAGACTGGATTTAGTTAAAGTCACATTTTAGTCTTTTAGTTTTGTTTTGTTTTAGTCAAAATTTAGTCCGTGGAAATCAGTTTTAGTTTTAGTCTCACTTTTAGTCTCATTTTAGTCTTTTTAAGTAATTTGACAGTTTTGTTATACTGTAATAGAGTTTGCAAAATGATGTTTGTCATGGTAGTAAAAACTCCATTGTAAGCATACCTTTAACTATGTGTTTAGTCACTTCAACTAAGAATGTACCATATTACTCTTGTATAATAAAAAATGTCTAAGGCCTGTTAGAAAAAGTGCAATACATAATAATGTTTTTCACAAGTTCTTGTTTATTTTCTGTATATTTGAACAAATGACTTACAACCTGCAAGAATAAAGCTCCAATCCTCTTAAGACGGGGTGTAAAACTCAATTTCATCTTGGGCCACATCAGCGTTAGGTTTGCCCTCAAAGGGCCAGTTGTAAATGTAAGACAATACAATTGTATCTATATCACATAATTGCCTCTGCATTTGATTAATATTGATTTTTATAATAATTATAATAAGCTCTAATAGCAAAAATCTAGGAAAAAATAATGGCCAGTAGACATTAAATTATGCAGCAATTACGTATTAAAAAATGAAACAGACAAAGTTGTGTCTGTGAACAAACTTTAAAACTGTTTAAAATATGAGTATTTTTGCAGTAATATGATCTGCTGCTCTGTTTCATATGAAGAGTTCTGTGGTTCTGATCAGTGTGTTTGAACAGTGATGCTCCGTGTTACCTGCTCTCACAGTCACATGACGTCTCTGTGGGTCAGACTCGTGTCTCTGTTCTCTCCTGTCAGACACGTTTTACATAAATGATTTGCAGCAGTGTTTCTCATCTTTCATAAAAAAACTCCAAACTTGTTCTACACTTGCGCGTTATGAAAGTTTGGTGGTGCGACGAGGTACAATGTCACTTCTGTCGCTGTTTTCATCGCGATCTGCTCTGATGAAATGACAGGAGACACAGGAGAGGGGGGAGGGAGCGCTTGTTTTGTGTGAGCGCGGCAGCAGGCGTTCAGTAAGAGCGGTGCAGACAGAGACAGGAGGAGAGAGAAAACGGAGGAAACTTACAGTGGCAGCTCCTTGATGCCAAAAATGAAACATATGCACGTCCTAATGAATGCATCTAGCTACTAAATGACTTCAGTATGTGTGTAAAAGGGATGCATTCTCAGACATGTAGTTATTGGACACCATACTTCTGTTATGCAGTTTAGGCTTGTATGATGCAAATGATATTTTTTGCGACTTCTCGCGGGCCATATAAAATGATATGGCGGGCCGGATTTGGCCTTGATTTTGACACGTGTCTTAAGACATCAAAAGAAGATTATAACAGCTTAACTGTTATGCCCATTTTAATTTAGTATTTTCTTACAAGGGCATCAAAACCTAGCCAACACATTTAGGTGAAGATAATCCGCTCATCATAATTGCTGTCGTTCCCGCTCTGGAGCCAAGGCGTCTGTGTGGAAAAACTAGACGTGCATCGCCACAAAGATAGACTGAGAGTTTAAATTTGAGTTAAGATAATTAATTGGTTAAAAAGGAAAACAATCAAGGCATTGAGGATGGTTGTAATCCAGACTGGCCGCCGGCCAGCGTCATCTTTTTCATCACGTTTTTACTCGTCAGTTGATAATGAACAGAGATTTCATTTTAATTTTTGTTGTCAGTACTTCTTAAATTTACGTTCTCGTCACAAATTAGTCATGGAATAAAGGGTCATCAACGAAAAGTTTTCGTTTAAGTTTTAGTTGACAAAATTAACACTGGAGCACGGTGCGCCTGAGTCTGACAAGGTTTGTAATTATTGTCATAAACATGGGCACTGGAGAAGAGACTGTTATGCCTACAAACTGAGGCCTAAACAACATGGAGCTAATGGTAAACCCAAACCTGCCATGTTTGTTGCGCCAGTTTCAGAGCAGGGGTTGCAGTCCTCAGGTGGTGAGTTGAAACCACAAGTGTGTAGTCCAGAGCTGCAGCCCTACTTGCCTTTCATCACTGAGGGTACTGTGTCTTTGGTAGGGAATAATGATAAAATCCATGTAAAAATACTGCGTGACACTGGTGCTTTTGACTCATTCATTTTAGCATCAGCCTTGCCATTTTCAGAGGATGCCTACATGGGTTCTTACATCCCAGTGCTTGGGATGGGGTTAAATGTTTTGCGTGTACCTCTGCATAAAGTCATGCTGTCTTGTGATCTGTTTCAGGGGGAGGTGGTGGTTGGCGTGCGTCCAGCTCTGCCTGTGGATGGTGTTACCATGATCTTGGGTAATGGTATAGCGGGGAGTCAGGTGTGAGCTGATGTTGCGCCTCCTGCCATTGTTGTGTCAGCGCCCCTGGTTAGCAGTGAGCCTGACAGGAATGAAACAGTTTCCTGAAGTGTTCAGGGCATGCACTGTGACACACGCAATGAAACGAGTACAGTTAAAGGAGGCAAATTCCACTGAGAAAGAGTCTTTGATGCAGCATGATGTAATATGTCCTGATGTTCCTTGGTCTGTCTCTCACAGATGGTTTGTTGAAGGGTCTGTTGGAGGTGGCTTGTTCGTCGGGTGAGGTGAAAAATCATGCTCATTGTTATTTCATCCAGAACAATGTTTTGATGAGAAAGTGGGTGCCTCAGGGGGAGCAATTTGTTGGTGAACCTGTTTACCAAGTTGTTGTGCCTTCCAGGTTCTGTAGTGTGGTGTAGCAGATTTCCCATGATGAGTCTGGCCACCTAGGTGTCAGGAAGATACAACCGTATTTTGAGGTATCTCTTTTGGCCGCGGCTTAAAAGGGACGTTTCTGCTTACGTCAAGTCGTGCCATACGTGTCAACTCACCAACAAGTGAAATCAGAGCTTAAAGCCTGCTTCATTGTCCCCCATACCAGCTATAAGTCAGCCTTTTGAACATCTGATTATAGATTATGTTGGCCCGTTGCCTCCGTCCAAGTCAGGTGCAAGTTACCTGTTAACTGTGATGCGCCAGAGAACAAGGTATCCCACTGCGTATCCTTTGCACACAATTACAGCTAGGTCTGTGGTCCGCGCATTGTCGCAGTTCATTTCAATCTTTGGTGTTCTGAGGGTCATTCAGTCAGATCAGGGATCAAATTTCTCGCCCCATTTGTTCGCGCAGGTGTTGAAGCAGCTGTGTGTTAAACACAACCAGGCATCCGCGTACCATGCTCAGAGCCAAGGTGCTCTGGAACGGTTTCATCAAACACTTAAGACCATGTTGCGTGCCTAATGCACACAAATGAATAGAGACTGGAAAGAGGGTTTACCGTAGTTGTTGCTAGCTGCCAGGGAGGTAGTCCAGGAGAGCACAGGGTTCAGCCCTAATTACCTTGTTTTTGGTCATACTGTGCGTGGTCCCTTGGCGCTGTTGCAGGATAATCAGACAGAGTCACAACCACCACAAAACCTCATTGACTATGTGAATGGTTTTCGGTATCAGCTTTATAAAGCCCAGGAGGTAGCCAAGAATAATTTGGAGTCTGCACAGGGCAAGATGAAGAAGCTTTTTGATCGGCAGGTTGAGAATTGTGTTTTTCTCCCAGGGAATCAGGTGCTTGCTTTGTTGCCTATTGTTACGTCTCCATTTCAGGCTAAATTTTCGGGCCCATTTTCTGTGGTGGAGAAGGTGTCAGAGCAGAACTATGTCATAGCTACTCCCAGTCGTAGATCTCCTACTCAGCTCTGTCATGTGAATTTGTTGAAGCCATACTATTCTCGGGTGCAGCAGTCAGCTGGTCAGGGAGAGTAAGTAGCCGATGTCCATCCAGCTTGCTTGTCAGTATCCTCATCCCCTTATGCTGTGGCAGGGCAAGGGGAGAAGGATGTCTCAGGGCCAGATGAAGCTGTACTTAGCGGTCGTCTTAAAAACTTGGAGTCTCTGCAGAATCTGGATAGCTTGTTCAGTCATTTGGATGCTTCTAGGCACAGTCAATTGGTGAATTTGATTAAGCGATATCCATGTCTATTTGGTGATACACCCACTTGCACACATCTGATTGAACATGATATAGAGGTTAGTGATTGTAAACCTATTAAACAACGGTTTTATCGTGTTCATCCAGAAAGACACAATTATCTTGATGCTGAGGTTAAGTATATGTTGGATAACGGTATCGCTGAGCCGTCTTGTTCTAGTTGGGCATCACCGTGTTTGCTTGTCCCCAAGTCCGACAACACGCCCAGATGTTGTTCAGATTTTTGTAAGGTAAATAATGTGACAAAAGCAGACTTGTTTCCTCTTCCTCGGATGGAGGATTGTGTTGATGAGGTTGGGTCAGCTGAATTTGTGAGTAAGTTTGACCTGTTAAAAGGCTATTGGCAAGTCCCGTTGTCAGACAGGGCACGTGAGATAGCTGCGTTCACTACTCCCACTGGGTTGTATTCATACACTGTGATGCCCTTTGGTTTGAGGAATGCGCCAGCAACCTTTCAGCGCCTGATGAATTTGGTTGTTGGGGGTCTGGAAGGTTGCTTGGTGTATTTAGACGACGTGGTCATCTTTTCGGATGACTGGGATAGCCATCTTGACCGAATTCAGCAGCTGTTTGACCACTTGGCTCACGCAGACTTGACTGTTAATCTTGCCAAATGCAAGTTTGCCAGCCCCAGGGCCTTGGCCCTTCTGTGGTACTGTGTGTGTGTGTGCTTTGTGTCTTGCAGATCCTCAGCTGGGTGGAGCTAAGATGGCATCAAGTAACTGGGAACACCTGGCCAGTGTTCCCAGGCTACTTAACCCCGCCTGCCAGGTCACCGTGTGGTTGGCAATCGCAGTAGCAGTCATTGCGGATGTGGTTGCTGCCGTGCTCCCGTTGGTCCCCTCTCCAAGCTATGCTGCCTTTACTTTTTGCGTTCCTGTCTTTTGTTTTGCACTGACAACATGCACCACACATTATTCAACACATCCATGCACCCTCACACACCACTGATACTGACTTCCACACCCCCATTGCAGTATTTATTGTTTAATATATTTAATAAACTTCTGTTAATTTTTGGAGCCGCCCTGTCTACATCTCCCTCATTTGTTGCAGCCTACGAGCCGGCCGTAACACTTTCAACTGACATATAGCATGAAAATCATCAATAGGCAAGACTTTTTTAAAGGAAAGTGAATAGCTAGATGTAGAAAAGTTTTGTGAAGCAGCATTGCCATGGGAATTACAGAGTTGGGAACCACAGATAGAAGTGAAATGATGATTAAAAGCGTGTGAAATAAGTAAAGGATCAGAAATTGTTTTATTATTAACTTGCATCTGGTTTATGAGGTTTTTGTTATTTTTATTGAGAATTCGGTTCAGTTGATTGCAAAACTGCCTAGGGTTATGAAAAGCCTGAGACAAGCCATTTTTATAGTAGTTGGACTTTGCATTCCTCATTTTAGCCTTACATAAATTTCTCAAGTATCTGTAGGTTTCCCAATCAGCAGAATCTTTGGATAAGCAATATTCGTCCCCGGCTTTATCCCTTTATTGAAGAGTCTGATAAGATGTGAGCTAATCCATGGTAAGTGTCTGCCTTTAACTCTGATTGTCTTTACAGGAGCTGTTTATCAATTACATTAGTAAATTCAGAATAAAAGAAGTTCCATGCATCTTCAGCAAAAGGAATTAACTGAAATCTATCCTAATTAATAGCAATTAAATCATGAACAAAGCAGTCAACATTAATGTTCTTGCATTGCCTGAATGTAATATATTTAGGGGGAGGATTCCAATCCGACAAAGATGAAGACCACTAATCCTCTCTAGTAGGTTCTGCAATTAACTGTGTGAGGTTTACACTAACAAATAGATTTCTATCATTAAATAAGGAGCGATCACAGGTTCTGACATCTGTCAGCTCTATACAAGACAAAATCATCCATTTTCAGTGATTTTACTTTGATATACTTAAATAAATAGTTGCTGAAAACGTCTGAAAACACTGAGAACTATGTAGTGCTGAATTGTGGAGTTAAGAGAACCTTTTTAATATGTGATTAATGACTACGTTTACATGCAGTCAAATAACCCTTTCATAACCGGAATATTAGCAATAACCCGGTTGCGCACGGCCATGTAAACACCAATAACCCTTTTGAAAAACCTGAATATGCTCATATTCCGGTTTTTAAAAACCCAAATATGACCCCTGGGTAACTCCTTTTCTAACCCTATTTGGTCATGTATACGCCTATCAGGACGTCCCAATCGAAAGGAACATTAATTTGTGTTCTGCGCATGTTCTATTCGTAAGGGATCTTGGTCTTTTGAGTACAGGAATACAGGAAGAAGCAGTGTTAATATTGTCAACTAAAACTTAAACGAAAATTCATTATTTCTGGGTTAAATACTGTCAGATGGCAGCATACGGACGGATTTACCTCCAACAGTTGGCAGTAGTGAAATGCGTCTGTCACAGAAGAAAGACGCTAAAATCTCCCGAAGAATCCAATCCAAACCTTGGTGAATAAAAGGTTGTTTTTTTTAAATAAATATATAATTCTAACTTGTGATCACTGACTTTATTAAGCCTACTGTATCTAACACCGTGACACACACCGTGCCAGCCTTATGCTGGAGACACAGCACCAGCGTCTGACCGCAAACAAAATAAGGGATCCGTGTCAGCTTAATATCATGACTTTAAAAGCACTGAAGTACTTGCTTTAACGAATTTCGTTAGAATAAAATATGAAGAATTGTAAAATATCATTTCTATGAGGCTGTTCAGTCAGACAGCGACAGATCACAAGTAATTAACTTATATCATCCTGGCAGTCTAGTGAAGATCAAGCTACGTGCGGCTTGTTCAGTCAATATTGTGTTCATTATAATGCTGATAGTGCTGAAATGGCATTTTCTGCCTAAATAATTAATACCTCGATAATACACTACTCTGAGCCTTAAGGTGGAGCAGCCATTCAGTACATGTTACTGTGTGACAAAATCTGATGCGTTGCGTGAAATGCATCAGTACGCATTAATGTGGCAGCTGCGGAGTTGTCGTCCTGTCTCCGTGCATCGAGACGTTGTCTGTGCGTCACTGTTTTGATCAGGATATCCCAATTGATTACAATTACCATGTATACAGGAATAACCCTGTTTGCTCACGCATGTAAACGGGTTATTCCGAATGTTTCAGAAACCGGAATACTGACCTTAACCCGAATATTAACTGCATGTAAACGTAGTCAATGTTGTAAAATGTTGCAGTTTGGTTGAGTTTAGGCAACAAAACAACTTTTTTAGGTTTAGGACAAGATTATAGTTTGGGCCAAAATAAGTACGCTACGTTATGTTACAGAAGAAAAAAAAATCCCATCCTGTTACCGTCCTCTGGTTCTGGTGGCTCAAACATGTCTTGACATGTCCAATAAAGCTGTTAGACACAGCATCCATGTTTCAGATCATTTCAGATCATAGTTTGTGTGACACTGAGACAGCGGAGTGGACACACGCCCAGTGTTTCCGAGCAGAGAAAACTGATTGTTTTTTCATGATGTTGAGACATAATTTTATACACTTTCTATACACACATTTAGTGTTGCTTTATACAACCTTTAAATTCAGGGCTCACATCTCCAAGACTGTCATTTAAACTGTCTCAGTGTCGTCTTAGCATTATTTTGTGGAAATAATGGAGGCAAGCTCTCTTCATTTGTATTGTGCTTGCAACAACTCTTTTTCCTATTTTCATAATGTGATGCACTCTTTGTAAAAATTGCTCTGGAGTGTACACTGTCATTAGAACTGTTAGAAATGAAGGCAAAAACTAAAATAACAGGAATTATTATTCAGTAAGCTTTGGACTTTTTAGGGTGTGATTACCTGGAATCACCTCTGTGAGCAACTCATACTGTGTTGACAGCATAATTTTACACTTTTTATATCTAAAGCTCAGTGTGACCCAGCCATGCCTGCCCTGTCAGGCAATCAGGCTGCTGTTTGTAGCCTTCCAGCCCATGAAAAACCTCCACCACTGAAGAAAGCTTGATTGGACTGAGGCAGATAAGGACCCAGACTGCCCGGGGAGCAGACCTGCGTGGGAATGCAGCTGAAGGCAGCACAACATGAGATGAGCTGGCTGTAATGAACCTCTGCAGCATCTCCCACTGCCTCAATCCTGGGACTGTCCAACAGCCGATCACAGGCTGATCACTCCACTCCAGCAGCTAATAACTCCACCGGGCCTCTTCCAGCCCCGCTCCCCCTGTCTGAACTCGGGCATCGTCTCCTCCCCATCCTGCCATGATGGACATGAAATAAATCTGCTGTTAAAGGTGGTGGAGGCAGATCGTGACAGGCTTGATTAATTGATTACCTCACTCAGTTGACTAATAGTGTATTGTTCCAGGTGGTGTTGTAGAGGAGGCTAAAAGGCTGGTGCAGGGATCAGTTTTCTTCACACTCCTCTGCAGTTGTGTTCAGCAGCATTGATTGACTGCACAGAACATTTCTCGATACTAAGTACTTGATATGTAAAGATATTAAGATGTAGTAATTGGGTGTTGATATTGGGCATGCCAATAATGATGCTGGTACATTACACATGATGTTTTTGTAACCTTTCACTTACTTTAGAGCCACATATTGCCTTTTCCTCTGTAAGAACTAGTAGTGAATCAATATTTTTAAATGAACAATGGATCAAAAGTGTGTAATATGAAAGTGGTTTCCTGTAGTGATAAACCCCACAGAGCCTGTAATTACTAATTCTGCAATACCGCTCAACTCGGAGCATTTCATTGTTTTGGTTTATGGCCCTCAACTTTTCAACACTCACACCAGCAGCAGGCAGCTCTAAAAACTTACTGTAAACTACTTGCTTAGCACAGTCTGTCCTCACCAGAAAAACTGGCATCACATACAAGCAGCTATTATCACTCATATTTACCTTTATACTTAGGGAGCGACCTCTAGTGGCTGTAGTAATTATGACTGCAGGAGTATACAGGGCAACTAAGTTTGTGTCCTGTGTGAAACCAAAAGTAAACCAATGAGTTATCAAAAATTTTAAGTTACTTGCATTGTGTGAGTACGTGATTTCGGTCATGTCACTTCAAACCACAACCTTTTCCTACACCTCACCAACAGTGCTGTGCATGAATGCATTAGTAGAGTGGCGTTCAGTGAACGTGCTCATGTTTTTGGTGAATGGCGAACTGAACAAATCAGTTTGCAATTAATAAACGAGAACATGGGTGTCGTTCACTCCTGAGAGAGACAAAGGTGCTCGCATCATCAGCTGATTAAATTAAAGAGTGGTCACAGCAGAGAGAGAGTGTGCACGAAAATGGACATAAGTGTCAACGTGATATCAATCAGTGAAGCGTATGAAGAACACTGCAGGCTGGAGTCTGTTAACAGTGAGAAACACACTCATCTCCAAATATCTGTAGCTATGGAAACACATTTCTGCCAATATGATGGAAAAAAGAAGATCTGTAAGTCATTATAATTACAAACTTTGTCTTGGAATCTCAATATAATTTAGTATTTAAAAATACTGACTATAGATCTCAAAATAATGAGAAACTTTCTCAAAATTACTTACTTACTAAGTCATTATTTTAAGATATTAAGTCATTATTTTTTGCTATATTAAGACATTCTTTTGAGATAGATGGATCGAGGGCAGTTCTTTTCATCTTTGATTAATCTGTTGATTATTTTCTGGATTAATCGATTAGTTGTGTGGCCTATAAAATGTCATAAAATGGTGAAAAATGTCAATCAGTATTTCCAATGTCCAAGATGACGTCCTCTTTGACAGTAAACCAAATATCTTTGGGTTTTGGGGAAAACCAGGGAGGAGAAAAGAAACCAGGAAAAATTCTAATCTTTTTTTGATTAAAAAATGACTGAAACCGATTAATTGATTATCAGAATAACTGGCAATTAATTTAAAAATCAATTAATCATTACAGTTGTAGGAGGAAGTGAGACATTGTCCATCATTGTCTAGAGGAGAGCAGATTCAGACATGTTTTCATCACTATAAGCAAAATCTTTCCCTTCTTTCGCACTGATCATGCTCATGGACCACACTCACCTCACGTACGTGGTGTCCTCACTGAAACTGATGAACCGCATTCAGTGTTTTTGCTCCACTTGATAGCCTGGTTTGCAAATAGCATTCTTTCCTTCATCCTTAATAACAAAACACAAACAAAAAAAGCAGCTGAGGACATGGCTGTTAGCATCCAACATATTTACTTGTAAAATGAGCCCTTAAATTCTCATTATATGTGTTGAAAGCCGGGGTCAAATGTTGGTATTTGAGAATAAAGGTGGAGGATATAAGATTCATGATTTTCAGGAGACATATTATGATGCAAAACAGCGTGTGCAACATTAAGATCTGAAATGTCAAGGCTGTCATAATGTCATGCTGCACAAGCATATCTCTCAGCCAAATGCCACACTGGGACCCTGCATACAGATCCAAAGAATCAACAGCAGAATGTGCTATTAGCTTCCTCATGAGCTAACAATGAGTGGGAACTGCTCCAGAAAAAGACAACAAATGCTGAGAAAAGACTGTGGGTGTGTGTAACCAACATCTGTGTATGTTTAGTGTTTTTGCAGAACAGTGTGTGTGAGCATGACAAGTGAGCTGCAGACTGAGGGGTGGGGGGTCACCTGTAACCTTCATCTGAATGTCCAATCAGACAGAGACAGATGAAGGAGGAGTTGAGTGCAGAGCTGCAGCTGCAGCAGCAGTGTCCTGTTCTTATTAATGATTCATCCGGCGGGACCCTCGGGTGGACGTTCTACAACGTGTCTGCAGCACTTGAGATTAGAGCCAGAGGAGGTCACCTCAACCTCCTGTCAGCTCACCCTGACCCGCCGTTATTCCGCCTCGTCTTCTGCATAAAACAGAGAATGGGGGCACATTGTTGTTCCTGTGGTAGTAACAGAGCTGGATCAGTATCTGTTTAGAACATCGGCTCCCAGCCTGGGGTCTGGGCTGTGGAAATCACAGGGGGTCCCCAAGACTTTGTCTCCTCTGAAGTCCTCATAATCAGACTTGCACATGTTAACTGAAATCACAATTTTCAGGGTTCATGCACCTTTTCCAAAATCTAATTCAAGTACTTTTCAGGCAATTTCAAGCTTTTCCAGCACCCTCCAGCTGTGGTAAATGACATATTTATATAAAAAACGGATCATTTCACCTCTTCATCAGATTAAATCAGATTGTTATTGCAACTTTGTGATAGAAAGTTCAATGTGCCCCCTGTCTGTAAGTAGGCTTGGTATCTTAATATGGCTGCACAATTAACCGCAGTCACAATAAAATCGCAGTATGGCCAGTTGCAATATCCAAATCACAGAATCACAACCAATGGCAATTTTTTGAAAAAGGAAAAACGTGTGAGAAAACAGTTTTATAATGAGGTACTGTAGTGCTGCAGAGATGACCTGACCTAAAAAATCTGTTTTTTCAGTTTGAAGAAAACATGTTTGTTTGGTTCAGACCACAATAAATATCACATCATCAAGATTTTTGTTTTCAGTGAACATGAAAATTTTAAAGCTGATCATTTCCACTAATCGCAATATGACTTTTTTTTTAATCAAATTGAGCCCTGCTTCCTATTAGGGTTGCAAATTTTATGCATTTTCCTTAAAATGCTAACAACTGATTAATTTATTAATCATTAATATTATATAAAACATGTTTTTTTTCTATTGTTTTCTCATTTTCATTTTTTTCTTTTTTTTTCTCTCTTTTATGTAACACATTTAGCATGGTTATACTAAAATATGTTTGATTTGTGTAAACTCCATGTTAGTTAAAATTCTGTATTGTTACAGTGTTTGGATACCAGCAACACTTGTCACTATAATGAAACAGTCACTACTGAAACATGGGATGTTTTGTCAAAAATAAAATTATATTATTATAAGTTATATAAATAAAACTAAATTATTAACTAAGATGTGTTTAGTTCAGTTAAAACTAACAAATCCTTAACTGTTAAATCAGTATGATCAATTTTATTTCCCTAACAAAGAAAAATACAATGAATCTCAAAAATTAGCCTTAGAAAACTGTTAAATGACCCTGTTGTGATTGTTGGAACAGTGGAAAGATAGCCCAGATGGTTTTGGTGAGTTTTATGTTGATTCTGTCAAGTTCAAATGAAGTGTTTTCTGATGATAAAATGACTGTTTCAGTAAACTGAGTCTGGTGGCTTTGATTAGAGCAATAAATCATCTGTCTCTGTAGACATCTTTCACATAATGTTGTCAGACACTCAACAGTCTGAGCTTGTCTGAGGCAGAAAACAGTCAAAAATCAACAATCAAATCACTTCCAAATTGTTGAATCCACAACCACAAGCAGCAGAGGTGGCAAACGTACACTGTAAAAAAAAATCCGTAGTTTTTACGGAAAAAAAACTGGCAGCTGTGGTTGCCAGAAAAATTATATAAAAACTACGGTAAAAATGTAAACAACTTTACAGAACAAATCGTAAATTTTACAGTTTTTAACCCGTTGTCATTTACAAAAAAATACATTTTAAACTGCATCACCACACTGTTATTAAACCAATTTTTTTCTGTGATATTTACATGCAGTTGTTGCTTATTGTACGCTATATCCCATTCACTTTCACTGAAAAATATTAAGCAAACAACATAATTTCAATGTAAAAGCATCAATATAAGACCGTAATTTACCTTGAAATTTTTTGCCTATTTTACTCAAAAGTTCTTTATAATGTACTGTATTTTACAGTATTAATAACAAGAGTTTTACTGTGAAAATACATCGAGTACTGTAATTGAATTTTCTATTAGCTGCAAATTAAAGGGCATAAAATCCTATTGTGACTCTTATTTAATATCAATCTTTAAAATAACCTAAACTGTCTAAAAATGTTTGCATTACTTTAGTATTACTGCTCAGTGAAAAATAGAAATATCTAAAAGTACAGGAAGACTGAACACTTGAACAATTCAATTTCAAAACTGCACAAACTTTTTGTAGATGTTTACTTTTTCATATTTAAATGCTTAACTTGTGTACAGTGGTTTAACACGTCACATTTCTGGTAAAAGTCAATGTTAGATATACCTCAAGAATAACTATACTGACAGCTTCACAAAAGTCCAATAAGAAATTGTCTTTCCAACAATTTATTAATATCAAGATGATCACAGATGAAATATTATCAGTCTCTTTTGTTATACATATTCATGATATGTAGTATACAGGCTTGGGCGCTATCTGTTTTTTTATACCTTCAAACCTCGGTGGCATTTTAGCAGGGTATACAGTATTATGGTGACATTTGCGTAAAACCTTTGTAAAATGGCTCAAGTTAACTCTACTCCACATACTCCATTAACCTAGCCGATTGTCATAGCAGCATTATTCCCACAGTTGGGGGGAAAAAAATGCGCAGAGGAGCTTTGCTTTGGTCTGAGAAGCTGAAGCTTTTATTCACTGACAAACTTAAACCTAAACTGAACATTAACTGCCAGACTAACAACTTCACTGCTCAGCTTTTCCTCCGCTCAGTGCAAATTCACCATCACTGTCTCTGACCATCGACAGTATCAGTCTGCCACTTGTCCTCTCTTGCGCTTACTTAAGTTACACACTCAACAAAATAAACTACTATGATGAAACATTACTTTGCAGGCTCACCTTTATCATCGGTGTACATCACATCTACAATAGATCACCTCTATATAACATCTCCATATCAGTTTAATGGAAAAGGGAGCATCTATGTTTACAACGATTGAAAATAATCATTTAGATTTCTTAGCCAAAGTACCTCTATAAAACATTCTTAAGGACAATTGAGCATTATTTTTTATGAATGAACATAAGCAAATGAGAAAATACAAATATAAATAAATTAATGATAAATTTTGGGGCCAATAATTTATGGGCCAATATTGGCCTATATCAGTGTGTGTATATTAGCAGATAAATATCAGCTACATTAATATATGACTTGACAGAATGTCAAAGCATTGAATTTGAATTATGAGGGCCGTTAAGAGAACATTAGTACTAGTATTAGAACATTTAGTACAGATTCACGCAAAAAAAAAAAAAATCACACTATAATCATTTTAGTATGGCTTTCAATGAAAATTGCAATTTGATATTTTTCAAAACTGTCCAGCCCTTGTAATTATCAGTTATGAGTTTTATTTGAAAAAATCCATATTGTGCATCCCTGAATACAAAAGCAATAAAAAGTATTGCCTAAAAACAATTTTGTCTGAAACTTCCTACTTAAAGGATAAGTTCGGTTTTTTGACACCTGGACCTTATTGTTATGATTAAATATGCTCGTAGACTCACCCAGACAATTTTGGTGGAGCTCGGAGCCGTTTTCGAGCAATTTAGATCCAGCCGACGGCGTTTTTTCTCATGCCATAGTAGCGGACGGGGCCAGAAATCGAAGCCCCTAAATTAGACTTTATCTGCTGCGAAACTCGCTCATTTCACCTACATTTTATAAATGAATGGCCAGTGTTATCACCATGTCAGCTCAACTTCGTTGTTATGTTCATCCGGGACTTTACAAGGATGGGTAACTTTTGGTAACGTCATAGACGTGCGCCGCAGGAACGCAGCTGAGAAGAGACGCTGTTGTTGCTAGGCTACACGGCAACACGGCTATTTCTGTGCAGCATGGCAGAATATTTATCCGATGTAGAAGTGTCTGACGACGACTTTGAGTATAATGGATGCCCGTATCGTTTTGAGCCAGAATACACCGACGAGGAGCTATTTGAAAGGAGGATGCAGAGGGAAAGAGCCGAACAGCTGGCCAGAGAACGAGCAACCACTGCACGTCCAGGAATGGGGGCTAACTGGTGGTGTTGTTGTGGACATTGCATGAGTTTCGCAGCAGATAATGTCTAATTTAGGGGCTTCGATTTCTGGCCCCGTCCACTACTATGGCATGAGAAAAAACGCCGTCGGATGGATCTAAATTGCTCGAAAACGGCTCCGAGCTCCACCAAAATTGTCTGGGTGAGTCTACGAGCGTATTTAATCCTAACAATAAGGTCCAGGTGTCAAAAAACCGAACTTATCCTTTAAACTTTAACTTGCCAACATTATGGCATCTGATGATGTCATCCACTCACAGTTCAGAAATCACGCCACTCATGATCTGAAAGTTCTTGGATAAAGGTAAGGACCCTTGGGTTCACGTGCAGACGAGAAGTGTGTGTCTTCTCCACTTTAGTTCCCTTCTCCGGGTTGATGGAGAAAAAACATCTTGGGAAATAGAAGAAAACAGACAGCTATATTAATAATAAAATAGCATCGTTAACAAAAGACAAAACAAAAGAAAACAAATATAACAAAGAAAAACTTCACATACTGCTGTCTATGCCCCGTCTCTCCCTATGAAAGCATTTCTCCCAATGTGATGGAAAAAAAGATCCCAAAAGTCATTATAATGCAAAACTTTCTTAAAAAAAAAAAAGTATCCTAAAATAATGACTTAAGTGTCTCAAAATAGTGACTTAGCATCTTAAAACAATGAGTATCTTGAAATGAGTTAGAATTTCAAAATGTTGAGACAATATCTTAAAATAATCCAAAACTTTGTCAAATCAGTTAGCTTAGTTTTTTTTGTTTGTTTTTTTTTTTTAACTTTACAGACCATGTATGAGAAAGACTTGTTATCGTCTATGACCATCATTGTCTACAAATTATTTTTCTTGCCTCACACTTATGAAAAAATACAGTTGCCAGTAATAAACTAAACTGCATATTAATTCAGCAGTGAAATAAAGCCGTACCATGACCAGTTTAAGTTTACATCAAGTAGTTAAGTAAAAATTTGATTCTCTGGTTCAGGAGGGTTTAAAGACATACAGTGATAAAATTCCCTATTAAATAAAGACACATGCACCCAAAAAAGTAATGATAATAAAATTGCATCTATATATAACAGCAACCTCCTTGAATTTGAGATCCAGTATGTTTTTTCTAATCAGGCATCTGACAAATAGTGCTTGATTATTAGTTATTATTAATACCATAACACAGCAGTGACATGACAATGAGAATGATTTGATATTTGAATTAAATACTGAAATATTAATATTTATTTTTGGCTAAATTGTTGTTAGTTTATATTAACAGAGCAATAAAAAAATCTCTGGAATCACTGATAAATTAGTTGATAGCTTAAAGCGATATTCCACCCCAGAACAATAATCCACTCAATATGTGCTCACCCCTATGTCGATGTGAGGATGGGTGAAGATCTTCAGTTCACAAAACAATCCTGGAGTTTCAGCAGAAAACAGGGTTGCAGCCAAATCCAGTACAATCAGAGTGAATGGTGACCACGTATGAAATGTAAAAAAAAGAACACAAAACAAACACAAAATGTCTCCATCCTGCTCGTGTGGTGTAATCCAAGTGTCTGTGAGCCGTGACATTAAAATTTAACCACAAAAGACACCATTTACACCATGTTTTTAGCCAAAATGTCAACTGTAGCCTCCCAGGTAGCATGTAAACATGACGTCGATGTATCACGAAACTTCGTATATCTCTTAATGGATGCATGTGTGAAAATATCGCAAGATCTCTTGTGCATCGGGCTCAAGTCTGAGAGGCTTCAGTTGACGTTTGGAATATCGCTTTAGTCGACTAATTTAAAGGAATTGTTAGATCAATCAAAAAAGGTATGTACAGACTTTATACCCAGAGCCCTGTACAGAGAAGTTTGAAGTTAATCCTTTCTCAATATGGCCCTGTTTATACCTAATGCGGTGACCAAGTAATCTGAGTTTTAATGTTAACGTTTCAGTAATGCTACACAGTCACAGTCTGTCTCAGTGTGAAATGTTTGGGAGCAGAGGTCAAGCAATCTGTCCGTTAAAAACAGGCATGTTTTAAACGGGCACTGTATTAGTAATACTAAAAAAGTAAAATGACAAGTTCCCAAGTCACATTAGCATCTACTTTAGATTTGTTTCGGTTCACTAAAGTGAAAATGATGAATAAAGCCAATCCAAAAAGACATACCTCTGCAAAAACTTCAGGGTTGATGCCAACTCTGATGGGTAATGGATGTTAAAGCAATAATAGCTCCCAAACATCATGCAGAGGGCAGCAATGAAGGAGGGTATGTTGTCGTGTACAATGTTTCGATCCACACTCAGCATGTACCGTCTTGCAGAATAGCAGGATTGCCCTACAAAGGAAAAACAGGAACAACAAGAAAAAACATAATTCAAACAAATATAAACGATTCTAAGATAAGTTAAGACGATGCTTCAGTGTTTGCATGGGGTAGGTTGGCTCGCCCCCACTTTGGAGAATGTTGGAAATGTTGGAAAACATTGGTATTTGACATTCTGATGCGTTTACAGCTCTGATAAATCCTGCTGATTCTATCTTTAGGTGTACACCACATTTAACTTCCTAAACTGGTACTCCTGCTGTTTCTCCAAACTGGGGGCATGCCAACCTTAAAAAAAAAACTCCCCCTTTAAATTACTTACCATCAATACAGACCAGATCAGTTATGTGCAGGTTTAGGGGAGATGAAA
Source organism: Lutjanus argentimaculatus (assembly GCA_034769285.1). Classification (NCBI taxonomy): domain Eukaryota; kingdom Metazoa; phylum Chordata; class Actinopteri; order Lutjaniformes; family Lutjanidae; genus Lutjanus; species Lutjanus argentimaculatus. Next base: position 1,136,537 of record JAWZSL010000049.1, read on the forward strand.
GTGAGGCTTTTTAAAAGCCAATTTGAATAACTTTAAAGAGGTTAAAGTAACAAAAGATTGCAACATGAATTTGAATCAAAATAGACAGAAAAGAGAGAAAAGGAAGCAGGAATAGAGAAATGTGAGAGAATGAAAGACAGGACAAAGAAGAAAAAAATGTTCACTTACCACACACAACAATGGTGGGAGTCAAGTGAACTTGGTCCATCTGTACTTCCCCTGCCAGGCATGTGTCCTCCACATAGCAGAGCATCACATCTTCCTTCTCGTCAAAGTAGGCCAGCAGGAGCAGGACCATCTCTTTAACATCTTCAGAGCAGCCACTCGGCTCTACCCTCATCGCCTTCAACTTTGATAGTGCCAGGACGAACTTCTTGCTCTTGTTCACACAAACCACATTCATGTAGTTCAGGAGGCATTTGCCCTTCAGATCCACATTCCGAGTGAATGTTCAAATTCCAGTGAGTTCTCTGAAGTGGACTGCCATGCCAACTTCGCTGAACCAAAGTGGCCACTCTTTCAGGAGGTCTTTTATGTTTTTACCCTGGTTGACTTGCTTACGCTGTGTGTAGAAGGTTAACTTCATTAGATGTCTGACCTCCTCTGTATTTGCATCAGTCTGCTGAGACATCATCTTCAGTCGTTCTTTCTTCTCCTCCTGGCTTTCTAGGGTCTCTCCAAGGGGTAGGAATTTCACATCCCAGTTAATGCATCCATAAGTGTCCTGGATTGCTGCTCTCAGTTCTGGTGGGACTACATCGGCATCAGAATCCTCAGTGTGATGCTTTCATTTCCTTATTTTTGGGGTCTTAACATTCTCTATCCTATTTTGCATTTGCTTTACAAGAGGTGATACCCTGGCCCAATCACATGTCCCTCAATTTCATCTTGCAGAGATTTGGGGTATTTTGCTACCATTTTTTTGGCAACTTCAGTAGAGTTCCTTTTACTTATGCAACGACTTGTTTGCATCATTTCACGCACCACAAGTCGGACCATCTCTCTTCTCATTCGTGGACTTGGTCATCTTCCTCTCTCCAGTGACTGCCTCAGTTCCTCTGGGAACTTATCCCAGGGTATTACGAAGGTATCCACCCAGTCTACATTAGGGCTTTGGCCGCTGTTGGAAGAGGTTGAGGAAGAACTTCCGGGTGAAGGAGACTCCAAGGCCGGGGGGAGCCCTGGTGGTGAGGCACAAAGAGATAAAGCTGCTTGTTTCAGGAGTCTGGCCTGAAAAAAAACAGAGACTGATACACACAAAACTTAAATTTAAGATGTTTTATATTTCAGTTGGTCATTTACACAGGCCATTTTTGACACTGGTTTTGTACAGCAATACTTGTCTTACATCTCCGCTTCAAAGCAGCTAGGGCTTTTCGGGCCTGAACTGGCCTCAAAGCTGTCAGCAAATCTGCTTCCTCAACAAACAGGAAATCATCATATATCTCCACGGCAATGGACTGTAAGGCCTCTTCTAAAATATCTTTCGTCATCTCTGGAAGGTCAGGCAAGACCTCGTTGATGGTGGTGCATAGAAATGTTTGCTCCAAGTCAGTCATTTCTGGAAATGAGGAAGAATGACAACCAGTTGTCAAGATCCCAAATGAAACAAAACAAAATAATTTGCCATGTAGTCAAGTAATGCTCTACATACACACAGATAACAGGGACCTATACTCTGAATATATAATGTGAGGATTATCATTTCTGTACATCTTAATGAACTCTGCAGGCACTGTAATAGGAACCTCTACTGTGCTTATATTGTGTAATATGAGTGGGGACTTTTGTTTCTGTACATCTGTCACCTACCCACATATTTTTCGAGTCAAATCATTTTACTAAGCACATGTGCATTTTTAGCAGGGTTTCTCCACTACAGTGGTCAAGATCATATTTATTTCGACAACACACTGTGTTTCAGTGGAATGACTTGGTGCCCATTAACAATGTATGATGTAACGGATAAAAATCAACCAAGTCATTGATGTTAAGACATTGATAGTCAGCTTTATGTATATCATCACAAAATACACAGCTGCATCATTATGAATTAGAATGATGAGAAGTTCTCCAACTCCATGAATTCATCATTTTTTGTTACGAGGAACTGCCCTTTTTTATAAGATGTACCTTTATATTGTATGTCTGTGGACACACTAGTATTGTTTTCTGAAAAGCCAAACTCTCTCACTGCATGTTTAATTGTATCACTGTAAAGGCTGGGATGAGATGTACAACCGTCTTTGACTTGCAGAAGCTGACTACATCCTGGCCCAGCTGAGAGATATGCCTGAAACATCCGATGTCTTTCTGAAAGAGTTAGGCAGATGTTTTTAAAGTTTTTCAGATGCCTGGCACATCTCTTGAAGTAGCTGTGTTTGCTTTCAAAACGCATTTTCTATAACCTGATCAAGGGGCCAAATTTAAAAATGAATGCCGGATAGTGCCTCAAAAAATGGTGTTTGGACTTTAGTGGACTCTCAGGAAATAAACACTTTCTTGCTTTCCAATATTCTTGAATAATAATGTCAAGATAGGCTACCTGCGACAATGAAATCTTTTGTGCACAAATCATATCAACGATGTGTTTAAGCTGGAGAGTTAACTGCCACGCTTCATCTTCTGCTTTATATTTGCACTTTGTCACCAATTAATACGGGCAGTAACCTCAAGAAATTCCAGTTCTGAATGGCTTGGCCCGAAAGCCTGGTCAACTCTGGGTTGACAGCACTTGGTTTTGTGACAGCATCGGATCCTTTGTACTTTAACTGCTTGATCCTTCGGTTCAAATTTGAATATGTAAACCATTTCTTTTTCTTAACAAAATACTTCAAGTAAAGTGCAACATCATAGGCTAGGACTCCCACAAATATGTCATGGCCTAAACAAGGTGGGAGACCTGGCTGGCAAACATGAAAAGATCTCAGGTCATTAAAAACAGAGTTTACCTTTATGCCTTTGATGTGTTGACTGTCTTCAGTTTCAAGATCACCAACAGCAGAATCGTAGCTTTCAGGGGTACGCTGTGGACCACACACATTTGGATCATCACTCTGAAACTCATCTTGTGTAATTTCACAGTACCTGCAAAAGTACTGAGAACGACTAAAGTTTTCAGTAAACCACCGATACTGTGAGAACCCAGATTATCACCAGCAATACAATACAGAGCCCCTCTGACCATTTCACCACCCACAATTATTCCATTTTTCTCCAAATCTTCTAAATCCACCAACATCTCTGAGAATACCTTGGCACTTCCAAATTGTTTAAGGTCATTCTCTCCACACAGTAGTACAAGGGACATGTGATCGGTATTGGACCGCAAATGAATAGGCAAGTTAGCCACAGAAACAGACTGCAACTACAGTACTTTGTGTTTTTTCTTAGCAGAACCCAGGGGAGTGATAATTTCAAATGCATCCTGATAAAGAATTAGCTTCAGACATCCTGGATTTTCAATGAAGAACTGGTTGGACTTAAAGTTTTGTCCATCACTTATGTCACCAAAATCATCTTGGTGTGTTTCACAAGTCTGTTGTGACACCGAATTCTGCCATAATTCTGATTCCACTAAGTTGTTTAGGTTTGTTTCACAGGGGATGTAGTAAGCAAACCTCTGTCATATTTTCATCATTTCCTAATGTTACTTTTTTAGGCTCGATGTATTGAACATCTTTTTGAATGTCTGCGCTCTTGAATATGTTGTTCTCAGCGGTCCCTGATGACAGGCAGAGAACAGATCTGAATCCTTCACACAATCACAGATTTAGCAATATCATCATCTGTTAGAGACATGTCATTTTTTAAAAAGTGAATGTAGTTTACTCAAAGTATAATCCTGCCCCAACTCATGCACATGTTGTATCTCTTCAACAATTGTCTGTATTGTTGAAGCTGGAAGAAGGAGCTGCCCTTTGCAACTTTAAGTAAAATAAACATACATCTCTAAGAAAGCACTCATTGAAATTTTCTGGTAATTCAATGCTTTCATTTGTTGTTGTATCTTTTAAGCAATGGGGGGCATCAGATACATCAACAGCAGGAGAAATAACTTCCCTGTATGCATCACTTATGCTATCCACACTGAACATGCTCTATGATTTCCTGGACATTATGAGCAGTAAATGATGATTTCACAGTGGAACAAATTTTTACAACCAGTTACTGTTACAGGGGTGTCAAGTAAACTAGAAATACAAAAGTGGCCCAAAAATGCAGACTGGAACGGAGGAAGCAGAGTTCAAAAGTGATTTAATAGTAAACAAAAGGTAACTAAAGCTCAGGCTACATGAAATGATGTGGCAGTCCAAAATGCAAAAACTAAGGCGGGCAGGAACCAAAACAAGGTAAAAAAATCCAAAACGGTGAAAATCCAAAAACACAAGGGAACACATACAGGAAATCCACGGACACAAAGGAAATACTCACAGGGCTCAGGAACTCAACCACAAAAACACACAAACTGACACAGACACAGAGAAACACAGGGAATAAATAGACAGAACTAAATGAGACACAGGTGGACAAACAGGTGAAACACATGACAATCAAAAGAGCGGGAAAAGAACAAAGACAGGAAGTAAAAACAACAAAGACACACAAGGGAAGATGTACCAAAATAAAACAGGAAGTGACAATGAAAAAAACCTAAACCATGCCACAGGTCGCCCCTCCACCAAATGATCTTTTAAGTGGTTTACTAGTTCCTTCACTGTGTGAAATTGGCGGTTACACAGCAAAATGGCACATTTTATATCCGCTACAACAGCTCTTACTGTAACAGAGGTTTCAGGCACGTTGTGAACACGATAGAAATGAGCTTTAAAAGCTGCATATGTACTTAATGTCCGCTTGCACTCACCACCAACACATTTGAAAAAACAATGTGGCTCGTTCCTGTGAACTCTACAGTGCAGCACATAACCCCTCAACGTCTCTAGTGTTTTGCTGCAGAAACGGCAGGTAATCATTTTGGCAAGCTAACAAAAAATCTGTTTCATTTAATTTTTAGTTTTTACCCTCTGTGGATGACGCTGCCTAAAACAACTTCACAACGGCATGAAACCACACACACCACACACACACACACACACACACAGTTCAGCTTTAGAATCTCCTCAAACGACGTGTAAGAAACCACAGTTCAGGGGCACGACAAAACACAAAACTCAAGTATAAAAGTTCAGTGCTGGCATGAAACCAATAGCAGCTAATTAACTTCAATTTGTCTCTGCTCAGTTCACCTTATGACTGCAAAATACACCCTAGCTCACAAAGACAAGCTAGTATATTTTTGAAAAAGGCTCATGAGTTTAAACTTTGAGGAAAATTATATATTTACCTGTGGAACAGATGTCTGTGTCGTCGTCGATGCCTCTAGATGCGCTGGCAGACAGACGGGAAAAGCAGGTGGCAGAGGGCGCGACTGCGGCTGCTCAACAAGCTGCTCCCGCAATAATTAAGTCAAGTCCAATAGCTAAACAGAAACAGACTGTGCTGCTCTGTGATTGGAAAGAAGCTAGTTTGAAATTGAAACACAGACGTTTGTATGTACAATGTACGATTTATCTAGAAAATCATTATTAATTCATGGTCTGAGACACACAGATACTCCATTTCCAGTGACATAATTCTTGAATGAAGAAAAGAAACTCATTTTTTTCAGTTTACAATTTATTAACAATTATAGATGCAAAGAACTGATGAACAACTGTCAACAGTGATTTGTAATACAAAGTAATAAATTTCTGCTAACCAGTGAAAGCAAAAATCATATAATTTTTCTTTCATTTCCAAAATGCTGTGACAGTCTAGCAAAATAACTTTAAGTTAGGTTTTACTAAGCTACTAACCTACTTGTACTGTTTTTAACAAGACACAGCGCAATTTTTTAAAAATATAATTAACATAATATTACTGTATTTGCACATAATTTTAACTGCATAATAAAGCTTATAAATTTGTAAAATGAAATACAGTTTTTTTTCTGTATTAAACATGGACAAAATCATTTTTTTAACACTGCGATGTTGTAATTTTGACTGTATTGCATTACTTTTTGTAACAGTTTTTCTGTGTTAAACTACAGTAATCTGTAAATTCTACAAAAAAAATGTGATAATTTCAACATATTCTTACTTTAAAATTAACGGTTATATTTGGCTCAGTATTTTACAGCACATTATGCAAAATAAACACTGCTTCACTGTTATTCTATTTACAGTTTTTTGATGTCATGATTTTACAGTATTTCACTGTTTATTTCACAGACATTTTTTACAGTGTACCCACAGTCTGTTCTCCAGTAGACGTGCAGACAAAAGTAGAAGCACTGATTCAACTTGTTTACTGCAGTAAAAGTGTTAAATACAGGCTCTGAAATGTCCGCAAAGTATAAAAGTAAAAAGTCATCCTCTGAAGGACATTTCTACTGACTGTGAACTGCACCTCACTTTTTTTCTGCAGTCAAGTCTTGACTTTGTTCTGTCTTTTCTTTCTCTTTTTGTTTTTACATCTGTTCATCTTCATTTGTTATGTCTGTTCTGTCTTTTGTCTTGTTACGTCTTTCAGTCTCTTTATGTTTATGTCTTTTGTCTTTCTTGCTATGTCTTTTATGTCTTGTCTCTGTATGTCTTTTTTGTCTTGTACATGTTTTCATTCTTGTTATTGTTACATTTTCATCTTGTTCGTCATTTTTCATCTTGTCATTGTTATGCTCTTTTTGTCTTGTTATGCTTTACATCATTTTGGCTTGTTGTGTCTTTTAGTTTTACTTGTCGTGTTATGTCTTTTTTGTTTTATAATCGTCTTTACACTAATTTTTGTTCTGTTAACGTTCTTTTTTCTCTTATTTCATCATATACATGATTTTTGTCTTGTTACGTCTTTCTCATTTTGCAACGTCAATTTGGCTCGTGACAACTTTTACATTGTTTTTGTCCTGTTATGTCTTTGCTGTTGTTTTCTTCTTGCTACCTCAAAAAGTACAGTAACAAAGTATTTGTACTTAATTACTTCCCACTTCAGATTACTGGTGTAAGATATGAGTTGGGACATAGATAAGATTTGGAAACACTTCTCTTTGTATCAGCTGTCACAACATATGAGCCTTTATTTTGCTTTTAATCAGATGAATCAGAAGCTTTAACTCGATGTAATTCACAGCCTGTCTGCACCAGGAAACTAAAACTTCAGCCAATCACATCCCTCCCCGGCTCGTCCAGTAGAACAACTCTGGCTGTTTCTAATTGACTCAGGAAATAACAGCGTTTGATGGCGTTGAAGCATTCAGATGATGTCTGCTCTTTGAAGCCGCGGCGATTCCATTTTGGAATTAAAGGCAGTCACACACGATTCTGGGCGAGAATCCCTCGACACTTTGAAGTCGCCTTTATCAAATAGAACATGAAAAGCCAATCTATTAGCATAATCTGATTCCTTTAGTGAGGAGCAACAGGATAAAAGATGTTGGTCTCTCAAAGGAGAGCTGGAGCTTGTGTGTCCACCTCGTACAAATCCACCTTTGATGACTGAACCGCAAATTAACGTGATAACGCTGAGACAGAGGGGGATCTTCATTTAGAGGATTTCATTAGCAGAGATGTAGCTTTAGATGGCTGAGTGGGAGTCTGACAAACTTTGAAGAGCAGCTTTGAAAGCAAATGATCCAAACGGTGAAAAAATGACTGTGCTTGAAGTGAAAAAAAGGCAGAACACGTGAAGTCTATTGTTAGAAAATTACATATTGAGCCCTCAAATTGAGGGCAAATGCTGAAAGAGAAACAGGGTTTGATTTTCTAACTTTTCCACAACTTTTCTTTACCTAGTTTGTGTTTTCAGTTTCACAGTATTCAGATCTTTTACTTGTACTTCTGGTCAGACTTCACTTTGATGAACAGAAGAATATACTAGAGCAGCCTCAGTTGATCTTACTGGAATATATTTTAGTTTAATACAACACATCTGTGCAGAGAGAAGGTCTTTGTACAATGTGAACACATGGGCAGTTTATACTGAGAGCTGAAAGATACAATAGAAACACTCAGTTTTATACAGTCTGTCTCATGTCATTCAGAATCGGGTATCATCAGGACACTAGACAGGAGAACACAACATTACAGAAGCAAGAATGTCAATGTCACAAAAGCTGTGAGGACTTTATCCAAGATATCTGTGTACCAGACAGGCTGACACTCCTGAGACAAAAGCTGAAACATTCTGATCAGAAGGACACTGAGGCCTCTCAGGCACTTATTAAAGTTATTATACTAATTCATGAGAAATGTGACATAGCCATAATTTGAGAGCGTTCATATTTTACCCTTCAATTATGCTGGAAAATATATTTTAAAAGATCAAACTCTTGGCTATTTAATCTTGTAAAGGCCAACCTCCTGATGATTTCAGTTTTTTTTAGGATTATTTTTGGGCATTGTTGCCTTTATTTGGTGGAGACAGCTGAAGATATGACAGGAAAATGGGTGGAGAGGGAGACGGGATGACATGCAGAAAACAGACCGCAGGCGGGAGTCGAAACAGCAGCTACTGCAGAGGACTAACAGCCTCAGTACATGAGGGGCACGCTCTACCAGCTGAGCTACAGGGGCGCTCTCTGATTTAATTTTATATTAAATGTAGATGTCAACTCCGTCAGGTGGAAAATCTGACAGAGTTGACGTCTTACTGAGTTGACAAAATGTTACATTTATTTAATTTCATAGCAGAGTCGTAGTGAGCAGCCATTTTTAAAGTGTCTCAGAGTCTCTTAATGTTAATCAAAATACACATTTTTAAACCATAATTCTTATTTAGCTTTGATTTAGAAGAGCTACAGAGTCGACATGTTATGGTTGAGACACATCTGATAGAAATATTATTTCATGAATTTGTCTAAAAATAGAAGGTTTACTGAGCAGTATTCCCGCCTCAAGTTTTTGTAAAAATCTGATGGAAATCTGGAACACAAGGTCTAGCATTTTCATGAAAAATTGATTTTAAAGTCAAGATGATTATAAGAGCACGTTTTCATACCTATGTTATCAGTAGGTATTGTTAGTTTAAATTTTAAAGGCTTTTAAAACATTTTTGTTTTCACAAATTCAGACAAATGGTCAGAATTTGTGAATTCTTGTCTGGGACAAGGCTGTTTTAAGTTTAGAAATTAATAACATCAAGAAAACCAAAACATTCATAAATTACATATATTTCTTGTCTATAAATCTTAAAGAATACCTTTTCAAGAATTGAAACATTACAATATTAATATAATGAGAATAATCTAAAAATATATTTGCTATCAACAATGGAACAATGTATTGACTCAACTACTGCTTTTAAGTATGGACACACAAAAACCTAAACTTTGAGTGTTGTGTATACTGCTGAGTACTGTCCTAACTGAAGCACTGACCAGGAGGAGCTGAGATGAGCGACCAGGCAGCCAAACATCCACAGACACACATCAGTGGTTCCAACACTCTGGGAGCTTTTATATGTGACCTTCAGTCCTCCATCATGAGAATAAGTGCTGTAGAACAGCAGTCAGGTTTGTCCTGTCATGTCTCACAGCAGATGATTGTCTTTTTGTATCTCACACTTTGATCCTGACAGCTTCTTTGAGTTTAATCTCTTAAAGCTTTAGATTTAACTTCCATATATCTCCAATTTCACAAGACTTATTTCTTTTTGCATCATCAAATCATTTAATGAAACAAAGAGCTGTTTCCCTGCAATACAAAGACTGGGACTGAGGTGTGGGAACAGAATTACACAAAGTTTTCAACATCTTCCAGAGGCTGTGGTGAACTCAGCTTTAAAGACAGAGTTGATACTAGTATCATGCAAGACTAGAAGACCTAAGACATTCATTGGTACCAACGATGTCAAAGGAGGGTAAATTAACGTTTTAGTTTGGCTAAATTTTGGTGAGGGGTCCCTTGACATCTCGCCTCAAGATATCTGAATGACAATGGGTTCTACGGGTACCCAGGAGTCTCCCCTTTACACCAACATTCTGATAATCCCATGTATGAATGACAAATAAATCAGATTTTTTACTACATTTAATAGACGCAACTACATTTTGGTTGTAAATTTCTAGGACGCATTTGAAAGAGTAACATTTAGAACCCTACTGCATTTTTGTGGCTGATGCCAATATTAGGCAGTAAAAAATTCCAATAGAAATTGATTGGCTCATAATCTTTATTTATTTATTCTTTACAGGTTCTTTTACTGATTATAAGTAACCATACATTTTTAAAAAATGTAATGACATATACACCAATATACGTAAATACATATTGATATAGCTGTGCTCAGCATCTGACTCTAATAACATCAGACATAGCTGGATGGATGGACGGATTAATAAACCATAATCTGCTCATAAAGAAATGCACATTTAGCTTTGTGTGGGCTAATACTCAACTTCAATGAGTAAGTGATAGCCATGATGCATTATTGAACATTTGCTAAACAATCAAAAAATTCCCAGTGTGAATAAATTTAAGATAAACCTTTACAAGATAAGATAAACCTTTATTAATCCACAGAGGGAAATTCAGGTGTTGAGCAAAGACAGCAATGAGAATGAAATGAAGGTAAGGAAAGGAAGGTCGGGAACAATTAAAGAGTAGAAGTACAGGCAAAACCAAGCAAGGAAGAATAATACAATAAAGTGGAATAGAATAATAGTAATGAAAAGAAAAAGAACATAAATAAATAGAGTAAGGTGAAACTCTGAGCAGCTGTCCATGGAAATCTACACTTGGTCTCTGAATGTGTGACTTGTGAGCAGAAATATGTACAGACAGGAAATAAACATCTAACATTTTATGTACATTTTTTCAATAAACAGTATATATACATTTGCGTATGGCTGAGTATATAAATGAGTGGATATATTAGTAAATGTGCAAGTACATAACAATTTATTTGATTGTGAGTTAAAAAATGATTGGAGGGCCATCCAGTCAGGGCCAGATTTGTCCCGTGGGCTGCAAGTTAAGTATACACTAGAAAAACAGTGTTTTTTACACTTTTATGACTATAAAAAGTTGACACACAGTGGCACATTCTATTGACCTGCTACAGATCTCCCGTCTCACCCTAAAAATGACAGAAATGGGTCTATGGTAGGGAGGGAGTGGTGGCGTGGAAGAGGTTAATACAGATCAGAGAGGAAGTACTGTTCCACAGTACCTTGTAATGTATAGAGCACAGCTCCCCTGTGGAACATAGAAATCCACTGATTGCTTTGCCTTTACCCTTCTCTTCCCACATTCCATTTCAGCCATAACCATATCTCACATGAGCAACATTTACCATGTGCACAGAAGCCAAATACTAATCAATAAAAGTAATTTCCAGCCGACACCTGTAATCAGCCTTCAGACGGTTTCGTCCTGTTTCTACATTCAACAAATATTTGTACATGAAGTAATTACAGCAGCATCTGTAAACAGTCTGGACTGCGGCCTGCTCTGTGAACACGGAGGGAGAGCAGGAGATCCACGGTTCTGTTTTCTCCATCAGCACAGATTATTATTCCTCTGTGTCCTCCCGGGTGTCTGCAGCCTCTCAGCTTGATAATTATAAAACAAATTCTCACCACAAGAATGCAGAGAACGGCAGACTGATGGAGCAGATGTGTTAAAGCAGAGGCTGTTTCTCTTTATAAAACATTTTTCTTTGCTTTAAACTATAATTCAGGTTCATAAACTGAATTTTGTGTTTTTTTTTTGTTTGTCTGTTGCTAGAAGTATAATATTAGAGTCAACACGTGTAAAATCCTTTTGCATGGGGCAGGTATTATCTGTTTTTATTAGGATTCATAATAACTGTAGAGGATTTTTCAATGCTATACAGCATGTGTATATTTACAAAATGTCATCACGGAGCTCCCAGACTGGGATCAGTACAAATTTAATTGGATCCAGTCCCTTGCTGTAAGCCACATATTGAAGTAAGTGTGCATTTGTGATATAAAATTAGTGAAATAACTGGCTAAATACAGAGGTTAAAGTGCATTTTGTGTATTTACAGACTGCACTATGATGCATGCAGACAGTGTCTGATTTCAGGTAATTTAACCTGTTCACAAGTTTACATCGGCTGTATTAGTCAACTATAACTGAGGACACACTCACATGTTAGACTGACTTCATGAAGAGTTTTATCAAGTTGAAGCTGAGAATATTCCATAGCTTTCAGTCCACATGAGCGACTCCGTCTCCCAGTTTGACTGTCTGTCTGCTGCGCTCACAGACGCTTCACACTGTGTCTGATCGGGGCTTTAGCTTTAGTGATGATTGCTAAAAACGGATTTTGTCAACTGTATACTACCTGTATTTCCTCACAGAGTGGCGCAGCATCGTTCCGTGTGTCCCACGGCTTGACACCAAAGGCTTACCTGGGGGGGGGAGCTTGTGTTGGTGTGGTGCTGTCCATGGTATTGAAAGGGGAGGAGACTCATAGACAGACAGGGGGTATAGTCTGTTTTCTCAATTTGGGAGTCTATTTTTTAAAAAAATTTTAAAATATTTTTACTCTTTTATATCTTTATTCTGTTTTTTTATTTGATCTTTTCTACCTGTACTTTTGTGTGCTGTGGGATCAATAAAGTTTATCTTATCGTATCTATCTTATCTTATCTTATCTATCTTATCTTTATCTTATCTTCTTACCTGTGTTATTAATAACATAACATAATGCAATGTCCAAAATCTATAAATCTTTAGAAATCCACTAAAAAATTCCTACAGTGTTGTTGTAATTTGTTCTATTTTCACAGGTTTGACTGAGAGTTGTGGTAACATCCTTAGATTAGAGACTCATTTAGTTTACTGAAAATCCAGAGCTGTTATACCCTATTATGTTATACCCTTTATATCCTGAGATCATCTTTGGGGCTTTGTTAGTTCATTTAAGTACACAATCATCAAGAATTCATTCCTAAATCACATGAGCTGTGCATGAGCTGTAAGTTTAGAGAACTGCAAAGACCGAACAAGAAATTTCTGCAAATTGAATTGTGCAAGCGAGCCTCCAGAAAGAGCAGTAAATAAGGAGACTTGTTAAGCTGAAGGTGCTGAGTACATTTCATGGTAATGTGGCTGCATTAGATTTAGATATTTCATGTGTACAAGTGGAAACAAGATAAGATAAGATATTCCTATATTAGTCCCACACCAGGGATATTTGCAGTGTTACAGCAACAAAGCGAATAGCAGAGTAGAAAGAGCATCGATAAAAAACACTAAATAATGAGTATATAAACAAGGAATATAAACAGGAGGAAGTTTAAAATATACAGGCAAATTTAAACAACAGGAAATATTAAAAATAGGGAAGTAAACAATATGAAAAATAAAAATAGGATTAATATAGACAAAAGGAAAGACTAAAAGTGAGAAGAGGAAATATAAAAATAGAAACCTTGTATGAAAGAATATGAGCAGTACAGAGACTCAACAGTTGATTGTACATCATTGCACATAGGAGGTAGGTATTACACATATTGCACAGTCAGAATGATAACAAACTTGTGTGAGGTATTGATATTAATATTGCACAGTGTGGAGTGAAATAAAACTAGTGAATAATGATTTATAGATCAGGGAATTGTGGCCAGACAGATGTGCTGGATGAAAAAGATAATCAAAATCATTGATATCATCTCCACTTTCCACACTGAGTGGCCAAGACTGGATATTTACAAAAAATAAATAAATAAATAAAATAAAAAATCCTTGGGTACCATTTAATATTTAGAAATATAATTTTACAGACTTACAGATCATTGTATGTTGTAAAAGTGTGCATGGTGCAAGTGCATTTAAGGTGTGTCCAAATCCACTGTTGCTAGTTAAACAGCACATAATCTGGTTGAAAAGTAAAGCGCAAAGGATTTGAATTTAGTCTCTTAATTGTAACAGGCATGTTTTAATGATGAGGGAATGATGTAGTAGGAGAACCTAGCAGTTTTCATCTGAGGAAACACATCAGCTCATGGGTGAAATAAAAGCACACAAGCAAGCCATGTATGGGAGGAGCAGGAATCTACCAAAGCTTCCTGAGGTGATGCCAGCTTGGAAGGAGGTAACGATCGTTTTTTCTTCATCTCCTGGCATTGCCAGAACAGCCAAACAGTGCTGAAAGCAGTATAATGATGTGACCATCTGGCTCCACCATCTCCCAAACCTCTGTCCTATAAACAACTCCATGACTACATAAGAGCAACTTGACCCTGTGTTGCATAATGCACTCTGTAAGTAGCAGAAAAAATGCTGCACCACTGACTTTAGACCAGGTTTCAATCGCTGCGATCGCTCTCCACTACCTCAAGGTAACAATGTGCCAACAATGCACCTGAAGACCAGTATGCCCAAGGGTGCACAGATAGGTGCTGATGGAAGATAGAAGTACATTTGCTGTTTTTTGCATTGTGAGCACTGCACCATTCTGTGCCAAGTGGAAAACAGGGTCCTAAAAGTTCAGCCATTCTAGCAGGTCTGTGAGTCTGCATAGCTGTACTTTGAGTGAAATGCTCAAAAGATATGCTAACAACGATAATGCTCATGTTTCACAGGCAAAATGTTTAGTTTAGTGTGTTAGTTTAATTAGTTCACCATGAACGTCTGTTCCAAAATGTCATGGCAATCTGTCCAGTAGTTGTTGAGATATTCAATAAAAGGACAACATTTGTTGCCAATCTATCAAGCACATGATGAGATCTTTCACTGAATGAATTAAAACTTTGATCTGCTTGTGCCACCAGATCCAAAGTAACAGGACTGTGAAAGTCATTCGACAGGGAACGTTGGTTCTGTGTCAACATGTACTGTTCTACCAACTACAGACCTGTTTCCATGCTTGGGTAGGACAAAGCATTCTACACTGATTTACTATGAAAGAGAAGAGGAATACCAGCTGAGTTTTATATTTGGTTTTGGTTTTAAAATAGTATGAACTATGATACATCACCAATAACCTATAACTCATCTGGGAGAACAGAGTGTGTCACACATAACACAGGATTAATTCATTACTTTAATTACTCATTAATGTTGCCAGTTGACTTTGTTGCAGTGCAGTGTTTGAACAATACACAAAACCAAGACCTTCCCAGTTGTATAGAGTTACTAGGGAATTAATTGAACTAAAGCTTTTTAAATCTTCACCATTTGTAATGTGAAAAGACAATAACATTCCTCTGGTGTGGCCTTTGACCCGACAATCAAACTTAATGGATGCCTCCATTTATTCAGTGGACTAATTATTCCCCTCTGTGTCTGTCCAGCTGTTTAGGGGACATGTGGATCAACTGCACCCAGTGGACGATTCTTAATGAACCAGTAGAACTGATCACTGATCACTTTTCACTTTCAGACAGTTTACTGTGACAGAATATTTGTTTGTTTTTTTTTCTCAAAATGGCTGTGCAATTTCATCAGTTTGATCAACAAGCTGCGTGTAAGGGGAAGAAATTGATTTGCTTGCGCTCAACAAAATCCAGACTCTCTGTTGTTCTGGCTCCACAATGATGGAACGAGTCCTCCACTGATTTCAGGACATCAAACAGCAGAAACTTGGCACTGTTTGGGCTGCATTCCATTCTGCAACATCACAAGCCATTGCTATCTATAACCTGCTGTCTCAAGCCTGGAATCTGCTCTGCATTTCTTACCCCTTGTCTAGACCGCAAATGTCACATCAGCATCACGCTCACGTGATGACCTCGTTCACACCACACTGAAGCGTCTGTCTATATCTGCGCCGTCTTGTCCGCACATTTCAAAGCGTCCAGCAGCCAAACTTTCTGTGCAGTCTGCTGTTTTCCTGCAAAAGCACTGCAGTGTGTTTGTGTTTCTGTGTGCAGTGGGTGTGGATGAGGAAAAGAGAATGAGGGGAAAAAAACAGAGTGCCAGTGGCTGCACTCAAAGCAGACATGCTGTCGTTCAGAGGAGAAGAATTAAAGTTTAGCAGTAAAGTTGTCTAGCGGCAGTAAATGTACAGTTTGCCCACAAAAACACAGCAGAAAAAGTTGAAGAAGTTCCCTCATCTTGTGTACTAGTGGCCATATAAAACCACATAAAATTTGCTTTATGTGTTTATTTTTCAAGGATTGTGATTGAATAAAATATTGAAATATGAGACATGTTTTTGATGTTTATTTTGTGTAAATTAATAGTTACACTAATTGAGTGATAAAAAAATTATAATCATTAGATTAATCATTTTAAAAATAATCATTAGATGCAGCTCTAGTTTTCTCAGACCATCACACCTACAATTTAGGCACTGAAACTTAAATGATTAGTGAAATTTGTGGTCAGAGTGACAACATATACCAGTACACATTTACATATTTGATATATTTATGACTGTCACACATAATTCAACAGCATTACTCGTGCTAGCAGGTATGTCAGCAGTTGAAGGCATTATGTGCTGATGGATACTTGCATGTCCACAAGCAGGTAAACTAAAGAACTAAAATCAGGAAAAATCAAGATGTTATTTTCTCAGTATAAAATCAGATCCATGGAGGCTTGGTCAGTGATTTTATTAAATCATGATCCGCTCTTATTCTGAAATTTCTCACTGAGCAGACTCAAAGGGTAAGTGTGAGAGTTTATCTAACCTCTGGTTGTAAACCAATAACTATAAATAAGAAATAAACTGTAGCTGTTTTATTTCTCCTCTGTGGCTGTAAAAAACTCAACACTTGCCTGCTGATAACTGTGCTACATTCCCGGCTACTCCAGATACTGACCAAATGACCAACAGTTTACTTAACATAGGATGGAGGGTGCATATTTATTTTGGGATATATAAAGTGACTTAACAGTTGAACTTGTACAATTGAACATTGTACAATGAAATTTGCTGTGCAGCTTTTTAAATGGTTCCTATACATTCAACAAATGCACACACACTTACACCCACACACCCAAACACACACTTGCATGTACACACACAAACACACACAAACGCAAGGGTCAGACTATTTACTATATTTTAAAGGCTGCGTTACAGTAAAGTGATACAAGTTTCTGCCATATCATGTCATATTTCTTTGTGTCAAATGCTGTTGCACCACAATTGTATTGTTGCACATTATGAACAGTCGTAGAGACTTTTTGCACAGTCATGAACCGTTATTGTAGACAGTTTTTACACAGTTAGTGGTAAAACACACCACCGGTGCACAGTGTCATGTCATACTGTATGACACACATCAAATGCAGCCCATAACACACATAGGAAGCGTGGCACTGCAGTGCATCAAGTTGATATATTTCTTGAACTTTCCAACTACTACCCCTCTTCTCATGTGTTGTGAGACTGCAGAAAGACAGTGGAATTTTTAGAACTGTGTTCAGCTCTCAGTATCTTTGTAGCTTCTAACTGAATGTTAGAATGATGTGCACCGAGTGGAGGTGGTGTGTTTTAGCCATCATGAACAGTTACTGCACAGTTGTCACACTGGTGACATCAATGTCACCAGTGTGACAGTGAAAAACAAACAAACAAACAAAAAAAAAAAAAAATTAAAACGTGAAGTCGATATTCGACTTGAAAATGTCTCTTTCACAAAAACTTTTATCTCATATCTCATATGTTTTTTGTCTGAAAAGTGGATTTTTTTCATTCAACCAACCAACATTCAAGTGCTTGTAAAAAAAAAGGAATGAATGAAGCTAGAACAAAATGTTTTTTGTGTCTGAAACTAAAAGATCTGTTCTTCCTTTTGATATTTTCCATGTTAACATATTCATAGAGCTGAATATTCTGTGGGTGTTGAAAAATCAGTTAACTTTGTCAGAAATGATGGTGCTGGCTAGCAACTTTTTTAAAAAAAAAAATGCTGGTGGGGAAAGAGTTAACAGTTATTGCAAATTGTAAAAAGTTGCCAGCCAGCAATAAAAATGAGAAAGAGACTCAACAGTTGAATTTACACCACTGCACACAGGAAGTACTGATGTTGATATGAACAGTAAACACTTACTATGTACTGACAATTCAACACCAACACCAAGCCTTTCATATAGAAGACAAAAACTACAACACAACAATCAGCCAGTGGTCATTAACAACCAGTTGGTCATAATTCATGTTCACAGTTTGTTTCCAGCTGCCTTGACCCTTCTTCATTCCTGCCTCATGTGTACGGTGTGTGTTTCAAAGGGGCATCAGCAGCACATTGACAGGCTGAGGAAGCTGCATTTTTTCTGTTGAATGCCGATTAGTGCTATCAGGGACTTTGGTTATCTGGACGCCATTCAAATCTTATTCATGTCGATCGAGATCAGTGTCACAAAAGGAGTCTCAATCCAGCCCTGCTTAAGTAATGAGGCTCTTATAAAAGCATATATTACTGCCAGCCATCACCACAGCCTCCCTCTGCATTATGACTCATTTATGCATGTCATATCTAATTTTAAAGTACCTTTTTACATCCATTGATTTAACCAGCTTGTCTTAGTTTGTCCTCTGGACTTGACAACAATGTCATTTTAATTACTTCTCTCTTTAAAATAAAAAAAAGAAAACGTAATGTCATTTTCACCAGTGACGCAGTTGGAGGAGACAGCTGAAGGGTCGTACAGACTTCATCCTGCTTATAGATGCTGTCACATCATGAGTAGAGCAGTGAGGCATTCACTGGCTCAACGCCACCACTGTGACCTTAGAGAGAAAATTAGATGTTATTTATATAAACATAATATTCATGTGATTCTACTATTTATCATTTTCAACATTTAGAAGATTTTTCTCAAAAGGAAAATGTCAGGTTTGGTCCTCGTGGAAATGCCTAGAATGACAAATATGATCCAGAGTGCCTTCTTATAATAATAATGACTAATTGAGAAATAGTATCTTTAACTAAATAAGTCATCCTTCACTCTCATTTGCCATTTGAAGTGATATTTGCTGGTAGCTGCAGCACAGCTGGATCAAGCTGTTAGTTGGCTTTAACAGCTCTGTTGCTGCCTTGGAGTTTGTATTTGCATGGTTATATAGCACTATGGTTGGGAGGATTACTTTAAAAATGTATTCTGATACAGTCACTAATTACCTGTTAAAAAATGTAGTCAGTAATGTAATCCAAATGTCATAATATTAAAGTAATGTAAATGTATTACTTTCCATCACTTTTGCTTTAACCAAATATAAAATATGGTGAAATTGTTCTAACAGCCAATCACAGCACAGATGTTTTTTGTGGACAGCAATCACAATACGGGGATTTTCCAACAGTAGTCACATCAGGGAAGTTTTCCAACAGCCAATCGCAGCACAGATGTTCTTTGTGACAGCCAATCAGAATACAGGGGGATTTCCCAAAGCCAATCCCAATACAGGTGAGTTTTCTAACAGTCAATCACAGCACAGATGTTTTTTGCGACAGCCAATCACAATACAGGGGGATTTTCCAGCAGCCATCTCAGCACAGGGAAGTTTTCTAACAGCCAATCACAATACAGGGGAGTTTTCCAACAGCCGGCCACAGTACAGGGGAGGTTTTCCAACAGCCAATCACAGTACAGGGAGTTTAACAACAGACGATCACAGTACAGGGGAGTCTTCTGATAGCCAATCACAGCACAGGGGAGTTTCCAATAGCCAAACACAGCACAGGGTGAGTTTTCCAACAGCCTATCACAATACAGGGGAGTTTGCTAACAGCCAATCACAATACAGGGGGATTTTACACCAGCCAATCATAACACAGAGGGGGGTTTACAACAGCCAATCAAGTACAGAGGAGTTTGCTAACAGCCAATAACAATACAGGGAAGTTTTCCAACAGCCAATCACAATACAGGGGGATATTCCAACAGCCAATCACAATATAGGTGAATTTTCTAACAGCCAATCACAGCACAGATGTTTTTGTGACAGCCAATCACAATACGGGGGATTTTCCAACAGTAGATCACATCACAGGGAAGTTTTCCAACAGCCAATCACAGCACAGATGTTCTTTGTGACAGCCAATCACAATACAGGGGGATTTTCCAACAGCCAATCACAGTACAGGAGAGTTTTCCAACAGCCAATCACAGTACAGAGGAGTTTGCTGACAGCCAATAACAATACAGGGAAGTTTTCCAACAGCCAATCACAATACAGGGGGATTTTCCAACAGCCAATCACAATACAGGTGAATTTTCTAACAGCCAATCACAGCACAGATGTTTTTTTGTGACAGGCAATCACAATACGGGGGGATTTTCCAACAGTAGATCACATCACAGGGAAGTTTTCCAACAGCCAATCACAGCACAGATGTTCTTTGTGACAGCCAATCACAATACAGGGGGATTTTCCAACAGCCAATCCAATACAGGTGAGTTTTCTAATAGCCAATCACAGCACAGATGTTTTTTGCGACAGCCAATCACAATACAGGGGGATTTTCCAACAGCCAATCCCAATACAGCACAGGAGAGTTTTTCTAACAGCCAATCACAGTACAGAGGAGTTTTGCACAGCCAATCACAATACAGGGAGTTTTCCAACAGCCAATCACAATACAGGGGGATTTTCCAACAGCCAATCACATACAGAGGAGTTTTCCAACAGCCAATAACAATACAGGAGAGTTTCCAACAGCCAATAACAATACAGGGAGGTTTTCCAACAGCCAATCACAATACAGGGAATTTTCAACAGCACACATCAATTTTAAAGCATCAGCCAGTGTTTTTGTGACAGCCAATCACAATACGGGGGGATTTTCCAACAGTAGATCACATCACAGGGAAGTTTTCCAACAGCCAATCACAGCACAGATGTTCTTTGTGACAACCAATCACAATACAGAGGGATTTTCCAACAGCCAATCACAGCACAGGGAGTTTTCCAACAGCCAATCACAGTACAGAGGAGTTTGCTAACAGCCAATAACAATACAGGGAAGTTTTCCAACAGCCAATCACAATACAGGGGGGTTTTCCAACAGCCAATCACAATACAGGTGAATTTTCTAACAGCCAATCACAGCACAGATGTTTTTTTGTGACAGGCAATCACAATACGGGGGATTTTCCAACAGTAGATCACATCACAGGGAAGTTTTCCAACAGCCAATCACAGCACAGATGTTCTTTGTGACAGCCACTCACAATACACGGGGATTTTCCACAGCCAATCCCAATACAGGTGAGTTTTCTAACAGCCAATCACAGCACAGATGTTTTTGCGACAGCCAATCACAATACAGGGGATTTTCCAGCAGCCAATCTCAGCACAGGGGAGTTTTCTAACAGCCAATCACAATACAGGGGGATTTTCCAACAGCCAATCACAGCACAGGAGAGTTTTCCAACAGCCAATCACAGTACAGAGGAGTTTGCTAACAGCCAATAACAATACAGGGAAGTTTTCCAACAGCCAATCACAATACAGGGGGATTTTCCAACAGCCAATCACAACACAGGTGAATTTTCTAACAGCCAATCACAGCACAGAGGAGTTTGCTAACAGCCAATAACAATACAGGGAAGTTTTCCAACAGCCAATCACAATACAAGGGGATTTTCCAACAGCCAATCACAATACAGGTGAATTTTCTAACAGCCAATTACAGCACAGATGTTTTTTTGTGACAGGCAATCACAATACGGGGGGATTTTCCAACAGTAGATCACATCACAGGGAAGTTTTCCAACAGCCAATCACAGCACAGATGTTCTTTGTGACAACCAATCACAATACAGGGGGATTTTCCAACAGCCAATCACAGCACAGGAGAGTTTTCCAACAGCCAATCACAGTACAGAGGAGTTTGCTAACAGCCAATAACAATACAGGGAAGTTTTCCAACAGCCAATCACAATACAGGGGGATTTTCCAACAGCCAATCACAATACAGGTGAATTTTCTAACAGCCAATTACAGCACAGATGTTTTTTTGTGACAGGCAATCACAATACGGGGGGATTTTCCAACAGTAGATCACATCACAGGGAAGTTTTCCAACAGCCAATCACAGCACAGATGTTCTTTGTGACAGCCAATCACAATACAGGGGGATTTTCCAACAGCCAATCCCAATACAGGTGAGTTTTCTAACAGCCAATCACAGCACAGATGTTTTTGCGACAGCCAATCACAATACAGGGGGATTTTCCAGCAGCCAATCTCAGCACAGGGGAGTTTTCTAACAGCCAATCACAATACAGGGGGATTTTCCAACAGCCAATCACAGTACAGAGGAGTTTGCTAACAGCCAATAACAATACAGGGAAGTTTTCCAACAGCCAATCACAATACAGGGGGATTTTCCAACAGCCAATCGCAATACAGGTGAATTTTCTAACAGCCAATCACAGCACAGATGTTTTTGTGACAGCCAATCACAATACGGGGGGATTTTCCAACAGTAGATCACTATCACAGGGAAGTTTTCAACAGCCAATCACAGCACAGATGTTCTTTGTGACAACCAATCACAATACAGGGGGATTTTCCAACAGCCAATCACAGCACAGGAGAGTTTTCCAACAGCCAATCACAGTACAGAGGAGTTTGCTAACAACCAATAACAATACAGGGAAGTTTTCCAACAGCCAATCACAATACAGGGGGATTTTCCAACAGCCAATCACAGTACAGAGGAGTTTGCTAACAGCCAATAACAATACAGGGAAGTTTTCCAACAGCCAATCACAATACAGGGGGATTTTCCAACAGCCAATCACAATACAGGTGAATTTTCTAACAGCCAATCACAGCACAGATGTTTTTGTGACAGCCAATCACAATACAGGGGGATTTTCCAACAGTAGATCACATCACAGGGAAGTTTTCAACAGCCAATCACAGCACAGATGTTCTTTGTGACAACCAATCACAATACAGGGGGATTTTCCAACAGCAATCACAGCACAGGGAAGTTTTCCAACAGCCAATCACAGCACAGATGTTCTTTGTGACAACCAATCACAATACAGGGAAGTTTTCCAACAGCCAATCACAGCACAGGAGAGTTTTCCAACAGCCAATCACAACACAGATGTTCTTTGTGACAGCCAATCACAATACAGGGGGATTTTCCAACAGCCAATCCCAATACAGGTGAGTTTTCTAACAGCCAATCACAGCACAGATTTTTTTTGCGACAGCCAATCACAATACAGGGGGATTTTCCAGTAGCCAATCTCAGCACAGGGGAGTTTTCTAACAGCCAGTCACAATACAGGGGAGTTTTCCAACAGCCGGCCACAGTACAGGGGAGTTTTCCATCAGCCAATCACAGCACAGGAGAGTTTTCCAGCAGCCAGTCACAGTACAGATGTTCTTTGTGACAGGCAATCACAAAACGGGGGGATTTTCCCACAGCCAATCACATCACAGGGAAGTTTTCCAACAGCCAGTCACAGCACAGATGTTTTCTGTGACAGCCCAGTACACAATACAGGGGGATTTCAACAGCCAATCACATACACGGGGTGTTTCCTAACAGCCAATCACAGTACAGGGGTTTTTCCAACAGCCACACAGACAGGGGAGTCTTCTGAAAGCCAATCACAGCATAGGGGAGTTTTCTAAAAGCCAATCACAGCAACAGGGAGTTTTCTAACACCAAATCACAATACAGGGGGATTTTCCGACAGCCAATCACAGTACAAGAGAGTTTTCCAACAGTTAATCACATACAGGGGAGTTTGCTAACAGCCAATCACAATACAGGGAGATTTTACGACAGCCATCACAATACAGGGGAGTTTTCCAACATCTAATCACAGTACAGAGTATTCACAGCCGATCAAGTAGAGGGCAATTTTCCAACAGCATCAAATCCAGTGGGATTTTAACGCCAATCACAGCACAGGGGAGTTTCCAAAGCAAATCATCAGGGGATTTTACAACAGCCAATCACAGCACGAGAGAGCTTTCCAACAGCCAATCACAACACAGGGGAGTTTGCTAACAGCCAATCACAATACAGGGGGATTTTACAACAGCCTATCAGTCAAATATCAGGCACCATCATGTCAAAAATTCTGACATCAGTGCAGTGTTGGGGCCTGATAGCAACACAAGAAAATTTTATTTCGAAATTTAGCTGGTAAATAAAATTATTATTTGTGATTGACTGAATATCCGTGATGCTGTATTTTCTTTTTTGTTAGAGCCTCAAAGATTCTTTACACTTCAGGTTCCATACAGCATATTTTCTTCAATGCAGCATGCTCACACCCTCAGATTCCACCATGGGTTTGAGGTGAAATTGTTATGTAGTGACAGGCATTCATAACACTCACCTCACTTTGCATCTGACACACCTGAGTGGATCTCCCTAATCACAGCGTGTCACGGAAAGGCAAACTGTAGCCCGCCGGATCAAAAGCACACAAGCGACTTTTACTTCCTCAAACTTTAAATTGAGCATGAAAAAGCCTGGCTCACCGAAGCAGATAGTATCGAGGCTGAGCGGTTTTCACTGCCCATGTCCCATTTAATGCTGCTCTTGTCTCCATATTTGTTTTCGCCTTGTTAAAGTAGCCATCTGTGAAGACAGGGATCCTTGTAAAACCACACAGCATTAACTGATGATGTGGCCGTCCACAGAAAGACACAGTTTCATTTACGTTGTTGCACATGACATAGAGTCATATCAGTTGTTAACCCTCAGCGAGTAGATTTATGCTATAACTCAAGTAAAACTGAGGGTTTGGTTGGAGGTTTGAGCCTATCTCACTGCACCAGCATGCAACATTATTTGAGCTCTTTGCATTGGGGTCTGTTCATGCTCACGGTATAAAACTAGGCCTGGGTCTTATGAGGACACTTCTTTTTCCTACAAACGAGACAGTTTTATCAGCTGCCTCAGAGCAGAATGGCTACAATCACTCAGACAGTGATCATAGACCTTTATTGCAGATCTGATGGCTCTATAAAGAGTAAAGGCTTCAGAATGCTTCCAACAAAGTGCTTGTCAGATCCCCCAGAATGTGAAACCCCTCCCCCCGCACCTTTGCAAACCCGGGGGCTGCATCTGAAAGTCTTTGAAACACTAGAAAAAAAGACAATCCAACAATCACGACAACTTTACACCATGGAGGGATTTTAACTTCTCACTTGATCTCTTTTTTCATTCTTAACAAAACTCATTTTTGTGTGAACAACTGAAGGCAACACTATGAAAGCTTTGGTGGGGTGTCCAAAACTGTTTGCTGCTGTATGTGTTTTTACAGTTCATTGCGTCAACACTACAAAGATACACAAAAGACATAGAAATCTTGAAGAAAACAAAACAAAAAACTGCAAAGTTCCCTCTTGGTTGCCCCTGTGATAGATAAAACATGATAAAATACCCTCTGGGGTGGCCCAACGTCCAAGACATTCTGATAAAGTGCCCTCTCGGGTGGGCTGCCCCACATGCTAGAAAATGAGTTGGCCTCTATGTTCCCCAAATGGTTAAATAGCTAATATTTTTGTCTTTATTACAGAGGTGTAATAATTTTTATAGTTCGCGTTACACAATAAAACATTGTAACTGTTTCATCTACCTATCTACATACAGCTGGTTCTTTTTTTAACTTTTTTTGACCCTGCACCTCAAATCCACAGTTGTTCACAGACTTCCATCTAAATGCGTCCCAGTGCATGTGCTTGAAAAACATGGGCGCCTGCAGCAAACTGATGTTTGTATGGCAATTCTCTGAAGTTCAGAAACATCTAAGGCAGCTGAGATAACAGATTAGCACACTTTAAAGGAGGCAGGAGGAGTATGCTTCTATCAAGTGCACATCAGTTGCATGGAAACAGAAATGACAATTACAAAGTTGTCACAGTGTGTTTCACAAGACAAACACCACATGAAGTAAGAATTTATTACATCAGGTGTGTTTATGTCAGTGAACTAGGGCTGGATTTACCTTGCGAGGCAGCTGGATTTGCAAGATCACACAAGAATCCATCTTGCAGGGCTTCAAGTTATCTATTTGTGTCTGCACCAAAAGAGGTGCAACCAATCAGCATCCTAGGAGGGATAATTGGCAACTACGGGTGTGGTTTTAAGGTGTGATGACAGCAAGAAGCATCCATGGAAGCAACTCGTCTTGAACAAACAATAGCGGCTCCTGAAGAGATACTGAAGGCTTTTACATATCAGTGGAAAAGATGTTTTCGCTCTTCTCAGGCCCCGCTTTGGCAAGAGTTTGATCTGATTGGTTGAAATTAGCCCATGTTAGATGTGAGAGATGGTTCATCCAATCACCAAGTGTTTTTTGAAAGTGTCAGCTCTTTTCCAAACAGTTTCTAAGGATGACTTCCCAGATGGTTCTGTGTAACCAACGGGCATGTCAGGTTAGGGCTGGATGGATCTTGGACAAGTTTCTGCCTTGGAATTCCAAATGACTGCTCCATTTCACTTTTCCATGTCAGAGGCCATCTTTTTTGCATTTATGTGTGCGCTCAGAATGCAACCTGCATTCTTACAAGAAAAAAGTGACATTACTGCTAATGAATAGATATTTAAGGCAATCTTGAACCCACCAAAAGACCTTTTTTCACAGCAGCCATATTGATGTGAAATAGTAGAGCAAGTAAAGTGTTACCAATGATACTAATTAAGGTCCCATTCCATTTAGAGCCTTTCCAGTGAACAAACATGAACAAAAGCAGCGCTCTGATTCCATTTGACCTGAATGGAACAGAACCTTAAGTCAGTATCACTGGTAAAAACTGGGTTTATCCTATTTCATATCAAAATGGCTGCTGAGAAAATGGTTCATTATTCCTGTTCTATGAGGCAAGGGGAAAAGAGATGCTTGTCTTTTCTTTCTTTCATCTGATAACAGTCTGCCATTTCATACCTATCACAACACATTTTAAACCAACAAGTTAAACTACTCGTTTTCTGGCAACAATGGTCAACAGCTGTACCCTGAATGCACAAATGGGCCATGGATTGAAACATTAGTATGTAAGTCTAAAAGCAGACCACCAGGGTTTTGGAGTGGAGTTGGAAGTGGAAACAATCAAACACTGACTCAAATGAACAATCCAGTTTGAAAATTTAAAGCTGCACAAGTTGCCCCAAGCAGCAATATTCATTATTCTCTACAATACACAAATGTTGGAAGGAATTCACAACAACAACAACAAGAAGATTCTTTTAGAGCCATAAATGTGAAATTTCAAATGATGAAAACAAGACAAAATGCCCTCATGGCATCAGTGAAATCCAGAGGGTAAATCATGGATGTCATGGAGTGTCCAAAAAGGAACAGTTTTTCCTATGAGGAGTACACATGAAATGTAAATTCCACAATTCAGTAATAGTTTTTGAGAGTGCGTTCACACCAGCCTTGTTTAGTCCAGTCAAACCGAATCCTTGAGCATTTACCTCTTTGGTGCAGTTTTGGATTAGTGCAAATGCAGGACTCGAATTCTGGTGTGGACCAAACAACCGCTCGCGAAGGGTTGGTTTTAGAGGACCGCTGTCAAGTGAGCGGTTCATTTCTGGTGTGAACGCCATTCCAACCAGTCACAGGAGTGTACCATTTTGAGTGTTATTTCATTGGTTAAAATGTTCTCTCCTCCTGTGTTGGTGACTGGTGGGCTAGCAGCACATTTGCTAACAATGTGAACTGACAAACCTGGACCCTGGAGGTTGAAATTCCTGCTACATTAAATTATTTAGTTGCAGCTGTCTTACATCTACATGTGGTCCTCTAAAGTCTGCTGCTATGATCCAGATCAACACCAATATGAACAGAACATGACGGTCCCTCATAATGTACAATATTCAGAAAAAGTCCAGAAATTAGGCTGACTGTCTGACCAATAATCAAATGACATTTCCACCACATGACTTGAGTTCACAGTTTCTGGACCATTTGAGTTTTTTCTTTGTTAACACAAACTGAACCAGCTGGTGAAATGAAACAGTGTATTATTCTCAAATTGGTTCGATTCAAGCACTCGATCTTTAGGTTTGAACCCACCCTGAGACACTTGGACTTAAGTGTCAAATAGAAATTGTATCCCTGATGGTGACAAAACAAAAAGTTTGGAGCTTAATAAAACTATTTTAATTCACCCAATGGAAGTCGTAAATGTTGATAGCAATTTGAATGAAATACTGCACAGTTATTCCAACAAGTCCTCATACCTAAACAACAGTATAGGTCGATTGCAAATGACTTCCAAGACAACAAATGATCGCTGTACCAGAGTACCTGAAGCGATCAGAATGGTCACAGGTGGTCAGGTCAGGTCAGGTCATGTTCAGTCACTCAAACTACTTGGTTAGGTTAGCAAAAGATTATGACCTGGATTCACACTTTATGTACTGAATGTCACATAGGTGAAAAAAACCCCCAAAAAACTTGAAGTTAACCATGACTGTTGGCTTCACATGGTACATGAACCCTGGTCTCATGTGTGAAAGTTCTGTGTATGTTTGAACCATCTACTCCACCTCCTTTGTATGCAGACTCTCCCTCTTTATTCTGCTCCAGTCATAATTACTATGGTGGCAGCCCAACAATAAATGTAAATATGTGCTGTAATAAGTTGCTTACACTGTAATGGGTGTGTTCTAGACCTAAATGCAGCACACAGTACAACAACTATTGTTGGTAATGACCTTGGTCTTTGAGTTGCTGTGGCTGGAGGCTCAGGGTGAGTGAGCCAAACCGAGGAGCAGGAGTATGAAGTGACGTCAGACATGCACAGAGAACTGTTCGTGGGGTGCAATGGTACCGTATAGAAGCTTGCAGGAGATGTTGTTGAGGAGGTAATGGATTGATAGCAAGGAGGGTGAACAATCCAGACAAACACACCAGCAGGGAGCGAGTAGAAGGCAGGCTGGGGCCAGGAGGCAAGTCGAGGAACCAGCAGAGACATTGTGCTCACACAATGATGGAGGCTGCAGAGGCACGGTAAGTAGATTATCTCCACAGGAAAACACAGGAAAGGAAGCAGGGAAGCTCACATTGTAACATTGTTGGAAGGAAATGCCAAACAGCCTCATGGACAGACAGACGGAAACCAGGAACGTGGTTGGGGACAGGGGGCTGTGGCAGGTTCCAGGATACAGACGAGGCAAGTAAGTCAGAGGCAGGCAGAGTCAGCAAAGGGGAAACAATCCAAGAACGAGTGCTGGAGGGTCTTGCATCGAGATACAGAAGAACAATCTGGCATTGAGTGAGTGAGCAGGAGAGGCTTAAATACTGGCTTGATTGGAGTTGGGAAGCAGCTGTGTGCACAGGTGAAAGGAGTTGACTGATGAAGTGGGATTGGCTGGCAGGCACAGAGTGGAGCTGAGGTGGGGTGAATGGAAAAGTACTGAGTGGGAGCTGGGGAACTGAGCATGCAGAACTGTGACATGCAAAGATACCCTACACGCCTGTTTTCCTGGTGAGGTCAGGCTGCTTATTCAGTCATGATGTCAACATATCATTGGGTCAAAAGTGACTTAGTCCAAAGTGTTGAATCTGTGGACAAATGTCATCATGCTAACAGCAGGGTTGCCACAGGTACTGGAAATCCTTGAAAATTCTTGGCATTTAATGTGGTGTTGCAAGGTTTGAAAAGTGCCTGAATAATGGACAAAGTTTTTGCTTGAAAACTGCTTGAAATTGTAATTTTAAGGTATCTGTCTGAATAATGACAGTGATTCTTTTATATTGGCTCAGCCACATGATGCCAAGTTTACTTTCAGACACATTTTTGAATAAGAAACATTGGTTGTGTTTTCCTTTTATTTGTCATCCCTCTGTGGAATGCTATCACAAAACATCGTTTTTTTGTTGTTTATAGCACAATAACATCTGATTTAATGTGATGAAGAAGTGAAAATCATCTTGTCCTTCAGTGCGTACATAAATACATCCACGTATGCTAACTTTGTGCATTATAATGTGCATTCAGACACCTGAGCATGCAGACCTTGTGCAATTTGGCAATGTGCAATACACACCAGCACTTCCCAATAAATAATGTGCAATAACACTAGCACTTTAGCACGTGTCACTTTAACACTTTAACGTTCTCCTGTTGTCCTGATTTGCAGCATCTCATAATCACTTATTGTACTGTTGTTCATGCGCCTTTGTCTATTATGCCTATTGCGCCTTTGTGTTATTACTAATTTTTTATTTCTTGTTTTACTTATTTTCTGTTGTTGTGAAGTTTATGTTTGTTGTAATTTGTGACATTTGTTATCTAACATCAACCTGCCAGGCTATAATCTTGCATACTTTCATGTCAATGTTCATTAATATGCACTGCCCCTGTCTTGAATAAGTAAATAAATTTGAGTATATAATATGTATTAGTGTTGAGACTATCTCATAGTGGTGTCTGATGCCGATACCTGAGTAATTAATATATTGGATATTGGTCTGACATTATGATCCAGATTCCATGGTAGTTTATTCCATAGTTTGTGAATTATACTGTATATACACTCACCGGCCACTTCATTAGGTACACCTGTTCAACTTCC
The DNA here is from genome assembly GCA_034769285.1 of Lutjanus argentimaculatus. Lineage (NCBI taxonomy): Eukaryota > Metazoa > Chordata > Actinopteri > Lutjaniformes > Lutjanidae > Lutjanus > Lutjanus argentimaculatus. Next base: position 1,167,021 of record JAWZSL010000049.1, read on the forward strand.
TGTTAACGCAAATATCTAATCAACCAATCACATGGCAGCAACTCACTGCATTTAGTCAGTAGACATGGTCAAGACGACCTGCTGAAGTTCAAACCGAGGGTTAGGGTTCAGTATGGGGAAGAAATGTGATTTAAGTGACTTTGAATGTGGCATGGTTGTTGGTGCCAGACGGGCTGGTCTGAATATTTCAGAAACTGCTGATCTACTGAAATTTTCACACACAACAATCTCCAGGGTTTACAGAGAATGGTCTGAAAAAGAGAAAATATCCAGTGAGCAGCAGTTCCTGGGCAAAAATGCCTTGTTGATGCCAGAGGTCTGAGGAGAATGGCCTGACTGGTTTGAGATGATAGAAAGTCAACAGTAACTCAAATAACCGTTCATTACAACCAAGGTCTGCAGAAGACCATCTCTGAATGCACAACACGTTGAACCTTGAAGCAGATGGGTTACAGCAGCAGAAGACCACACTGGGTGCCGCTCCTGTCAGCTAAGAACAGGAAACTGAGGCTACAGTTCACACGGGACCACCAAAATTGAACAATAGAAGACTGGAAAAACGTTGCCTGGTCTGATGAGTCTCGATTTCTGCTGTGACATTCAGATGGTCGGGTCAGAATTTGGTGTAAACAACATGAAAGCATGGATCCATCCTGCCTTGTATCAACGGTTCAGGCTGCTGCTGGTGGTGTAATGGTGTGGGGGATATTTTCTTGCCACACTTTGGGCCCCTTAGTACCAACTGAGCATTGTTTAAACCCCACAGCCTACCTGAGTATTGTTGCTGACCATGTCCATCCCTTTATGACCACAGTGTACCCATCTTCTGATGGATACTTCCAGCAGGAAAACGCACCATGTCACAAAGCTCAGATCATCTCAAACTGGTTTCTTGAACATGACGATGAGTTCACTGTACTCCAATGGCCTCCACAGTTGTCAGATCTCAATCCAATAGAGAACCTTTGGGATGTGGTGGAATGAGAGATTCGCATCATGGATGTGCAGCCGAAAAATCTGCAGCAAATGTGTGATGTTGTCATGTCAACATGAACCAAAATCTCTGAATGTTTCCAGCCCCTTGTTGAATCTATGCCATGAAGAATTAAGGCAGTTATGAGGGCAAAAGGAGGTCCAACCTGGTATTAGCAAGGTGTACCTAATAAAGTGGCCGGTGAGTGTATGTAACAATGCGATTTTAAGTCCTTAACCAAAATTCTGTGGAACAAATTATAGAGTTCTACAAAGATATTCAACTGTCCTGATATCAACCCCCCACACTCTCTCTCTCTTTCTCCTTATCCGTGTGTATATATATAGCTGAGTGATGTAATAACATTTCTCAATACATCCTTAGTTTGGAGATTTCTTTCTCTCAAAGCACAGACAAGCAAGACAGCAGCTTATAATGTGTGCTGGTATCAGCTGTTATCCAAATTCATGTATTGGAAACAGATCTGAACTAAAAAAAAAGGGAATTAGTGGATCATTTCTAGTATGTATGTAAATATGTCATTTACCACAGATCAGGTGCTAGAAAAGCTAGAAATTGCACCTTGAAAATGTTTGAAAAGTGGTAACTTGACTTTGGAAAAGGTGCACGAACCCTGTAACAGAGTAAAAGCATGTAGGAAGTAACCTATGGAACCTGTGTGCTTCCATCCTCGTGCTACAATGGGTGAGATGAAGGCTTGTGAAATATAATTACAGCAGCTTAATGCAGAGTTTCACACATCTCTCCTTCTGTTGTCCAGCCTCACTGAGGTGTTCTATGATGCAAATGTGTGATAGTTGAAAAAGTTGAAGGCCAACGTGTCAGTCCTCACTGTGAAGCTGCAAGAAAAATGTGGTTTTGTAATTCAGCATATGAATCTTTTTTCTTTTCAGCAACCTTTTCAATAACAACCATACTCTCACACACTGAGAGACGCTCAGTTCTGCCACATACTTACCACATACATACTTACTTACTTAGGCTGATTTATGTTTGTTGAAGCCCCTACTTGTAGTAGATGTTTTGTGACTACAGTAGTCTGTGCAGTCTGTGTTTTGTGTTTATCCTCAGTCTCCCCTCATTGGATCCGTGGGGAGAGGTTGGTGGGATCAGGCCGCACTGCATGGAGGATGAAGCCAGTCAAACTCTTCTGCTGCTGTGACCTGAATATAAAATAACAGCCCAGGAAATTGAAATGATCATCACAACTAGCAAGGAGCTTCCTCCTTTAAAGGAGAAAAGTAAAGTGAAGGGAATTAAAAGCAACCATCCATCGCTCAGACAAAGGTGAGCAGAGAGCAGACGCAGGTTGAACTACACTGCACCGTGCCATCATAGTCCCATCCTGGCTTCAGCTAAGATGCTGCTGCACCCCCTGTTCAAATCCATTCTCACTATTTGCTTAACAGTCTTTCTAGGCTGCTAAAATACTGGCTGTAAAAAAATAAAATCACATTTTAAGTGATGTGTTTAAAAGTAGGTTGCAAACTGCAGGTTATAATTTATTTTCTAATGTGGTGGAAATAAAAACCACCAGTTTGTTACTGTCATGTACAACACAGTGGGAAAGGTCTGAAATCGAAAAAAAAAAAAAAAAAAAAAATTAAAGTTGGAAATTATCATTGGACCAATGCAATGTCCGCATGTCACTATGGACCAGTCCAGGGTTCTGCAACTTGTGGTTCTGTAGCGGCATGCTGCTCTTCTACCCCTTATTTTTTCACATTTTAATTTTCATTTATTCATAAAAAGTATGTACCCAAATAAAAAAAAAGTTTTAATATTTTGTCAAACCAAAACATGCATCATAGCACATCTACAGTTTGGCACCTGGCACCTGTTCCTCAAAATTTTACCAGTGGCTAGTTTTGAGTCTTGCTAAGACAGTTATGGATGCCAAATTAAAAAAAAACAAAAAAAACAAACAAAAAAAAAACTCTCAGAGGAAAATAGAGATTTTTTAAATTAGTTTTTATTAGTTTTGGCCATTTTGCCAAAATGGCTCTTTGTACAGGAAATGTTGCAGACGCATGGACCAGCATCTTCTGATATACAGTATAGACATGATTAGTCTGACTCATCAAATGTACTCTGCAGCTACAAGCCTGACATCGGTTGCTTGGTTTCAGTCGGCATCACAGCATCCGCTATCTACATTTTCAAGGCCCCTGGGAAACAACAACAACCTCTGAGATGGCAATCTACATGCTGAAAATGGTAAATTAGTACCATTAGTCGCTAATGGTATGAACATTAACAAGCTAACAGCTGTTACCATTTTTTCTTTGGCGAGGATTTAGACATTTTAATGCCAGTGCTCACCTCCCATGTGCACCAAAACAAGTTCCCCCTGATGCTATCTTGCAGGGAAACCGGTCACTGCATCCTGGGCTTAGCTCCGCCCAAGATGATTGCGATTGGTTTAAAGAAATACAAACAAGACAGGGTGGTTTTTCTTTTATAGGAGAATATTAATGCGTGGAGCCAGATCTTTCTCCAGCACTGAATGCTGTGGAGAGACGTCTGGCTATGTGAGACTAAAACATCAGTAATCCTCAATAACTTAAACTAATATGAGATGATCAATTTGCAGATTAGTTGTGCGGTGCAGGAGTGATTTTTAATCCATTATTTGAACTGATATTGAAGTCTGGTGCTTTGAAAATCCTGCACAATGTTACACAAGAAAAAAAACGCATGCATTAGAAAGAGCTTTTCAAACAGACACTGTATTTTCATCTCCACCTGTCATGCAATGCATTTACAACCGTTAAAATTTAATTTAATTGGAATTTATCATACAATCATGCATTGTTCCATAACCACCTGTGAACCTCTGCACTTTGCACAAAGTTAAGAGAGTTGTTCTCCCCACTGAGGAGGACAGGCTTACATGTACAGTCCAGCTTTAAGAAGAACATATGAAAGACCTGTTTGATTTGTCTATTGGAGACCTCTGCAGAATTAACAGACAGACCCCAGACCTGTTCTGCCTCCTGTCTCCAGAGGGACAGCAGGAGTGTGCAGAGGAGGGACTGTCTGTCCCTGAGGGAACCAGCACGCAGCAGAGGAAGGAAGGAACAATGACTGTGAGTGGTCTAATTGGAGGTGTCTTCACTCCTCGACACAGAATGACAGGCAGCCTACCAGGACACTGAGCTGGGTGTTCAGGAGGTCAGTAAACCAGTAAAGGTCAATTTACTGGTTTGTGGAGGGCTGCTACTAGACTACTAGAGCATCAGGCGTCTAATAAAGAGACAATATCATGCATTATGGGAAATGTGGGATGCAGTGATTTTGGAGCGTGACCCATGCATCAAATTTACCATATGTTTTTCTGAATATATTGAATTCTTCTTAGTGCCTTATATCTTAATCAGTAGAAAGTTGAACTGAGACTGAGAGCTGTGCACCTTCAGTATAGATGTTATTTAATTAAAGGATAAGTTCGGTTTTTTGACACCTGGACCTTATTGTTAGGATTAAATATGCTCGTAGACTCACCCAGACAATTTTGGTGGAGCTCGGAGCCGTTTTCGAGCAATTTAGATCCAGCCGACGGCGTTTTTTCTCATGCCATAGTAGCGGACGGGGCCAGAAATCGAAGCTCCTAAATTAGACATTATCTGCTGCGAAACTCGTGCAATGTCCACAACACCACCACCAGTTAGCCCCCATTCGTGGACGTGCAGTGGTTGCTCGTTCTCTGGCCAGCTGTTCGGCTCTTTCCCTCTGCATTAGGGTGACCAGATGTCCCGCTTTGCGCGTGATTTCACGCATTTTCTGTCTCTTTTCACGCATCACGCAAATTGAGACCATGTCCCGCACAACATCCCCCTCAGGCCCCAGCAATGAGAAGCCGGTGATGTTACTGCACTCTGGGCTGTTTGTTGTTGTCATAGTAGCACCGCACGTACGGCGCTTAGGCCCGCCCCTAATTTTCTCTGCGCTACCAACAGCTGAGGTGACAGCTAGTGAATGACACTCGCATTGCGCGTTCTTCTTTGGAAATGGAGGAGGGGGAGACGCCAAACAAGAAGAGACGATGCAGCTACAGGCGGTGTCCCACTTTGTCCCTCACAAACATACCCCTTGTCCCTCTTTTGGTTTATTGGGACCTGGTCATCCTACTCTGCATCCTCCTTTCAAATAGCTCCTCGTCGGTGTATTCTGGCTCAAAACGATACGGGCATCCATTATACTCAAAGTCGTCGTCAGACACTTCTACATCGGATAAATATTCCACCATGCTGCACAAAAATAGCCGTGTTGCCGTGTAGCCTAGCAACAACAGCGTCTCTACTCAGCTGCGGTCCTGCGGCGCACGTCTATGTCACCAAAAGTTACCCATCCTTGTAAAGCCCCGGATGACCATAACAACGAAGTTGAGCTGACATGGTGATAACACTGGCCATTCATTTATAAAATGTAGGTGAAATGAGCGAGTTTCGCAGCAGATAAAGTCTAATCTAGGGGCTTCGATTTCTGGCCCCGTCTGCTACTATGGCATGAGAAAAAACGCAGTCGGCTGGATCTAAATTGCTCGAAAACGGCTCCGAGCTCCACCAAAATTGTCTGGGTGAGTCTACGAGCGTATTTAATCCTAACAATAAGGTCCAGGTGTCAAAAAACCGAACTTATCCTTTAATGTATCATTTTTTAACTGTGAACAGCCAGTTTGCTCTTATTTGTTGTTGTTGTGAGATTTCTCTCTCCACCTCACTATAATGAAGGTGGGTGGAATTTCATACAGGAGTGCTCACAGTGACATTTAAAAGAAAAAACGACTCTTACCATAAACTGTGTCTCTACTACTCTAGATAATCCACCCAACACACAACAACACTTGTTATTGGAGCTATTTCTTTGGTAGGAGGTGGCTGTAGTGAAACCATCCACATTCCATTCATCTTTCTACCTGCGCTGGCCTCTACCTGATTGTGTTATGGTGAGGCAGCAATCTCAGAAACAGATATTTAAAACCTGGACAAATAAAACTCAAAGCACCATGGCAACACACCACTGTAGGGGTAAGACAGAAAATATGTCTGTGGTCTTCATTCAGTCTATAGGCCCTTTTACAGTCTGTAAACAATGAGCAAACTGCACACCCATTTTGGCAACAGAAGTACAGAAGACCACAACAGCTTGTCGATGGGCGCTGCAAACATAAGCAGTTTTGATTGCGTCCTCAGTCCAGTCAATATATTTAATAGCTTGCAGCCAGATGCTGCAAATTGCTCTGAAATGGTCACGATCCTGTTGCACTTCTGAACAACTTAGGTAGACCAGTGTAATATCGATTCTGACGTTTCATATATGCAACAACCAGACATTTTGGTGATTTTAGTGCTGGTTAAACATTTAATTAAACATTTGCAACTTGATAACACGTCTGGATGACTGGGGGAGGCTGTTATTTCTGTTGCCGAAAAATTAAAAACTACAATGCTGCTGGTACCTGACTTTTCCTAAAAGTGTGTGTAAGTGTATTTAAAATGTTTTCTCATATAAATTACACAAAAGGCAAAGAAAATTAGATCATCTTTACCTATTTCAGCCACATTCAGTTGTCATACTGAACACTTGGACACTAGCACTGTTATATTGTTACTTTTTGTACAGTTTGAGATGCATCTTGGTTGCTTAGCAACTATCACTGTCTCTGTCAATAAAGCCTCACAAGTTGTCTTGATTTCCACTTTCCTGAAATTAAAGTACAAATAATTAATTAAATAGACTCAATTAAAAATAAAGTAGGGGAGACCAGGGATGGTTGCAATGCCTGTTTTCTCAGCACCTGTAACTCACTGAATTTTTCTGTTGAAGTTCTCAAATTTTGAAACAAATTAGCCTTACTCATTACAAACAGAAATGTTTCCAACTTCTTGGTTTTATTTTTGTACTCGTTTCCAGCCTTTATCCATAGGCTGTGATTACAGTGTAGTATATTATATTATGATGTGGTTTATAATCTTATGAAATACATTTAACTGTTTCTCGCTCTAAGTAATTCTAGATAAATCTAAAATTTGAATCAGATCAATCATTACGGTTTACTATATATGATGGCTGCATATTGATTAATATATAAATACATTTACATGTTGGAGTTGGTTTTTTTTTTTTTAAAGATAAACTAACAGAATGAATGCATCGATCTCATAGTCTGGTGTTTATCATGAGTGATAATAGAGTTTGGAAGTCAAAGGTCAAAATGACTGTTTATGACCATTCTAGAAGATATGGAGTTCTGGCTCTTTTAGTGTTAATACTGATGCACTAGGGTGTGAGTAGCATTTTACTGCTGTAGCAGCTAGGTACAGTTATGTAGGGGTGTAACAATATAGTGATCTGGATTGATCGTATTGTTTCAATGTCCAGTTCTCCAAAATAATTGATGCAAAGTGAAAATATCACATGCTTTAAGATATGCCTTTATTCTGAAATTCCCATGGCATGTCTGTGTCACAAGTGTCGAAATCGAAATCTTATAGTGGCACAGTTTGAGATATCAGCAAATATCGTATTGTTGTTGAGAATCATATTGCAATGAAATGTGATTTACACCCCTACAATTACATTTAACTACTTTGATCCCCTGAGTTTTGTACTTAGATCACGTGATGACAACTGGGCAAGTTCTTTTTTCTGTAGACAGCGGTGGAACATGAACCAAACATTCAGAAAAACCTAGTATGAACCAAGAGGATACCATATTTTATTACAGATATGTGTTCCCAAGGTCGAAAAAAAAAGAAAAAAATGAAAAAAAAGTCTTTGACAGTGCTACTTAACCCAGAATGACAAACCCTTCTTTTTTAATTGGAGTCAGTGTTTTGAGCCAGTTGCTGTTGTGCCCCAAGCGAAATGTGGGCACTTATCTGAAGTACTGTATGTAAACACATGCCAACAAACTAATGAATTAACAGACTCTAGATGAAATATGTGTCATAAACTCAACTGAAGTTGACAACATTTGATGCTATGGCAAACTTAAAACCAATTAAAAAGTGCATAATTAGGGACATGCTGCAGTATAGCAACCAAAATGATTATCTCTATTTTTTTTTTTTTTTTTTGAAAGGATCCTGTTTGGCAGGACCTGTAAAACTGAAGTCATGTTGTTTTAATGAGCACTGCTGCCTTTGCATACCCATGAGCCCCCTAATTGGCTGGATGACCTGAAATACACACCTGTAGGGCATGAGGGTCGCGGCAGAAAGAGAAGAAGCCGCCTGGACGTCCACCTCGGCCGGACGCGTCAGCGGTGGCGGGTCAGCGACTGTGACCTCTCCAATAAGTGCACAGATAATAAACGAACGTGACAGCGGCAGAGGAGCGCTGCCTGGAATTAGCTCTGAAGGTTAGACTGGACTTCTGAGCCGCGTCTTTGCAAATTAGCCCGAGGTCTCCACACCTCCGACTAACAAAAAGCATCATGCCTCTGCAGCTTGTTCTGTATAAAGGCTCCTTTGTCAACAACATTATAATGGCACTATAATGAGGAAATCAATAACAACCAGGATACAATGTCTGACAAACACTGTATGCTGGCAGATGTGTTGACTAATAATGAAGACATTTTTTACAGTGTATTGTAAAAAAAAAAATGAGATGACTTTAAATTATTTAGATTTTTGAGTTTTGAGCTCTCAAACTCTTAAGTTTTGAAACAAACTTTAAAAAGTTTTGCTGACCTGTAATCTTTAGTTTAATTTTTTTCTTTGTTAGATAAATTTGAATCTTGGAGTTTAAAAACTAAACTGAAAAATGAAATAGTTTTAATTAAAAATATTACAATTTTAACATTTACTTTTACTTTACACATTTTTTTAAGTACAATGGGCCTCATGCAGGAACATTTCATAAACTTATCTTAAAGTTCTCTTACTTTTCTTTGTACAAAGGGCTCATAACTACATGTCACGAGGTTCAACAAATGCTTGTAACTTGCCTGTGTAAATATCCACCTGTTTGTATTGCATGTGCATGAGACTTGTAAATTAGCATAATTAATGCCCCAATAATACCATATATGGTATGCTTCCTGCCCCATATGTCAGGAAGCGTTCATTCATGAAAATAGCATCAGAAAGAAGAACTTTACGAGTTCAGAGTTTGATGTCCTGCTTTCAGAGATTTCCCTAGAGAAAAATCTGCCATTTTAGCAGTGTCAGCAAGGGAGCTAAAAGACATGCTAAGGCAAAGACATGGAAAAAGTGCCTGGACAGAGACTTCATAAACCTGCATGTGCAGATATACAACCAACACACCTGACAGCAGGTAATAATAGATCGTGGAATGAATGATGAGAGGCCTTAATTCATTATTCATTAGTCATTAGTGAAAAACTTCAGTTTGGATAACAGGACACTGACTGTGCATGACTCTACAACAGGTCTTGACCTCATAAATTGTGTTTGTATCTGAAAGAAAATTCTAAATAAGAGAAAACTGGTGAATGCCACAAGTTCTCCTAAATCACTCACACACCACTTAAAAACAAAACTATTCATAAGTGGTTCTTGCATAAGGCCCAGTGTTTTGAATTTCTAAAATTCAAAGCTTTAAGTTTATTTGAAGGAGAAAAGTAAATTATCCCAACAAAAGATCAGTAGTTGGTAAAACTACTTAAGAATTTGAGTTGGGCTCAAAACTCAAAAATCTATTGCAGGCCGTTCCTTAAAATTTTGAGCTTTCTCGACATACGGATTGTGCGTCACGTCACCAATAGTTCACTGATGACCCCCCCAAGAAGTGCTCTGGGGTTTTGAAAGGGGGTGTGGTATAGAAGTATAGAGGGCAGGGCTAAACAAAAAAAGATGAAGATGAAGAAGTTGGATGGATTATTTTAACAAAGGAGAGGTGCTCACTAATAAGAATTTGTGAACAAAATTTGTGAGTAATAAACCTTTTGTGTGAACAGAAGAAGTCTGAGATCAATATGAAAAATGGGAGCAAAAACAAAACTGCTTAGTATACATACTGTATATGATGACAAATATAAAGTGTTGATATTTGTATATATTTGTTATATATTTGTATATACATACATATATGTATATATTTGTTGACAAATATAGAGTGTTGCTGGAAAAGTGCAGTTAGCTCTGTTTAGATTCCTAAACAGATTAAATTTGATTATGTTCATAAATGAAAGCTGTATGTGTTTACAGTATACAGCATATTGTGTACACCTTGTGTGTGTGTGTATTACTCATGTTGTGGGGACATAAATCTGTTTACACATATATATTGTGGGGACATCGTCTTTCTTATGGGGACAAAACGCAAGTCCCCATAATCTAAATCACTAAATTTTAGGGTGAAGACTTGGGTTAGGGATAGGGTGAGTTTACCTGTGGAGAAAGGATATGTTAGGGCAGGTCAATGGGGACGCCTTGGTGTATTTCTACCTGAAATGATGAAGTGATTGGTGGAGTGCTGGTAGAAGTGTGTCACCAAGGGGGTTTTGATTCTACCTTCCCCGTATTGTAGAGGTGCAGTTTTAACCTGGTGAGTCAGGAATGTTTGGTTTGTCCGATGTAGTGTTTCTACGACGGTGCATGTAATTATGTAAACTATGTTGCTGCTGGTGAGAGGAATGAGCCAAGGGAGGGGAAGGCAGCTTTGCTATGCAGATTGTTCATGGTTTTCTGTTTCTGTAGAATTTGTTGTGTTGTGTCTGGGATGGTTGTCTATTGTCAGTGTAGGAAAAACAGACTAACTTTTTGAGGAGGTTTCAATTCTTTCTGAAGATTGAAATGACCTTATGGCCTGGATGGAGGGGTGTTGTGACTGCATGTGAGCAAAATTATTTTTTATGGTGCAGTGAAGTCCTGTCATTCTGTGTAAGAATGTGGAGACTAAGATTAATTGTGGGTCTGTGGGGAGTGGGTCGGCCACCACCTCCAGCAAGGGTAAGGGTGGGACTGGGATAAAGACCCTCTTTCAGGTAGGGGGGGTCCTAGGGACATGGGGGGTGCTGGAGGTGGAGTGGGGTCGGTGGTTCAAGGAGTGAGACTGGCCAAGCTCCTGTTCTTTATGGAGCAGAGGACATGTTTGGAGATCCTCTTTGCCTGAGGCTCTTGGATAAGATGTGGGTGGATTCTTGGAAGTCTGAGAATTTGGAGGAAATGCAGGGAAATCTATGTTTGAGGTGGTAACTGGCATTGTGTAACAGATCGTGTGTGTCTGTGGCCTTGAAATAAACTTTTGTTAACATTTTTTTTTTTGTGTTTGGCATTTATAGTTTGAAAAACCAGAGGTGTCAAAGAAATTAATCTGATGTAGGTCTATGGAATATTTGACTTGTATGGAGGGGTGGTTGCTATTCAGGGTATGCATGAGTTCTTAAAAGAGTGTGATATCATGTGGCCATACATGATGATGTCGTCTAGAAAGCGGAGGCAGAATGTACGTTTACACTTGACCATATATGTTTGCGTATGATGGTGCATACCTCTGACCCATGGCTGTTCCACTGACCTGGAGGAAGTGATTATTATTGAAACAAAAGTTATTATATCTATCCATAGTCCTAGGCTAAGAGGTAACCCTGAACTAACTTAGCACCTTTTCACACAGACATTGTTAACGTAGGGTGATGCTAAACACAGGGCTATATGATTGTCCTTCTTCTAGCTCTGGGTCATTCCACTGCACGCATAGGTGTTTGCCATTAACCTGGCTGATTGTCTTCTTCTAACCTTTTAGCTTTGTTTCACACTGGCAGCTTTTAGCCCTGGGTTTAGTCAATTTTCAGGGGATAACCCTGCAAACTTGGGGCTAACCCTGCTCTGGAGCAGGGCCAACTGGCCCTAGGATAATGTCAGGGTTAGCCCACTTTGGAATGTTCCAGGATTGTGCTGGTGTGAAGGCTCTATTAGTCCTGGGCTAACAGCTCCCTTAGCCCTGGGCTAGCTGCTCTCTTAACCTGGGGCTAAATGCAGTGTGAAAAGCCCTCTTGATTGCCAATTCTGTGTTGATATCAGTGTCTATATCAATTGTGAAAAGGTATGCTTGAGTGGGAACAGCCACGGGTCTGATGGTGTCCAAGAAGTGATAAGTGTCTTTGAGGCAGCTGGAGTTTCTGGTGGAGATGGGACCCAGGAAATGGTCTATGTATTGTGAAACATTATATGAAGTGCTATTGCAGTTGGAAACTATGGATTAAGTTTAGGGTTAGGGTTGGGCAAGTAGTCATCCTCTGAAGTGATGGAAATGTGTGTGTATGTGTGAGAGATAAAGAGATAGACACAGAAACCCTCGCCTCCAGAGGGACATCCTGGACTGGAATACAGTTAAATTCAGATTTGATATTTTACTCTCTTCAGTATTCAAAACATCTGAAGCGTTTGGAACGAGAGCCTGTTGGTCACCGCACACTGAGCGGCTCACAGGAGCACCATTGATCCCGGGCTTTGAAGCATTGTGGGCTGCATGGGGGCAGATAGGAGAGCGATCACTCCTCTGTCTCCTCCTTCAGGTCCAGAGTCTTCCATTATTTCAATCAGGCCAGCCTTCAAAGAGTGTCCCTCTGTCTGCTCCCCAGAGCAGTGCCCTGCATAGGTGAGGCAGACAAGTGAAGTGCTAAATGTGTTCATTTGTAGGCAGCCCTCATTTTATCGACTTCTTCGAGGCTGCCTGATAGATGCTGCGTGGCGCGAGCTCAGCAGGGAGAGTCACTTAACCAAAGGGCATCTGTCAGCCCCAAAAATGGGTTCACGCATTCACAGCCACAGCTGATGAATCTTTTAATAAGAAATGTCTTATTAAAAAATACGTCTCACGTGGGGCCTCTCACTCTTTGGGTGACTGTGCAAAACTTTTAAATAACTTACACTCTTTCACTTCTTCACACTTAGCATATGAAGAAACTTTTTCCACTGTGTTTCTTAGTCATAATAGAATCACAAAACAAAAATCTAAGTGTCACAAGTATAATGTGAAGGTTTGACCACACCCCAGGAAGCTGATTGTAATATTTCAGAAGATTTTTTTTTCCCCCCCAATTCATCCTGAAATTAAATTACCTTGTGAGGCAGGTGGATTTGCAAGATCACCTGAGAATCCATCTCACCAGGCTTCAAGTTTGTGTCCTCACCCAAAGTAGGGCAGCCATTCAGCTTCTTATGAGGGACTACTGGCAGCTATGGGTGTGGCTTTAGGTGTAAAGACTGACCGGTTGAAGTTAGCCCGTGTTAGACAGATCATCCAATCACCTGCCAAGTGCTTTTGAAAGTGCCTGCCCTTTTTCAAACAGTTTCTAAGCATGACTTCCCAGATGGTTCTGTGTAACAAACCATCTGTTGTGTTAGGTCAGGAATGAAAGGAATTGGCTAACATTGGTTGATTCCTTTATTATTATTATTTTTTTATAGAAACAGAAATGTAAAAAGAAATTAATTGAATGATCTCTTGGTGAACTGGCACAGTGACTGTGTGCAGCTCCTTGAACTCTTATGTGACAGTGAGGTTGTCAGGTTTTGTACCATGTCTGCACAGCAGGGGTGGGTGATTTTTTTTCATGGGGGGCACATGAGAAATTAATCAGGCTGCCATGGGCCAGACACAAATGATATAGAGTTCTGATAATGTCCAAATCTCTAATAATGGAATGGTCAGAAATGTTCTATATTAGGCTCTTCTAATGTTGGTCACCCTTTCTGAATTGACATGTGATGAATTGTGGGCTAATATTTTGAGGGTGATGTCCAAAACTTGATGTTTTACAGTGAACCATGCAGGCTGCATACAGGTTGTAATGATAGTAGCAGCAAAAGTAGAAGAAGAACAACATAAACAACATGGATGTACAGCACTGAGTGAATAAAGTTACAGTTTAATGTAAAAGATACAGTTCATTATCATTACCAATGAACACAGCACTGACCCCTTTCAAAATAAAGGTCTGATAACGGTATAATGGTAAGCAACATGCTATCTTTCCTAGATTTTATTTTCAGTATGGCCTTGTGGGGCACATGAAATCTTTCAATGGGCCACATTTTGCTCAGGTCTGCTGTGCAGAGACCAAAACCTGTACTCACTTATCATATCTGACAACTCACTCTATAGTCAGAGTTGCTGCACAGAAATGTTGCATGGATGGATATACTGTCTGTCAAGAAGTAGCTCCAGCAGCTATTTCCCAAGAACTGGTGTGTGATCCAACATGGCGTCGCCCTGCTACTGAATCAACTGACTCATCATAACAAAGCTAAGGACATAATTCCCCCCTAAACTTCTTTTTTCATGCATCTGTCAAACTGGAAGAACTGGAAAACTACATCAACGAGTGTTTTGACTGGCTCAACACAATGTGCAAAAACGGCAAGGGATCCACAACCACAATGGATTTGCTTACACAGATGGAAACCTTTAACTCCTTTCCAGATGCCAAAACTATGCTCTGGATGCCAGGATTTCACTTGTCAAACTACTATGTGATACTCACAAAAGTGTTTTTGTTGAAATTATTATTGGTTCATTTTCTCTGAAGTCACTTTTTGGTTTATTGCCACTGCTGCCATTTTATTTTATTATTTTTATCCTGCTAAGTAAGAATAAGAAAGTGAAACACACAATGACTTGAAGTTACGAGAAACGGACACTGGGTGGCAGCACTTACCGGCAGCGTCACTGGGACTCTTCACAGTGCAGCGCGGAAGTGAAGCTCATAATCCGAAGGACTTGGAGAATGAGCAGTGGTGGTCCTGTTTCACTTATTGCTGTCCTGTGTTTCCAGGTTGGTTATTAGCTTTTTCTCTGACTTCAAATGTGTATGAGTTTACATGAATCCCTGGTGATGTATGGTCAAGGAGCTAGAAGCTCGTTAAGTGTGTAAACCAACTAAAGCGCCGCGGTACGCGACTGTTGTAGCGGCTAAGATGGCGTCCGACGCCGCAGTCAAGTGTTATTTTCTTTTGGCTCCTCGGCATTTGTGGGGTAATGCTGTACATGTGAAACAAAGTGTGTGTGGTATATCGGTTGAAATGGGCATTTGTGGGATGTATGTGTAAGAATTATTATGATGTGTAGAGTGTGTTATCCAAAAATGTCTATGCTAATGCTAAGGTGCAGGTTAGGGCTAGCTACGGCTGCAGCCCCAGTTACAGACGTGCACGTTAAGTATAAACAATCACATGGTTCAAGAGTTCACGGGTTAAAGCGGCAAGCTATGGGCCAGCCATGTTTATTATTCCGGTTTGTACCCATGTAATGTAAATGTGAGATAGTTAACCTGCAAGAAAGATTTATTCTGTTATATTAAGTGAATACTTAATGGACTCAGGGTACTTAATGTACGGTCATTACTCTTTCGGTGAGAGAATAGAGAAGAATGTGTGTTTGAAGTGATTGCATGATTAATAATAGAGAACATGGTTGATGACAGACAGACAACATGATAAAGGGAAAATGTTTAAAATGTCTATCTTTGGTAATACAAATGTTGATAAGTTTATTTCTGAGGAAATACATAGATACATTTATGTGAATGTCATTCAGATGTGGTTAATATACCATTGCTTTAGTGCAAACAAAATAACAGAAATAATCTATGATTATAGTTTCGAGTTCAACATGATTGTGAGAATAAATATAATCCGAAGGACTTGGAGAATGAGCAGTGGTGGTCCTGTTTCACTTATTGCTGTCCTGTGTTTCCAGTGTTTCCAGTCCAGGATCATCTATCTGTCAGCGGCGGCCTAGCTAGGGCCCGCTACAACTACACAAAGAATTTCAAGAGTTAAACGTGAGGCTTAACAATTAATCAAAAGACTGTTGAAATGGCAGTATGGTCAGCTGCAATTTTCAAATTGCAGGAGGTGCAACATTTGATAAAAACCCAAATTTTGTTTGTAAAAATATTGTAGAATCTGTGTAGACCAGCACATCTCTGCAACCACAGACTTATGAAAACATATTTGTACGGCTGCAACTAATGATTATTTTTATTATCAATTCCACAAAAACTCAGACAGTGTTGATTGGTGTTTCCCAAAGTCCAAACTGATGTCTTCAGATGTCTTGTTTTGTCCACAAGTCAAAGATATTCAGTTTACTGTCAGAGAGGAGGAAAGAAACCAGCAAATATTGACAGATAAGGAGATGAAATCAGAGAATTTGGACAATTAAAAAAAAGATCCAAAGTGATTAATCAATTATCAAAATAGTTGCAAAGCAATTTAATAGTTGATTAGTTAATTGATTACTCAACAAATCATTGCAGTTCATATCATTTGATACAGACTGCTGCAAAAATCAGACCTTTAATGTGTTTTTCACTGAAAATGAGAATATTGCAAATCATTTAACAATTGCAATATCAGTAAAAATCATTGCAATTAGACACTTTTTTCAGAGTTGTTCAGCCCTAGTTTAAAAAAGCAGCTTGGAGTTCAGTCAAATTAAAAAGTTAAAGAGAACCGTGCTGAAATAGCCTCCATCACCTGGTACAATAAACAAAGGAAAGAAACCATATTTACAGTCATGCTCTGTGCAGGACAACCCCATCTTCTCTGGTATTCCTCAGACCTCAGACCACTCCTCTACTGATCCCCCCCAAAACTTTTGATCACTCAACTTAAAATCTCTGCCGGCAAAGTTAACCAAGTCTCGTTCCATTGTGTCCATTGTCTCAGTGCTGTTAAGAAGGACCATAAACAAGAAGAAGCTCCAGCATACGTTACCATGGCGATCTAGCCAGACACCTTTGTGACACTGAAAATCCTGGCTTTAGACTCAACATAGTTCGCTAACCCATTAATCTCGCTTCGTAGTAACCCCTCAGTAGTCACAATGGTCAGACACACCTGGATTAATCAGTTTGCCCAATAGTAATGTAAGACAGGAAATAAAGGAGCTGGCTGCTGCGGCAAAAATAAATAAAATAAGATAAAATGAAAGCCCCATATGGACGTTTCTTGAAAGAGAAGGTACTTTATCGAACATGTCTTCATCACATGAAGACAGGAAAAACAAACAGGACTGACCTCTGTGGCTCAACTACTCACAGACCCTGAACGCCCCCTGCTGTCTGGGAATATAAGCAGAATTCACATAAACCACTGATACTAAGCAAATATGCGTTTGCTGTTATCATTACACTTAAAGCTTATATTTTATTTTATATTTTAAAGCTTATATTTTTCCTGTATGCATACTCAAGCATTTATTGAAGGTTTATATATATATATTCAAACATTCAAGTCAAGACACCAAACATGTCATTCAGGCATTCAGGGCTGTGGTTTGTTCCGTTTGTCCTAGTGGTGTTGCCGTACCTTGCTGTCCATTGGCAAAGTCGCTCAACCAATTATATTCTGGATACAATGGTGATTGGCGTGCCACCCCTTACTGACAAAAACCGCCCACTGAAAAAAAGCACCCGCCCCGCGAGCAGGGGAAAGTTTTCCGAGCGAGCAGTCTGCGACGACACGCGCGAGGAGGGGAAAGTATTGCGAGTGGACTCTACGCATGCTCGAGCTGTTTTTCTCCTTGCAGGCTACAATATTGCTCCAGGGATAAGAGATGCAGGATACAAAATAGCTCGCGAGTGCTTTGAAAGCACTCTATGGAAAAAAAATGCGCGCGCGGATGTTTGATTTGCGTGCGCGATCCCATTATTTGCGTGAATTATGTCAGTGATCTAATCCCATAGTTACGACTCTTAACAAATCTAATAAATGGGGACCATGATTCTTGCAAATTTGATACATTTTTTTTCTAATTTCAACATCTCTTGGGGACCCCCCCAAGTAAAGAAAGGGGGAGGAGCCACTCACTTTCCTACACAGAATAAGTCGCTGGGCCAGCAAAGAGGCAAACGTGAATGCATTCCTTTGGTGACCTGGAGGGCCCTCCTCCGGCTGGACTGTCCCAAAAATGACAGTGAGCAGGTTAGGCTTCAAGGTTTTGCTGTATAGTGATGCAAAGCAATCAAATATTAAAGGACCAGAGGCCAGTCAGGGATGGACAGGACCAGAACACATGTCCCAGACAGACTGTGACATCTGGGTCAATCTGAACAAGTGGATGGGTGTATTTTGGCCAGTTTATCATTAGAATAATGAAACTGCACTTGTACAGAAAGATGGGGCATGGATTTGTGAGACAGTGAAGTCCTTTAAAAGCTAAACTTTATGTATGTTCGAGCCGTCAATTCGAACATTTTTATGGTTGTAATAGCAGAGTGTAATCAGCTGAGTTTTAGCCAGCAGTAGATAGAGTCCAGAGTGAGACAGTGATCTGTGGACACATGATGGAATGAGAATGAAAGACCAGCTTCTTTCTTATCACCGCTCACCCAGAAACTCTTTTTCCTCGTTCATGATGCAATTAACATTCAGTTAAGGCTTTTGTGTAAGCCATTGAGGGCAGTGGGCTACTTTCTATTCTTTCCCCTGAATTATTAATCAGGCAAAATTATTAATTTGCTTTCCAGCACCAGAGGCTTGACATATGGGAGGCTGTGGATTGGACCACAGCAGCGCTTGGCCTAGTGGGCTGTCACAGGCAGCAGATGTAGTCATAATGTAATCTCAGGCAGGCAGCAGCAGAAATGGACCTGTCACAGCTCTGACGGGCTAACTGTAGGCACAGATAGGAAGAGTTGAATCGGGACGTTAAGCTCCAGCCTCCAGTTCAGATTAAATCTACATCCTGCATGTGCTGTATATTGAGATGTCAATCATGTTGTTCGCCATCCCGTCTCAGACATTACCACATTATTTTTCAGGTCTGTTTATTACCACAAGATTCCACATGTCACCGGCAGCCCGGCCCATGTTGACCTGTCTGCCAATCCAACACTTTTCCATTCAGATTCACACTGCATCATGTTCCACAACAGAGGAGATGCTTAAAGGCTTTGGAGACATTTGAGCTGTGGACGGTGTAATAAAGACATGTTTATGTAAAGCTGTCTGGTCAACCTAAATCACAGAGAGGAAAGTCAGCAGAAAGATGGCGTACACTCTGGTGTCAGTCACTGTTGGGAAATCTTCTCAACACTTGTACAAGCATCCATTCCAGTCCAATGTTTGCTAGTGAGCAGCGTTGGAAAAGGGAATCTTAGCTTGGTGTGGTGTTTTACACCCCAAGAAATGCTCAAAATCCACCCAAATTAATTTAAAAAAAGCCAAATAATTTAATAATACAAATGAATTCATAAACAATAGCAATATTATTGTGGTTCTACATGACATAATGATAAAACAACAACTTAAGTATTCACAAGTGAGCGAGAATGCAAATAGGAGGCTACATTTCCTTTAAAATAAATAAAGAAAAAAGGGACTGCACAAATAACTAAATAATAGGTTTTATAGAACTTGGTCAACTACAACAAGCCTTGACACTATGCCCACACACACATATGCATGAAGAGGCAGAGAGAGAAGTTCACACACTCCCATGCTATCAAACAGCCAAGAGGTTTCTGTTATACGTATATACAGGTTTGATCACTGCAGATCTCCTCTCAGCAGAATAGATAAGATTTATGTCCTATCAACGTTGTACTGAGTGACTGGATGTGTTCACATAATTTATGAATATATTTTTATATATCATAATTTTTAATATATTTATAAACCAACCCAACTAATGATAAACACAAATTCTGTCTGCTCGTCGAAGCCCATTTTAACCTGTACAATGCAACCCAAAACAGCTCAATTGGGTGGAAAATCTGGCAACATTGTTAGCGAGCACTGCGTTTAAGAAAAGTAGGACTCATCAACATTTGCAGAACCTCATCATCTCCGTCCCCTCAACAGGAAATCATTTATTTTCCTTGTCTGATGGGCTTTTCTGGGTAATCATGCACTTGAAACTAAAAGAAAATTAAACAGCTGTCTGTTGCTCCCACTAACTTGAGATTTTGCAATCATAGATCTCAGTTCTAACTCATATTTTGCCCCTTTTTCACCTGAAGCATACTGTATATCAGACCAGCATTGCACCATCAAGTGCCAATTGCAGTCTTGCCTTTGGAAGGAAGAATTGGGCTTTCACACAAGAGAAAGAGGAAAATACTGAAAGAGAAGTCACATAAATCCAGATCTCTGGTTCCTCATCCTTCCTGAAAAAGTAAAGGGACCCCAAAAGGAGAGCAGTGAGAGTGTCTGAGTCTCCAGACGGTCATTCTTTGACTGCAGTCTACATGTTTTTGATGACAGTAAATATGAATTAGCTTCTGTCATTTAAATTATGTACAGCAAGAAACTGGAAAAAAAAGTATTAATATCCAAGGTTTTCACACATGAAACACATAAGATCCATGAATATTCACTGTCAGTGTGGTAAAAAGCTAAATGGTCCTGGTGACAGTTCCTACTGATGGAGAGCTAGCTGGAGTGGGAAGGTGCTGGAGTACAGTCACACAGTAGTAGCATCAGACTGTCGTCTCTAACTAAATCAACATTAACACACTGCTTATTTATAGGCAGCACTTAGCCTATCGATACTTGGTACTTCAATCAAACGTGGATGTCTCGGTAAGAAATATCTGAACGCTGTGTGGGACATTGATTCACTTGGACGGCTGAAGACAGCTGACCAATCAACCTTAATTCATCAAGGTACCACGCTTAGATATGTTTATAAAATAGAGGCTTGACTAACAGAAAGTTAACTCAGACCACAGACTGTATAAAACATGGTTCAGGTTTCTGAAGAGCAGTTATGAAGCTCAGTGTTTCAGCTGTTGTCAAAGGCCCCGTCAGACACGGGGTTCAGGACGAGTCTGCATCCAAAGGCCTAGTTGGTGTCAGTATGGCAAGTGCTGCACACACCACTTGGATGTCACGACACCCAAAATTTAGCATTCAATACCACAGTAAAAGACAAAAACTTAGCCATTGTTGTTTTTCTTTGCAACCAAAAATAAAAACTCTTCTGAGCTTCTAGAACAAAAGACTGAGGGGGAGCCTTAACCGAACCTGACACAAATCACTGAGGAGAGCATGTTGTCGTGTCTGGAAAGTAATGGAAAAGTCATTTCTGCTCAGATATTACATCTGTTGCTTTTTCTCTCTCATTCTCTCCATCCTTTTTTTTTTTTTTTGTCATAACCTGCAGTATTTTCTAGAAAGTTGATCTGAATCTGCTCGCTCTGTGATTTAACTGGCTCGATTCACACATCACTACTTTTTCTTTTGGACGAGTTGAGGCGGAGCTGTTGCTGCAGCTGCACATGTTGCTATCTTACATGTGTAGCTGTTGTTATTCAGTGCTGGTCAGTGTTCTTCTCCTTCCTCAGGTATTTAACAGCAACGTACAGCATTCATAAGCATTTATACTGTCCCTGTCATGTCTAGAAGCATTGCATCTCTGGTACATCCAGTACCTATGGTACTGTAACAGAACCAGCACTGTCACTTTTTCAAAATTTTGGCATTGACTTGGTAATGAAGTTCAGTTCTTGTGACATAATTAGTAACAAGCCACTGTGGTGCGGCACAAGCCATTGCAAATAATGGGTTTCAGAGAGTTTTATCTGAAAGCCCTGTAACACCCTGCTAATCCAAAAATGGGCAAAGAAGTGGTGCACAGATGGAGCAGAAGCAAGTCAAATGATGCAGCTACCTAGCAGCTACCCACCCATTACGGCACCCACCTGTGATTCGGATTGAGCACACCCTTATTATGCATAATTTTAAGCCTTAACATAATTTAAACAGGTGAGTTCTATTGTTGTACATTTGTCACAAATGGGAAAATTTGCTTTAGAGACCAAAACATTTTTTTTTTTTTTACCAGGCTGTAAAGATGTATTTCTGCTGTAAAGTTGGATATTTTAATACAGTGCTCTGTGAGGACTGACTTGCTTTTGAAGCCAGCTTCAGGTTTCGTGGAACAGCAGCTTTCGGCACTTCAGTGGTGGCTTCATTTTTTCAGCCTGGAGGTTGTGGCTTGATACAAACTTGTCCAAATTGTAATCTAAAAGGGGCACAACAATGATGTTTTGCACATCTGTCGTATGTGCCAGTCTGATGTTAAGTCTGCAGTATTATCATTGTGATATTTTAAGCTGGGCCATGTAGTAAAAGTATAGAACCTATGGCCACACCCACCCTGCTCAAATCATAGTGGTGATGTTAGTGAAATGCAGTGTTAGTATGCTCACATGCTCACAGTGACAATGATAGCCTGGTGATGTTTAGCAGGTATCATGTTCACTATATTCATTATCACTATAAAAACTAAGGGGTTAAGTAGACTATAGACTCCCACACTCCACATTTTATAGACGTATGGTGAGTAAAAATATCATTTGTTTTCTGCTTAGGTGTAATTACTTTTGGCAAGGTATCCTCATATTGATGCAAAGATAAAAGGCATTCATTCACAACCCAGTTTGGCCCAGAGACCACATTTCCTACATATGGGCTTTGCAATATTGCAGTAATTGGAGTGTTGTGTGTAGGGCAAAGCAAGGATATCAGCAAACTGTAGAGCTCTAAATCCAACACTTAGCCTGGTCTATGGTCTAATTAAAATTAAGTAACAAAAGGTACCTCAGCAAAAGGTGAACGCTGAATCTTAATTAAATCTCCGGCTCCAGCTGCTCTTTAATTCATCTTCCTATAAGAGGATCACATAGTGTAATAAAGTCGGTTGCAAATTAATCATAGCATACGGCTGTCTCTGTAGCTGCTGTTGTTGTGTTTTACTGTATGATTTGGTCATTCTGTCTCCTGCTTAGCAGTCTGCTAACAACAACAGGCCAAGGACAGTAATAAACTACTTGCATATTTTAGTTCTGCTACAGCTTCTAGAAGAGAATTTATGTAAACAGATTCAATCTTTAGAAATGTAATAGAAAATATCATCAAACTAGGAATACTGTAGGCATTCATTGGAAAGAGAAATAGATGTGAATTCTAATCTGGAGCTCATGGCCTTACCATGAAGTCCTTACCAGTTTACATTTTGCTTTAGAGGTGCATATTCCCAAACAAAAATACAGTGAATCATATGAATACACAGGAGGCCCCTGATGGTCTGGGGAATAAATGCCATAAATCCAGTGAGAGAGAGGAAAGAAGGGGGGACATTCTCATTAATGAGAGATGGTGCAACCCTGGATATACAGTTGTGAAAAAATTAGGACACCCCATTAGATATTCAGTTCTTTATTAAGAAATGTTCACATATCGATGTCTGATCTTGTTTATCTTTATCTCTGGAAAAGAACGTGATTTAATTGCAGGTAAACTAAATTAACCTTGTTTTTACTCATTAAACAAAAGATATCAACAAAAATGTGTATTCTAACTGAGGAAAAAGTTAGGACACCCTAACCCCCGAATAGCTAGTGTTACCCCCTTTGGCTGAAATAACTTCAGTGAGACAATTCTTGTAGCCATCTACCAGTCTCCGACATCAGTCTGAGGAAAGTTTGCCCCGCTCAACACAGAATTCTTTCAGCTGTGAGATGTTTGAGGGGTTTCTTGCATGTACAGCCCGTTTCAAGTCACCCCACAGCATCTCAATGTGATTAAGATCTGGGCTTTGACTCGGCCATTCCTGGGGTCCGTTTCACAAAGCAGGTTTAGTGAAAACTCTGAGTTTGTTAACCCTGAAATGAGGGAAAACTCGGAGTTTTCCGTTTCAGAAAGGAAGGTAACTCAAACCAGGGAAAGAGGGGTAACTCTAGCCTGTTTCAGAGAGAGAGGTAACTTAAGCTCTCGGTCAGTTACCGCAGTAACAGACTCTATGAATCTAACCTGGTCGGGACCAGGTTTTTCTCAATGAACCTCAAGTTTCTCTCTGTCTCCGCCCCCTTTCAGCCACACACGCTATTTGATTTCCTCATTCATTCATACATTCGTAACCTCGTTCGTCTGTCAAAATGGCATGTCCTTTTCTCAACGACCCAGTGGATGAAGGAGCAGCATTACTACGCAGAGAACTAAATATTCGTCAGGAGATTGTCATCAGACCGCGCATAGATGTCCTTGCATTTCCAGACAGTTACCTTTTCACGTCACAATCTATTATCTACATACACAACCTAATCCGTCCTTACATTTGCAACATCACCAGCCGCAGTCATGCTCTCACATCCCATCAGATATTGTGTGTTGCGCTGCGATTCTTTGCCAATGGAAGTTTTCTGTACAATGTCGGAGATGCAGAACATCTAAAATTCTGGCTTAGGGCCAGCTCCTCTGCCTCCGTTAGAGGTGGTGGTGCTGGGCCACCACCCGTTTTACAGGCATCGGATTTCTTTCTGTTGGCTGAGTAGAAGTCTGTGTTAGTTTAAATAGGCTTAATTATTTAACAGAACATGATATGGATGAAGACATTTAGGCTGTGTGGGATAAAACAACTGCACAGTGAAACAGCCACTTAATATTAGGCTACTTTACAATGTAAAACATGATCAAAATGAGGTACCTCCATGAGATTATGCCGAGGTCTTACCTGTTTGAACAATGTTTTTATATTTCATCTTAAGCTGCTGCCACGTGCGCTTCTGCCCCGCAGGATTGCACCTAAATGAAATAACTTAATAGGCTACCATTCAAACGGTTTCCCCCTGTAATATTATTGTGATTGCAAAGGACTACATTTAAACTTACGCATTGACCCGGGCAGCAATGTTCTCCCACGCCGTCTCCCTCTCTTTGGCAGCTGCTGCGGTGTTGCACTTTTTTCTGAAAATGTGCTCAAACTCGCCATACGAGCGCATTAAGATTTCCATCTCAAGTGGCGTGAAAAACGCCGCCCTCCGCTTCCCCGTTGCCATGGTGACTCGTCGAATCGGGGCTCCATTGATGCTGGCTTTTTATAGTTGTGGTGCACGCGCTTAACTCCAGGTGAAACTACTCCGAGTTGAGTAAACCAACTCAAATCAGCTGTTCTGGAACCGAAAACTCAGAGTTTCTTATCTCAGAGTAGATCAACTCAGAGTTCAGAGTTACACTCAGGGTTTGTTGAACCTGCTTTGTGAAACGGACCCCAGGACTCTCCAGTTCTTAGTTTTCAGCCAGTCCTTGGTGGATTTACTGGTGTGTTTTGGGTCACTGTCATGTTGCAGTGTCCAGTTCCACTTCAGCTTTAATTTTTTTACAGATGGTCTCACATGTTCCTCAAGCACCCTCTCATACATGGTAGAATTCATAGTGGATTCTATGACAGTGAGCTGGGTGGGTCCTGCTGCAGCAAAGCATCCACAAACTATGACACTTCCACCTCCATGCTTCACAGCTGGTATGAGGTTCTTTTCCTGGAATGCTGTATTGGGTTTACGCAAAACATGTTGTCTGTTCTGGCATCCAAATAATTCAATTTTAGACTCATCTGTCCAAAGAACATTATTCCAGAAGTCCTGGTCTTTGTCTACGTTCACTCTGGCAAACTTCAGTCTGGCCTTCATGTTAGAGAGCGAAGGTTTCCTCCTTGTACACCTCCCATGAAAGTTAAACTTGTGCAGTCTCCTCCTGATTGTAGAGGCATGTAGTTTCACATTAACAGTAGCAAGAGCCTGCTGTAGGTCCTGTGATGACATTTTAGGGTTTTTGGAGACTTCTTTTAGCATCTTGCGGTCTGCTCTCAGGGTGAACTTGCTTGGACGGCCAGACCTGGGCATGTGGGCAGTTACAGTATTTTGAATGTTGTAGACTATTTTCCGGACAGTGAGATCTTTTTAAATCCCTTACCAGACTCATAAGCTGCTACATTCTTCTTTCTGAAGGCCTCAGACAGCTCTTTCGATCTCACCATGGTGTTCACTTTCACTTCAACAGTCTGGAGCACAACAAACTAAATGTCTGAGGTTTAAATAGGGCAAGCCTCCTTCAAAATGCTGAGTAACGATGTTCTAATCATGTGCACCTGATGTGGTACACCTGTGTGTGATTTTAGCCATTTTAAGTGGGAATAAATGTGGGGGTGTCCTAATTTATTCCTCACCAGAAATTGCATTTTTTTTAAATCACATTTTACAGAAAGTTATAAAAAAAAACCTTTCCTTCAGTTTTAATTGTTTAATTATATTACTTGAATCTCTCAGTAGTGTTAAAATTAATATTAAATATCCATATGTCCAAATATGTTTAAAAAACATGCAGGCTTTCATAGGGTGTCCTTATTTTTTCACATGACTGTATACTGATCAGCCACAATATTAAAACCACCTGTCTAATATTGTAATAGAACCCCTTGTGCCACCAAAAAAAGCTCAAACCCACCTTGGAATGGACTCCACAAGACCTCTGAAGGTGTCCTGGCACCGAGATGTTAGCACTAGATCCTTTAAGCTATTGTTGTATACGAATCAGAGATAACAGAAGCAGTGGTGTGAGGAGCATAACCTGATTTTAAACCAAAGAAATGGTTTTTGATCTTAGGTCCACTGGCGATCACAGTCCAATTTTTATTAACGGGGAGAGAGTTGAACAGGTAACAGTATACAAGTACTTATGTATTCATTTTGATATCAGTTGCAATGGACTCATCATGTTGAGCACGTCTCTTCAAGAATTAATCAGCGCCTTCATTTCCTGTGAAGACTCAGGGTCCATGGAGTTGATAAAAATATCATGTTGTTGATTTATACAGCAGCTACTGAAACCATTATTCATTATGGTATTACGACATGGTTTGGTAACTGTCAGATCATAGCTCCAAAACCTGATCAGAAGGGCGGGAAAAATAATTGGAATGCTGCCTCATCCTCTCTCCAGGAGATATGTGAGGAGACAATGATGAAGCAGGGCCTTAAAGTCACTAAAGACCCAAACCACATCCTTCAGAAGGAGTACGAGCTGATGCCTTCAGGTAGAAGGTACAGGTCAGGCCCTCCAGGATTTGGTGGACTGTCTTTGGGATTGTTGAGGCCTAAAATGTCTAATTTCACAGCAGTTTTTCTAAAAAGTTGCGATGCATGTTACAATGTTTTTAGGCATTTTTTGCAATTGCAGGTGCAAGTTGCAAAAGGAAGTTGTGATTT
Organism: Lutjanus argentimaculatus; assembly: GCA_034769285.1. Lineage (NCBI taxonomy): Eukaryota > Metazoa > Chordata > Actinopteri > Lutjaniformes > Lutjanidae > Lutjanus > Lutjanus argentimaculatus. The sequence goes on from JAWZSL010000049.1 coordinate 1,193,987, forward strand.
TTTTGTGTAATTCATTAAAAGTTCTAAGTTCCACCAAAAAGGCTCACAATTACAAAAACTCAAACAAAATCTGCTTTATTTGCAGATGAAATGTGCCTGGGATGTAATCTACAAAAAAGGCAACATCTTTTTGGAGCTCCAACTCAGTTAAACAAAATTATAAAATAAAAGTGCACAGAGCATTGATAAATGACAATACCGATGACAAATCTTGTGTTCTTTCAGAACCTGTGAAAAAAACATTTTTTAAATGTAAATGCAAAAAAATAGTGAAAAAACAAAAAAACAAAATATTGAGTCAGTTCATTGAGATGTACATGTATGATGTTTGCATGGGAGAATGCTGTTGTTGGTACAACTTGTGGGGAGCAACAATGATTGGTCCAATTTGCAGAAAAGTTGTGGAGTTTAGACAAGATTACAAGGTCATGCAGAATTCATGGGGATTGATTGAATTTGGATGAATTGTAGCAATCACAACATCACCACTTCCTGGAGGGACTGACAGGTTACCAATCTGTAAACTGAATAGGTATAAAATCTCATTAATCCCACTATAAATTAAACTACTGAACAGTAGGAGATTAAATATGTGTATGTTTGTGTGGGTGTGAGGGGTGAGGGGAGGGAATGTGTACAGTAATATTTTGGTGTAGGGAATTTGTGCAATAGTTGGATGTAGGGGATTTTCTGGAAAATAACCATTTGGACATTTGCCCTAAATCCAAGTGGTTTCACAAAAAGCCCCATACAAACAAAATACAAAAGTATTGCACATGCGCAATACTTTTGGGTGTATGAATCTGGGGGTGATGATTGTAGTTTGTTTGTACGTGTGTGGCCATGTTACTTGTGTTCTCGTGATTATCCAAGACAAATTTCTCCTATGGGAGCAATAAAGGCTTATCTTATCTCATCTTAAGTCCTGTAAGTTGTGAGGTAGGGCCTCCATGGATTGGATTTGTTGTTTCAGCACAACCCACAGATGCTTGATCAGACTGAAATCTGGGGGATTTGGAGGCCAAGACAACACCAGGCCACCCTCCTCCATTCCTCCATGGTCCAGTTCTGATGCTTATGTGCCCTTTTTAGGCGCTTTTGGTGGTGGACAGGGGTCAGCATGGGCACTCTGATCACTCTGTGGGTGCTTTCATTATGATGAATTCTGCTTCCTCATCTCCTCTCTTCTCAGTTGACCCAGAAGTTGTTTCCCCTCTGCCATGATGAAGGATCTTCCGATTGCTTAAATGCACCTGGAGGAGATGAGGAGCGAGGAGAGAGGAGGCTTCTGGAGGAGCTCAGAGCGAGGATACACCGGTGTATCTGACGTGGAAGTCTTTTATCAAGAGGAGTGATGTTGATCGGACACTGTTAGCGACTGTCATCCTGCAAGCTTTATCTCTAATCACCACATGTTCTGACTAATGACACAAACGGGTAGAAACAGGATGAAAAGGCTGGTACAGTGATGATTCAGAGATTATTACTGTGGGATCACTGTCACACACTTTTTAATGGACTAATCAGGAAAAATACCTGGGTTTTTTCTTTTCGCAGCTTTGTCTCCTCCGTCCTTGTATCTGTTCCTTGCTTCTCCCTCTCATATCCTCGCTGGGTGGCGAGGTGGAGACAAGAAGATGAATTTACTGAATGAAAAGCACCCTGTACCCCCAACAGCTTTGTGTTCTTACATCTTTCTATAAGAGCCAGCCTTCACTTTTTCAGCAGTCTGGACTACAGCAGCTCTTCAGTGAGATTGGTACAGACATTCCTCTCGGCGCACATGACCCTGTCCCCAGTTCACAAGGTGTCTTTCCTCTTTTGGTAACCACTGCATATAAGGACCACCCCACAAGCCCTGCTTTTTTGGAGCTGCCCTGACCCAGTTGTCTATCCATTACAGTCCAGTCTCGGGCTGAATGATTTTGAAAAAATATCCAATTGCAATTATTTTGACTAATATTGCAATTGCAATATGATTTACAATATTAGAGGTAATGATAATTTTTACATTGTTATTCTTATTTTGTTTGAAAAAGAATCTGATGTGTAGGACAGAACATCTCTGCTTCACCACATTCAATAATTTAAAAGTTGTTTGACACATTCTGTCTTTACGAAATATTAAACCTCCTGTGATTTGAAAATGGCAGAAAGGAATATTGTGATTTGATAAATTGTTCTATTAATAGTGCAGCCCTAGTCCGGTCCTTGTCAAAGTTACTCAGATCCTCACGCTACCCATGCATTTTTCTGTTTCCGACACTTCAACTTGATGAACTGACTGTTCACTTGCTGTGTAATGTACACCACGCACTGACAGGTGTCCCTGTAACGAGATGATCATTGTTATTCACTTCACCTGTCACATGAGTGGCTGATCAGTTTACTTACTGACTGAGAAAATACGTTCTGTAGGCCTTTAAGTGCAGGATGGTAGCAGAGTATTTTCCAACACCTCTTGCAGAAACACTGAGTGTGTGTAATCTAACATGTATTTCTCAAGTAGAACCACTTAGACTCTCATATAGTAGACTAAATTGACTCTCATTAAGTAGACTTAATTACGCTAATTATGCTCGATTAGCCTCAAGTGTAATAATTATAGTTGAAAGTAATCCTTGATGCCCTACCATGCAAGAAAAATGTCAGAGCATGAAGTTGCTGTGGCCATTTAAAATTGAAATTCTTCAAATGTTTCACCGAAGATGAGTGTGAAGTCCGAGGCAGAGTCAGAGTTGAGGTCCACCCTGCATGTTTTGTACATTTGCTGTCAAGACTTTAATCCTGACAAGCCATCAAAGATACACACATGAAAGTGTGTCGAACCGTCTGTCAGTGTGCAGGATTACAACCTGATTAGATCTGTTTCAAACTGGGTCTCGTGGTGGGAGAGCTCGCCGTATCGATCCAACGCTGCTGCAGTTTGGTTTGGTCTTTTTTTGAGTTTTGTTGGAGTCAGTCCTTTTGATCCCTGAATGTTTATTGGCAGCTATTGGCTTGATCTGTTTTTTGAGGTCCAAAGTAATTAACATAGTGGTTTATAATATACTTTTCCTTTTTTAGTGATTGTTAATCAAAATATTTGATTGATTTAGAAATTTCAGTGATTGGTGATTGCATTTACCTGGTAACTTACCAGGAATCCATACGTAGTGACTGTATCCCTGCTAGGGTTGAAAATTCGAAGCACTTTACTTCATCCATCATTGGTACCATTAACAATCAATGAATCGATTAATTGTTTTTTAAAAAACATAAAAATTGTACTCATACCAGACAATACCAAATGCAGTTTCCCTCCTCAATCAAAGCTTTATTTTCACAGCAACATATTCATAGCAGTAACAGCGACATGCATATTCTCTGACAGTATTACAGCCCAGTGGTCCCCAAACTGGGGGTCGGGCCCCCCTCGTGGGGAGCAAAGCCACTGCAGGGAGGACACAGAAGACCAAGGGAGACATCAAGAGTGAAACAAAGTTGAATGAATATGATCTATGTAGAGGAAATAAACAATAGTTTGCTGATTCTATCCTGCTATCCTTTATTTCACTAAATTAAACTGTTGACTCCCATTTTATCAGTTACAGCCCCATTTAATGATTGATGGGATGGGAGGCGCAAATGTTTTTTGGCGTCTGAAAGGGGGACATGCCAGAAAAAGTTTGGGAACCAATGACAGAACATAAAACTTAAGATATAGAATATTAAATAACATGCAGAGCACACTCATAAAAATAACATCTGTCATATTGCAGATTTTTATTTGATGGTAGATTGATTAAGTTTTACTTGATCAATCAAATTATTAACAACTGTTCATTGTTAAATAATTATCATCGCTAATCCCTACATTTGTACCCACTGATGAGAGCATTCTGCACACATTCTGTGTACTGCCAGACAAATGAATGCGTATTCTTGATAATAAATATTTCTGACTCCATCCATCTCTTCTTTATATGTCTGAGTCAATCCCACTCACTCCTTAGTTTTTAAATACTCAGTATGGCAAGATAATTGTATTAATCTGCAGTTTAAACCAAGAGGAGCTGTTTTAGTAAATTACTAACTTTTGTAAGCAATTTTTTAAAAGATGTATGTGTTTAATAGGAAAGAATGGGCCTGAGGGGCATAAATAGAGTTTGGAATTCAGAAAGCATTGAGTCTGACTCATTCATGTGTGCAGGAGGTACAGATATACACTACCTCAAACATCATGCATCATTGATAACATGTTGAAGAAAACACCACAAGGTAAGTAGGAATCAGCCCAGTGTGTTCATTTTGTTGTTTTTTGTCAGTTTTGCACCCTTGAATGTTCTCAGTTGTAAAGATTGTATATTTTAATCTGGTTTAATATTATTTCTACATTTCTAAGTTTCAGATTTTAAAAACAACAACAACATAAGCTGTTATGTACGTACTAGCATGGTGAGAGGAAGTCTAACTGACATTTTACAGTGCATGCAGCACATATGCAACATAACTGCTGTACATCTGCATCGCAGCAGCCATAGCCAAAATATGTTAATTAGAATGGTAGCAGATTGTGCATATTTACACCAGATGTGAATGCAGCGTGTTGCAGCTGCAGCAGGCTTGCAGCATGCAGCAAATATAGAATATAGTTCTGTTTTTGCTGCGTGGTGCAGCACACACAATAGTGTTTAAAGCTATGCCCTACTAATTACCTGACTTTTTAAAATCATGTGTGTTTCCTGTATTTTTCCTAGTCATAAATAAAATTTCTTGTTTTGTGAAGGTACTCCATGAATTTGAAAATATATAACTGTTGTGCACTTGGTTGAATTGGGTGCGTGACATCATTAATCTTTTTTTTTTTTTTTTGCTCAGCAGCCACCCACAAACGCCCTCACAACCAAGTGCGTCCTAGTCACAGCACATCCTATTTGTTGTCATCACATAGTTGAGTTAATTCAGTGGAGAAATGGAAAGGACAGGAGAGGAAAGACTGATTGTTGAGGTGGAGAAACAAAGAGTTCTATGACCTGCAGAACTGGCTTTACTTCTCTTCTGCTTGTTGTACACGGTTGGTGGGAACATAAACGGGTGGGTATAAAATGACATGCAGCTTGACATGCTGCATACATGTGCTGCATGCAGTGTAAAGTAGCCTTAACACATGCTCTGTGCCCAAAAACATAGAAGCCACCAAAACATTTTCAATGTATACACTAAATGAGCAACTTTCATAGGACTGAACAGTATCCAGTTTTTCTTAATATGCCCATGGCTTGGAAGCACATTCTGCACTAAAATGAGAGTGAAGCCATTAGGTGACCCTGAGCTTATCCAGTGGGCTCTTTCAATGTCAGCTCCATGTAAACATGCTGTCTAAAGGCTGAATTAATGTTCTGTTATGAACCACTTAGCATAATTTAGTGCTGGAGTGATGGCACCAATGACCAAAATCCCCCTTGAATATTAATCCAGGCTTAAGTTTTATCTGAGGAATAAACTTGTATGTTGGCTGTCAGAGTTGAGAATCCCTCCTCAATTCATTCCTGAATTACAGGCCATGTGGGCTATACTTCCACAGGAACGCAGGGATGTCTTTTCTCATTCTGACACAGAAAAAATCAATCTGACTTCTTCCCAATTTTTCATGACCTTTGAATTGTCCCTCAGTAATGGAAGTCCATGTTGGTTTCTATGCTGGGGTGGTCAAGACCACTACCACCTCCATGCCACAGGAGGAAAGTGTGGCCAAAATAATCTAATCTAGTCTTCTCTATAGTTTTCTAATCACAAAAAAAAAGCTTAAGTAAGAATTCAGTAAGAATTAACTTGTACAAGAACAGACATAGAGTGTAACATTTCCTGACTGAGGACACAGCAGACACACGTGGAAGTCAAATCCCAACCACTGTAGTTATTCCATACTGGACTCATCCACATATTGAACCCAGATGAAATGTCATCAGTATTCCAAAAGGAGGATGGTAATAAAATATTTGTGATGCTCTGTGCTAACTAAACTCATTGTTCCAAATGGCATTTAGCCTTTGCCAAATTACAAGAGGTGGTTCTGTAATAGAAAAGAATATTACCCTGGGGAAATCACACATAAAAAATAAAAAAAATAGAGGAAGGCAGAGCTGCTGAGCCTCACAGAGCACAGCTGGCTGCTGGCATAGTCAGCACAAGCCAAAGATAGGGCCACCGTCATACAATAGGGATGCATAATGACCGGAGAAAATAAATAAATATATCAATAAATAAATGATACAAGCACCAGCTCAGTGATACATACTAGGCCACCAATGAAGTAACTTTGCATTATTTATGGTTCAAAAACATCATTATTTATCTTGTACTGGCCCTTTATGTAGCTCCTCTATTCACCCTCTGTCTGAAAAAAGCTGTTTTAGCTCCTGTCTCTTTTAGGACCTCCTCTCTAAAAGCCAACTTTCCTCTGATTGGCCAGCTTCACAGAGGCCTACCAAGGGGTAGGACGCATGCTATATTCACTCATTTTGATGGTATCCTCCGGCTGCTCTGCCTCAACTTTTGGTGATTTATGCAACAAAGTTTAGATAGTACTTGTTGTTAGTGGCTACTTTAGCTGCTAGTTGGCTAGTTAGCTAAAAGACAGGTCTTGCTATGCAAGACTACAGCACCCTGAGTGCTGCTGAGCACCATATAAGCAATATCGGCTAATGGATTTGATTAGTTTACTGTGTATCAGACCACAAATGAGAAAGGATTATATTGGAAAACCAAGAGGCAGAGGAAAGTGTTTCTGCGGACTGATTACTGTAGAAAGCACACAGCTTTACAACTTTATTCACTCTTTTTCCTCTGATATCCTCCAGCTGCTCTGCTTCAACTTTAGGGTGATTTACAGAGTTTGCTGATGGACACATTTTTATTTGTTGTTAGCAGTTAGCCACTTTTAGCTCCTAACTGCTAGTTAGTCAGTTAGCTAGTTAGACTGAGAGCTTAACACTTGCAGAGTGCAGGCTAACTAACCATAGCAGCCACCAGAGTTAAGCAGCAGCAGGACATCAGAAGGAAAAACAGAAAATATGAAAGTCCTTTACAACTGAAAAAAGCTCTTTCTGTGAGACAAAATGAACATGAACATAATCCTGGAGCGTATGACCATTTAAAGAACTCCACGATGTGTCAACATCAGCCCGTTGTCAAAAGAAGAAAGAATGTTGCATTTAGAGCAGACCTGGGCAAAATGAGGCTCGGGGGCCAAATGCGGTTCACTGAAAGGTTTCGTGTGACCTGCAAGGTCATTGTGGAAACACATAAAATTTAATATCTAACAAGGCAGTCAATAACATTTTGCTTACAATAAAATAATTATCAAACCTTTATTTTGAAAGGGGTCAGTGCTGGCTTCATTGGTAATGATAATGAACTATATCTTCTATATGAAACTGTAACTTTGTTGTGCTGTACATCCATGTTTTTTTTATTTTGTTCTTCTGCTATCATTGCCACCTGTATGGAGGTCATGGACATTGCCAACAAAATATTGGTCCACAATTCATCAAATGGCAATTCAGAAAGGGTGACCAACAGTAGAACTGTCCTATATACACCACTTCTGACCATTCCATTATTAGAGATTTGGACATTATTAGGACCTCATATCATTTGTGTCTGGCCCAATTTGTCATGAAACATACTTGTCCACCCCTGATTTAGAGCATTCTGAAACCTGAGCATTGTGCTCACATTTACATTTGTTTACCTAATTATTTGACACTTTGGCTGTGTTTAATATTCTAACATCCAACATTGTTACATTTTATAGACATAATAAATAAAAGCACAACAGGTCAACAGTGTCAGCTATGGCTTCAGAATTATTACTGTGAGGTCTGTAGTAACATTCGGGATTCTATATATGACTGAAGGTACTGTATATTCTTGTCTCTCAGAGAAGAACAGATTCTCTTGAAATGGACCTGCCACTTGTTCCAGAAAGTGTGTTTAAAAACTTTGACTCTGAACTCTGAGATGACAAACTCTTTGGCTACACTGAACACGTAATGTATGCGGACAGTTTACTGAGTGGCTACTGCAACACTTCCACTATAATCAATGACACGACTAAACCAGCCGTGAGAGCAGCGTGTAAGTGGTAAATGGAGCGCATTTATACAGCACTTTTCTACGACCACTGTCAACATTCACCAATTCATGCATATATTCATACACTGATTGCAGAGGCTGCCATGCAAGGTGCCAAACTGCTCATCAGTAGCACCTGCATATTCACCCATTCACACACTCGCACACAATTTGGGGTTCAGTATCTTGTGCAAGCATAATTCAGCACGCATTGCAAACCGGAGGAGCAGGAGATCAAATCACTGAGTGGACGAGCCACTCTACCTCCTGGGCTACAGCTGCATATAGTGTGTACGTTCCAAAGCGATTCAGTCGACAAGTCTTCAAACTCTGAATTTTCACTTAAAAAGTATTTTCTGATACAAAGATAAAGACTGTCATGTTTGACTCAAGAAAAAGATTTAAGAGCGAGAAGGAAAGAAGCTAATGAAACCAGGTGGTAAAAGCAGAAATTTAAATCTATATGCATGACATAAAACCACTGTTGTGCTTCAGCAGCACTGCTTTAGCTGTTGACTTTGGACAGCAGAGACGTAGTTTCCCTGTTTTCCAGCTTGTTGAGAGGTCGGGGAGTGCTGGAAAATTACAGGAAGCACAACACCACGTGCTGTATTGTGTGGAATGGCTCCTGTTGATGGAGAGAATACTGATGAATATTATGTTATGTTGAGAAATGTGGCACAGTACTGCTGTATATTGGTTCATTGGTGTATGAATCCACATTTTGTGTAGGTTTTGTGTAGGAATGAATGTGCCACCAAAGCTTGTTATGAGTGAATTAGGTAGGAAACTGTTATGAATAATTCTTAATATGCTGCTTTGTAGTTTTATTTTTCTCATGTATTTAGCTGTATAGACATATTTTGTTTACTCTGTGAAATGAAGTAAAATACATTTAAAATAAATTCAAAATAAGTATTTTATGGTGATTTTACAAAGCAGTGTGGTAAATGTTTTGTTTTGTCCTCTCCTTCCAACAGAGAGCCACTGCTGCATTTGAAGAAGAAGGCATATTTTATTTATCCATCAGGGGGAAGTTTCATTTTTTCACTCTGTTGTAATTCTTCATACATACCAGCTGAATACACACACATCACAACAGAACATGCATCAGAGAGATGTCAGAATGAGGAGGCTGCACATGTACAGATACCCTGAGCTGGTAGGAGTTTGGTGCCTTGCTCAAGGGCAGTGAACCAGCAACCTTCAGTTCCCAAGCCAAGTCCTTACAGACTGAGCTACTGCCACCCTTGCACTGTAGTCGTGCTGTATTTATGCAGGAATAGTACTGGAATTTTTTATTTGCTTGGAACAATCTGTGTTTATTTTTGTAAATTAAAACCAGACAAACTGTGACAGATCATGACTTGATTTCTTTATTGAGAACTCTGCTCTTAATAGCAAAGAAAATGACAGCAGTTTCCTGGTTGAAACTGCAGCCCCCCAACATATCACAATGCTCTCCATTGTGATAGTTGGGGGGGTAAAAAAGGTCTTCATCATGGAGAAAATCACAGTAAAATTGCAATTGAAAACAGACAGACTTGTTGAAAGGTGGTCACCTTTAATACAGATATTGCCAAATTTCTAGTCACCTCTTCTTGTGTATATTTTTCATTGTTCTTATTTTTATTAGATTTCTTTTTTTGTTTGTTTGTTTTTTAAAGATGTTTAGTGAATACCATAATTATTGTATTGCTAGCTCAAGGTGCTACAGGGTTAGGTTCCTGAAAAGTTATTATGTGCAGCGTAATAACTGCATAACACTGCTCAGAACAGACATGAAAAGAATGTGAACTTTGAACAAGTGTACTTGTATTTGCATCTCCAGGTTGTATGTTTTCTGTGTTTTGTGTTTGAATAGAAATGAGTTTAGAATAACAAAATAACAACTTCTTTTTTAAATTAAAAAACTAAAGACCCAGGAAAGAAAAATAAGTATAGAAACCACAAAAATCATGTTTGAAGTTGTGTTCCTGATTTATCTAAGCTTTAATTGGCTGTTAATAAAGTTCACCCCAATCCAACCTTCTGCTGCCTGCTTCAATAAAATGCACTGACTTAATGATGTGTGGATTGATTGATTGATTGATTGATTAATTGATTGAGGTAGGAGCTGCAGTTTCATCCACCAATTCCCAGGGTGCCACCATGGCCACAGTGTTTTGGTGTGAATGTTTTCTTTGTACATACAAATCAGATGTATGTCAGTGAATATCATAACTCAAAGTAATGTATTATGAGGTTTGGGGGGATTCATTCATTACATAGGACCCTATCATGCAATAATACAATCTGTATACAAAGAAGACAGCAGAGCGAAATGAAGAGAGGAGACAAGGAGCTGAAAAGTAAAGTGCAGGGTTTGTACAGGTGCTGGAAATCCTTGAAAACACTTCAGTTTTAACGTGGTGTTTTCAAGGTTTGAAAAGTGCTTTTGAAGCTGATTGAAACTGCACTTGCATTACTTTAAAAAGTTCACTTTTTAGACCAAGAAATAAGATCAGTCAGATTTTGGCTCAGCCAGGCTGTTAAGGATGCCAATACGGCTGCAACTAATTATTATTAATTAATCTGTTGATCATTTTCCTGATTAATCAATTAGTTGTTTGATCCATAAAATGTCAGAAAATGGTGAAAAATGTTGATCACTGTTTCCCAACACCCAAGATGACATCCTCAAGTGACTATTTTTGTCCACAACTCAAAGATATCAGTTTAACTGTCAGAGAGAGTAAAGAAACCAACATAATCACATTTAAGATCGAAATCATCATTTGGTAGTTTGATATAGCTGAATGATAGCTGTTTGATAGTGAAATTTCATATCAGTTCAACATCGATAATATTGTCAGGTAGGTTGTGACGACAACATGTATTGTCACAAAATTTACTCAGATATTAGTTATTTTTAACGTTGATGTCACAGTCACTTTCTAAACTAGGGTTGCAAATTTTGTGCATTTCCTGAAACAATAGTTGAAACACTAACAATTGATTAATTATTAATAATTTATAGGATACAACTTCTCTTTCCTCATTTCAATTTTTTCTGTTTTTTGTCCTTTTTAAAAAATTTTTTATAATCAAATGAAGTGCAAATTGCTGCCAAATTCTATTGATTAAATATCCTGATACATTTAATGTTAAATTTTACGCAATTAATGATTAATGATTGATCATTAACGTCTCCAAATGTTTGCTGCCACAGCAGTTTGTTTTGTTTTCCAGTTGGATGTCTGTTTTCATTGGCCTGTTTTGATCAGATCATCTTATTGGCTACTAAAATGCAGATGAAAGATTTAGATATAAATTAAAATTCTACTCAGTACACTACTATGATTTTACAAGTAACTGAGTTCATTACATCTTGTGCATACTTAAGTACAAGTAAAAGTACAGACTTGAAAATATACTCATAAAAAAGTATCCCATAAAACTACTTAATTACAGTAATTTGAGTATTTGTAATTAATTACTTCCACCACTGGTAAAGGCAAATAATAGAGCAGCTAGAACAGTCTGGTAAGTTCAGAAAATTCCATCACTTTACTGTGATGCCATCCATAACTGCTTATCCTGACAGGCCGTGGGGGGCTGGAGCCTATCACAGCTGACAGTGGGCAAGAGGCAGGGCACACCCTGGACAAACTGCCAGTTCACTGTGGGGCTGACAAACAACCACTCTCACTCACATTCACACCTACAGGCAATTTAGAATTATCAATTAATCTATTATGCTGCATGTCTTTGGACTGTGGGAGGAAGCCAGGGTACCCAGAGAGAACCCACACGGACATGAGGAGAACATGCAAAGGTTCTGCCCCTGCCACAAACTCCCCAGCCGGCTTCAAACTAAGAACCTTCTTGCTGTGAGACGACAGTGCTAACCACTACACCTCTGTGCCGCCCACTTTACTGTAATGCAACCTTTAAAAAGGAAATCACAATATCACGATATCCAAAATCTACTCATTACATCTAGTCTAATATCACAATACAATATAATAGTGATATATGCCCAATCGTAGAATTTGGTCATTTCTGTCTCAAAAAAATGACTCAAAATGATTAATCAATAATGAAAATACTTGGTGATTAATTAATAGTTGAACATTGGTTTTATTTTCCTTTAAATGCTATCATGGAACATTTCTGTTGCTTATAGCTCAATAAAATCTGATTTAATGTGATGAAGGTGAAATAATCATGTTGAGTATATGTATATAAATATGTGATTTAGCACAGCTTTAAGGTGCTGGAAAAGCTCGAAAATACTCCTTGAAAATCCTGAAAAAGTGCTTGAATTAGACATTTGAAAAGGTGAAGGAACCCTGATAGTGACAAACAAAAACAAACAAACTTTGATTTCTTTAAAAAATGTTGTTATATTTGACAGCCATACTTTCTGAGATTCACACCTGCCTGTGCTGTGGATGGTTAATTCCATCTCAGTGACTGTAGGTGAAGCAGCCATTCTGCTCGTCTGCAGTATCTTCGCTATAAGGTTTAATTTAACTCTCTGCCACTCCACTCGGCATTCTTATGAATACAAAACAGTTCTCACATTGCACTTCCCTGTGTGGCTCTGCTCCCATCCAATTTTCCGGACCCATTTTGTAATTTTAAGCTTAATGTAAATGTAGTTGAGCCTTCCCTTCTATATGAAGGCGCTGACAAACCAACCAGGATGAATGTGGGAAAGAAGCTGTGATATATGTAATATATGCATTTGATCCTCCCTTTCATGGTTCCTCCACAGAGGCGTTAGATGAAAACATTATACATAAAGAGCTCCGTCAACATGCAGCGCACTCACCTGTTAAAGATGTTATGGTATGGAACATTTTTGTTTATGGCACTTTGCACGGGGCAAGGTGATGCAGACAGAGAGACGTGTTCAGAGAGCCGATGAAGATCACATCAACTACACATTCATACTGTTTCTTACAAAATGAGGGAAAGTTATAATCTGCTAATCACCAAGAAATTGTGAAAAAAAAAATAGCCTTCACAGCGTCCTTATCTTATCTTCTTCTTCTTTTTTTTTTTTTTTTGTTTTTTTTTAGTTCAACCAGAAGTCCAAAATGGACTGTTTGCAAAGATGATATATGACAAACAAAAACAGGAAATCTACATGATAAAAGCTGGAAACAATACTTTTTCTTAAAGGGATAGTTCACCCAAAAATGAAAACTCAGTCATTATCTACTCACTCTCATGCTGATTGAAGGTCGAGTTTAGTTTTTTAGTCCACAGAACACTGCTGGAGTTTCATAGGAAAAGTGTTGCAGAATCTCCCAAACAATGGAAGTCTGGTGTAATCCAAGCCAAGTCTCCTTAAGCCCTGACATGCCAAGTTGACTTTAAAAATGTTATTTCCACCATGTTTTTAGCCTGAATCTTCACTGTAGATCCTTAGCATGGAGCCACATTCACATGCTTGGATTACGCCAGACAAGCAGTAAGGAGGCATTTTATGTTTTTTTCTATTTCAAATTGTTGTCTTAAATTGTTTTGGAGGTTTTGCGATGCTGTTTTCCTGTGAAACTCCAGCAGTGTGTTTTCTAATCAGCACGAGGGTGATTAGATAATGACAGCATTTTCATTTTTGGGTGAACTATCCCTTTAAACAAAGATGACTTAGACCACTGGTCCCCAGTCTGAGGTCACCGGAGGTTACCAAAACCAACAAGACCTTCTTGATTTTAGGGGGTTTAAGAACATTTTCTTTAAAAACACATGGAGCTGCAACAATTAATAGATTTTTAAATTAACTGACAACTACTTTGATAACTGATTGGTTTGGGTATTTTTAACAAAATCCCCTGATTCCAGCTTCTTAAATTTGATTTTTGTTTGGTTTCTTTAGGTTTCTATGACAGTAAACTGAATATTTTGGGGTTGAGGACGTCACCTTCGACTTTGGGAAACTCGCAACATGTCGTCAGTTTCACTACAATGATAGCTATCATTCAGCTATATCAGGCCTACCAATTTCTCTGATTTCAGCTTCTTAAATGTGAATAATTTCTCATTTATGTACTCCTCTCTGGCTTTTGGGAAACACTGATCAACATTTTTCTCCATTTTCTGACATTTTATGAATCAAACAACTAATCGATTAATCAGGAAATTGATCGACAGATTAATCATTAATCAATTGTTATTTTACCCGTTTAAATTATTATTTAAGATATAAACTTTAAAAAAATCAATCAGGATAGGGGCATGGTGAAGACCAAAACACTATATTCACAGGGGACTCCCTAAAAATCTTTGTATCTTATCCAGATGGACATGGTTTCATGGGTGAGCTCTGTGATAGTTTTCAGCCTGTGCTGTATTTGCTGTACATGCAAATAAAATTGGACTGATTGGCAAAGCATAGACTAGTTTTATTTTTAAAGCTTTTAAAATTAGACAAACTAGACTGAATAACACACACACAATGAGTTTATTTGATGTTTGTGAACCTTGTGAGCCAATTCGGGCAAGACATCACCCTGATATCAGAATACAGACCCCACATCTTAGAATATTTTTGTTGTTGGACATAATTTAGTCGATCTTGTCCAGTGTTTCCCAAACTTTTTTCATGAGGGGAAACCCACATCTGTATTTACTACTACACCACTAATTTAGTTCTATTTTCCAGTATAACTTTATGACGTCAATTTGAGAATTGATCTACAGTCATGTAAAAGTCATTTAAAAATGACATGTCAGCAGTACAAGTTGCCAAATTATATGTTGTCTTCGTGAATTGATGATCACAAAAATATAAAAAACAATCTCTGCTTGAAGTTACAATCAGGCGTGAAGTCTCCTGTAGGCTTCATTTTGGGATTATGACAAAAATTTGGTTAATAAACAAGTTTTTAGGTTACAGCTTTGTTAGTTTATCCAGAGAGTGAAGAGATGACCCAAAGCGAGCTGGGTCTCATCTCATTTTAAGACAAACATACTCATGAGCACACAGACAGCTAACTGCGTCAGTCAGAAGACAGCAATAACAGCTGTGCTGAGCTGTGCGCCACGTTGCACCAGGTGAATGATAGAGCCCAGGGACTTAGGTTTACCTCTAGATATGCTCCCACCCAGCAGACCACCCAAAAGATGGAAGTCACCACTCTGAGGTGGAAATGGTAGTTAGCAGAATAAAGGTCAACATCAGCCCCTGGGCCTGTTGGTGTGCCCTACAGGCTGCATAAAAATCTTCCAGATGTGTTGTGGTTTTTGTGGAGTCTGTTAGCGTAGCATGGGGTCTGGACCCCAGCAGAAATCAAGAACGTTGCTGGAGTTCACTGAGAATCCTCACGCAAATGAGTGTTTTCCTACTCAGTCCAAACCAACAGCGCTATTTCAAAACCAGACAGAAACTGACAATCACAAGGTTTTTTCATTTCCTCTTGAATTTGATGTTGCATTTGTAGCTTTTTAAATGAAGTTTGATTCCACATATTTCTAAAAAATACCAGCCAAAACAAGCAGCACTTAAAACTGGGAGAAAAGTTACAGTTTTATTCCAATTGGCAGGATGAATATGGATTCTAATTACCAGAGTACTTGACTTAAAACTTAAAGTGGTCATGTCATGGATTTATTTCATCACTGGAGTCTTTTGCATAATGAGATGATCAGTGGCAGTGTGTTTGAGCTGTGAGCAGCTGTTCTGCTTTGACACTTTCAGTTTGCGGAGCTCAAAGAGAAACATGCAGTTGCATCTGTCTAAAATACTGCCACACTTTAAACTTTACCCAAACATTTTTCTGGGGACCCTTTTTAAAAAATTACAAACCAATAGGTCTAACCAATGAATCTCAGGAAGACTTAACTTGTGCATAAATGAACATTCCCGGCCATTTCTACTGCCATTTCCACATCACCTTATATTACTTGACTAGAGCTGCAACAATTAATTGATCATGAATTGACTATTAAATTCATTTTTTAACTATTTTGATAATATAACAATCTGATTTCAGGGATTTTTTTTTCTGATTTTAAATGTGAATATTTTGTAGTTTTTCTCTCTGACCCCCTGACAGTAAACTGAATATTTCTGAGTTGTGGAAAAAACAAGACATTTGAGGACGTCATCTTTGACTTTGAGAAAAACTGATCAACATTTTTCACCATTTTATAGACCAAACAACTGATCAGTTAATCGAGAAATTTATTTGCAGCCCTAATCGTGATGCATGTTATCGAAAACATTCACATGTGAAATACTTCATAAAAGAGAAATAAATCTTGTTGTTTTTATTTCCTCTACACAACATTTTAGACTCCTTCAAAAATGAGACAAACTTCATTCAGGCAAATTAACAGGTTCTTGTTTTTCCTCTTTATATTTGTGTACTGCAGATACAAATCATAACTTTGCATATGTTCTTCTACAATTTTTATTTATTTATTTGGCAACCCAAATAAAATCTCCTGTGACCCATCTGGGGATCATGACCCAGTCTCTGCGACACATCAATGCACATTATTCAAATTTTCATAATCACCTTCACGAAACACCCCTAAAAAAACACCCTAAATTGCTTTATGTCTCTTGAATTCACTGACAGTGAGGAGAACAGGAGTGACAGTGACACATCAGGGATAAAATCACCTGAGCCATATTGTTAAGGTGGCTGATAGGGTGACAGGTGTCCCTCAGACTTCCTTGGCAGCTATCTTTGACCAGCAGGTTCTCCACAAAGCCAGGTCTATATTAGACTGCAATAACCCTGCTAAATTTGCACACATAATTTGCCATTTGCATTCTGTATATTATATGTATAGAAGACACTTCTGTTTTTCTTGTCTATGTGCATTTGTTTTTATCCCTGTTGTTTTTTATCTTGTGTCCTGATTGCAAGTCAAGTTTCCCACTTGGGATAATAAAAGGAAGACTGAAGTGTGAAGTGACAACCAGCTCGTGGTCACCCATTCAAGAGCTCATAAACGTGTGGAGTTTAGCTCTGATGGCTAAATGCCACCAGGCACGGCTGTGTGGCATCATAGCCACGTCTCTGCAGCTGGAGCTAATCGCTGCCATCTCTCCGCTCCACTTCAAATATACACCAAATCTATTTTTGACGAATGCAGCATCCATCTGCACAGAGCAGATCGAGCAGGGAGGAAGTCAGACAGAAAAAGTAGAGAGAATAATGACAGTTTTCAAAATAAGAGACCCCGTGCAGACCTGCAATCACAAAGACAGACAGAAAAGAAACTATTTAACTACGCAGTACTTATCCACGGTAGAAGCACAAAGAGCAAGGAATGAGGATCAAATCAACAAAATCTGAGCAAGTCAATATAATCAGGCAAGCCAAACGCTCCAATCCTGAAACCCTGCAGATGTGTGGAGGACGGATCAAAACCGTGGCAGACACACCGTGTCTGGTGGAATCAACTTGTAAGACTGTGCACACCAAATTTAATGTGTGATGTTGTCTCAGTTTTGTTTTAGCAGACTGACAACAACCTAATTCCAAAACCTAACTGACTGCCACTAACTTGCTGCAAGTTGTAAGCTCAAGTAGCACAGCGTCATTAAACAGTTTTTTTCAAAAAATGAACACTTTTGGTGTGTTTCTGTCTGTAACCTGGCTGAAAAATGCTAATTAATCCAAGCATCCGAATGTGTGTGTGTGTGTGTGTGTGTGTGTGTGTGTGTTGCTCATGACCCTCCTAGCAGCTGGCCCGTATCTAATTGCTTCCATCTTGCAGCTGACATAAGAGGCCGCGTTTACAAAATTCCTCTCCATCCGTGGGCGCACGCTGTCGAGCAGAGTAGACCAAGGAGAGTGGAGGGATCAATGCAGAATTCACATGTTTGAACACCGAGGAGCCGTCGCAAATAATTCATCAGAGCATGTGAAAGACGAGGGTGCCTATTTGCACTCACACCTAAGAAAATGCAGCGCTGCTTCACCAGTTGTTTTTCATGTGGCGGGGACAGGAATTCATTGGACTGCAGGTAAATCAAGCAGAGCGGTCCTCAGATGTCAATAGCCAGCCCTCTGCATTAGTTTCAGTCAATGTCTGCTTGCTTCTTCTGCTTCTGCCCACTCAACACTTCTGATATTGTGTAATCAGAGCCAGCAGTAAAAGCGTAATTAACAGCAATAATAAAAACTGATTAAATATGAAGATTAATGAAGATTAATGAGCCCGTACTTGGCTGATAGACATAGAAGTGAGTGTAAGAAGCAGAGGCAGGAAGGTTTCATGACATCACTGTTAAGGATACTTTGTATTCTGTGTCTGTCTGTTCTGGAGGTGAATGCAGATTGTGTTGTAATGGATTTCTCACAATCCTCCTCCGCCCAACACACCCAGGGTACTTAATGAACGTGCAGAATATACCAAAATATCTGGGGAGCAAAAATACAGGGAATAGTTGAAATACTCAGCACATCCTGATACCTGGATGACAGTTTGGTTTAAAGGCAAAAATACTGTACTTGGTCAGGTCTAGGAAAAGATTGTGGTTTGGGTTAAAATAAGTATGTTATGTATGTCACATGACGGAAGTCATGTGTAATTAAAGTTAGGCAAGTAAGTTTAAGTAACCCAACTTTGCTGTTTGGTTTCTCATGGGACATGAACCGCAGTCTCCTAGTATGAATGTCCTGTGTTTGACCCACCCATCCACTCAGGTTAGTTGTTTAGGTTTCGGAAAAGATTGTGGTTTGGGTTAAAATAAGTATGTTACATATGTCACATGACAGAAGTGATGTGATGGAAGTCATGCACATAACGAAACTTAAGGAAGCAACTTGATTGACATTTGGTTCCGCATGGGACACCCAGTTTACCTTGCAAGGCAGCTGAACACGCAAGATCATGAGATCACGTGAGAATCCATCTTGCCCGGCTCCAAGTTATCCATTCGTGTCCACCCCAGAGGTAGTACGAGCCAATCAGCATCCTTGGTGGGACTAGTGGCAGCTACGAGCATTGTTTTAGGTGTCGACAGCAAGACAAAGTGACTCGTCTCGAACAAACAATGGTGGCTATTGAAGATGTCAGCATAGATACTATGAAAGCATCAGTTATTTCATCATTGAAAGAAGATCAAAGAATGGCACTGAAGGCTTTTATCGATGGAAAACATGGTTTTGCTCTCCTTCCAGTCAACTTTGGCTTTGGTTCAGTGAGTTGATCTGATTGGTTAAAGTTAGCCCATGTTAGATGTGACAGATGGTTCATCCAATCACTTGCCAAGTGTTGTTTGAAAGCACCCGCCCCTGTCCACACAGTTTCTATGGATGACTTCGCAGATGGTTCTGTGTAACAAACCATCTGGCGTGTCAGGTTAACACCCGGCCTCCTGGGTGAAAAATTGGGTAGATTTAAAGGCACCAAAACTTCTTTGTCAGGGTTAGGAAAAGATTGTGGTTTGGCTTAAAATAAGTATGTGTGTTATGTATGTCATATGACAGAAGTCATTTACGTAATGAAACTTAAGTAAGTAACTATAAATAACTTAAAGATCTTGTAAAGCAACAATAATGTGTTCTACGTTTGTCACACCACAGAAACATGTGTTATTAATCACCAGCCAAATTTTGATAATTAAAAACATACCCAAGTATATATAATTAGGTCTCAAAGTCATGAAAAATGAGCAGTTTTCTCTGCTCTAAAAGGCTGGAATTGTGTGTCAAACACCACTACAACACCAAAACCACCTGAAACATGGACACTCTGTCTAGCACCTTTTTTGGACATGTCCATACATGTTTGAGCCACCAGAGCCAGAGGACAGTGACAGGATGTTTGTTTTTTCTTCTGTGTCACTACTGGGCTGATTTGGACTGAAGGTATGTTCATAACTGACTGGGGGTGTGTCGTTCATGTGTTGGTTCGTGGGGCTTATATAGCGTTGGGGGATCATTACTCCAGTACATCACTGAGCCATGTTTCAGGTTCTCCCAAAAACACAGAACAGTTCAACAGTCTAACTCCATAATTCAGTACTACATAGTTCTCTGAGGCAGGAACTATAGTCTCCTGGGTGAAAGGCCTGTGTTTGACCCATCCACAGAGGTTACTTTGTTATTTTTAGGAAAATATTGTGGTTTAGAAATAAAATAATTTAAAATAAGTACATTACATACTGTAACAGAAGTCATCTATGTAACAAAACTTAAGTAAGTAACTCAACAACAACACTGGCTTTTGGTTTCACAGGATACAAACCCCAGTCTTTTGCGTTAAATTTGGTTTGGCTAGGTTTAAAGGTTTAGTTGGGTTTAAATGCAACAAATCTACTTGTTAGATTATGAAAAGATTGTGGTTTGGGTTAAATAAGTATGTCACATAAGTCACATGATGGAAGTCATTTATGTAATGAAACTTTAAAGAAGTCAACAGTGACTTTTGGTGTTAAACAGGACATGAACCCCTGGACTCCTGGGTGAAAATTCTGTATTTGTTTGACCGATCCATCCACTGCACCTCCTCACTACATGGACTTTCTTGTTCTTGTACAGCTGCTGTCATAATTACTATGGCCATTAGAGGTTGCCACCTATGAATAAATGTAAATATGGAAGTTCATAATGGGAGAATGAAGCTCTAAATGGCTCAGACAGCTGGTCGGACAGGTGCTCTTTAGTGAGGCAGTTAAAAGTACAAAAAGACAACAAAAGCCAGGAAGTCTTACTACCACAGAAAAAAACTAAAACACTCTTCTGATGAAATGACATGATAAATTTATTCTTCATGAAAAGGCTTGAAACAGATCTGTGTGTATCAACTTCAACAGGGTCTGACCCTGACCCTGATGGCCGCTAGACGTCACCGCCTAACAATAAACCTAAATATGGGTCATAATAACCCTCTACGCCTGCATGTGGTCAGATCAAAAAAATCTAATGCCATAGCAAGCCTCTTTTATTTTGGACATCACTCCCACTGAAAAAGGCAAATTCAAAACCAATCTGATGCAATTTTAGAACACATTTACATAATTTCTGTCCATTACATCCAACTGAAATGGTAAAAATGGATGACTGTCCTGCAATTCTGATGATTCCAACAGCCCAGTCATCATGGTAAAATGAGATGGAAGGCCAGATGAAGAGCCACTGGCTATAGAACATTGGAGTTCTGTTCAAACCCAATTTCTAACATTGAGTTACCAGTGTATATGCCATCAGGAGATGCCTATAAAATCTACTGCAACCCACTACAACAACTTGGCAATGAATTCTATATTGTGAAGATTATAGTGGAAAAGACACAGTCTTCTTTACAAACTCAAAGCAACATAATAACTGCTTTCATAACACTGTCACAAAGGCTGAACATGACTGACTTTAAATGTCTGCAGGAAAGAAAGTCTGCCTCAGAGAGACAACAAACAGTCTCTCAATAGTGATGCTACAGTATTAATAATGTATTATGAGGAGACTTCTCCACAGAACAAACAACAGCATTGGTTGTCTGTTCAAATGTTCAGAAAGACCAAGGGCTGCTGCTGTGTTACTTTACATCTGACTGTCTGAGCTGTGGTTTCAAACTGGTTCAGCCAAACATGAGTTTGCAGGGGTTTAAAAACACTGCTACATGCTAAGTTGAAACTGACAAAAACAAGCCTTTAACAGCTTTTGTTTGATGCAGTGGAAGTGATAAGTGTCTGGGGCAGAATACATCACACCTGCAAGGCCTGCAAAATCTTCCCCATGGTGACGTCTTGCATGTTTTTGTGATTTATTGTGATAATTTGCTTCAGTCATGGATTCCTCCAGGTGGAATAATGTTGTAATCTGTAAAGTTTGTCTGAGATTTGTTGTGTAGCTTGTGCACCCTCACGGTGTGGGTGTCTAAAATGTAGCAGCAAATCAATTCTCACACTCTCACAAGTCTTGGAGTTTGCATCTGGCTTTAGTTTGATCATACATGAGCTGCTGGGCCTCCTCTTCTTGGTGTATTGTGAACATTATTCCTGGAAACCTACTGAGTGGTAATTTGACTTAAACACCCCCTCTAGTGAAAATCAGGTTTTTAACATGTCCATGTGGTGTTTTTCATGTGTTACAAGGTATATCAGAAGTGAAATAAGCAGCATAAATAAACACCATGTCTGAGCATTTCTTGCATTGGAACTGTAGCAAGCAAGGACAGCCTCAAAAAAAACAGATTAAGTCAGGCTGAGTATATATGACATCATATAGCTAAGGAGCCAATCCTGTTAATCGATGGGGTGACACTGTACATATAATTAGTGGTGATGCCAAGCCAACAGGAGGAGCTGGATGTAGCAAGTTACCATGATTAGCTAGCAACACAGAGAAGCCAGATGCAGCAATTTAGGGGTAGGGGTGGGGGTTGTGGAGACATCGGGGCTATTTGCATATTCATTAAGCCTTGAATACTAATGAGGGCAAGGGGTAGAGCTATATGTAAGCAAGGTATTTTTGCAAAAAACCCCCCAAAAGATCATTTATTACTTCTTGCAGAGCATTGTGTATTGATTAAAACTGTGAAGCCAAAAAAAGTTCATGACACCCCTTCTCCACAATTATTATCAATCATTAACAATAAACGAGACTGCAACTGATAAAAGGATTTAAATTGAATTTTATTTAAATAAAGGTCAACATGATTGCATGAGTAAAACTCTTGTTTGATTTTTTCCCCTCCATAAATCCTATTCATTCAGGTTTTCTTCACTTTGTGTTTATCCCCTGGTCATCCATGCCCCCTTGCAGTGACTCTGTGCCTCCCTCGGGGGTCCTGCCCCCCCAGTTTGGGAACCACTGGTTTAAAACATGACTGGAGGTTGACTTTACCTAAGGCATATGGAATATGTGAACTCAATATCTGCTGAACTAAAGTTGTGATATAGGGACTGTTTTTAAGACAGGGGTCTGAAGATCAGTTAATAAAGCCAGGACAAGTAAATTTTATCTATATAGTGCCAGATAATAACACAAGTTATTATTTCAGAAAACATTTCCCAACTATTTCCACCAAGAGCAAGCACTAAGGTGACAATGCAAAGAAAAAAACTAGCATAACCAGGCTCTAGGGTGGGCAGCCAACTGCTGCGACCGGTAGACACCCACTAAGGCTCTTATCATGTTAGTTTATATATTGTGCTCATATAAAAAAAAGAGTGAACGTAGCCACTGTGAAGTCATTCTTTGGTTTGCGGACGTTTTGAAGCCTTGAGTTGGACATTTTGGCCGTTGCTATCTTGGTTTTTTGGAGCCAGGAGTGACCACATTTGGAAAAGAGCATTGTGATATTAATTGGAATGCTAATGTTAGTGAAAATAAAGCTTAAAACAAATGAACTCACTGGGAAAAAATAAATGGCCAACTCCTTAGAGCAGTGGTTCCCAAACTGGGGGGTGGGTCCTATTTATTGTTTATTGTTAGGTGACCCACTCAGAAATTTCCTATTCCAGACCAGAATAACTGTTTTGTATGTCTGTTTCATATGAATCAGAGCTCAAATTAATGCAGAATTTTGGCCAAATGAGTAAGTGTCTGTTTATGAGTCATCATTAATAATCTTGCAGAAGGCATAGATGTGTATAACTGCTAAATTGAGCAAAATGTTAATGGAGTTTGGCAGACAGTCACTTTAAACAGGATTTCAACCTATTTAATATACAGTCTGTGGCTCCAACTCACTATTTGGACTGCTGTACTTATTTTAACATGCGCATTGGCTACATATTGCTCCTTTAAATGTACACAGTGCTATGCCTCTACCCTGTAGCAACTTGTTAATCAGGTAGCCACGGCCTAAAGTATAGACCCTTTTACAGCCGATGTCATCGAAAAGCTGCGCGCACATGTCAGCAACAGAAGTAGTGGCCTCCCGCAGTCATCCAGACAAGTTATCAAACTGCAAACGATGAATTAAACATTTTATCGGCAACAAAATCACCAGAATGTCTGGGTGTTGTCAGAATTGATATTCCACTGGTCAAGCTATGGCTGCCAGCTATTAAATGTGCTGACTGGACTGAGGACACGATCAAAACTGCTCGAGTTTGCAGCACCTATTGACAAGCTGTTGTGGTCCACCATACTTCTATTACTAAACTGTAAAAGGGTTTATACCCAGTTTTACCATCTAATTTACTCTAAATGGGACCATAAGTTACAAAATAACATCATGCTTTTCTGAAGAAGTGTTGAAATTAGCGACTGAAAACATAATCTTTATAGGAAATCTATGATTGTGTTGAAATTCTTGCCCTTGGAGTTGCCCACTTTACCCAGAGAGTAATCCAAACATGAGCTGTAGAAATATGACTCAATATGGAGGTCATACAGTAACTAGATTACTACTAGGGATGGGCATTTCAAACCAAATGGTATTTGATATTCACTGGGCACTGGTCTCTGATTACCTGCATAACCTGCTTTCTGGAGTGCATGTAAATGTACTGACTGTGGTACTGTTGCAAAATTTGTGATGTTTTAACATTAAACCTGAGCACCATAGATGCCATCTATGGGGTGACACTGGGTTTTGTGCTCCCCCCCAAAGTTAGATATTGGGGTGCAATGCCCCCCAGAGCAGGAAAATGCAGTTGTTAAATTACTTTAGACACAAATTTCTTTGTTGTTTGAAAGGACCACAAATAAAGCCATAGCGTATGCGACGCTATTCTTAATCAATTTACATGATGAGGTGTAGTGTGTAGCATACGCACTTTAACTAATTGATTAACAAGCACAAAGTGCCATGAATTCAAACTCACTGGAGTGTTAAAAGCAGTTAAAACAGTAACTTATGACTCTACCATCTGAAAAAACAACACAATGTCTGACACCAGCTTTGTGTGGAAATACTTCACAAGATTAAACAGTGAAGATTGTGACAACCCCCAAGTGGAGTGGGGTTGTTTGGATTGTTTGTATGTGTGTGTATGTGGTGTCTTGCTGGCCCTCTCTCCTTTCTGTTTCAGAGCGTGATTGATCATGGACCTCCGGTGTGTGTCTTAGTGGGTGGGGCTACGGCTATAAGCACCTGTGGAATCTGCCCGTTCTCTCTCTTGGCTTCCCATTCCCGGCTTGACCCTGCAGCTCACCTGTCGTCCCTTCTCATTTTAGTTTGCATCCAACACACACACACACAGCCATGCACCCGCACCCACTACTGACATTCCACATTACAGACATAGATTGTTGTATTTCGTTAGCCTTAGGTTCTGTTGATTACGTTTGTTAAATAAATATTATTTGTAGTTGCATCCCCTCTTGCGTTTGTTTGTCAGAGAGTTGAGCCAAGTCTGACAAATGGGGGCTCGTCTGGGAAGGTAGGTGACACGCTGTAGGTGCGCATTTTCTGGAGGTTCCCGTTAGGCTTTAGGGCACTCTCTCCTTTGGGATTGTGTCGGTTTGTTTTTTTCTGTAGTGCTGTGGGGAGCGGTTAGTGTTGGTTGCGCAAGCAGCCTTCTCGGGGGCACTCCGTGGGCTCGCCTGTGGTGATCCCGCTGGTTTTGTGCTTAATCGACCCGCTGCAGAACCGCATGAAGACCAGGGTTGAGGTTAGCCAGATCCTGGGTTAGGCAGTTAGGGGAACGCTCTGGGGGGGCATTGCTTGCTTGTTGTGCACCTAGTAGTGTGGATCCGCCTCCAGGTGAATATGGATTTGTCAGCTTTTTACGAAGCGCCTTGTGCGGTGTTTTTGGACTCGTGTAAGAAGGATCAGTTGGTCGAAATTGCTGAGCACTATGATATTGCGTTGCAAGAGGGAATGCTTAAGGATGAATTAAAAATGTTTGTGTTGTTGACGTTGTTTGAGAAGGGTGTGTTGCAGAAAGAGCCTGCTGCTGAGCCGGCGGCCGCGGCTGCGGTGAGGTCGGAGTCAGCATCGGTGTCTGTGGGGCAGGCTGGGGTGCTCTCGTTTGAGCAACAGAGAGAGTTGTTGCAGCTGCAGTTGGAGCTGGAGCGGACAAAGCTGAGGGTTTTGGACCGCGATAGTAGGATGTCTGGTGCGTCATATGAGTCGGGGTCTGTGGCTGGGCGTGAGGGCAGAGACCTGACTGCCAGTCTGCGTCTTGTGCCTAAGTTTAATGAGCGAGATCCCGACACTTTTTTCACATTGTTTGAGCGCGTGTCAGAGGCCAGGCAGTGGCCAGACGGAGACAGGGTCCTCCTGCTGCAGTGCGTCCTCACTGGCAAGGCACAGGAGGCGTATTCGGCTGTGTGCGCTCAGGAGGGTCTGACCTATGAGACGGTGAAGTCGGCTGTCCTCAAGGCATATGAACTCGTTCCGGAGGCATATCGCCAGAGGTTTAGACATTGGGTGAAGTCTGATAAGCAGACCAGTGTAGAGTTTGTACGCGATTTGACCACTCATTTTCACCGCTGGTGCGCAGCGGAAAAAGTAGATACATTTGACGGGCTGTGCCAATTAATCATCATGGAGCAGTTTAAAAACGTTGCTCCTCAGCGCGTGGCTGCCTACTTGAATGAAAGAGGGCCAGCTACTGCGCTTAGAGCGGCCGAGTTGGCGGATGATTTCTTGTTGACGCACAGGTCTGGTTTTGCTGAGGTGCGCGAGCGAGGGGGTGATGACAGCAGTTTTACGCGCGGCCGTTTTTTCTAAATCAGGTCCGGCCCGGGGCGCATCAGCCTCGGTGCGCCCAGGGCGCTCAAACCTGTGCAATTTCTGCCGTGGGGAGGGTCACTGGAAGGACCAATGTCCGTTGTTAAGGCGTAAAAACGTCGCGCCTTCCCCGGCTCCGGCCATGTTGTGCGCAAGTGCACGGGAGGAAAAGGTGGTGGAGGTTGGTGCCAGTGACAGGTCGGGGTTTGAGCCTTTCATCATAGACGCGCAGGTGTCCCTGGTGGGTAGTGCTGAACGTGTTAATATTAGAGTGTTGCGTGACACGGGGGCCCGACATTCTTTTATTGTGCAGTCGGCACTTCCTTTTTCTGCTGAGACGCAGTCTGGAGACTTTATTGTGATGAGGGGGATGGAGCTTGGCTACGTCCCCGTGCCACGCCATGTTGTGATGTTGGATTGTGATTTGGCTAAAGGTGTGTTTTCTGTGGGTATGCGGCCTGAGTTGCCTTTGCCGGGTGTGTCAATGATTTTGGGCAATGACATCTGTGGAGGACGGGTTTGGCCCAGTGGTCCCCCGCCACCTGTGGTGGTGTCCGAGCCGTTAGAAGTGGCGTCTGACAGCTCGGCGCCGGACGTCTTTCCTGTTTGTGCCGTGACGCGCGCTCAGGCTAAAGGTGCGTCTGTGCCATCGGAGGCGGCGACCTCAGTGGAACCGGTTCCGTTGCCTGACTTGCCTCCAATGGTGTCGAGAGATGAGTGGATTAAGGCGCAAAAATCTGATGTTTCGCTGTCCTCGTTGTGGGATCAGGTTGTGCCGCCTCACCAGGTCGGCGATGTTGCACAGGGCTACTTTGTTCAGGAGGGGCTCTTGGTGCGTAAATGGTTGTCTTGTGTTGAGGATGTTGTGGGGGCGCCTGTGTTTCAGGTGGTAGTGCCTCGGGATTTTCGTTCCCAGGTTTTGAGAACTGCACATGATGAATGTGGTCACTTTGGAGTGCGTAAAACCTATCTGTATGTGCTCAAACACTTTTTCTGGCCGCGGGCCAAGACGGATGTGGCTGCCTATATTAGAACGTGTCATGTGTGCCAGCTGACGGGGAAACCCAACCAGCGCGTAAAGCCGGCGCCGTTGCAGCCCATTTCGGTGGTGAGTGAGCCTTTTGAATATCTGATTATAGACTGTGTGGGGCCGTTGCCTAGTGCTAGGTCGGGTTGTAAGTATTTATTAACTGTAATGTGTCAATGTACTCGCTACCCGGCGGCTTATCCGCTCCGGTCTATCACGACTAGGTCTGTGGTTAAAGCACTTTCACAGTTTATTTCAGTGTTCGGGATACCCAAGGTCATACAGAGTGATCGGGGGTCTAATTTCTGCTCACATATGTTTGCTCAGGTGTTGAAAATGCTGGGGGTGAACCACAGCCAGTCCACTCCATATCATGCGCAAAGTCAGGGTGCATTAGAGCGCTTCCATCAGACGCTTAAGTCCTTGCTGCGCGCATATTGTACAGAGCTGGACCGAGACTGGGAGGATGGTCTTCCGTGGTTGATGTTGGCGGCGCGAGAGGCCGTGCAGGAGAGTACGGGCTTCAGCCCGAACGAGTTGGTTTTTGGGCACTCGGTGCGCGGGCCGTTGGCAGCGCTGAAAGGTGGGCTGGTTCCTACCGAGGTGCCCCGAAACCTGATTGATTTTGTTAACGGCTTTCGGCACAGGTTGTTTCGGGCAGGTGTGTTGGCGCGAGAAAAGCTGGGGCAGGCTCAGATGAAAATGAAGGCCCAGTATGACCGTGGTACGGTGCGCCATGAGTTCAGTCCTGGGGACCAGGTCCTCGCGCTGACACCGCTGGTCACGTCGCCATTTCAGGCTAAGTTTACTGGTCCATACACTGTGTCTGAAAAAGTTTCTGATTTAAACTATCGTGTTGCTACTCCAGGTCGTAGGAAGTCGTCTCAGCTGTACCACGTGAACCTGTTGAAACCATATTATCAGCGCTCTGGGGATGGTGAGTGCGTAAAAGGTGAAGTGGGTCCTGCGCTCGCAGTGGACACTTGTAGTGTGGCGCAGGAGTCTGATGGCGTGCCTGAACCGGATGATAGTTTGTTGAGTGGTAGGTTGAAAAATTCTGAGTCGTTGCGTAATCTGGATGCTTTGTTGTCGCACCTTCCCGTAGAGCAGCGTGTCGAGCTGGTGGAGCTGATCGGTGAGTTCCCGCAGCTTTTTGGTGACGTTCCATCTCGCACCACTTGGATTGAGCATGATATTGATGTGGGTGAGGCGCAGCCGATCAGACAGCGGTTTTACCGCATGGGACCGGAAAAGCTTAGCCATTTGAACTCCGAGATTGATTACATGCTTAAGAATAACATTGCTGTTCCGTCTGCGTCCAGCTGGGCGTCGCCTTGTGTGTTGGTGCCAAAATCAGATAACACTCCGCGGTTTTGCACAGACATGAGTAAGGTTAATTCTGTCACCAAGTCCGATTCATTTCCCTTGCCATGCATGGATGACTGTATAGATAGAGTGGGTTCTGCTAAATTTGTGTCCAAGTTCGATCTTTTGAAGGGCTATTGGCAGGTGCCCTTGTCAGAGCGAGCAAGAGAAATTGCTCCTTCAGGCCTCTACTCCTACACTGTTATGCCCTTTGGTTTAAAGAACGCCCCAGCCACTTTTCAGCGGCTTATGAACCGGGTTGTGTATGGATTGGAGGGCTGTTCAGTGTACTTGGATGACTTGGTAGTATACAGTGACACATGGCATTCGCATTTGCAGAGAATAAGAGCGTTGTTTGTGAGGTTGGCTGAGGCACAGTTGACGGTTTAAACTGGCCAAATGTGCCTTTGCTAGGGCGACTGTTACTTACTTGGGCCGTGTGGTGGGTCAGGGTAAAGTTTCTCCTGTGCAGGCCAAGGTGCTAGCTGTGTCTGAGTTTCCACAGCCGACTACAAAAAAAGAACTCCAGCGGTTTCTGGGTTTGGTTGGTTTCTATAGAAGTTTCTGTCGGAATTTCTCTACTGTTGTCTTTCCTCTGACTGAATTGTTGAAGGCTGGAACTAAGTTTGTGTGGTCTAGCGAGTGTCAACAGGCCTTTGAAAATGTGAAATCTTTGCTGTGTTCATGTCCTGTGTTGGCTGCCCCACGGTTTGACAGACAGTTTGTGTTGCAGGTGGATGCCAGCCAGGTCGGGGCCGGTGCCGTCCTGCTCCAGGGAGGGGACGAGGGGGTGTTAAGACCGGTCTGCTTCTTTTCTCGAAAGTTTAACCATCATCAGGCCAACTACTCGGTCATAGAAAAAGAAGCATTGGCACTCATTTTGGCCTTGCAGCACTTTGAGGTGTACGTGGGGGGGACGGCACCTCTTATTGTTTATACAGACCACAATCCTTTGACGTTCCTGGGCACCCTGAAATCTCCAAACCAGAGGCTGGTCAGGTGGTTTCTCTTTTTGCAGGGTTACGATTTGGAAATACGTCATATTAAAAGGCAAGATAATGTCTTGGCAGATGCTTTGTCGAGGGCGCCTCTGCCGTAGAGTATAGGTTGGGGTATTGGGTCGAGTGGTGTGTGTTGTCTATTGTATGTTTTGACATGTAATTTTATCCCTGCCTCTACTCTCCTGCTCTTCCCTTGTCTCCCACTCTCTTAAATAGGCTTCCCCGGTACCAGGTTGCGGAGTATTGGGGCGAGGCGGTGAGTTAAGGTTGGGTTTTGGGAGGGGAATTATTCATGTTGTTTCATGTATGGGTGCTATGGTGAGATGTTAGGTTGTAACTGGCCCAGCTGCTCCTAGATGTTAGTTGTAGGTTGGTTGTGACAGGTCCCCTTTGGGGGTCCCGTCTTAAGGGGGGGGGGTGTGACAACCCCCAAGTGGAGTGGGGTTGTTTGGATTGTTTGTATGTGTGTGTATGTGGTGTCTTGCTGGCCCTCTCTCCTTTCTGTTTCAGAGCGTGATTGATCATGGACCTCCGGTGTGTGTCTTAGTGGGTGGGGCTACGGCTATAAGCACCTGTGGAATCTGCCCGTTCTCTCTCTTGGCTTCCCATTCCCGGCTTGACCCTGCAGCTCACCTGTCGTCCCTTCTCATTTTAGTTTGCATCCAACACACACACACACAGCCATGCACCCGCACCCACTACTGACATTCCACATTACAGACATGGATTGTTGTATTTCGTTAGCCTTAGGTTCTGTTGATTACGTTTGTTAAATAAATATTATTTGTAGTTGCATCCCCTCTTGCGTTTGTTTGTCAGAGAGTTGAGCCAAGTCTGACAAGATGCAAAGTGTGCACTGCACTCTTAAGGAGGGATCAAGTGCACTGAGCTGAGGTTTAATGCAACATTTGGAGTCTCAGAAAATTCCAAATGAAAGCACAAAGCTTCAAGAACACTGGATTCATTCTTTACCCAGAACACTTCTGGGTGAGTTACTGGCAGAGATGGCAGATTTACCTCCAGCAGTTGGCGTTGTGGTGAAAGACACCTCTCACTGAAGAAAGACTGACAAAATCTCCTGAAGAATCAATCCGAAATCTCACACCAAGTAAGTGAGAGCTTTTTGGGAGTTTTCCTTTTAACTTGGACTGATCACTGACTTTATTAAGCCGACTAATCTAACATTGCAAACCAAACCTTCTCAGTTTAACAGAATGACTTTGAAAACCCCAAATGACTGGCTTTAGCAAATTTCATTAGTTTATAAAATGAAGATTTGTAAAATATCACTTCCATGAGGCTGATTAGTCAGATGGTGACAGCTCACAGCTGAACTTGGCATTTCATCCTCACAGCTGCAGCGAAGCTCAGGCTGCATGCGCAGTTTATATTAATGTTCATTATAATGTTAATTAATGTTGAAACGGCTTTCTTTTGCCTCAATTAATGCCACAAGAAAGCACACTAAAAGTTTTCGTTGAGTGAACAAAATCAAACTTAACCCTTAACTATAGAGGTAGAGCAGAAAACACTAGCATCGGACAATTCAGCAAAACTGCAGAATCATCCATTTAAAAAGTTTATGTAATATATAATCAGAGCACTGCAGGCCTGGAACCTTTGTGACCTCCCATCACCATCTCTGTCCTCCCAGCATCTCCACTGTCTGTCTGTCCAATGAAGCAGTAAACTCGTTGTCCCTCCACAAAACATGTGCATTAAAAAGCTATCCCATCTCTGCAGAATCCAGATGGTCTCTTATTGTGTGTTTGGAATTGTTGGGCTTAAACAGTGATTGCTGTTTGTCTACCCCAAAGTGCAGGATTAAACTATAGGATCAACCAGGGTGCCGTTTGGCACAGCCTCAGGCTTTTATCATTGTGCCACTCGTCCCGCTTCATCAGCTGCTGCCAATTCACACACTGTGCCAGAGACTGCAGAGCTTTTATGGCCCGCTAAACAGGTTGTGGGAAATATATTAACAGGCAACAGGGATGACACTCATTACCACATTTTTGGGACAGAATAAATAGCGTGCTTGAGATTATTTTCATTACCGGTGTACTGGTATGACATTATTTGTTTTGAGGGAATTGACAAAACAGAAATTTCTAACACATTTAACCCAGCAATATGTAGACTGTGGGTGTTAGCTTTATAAAGCAGAATATGCACCATATTTTCAGTTGCACAAGCTAACCTTTGGCAGAGACAGACTAAGGCTGTCTGAAGGGCAGCAGCTGTATAAAGTGGGGCAGCGGTGTTCTGAAAGTTGTGATGCATTTATGGTGAAACACTTTCCAGTTCCTGGTTTAATTTAGAATTATCTGTAATCTCTGTAATAGAAACACACAGGGAACTACTTAATCATTTACAAGCAGGTAGAGGTCAGCTGATATGGTATTGCACTGAATTTTATCCACTGGAAGGGCACCGTAGAAAGCACTTTGCTACATTTTATCCATTGGAATGGCAAGCTAGAGGGCACTTCAACATGTTTTGTCCATGGGAAGGGCACTCTAGAAGACAATTTATCACATATTTGACAACCTGGGATGAGAAGAGGTGGTAAAACCAAGACCCTGCCAAACAGCAGGGCTTAGAGCAGGGGTCTGCAGTAGTTTTTGTCCAAAAAGGCTAGTTGCTGGAGTTGCAACAATTAAATTCACAGTCTCCCTCAGAGACTTTTCTGTTTTTTGGACTAATCAAGACAAGCCTTGGAAAAAATTAGAGGAAAAGGCGCTGAGCCATAGATGTAGACAACAATGCATGTTTTAGCTGAGGAAATATTAAACTTTTTTTCATAATGTCCATGTTTTTTGTTTTTTTTTTCCCCCAAAGCCACAGGGAGCCCACTGGAGAGGGTTAAAAGAGCTGCATGCAGCTCCGGAGCTGCAGGTTGCTGACCCCTGGCATAGAGGAATGTTTGGCAACCTTAAAGTACTGGCTACGGTTAAACCTGCAGGTCATGTGATGCCCAGAGGATGAAACCTACTGGATGATCCCCTGACTTTTCCTCTAGCGCCATAAGCTTAATACATTTAGTTTTGAGTGAAATATCTCAACAGTGATGGGTGAACTGCCATAAAGTTTGTTCATGTTCAAGGTTCAGACTGTAACACTTGGAGTGAATACAGCCTGGACTGAAAGCAGTTCTGCCAGTGTTGACTTCACCCACTTGATTCTTTCATTTCTAAACAGAAATAATCTTCAGCACTGACAGAACATTCACAGTAATGCTGGTGAAAGGGCTCTTCGGCTGGTCTCTATAATGCATGTATAACAGTACGCTGTGTGGTGTGACAGTAAGCTGCAGCCTCGTGGTTTGTGCACATGCCCTCTGGGAAGGGGCTCTGTTATGAGTGCTGTCCTCTGTAATGTAAATGATGGCATCTGTGCTGTGATAAACTGGATTACACATTGCTTATGCTGTGATGAAATAACATAATGAGTAAAGGTGTGCCAGCACAATATATCCCCCCCAACAAGAAGCAATTACATCTGGAGGCCGTCCAAATCAACAATCCTGCACGGTGAGCACAAAGTGTTCACTGAGAGGACCTGACTGGGACAGTCTGACAAACATCTTTCTCTACAGTCACAGACTGTCTGAATGCCCTCTCCTCACAGCTATAGTAGCAGTTACAAAACAGAAAGTGGGGATTTAATGCATGAAAAGAAAACAAAGACAAGGTCACAGGAGACATGTGGAGAATTTCTTGAATAATTCAGCCTGTATGGAACAAAAATACATCACAATTTCTATATAGTTCAGATGGATCTTGACAACAGAATACAAATACTTACACTGAAATGACAACTTGACAGCTTTTTGATACCGAGGTCATGAGAATTCCACAACCTAAACACAGTGTTTCCTGTTTGGATGCAGTTTGAAGAATTCACAGAAGGCTTCATTCTGTGTCTGTGTAACCAAACTAACAGGTATGTGTATATAAAATCACTGCACTGGTTGATGCATTTTGACAGCGTGGTATAAATTTACTGTTTGTGGAAAGAGATTACCTGTGGCTGTGAGGATAGCGACAAAATCTAAACTTAACCAATTACTTTTTTTAATCAAAATCAAACCATACTTTACCCACACAGGTCAAACTATGTTGTCTTGTTTTCAGGGATTATGTGATCACCTGTGTGTGTGTGTGTGTATACGCGTTTGAGTGAGTGAGTATGTGCCTGCATGGTCCTGTGATTCAGAATCTTTGAAAAACTTTGAAAAAACTATTTTTTCATGGCTCCACGCTGTTGACAGCAGTGGCCACAAACATTATGTGTTCAGGTCATCCCATTCTTGTGAACGTGATATCTCAACAACACCTCGAGGGAAATTCTTCTTTTTCTGAGATAAACAGAAAAAATAGAGATTAAAATTAGCTATCTAATCATTCATCAATGTTATCAATGTCATTGATTTCAAAAATACATAGATTTGCATATTGCACATCGACAGGTCACTATGACCTGCTACACCTGGTCAGAGCATGGATTCACCTGGAGAACAAGCTGCAGAGAGCAAGACTCACCACGATCATCTGAAGTGGAACTGGACATGAGTTATCACAGCAGGACAAACAGCGAGCCACCTGTCCTCCTCCTGCAGCAGCATCCTGTTTACTTTCTGTCAGCACCCAAACACCATATATGAGGATTATCAACATGTGGAACATGTTTCTATTGGTAGAAGCTACTTTAAATAGATTTTCTAGAAGTCTCTTCAACCTCCACCCCCGTGTTAAAAGTGATGTTGCACCGCTGTTGTTAACTTTACACCATGAGTCATCTGACAGTGTTATTCTGTTTGGACTTTCTGTTCACTTTATCAGCCATGTATGAGTCAGAAATGGCTAAAACTAATGTTACAGACCGTCTTTAATTCATTTCAGTCAGACGAAAAAGATGAAAAGTAATTTCTTTGACCCACATTGACGCAAAATTACACTGCCAGTGATCATGTTACCTGTATATGACTCCAGTAATAAAATAACTGAGAAATAAATTTGAAGTGAAAGTCTGAATTGTCCAGTTCAGTGAAGGCTTGACAGTGATTAGTAATTATATTAATATGCATCACAGTTCCTTTTGAATTTGAGGCCCAGAATTTTTCTGATCAGTCATCTGACATGGAGTCTATTAAATAGGGTGGAAATTAGACTAAATTTAAAATACACCACTATTATCATTATTCTGATGTGCTTTATGTGTCTGTTTTTCAGGATTATTATTGACTAAAATATTTAAATATTAATGAGAATGTATTTTAGGTAAATTAATCGTTGTTTTAAAAAAAATAATCGTTAAGTGCTGCCCTAATAATATCTCAGATCTTATATGATGCAGATTCAGGCATGTGTTAAAAACATTTTTCTTGTACATTTTTCAGTTTGTTTTAACAATAACAGATGCAAGAAAAACATATTTGTCATTTAAGATTTTTTTCCCCACAATCATTTATACATGTCAGAAAAATATCTTTTCAAAAAATACTGACAGTTAGACATCCAAGTTTTCAACTTGAAAACTGTCATTGCTGTAGTCCTGAGAAGACAGAGACCTGAGGACAACAGTGTCATGTGGGCTTTAGGACGCAGACACCAAGTCTCCAGGATTATTGTGCACGCTGCTAGAAAGTTTCTCAGTCTTTGTCTCTCTGAAGCTCTGCTGTTCTCATCTTATCAGTCAATTGTCTTGGGCACTGTAGCATGTTATTTAGAGACAATAAAGTCTCTGCTCTTTCTCAAACATCAAAAGAATGACATTCAGAACAACTGCAATACAGAGAGAGGCTTTGATAAGAAGACAGGAATTAAACCCCAAAACAACAACAGTGAGTTTGCTTACACAAAAGCCAGAGCACATAAAGCTTTATGTCAAAGCTACATTTATATTCATAGCGCTGATAGAGACGGATGCCATTGTTCTACAAATAAACTTTTCTTCAGAGGAGGTTTCCTGCTCCTGCACGTTATTATCAGCAGTGGCACAGGCCCTGACAATTTGTAATTCATTTGGAGTTTCTGTGTGCACTCGCCAGCAGAGAGGAGACACAAAGAGGAAGAGCTAATGAAGCGCCAGGTGCAGCTCTTTGATTGGGCGAGTGGTGAAGCCGGCTTCCGGCGGCACGGGCGCCAACTGCTATGTCCCCCACCTTCAGACATCCCTCCAACTAATCATCCGCTTCACGATGGTGTTCCTCCTCTTGTTCCACCAGTGAGCAGCTAACAACGTTCTACTGGGAGATTCCACTTACCAACAAAAACATGGAGAGTGATGAGATTTGTGCCCCAACAACAACAAAAAAAGTGATGTGAATTACATCAGGAATGAAATGGGAAGACGTCCACGAGCTGAACAGCAGGAGAAGCTGGAGGAGAGACAGTCAGGCAGAGCAGTAGGCCTACCTCCATCTGTCACTGCTCACACTGAGAGCTTCTGCTTCATGCTGATAAATATCTCGTATCTTTGCAGAAAGATTTTTCTGAACTGTTGGTGTCCACATACTTTTGGTTGAGTGGATTTTTCATGGTTCTGCCAGTGCACTTTTGTTCCATTAAAGTAAATCCTAATCCTACAGCACAAGGTGATATCTTAGACACAACCTTGTTGCCAGGAAAGAACACCGATATTTATCAAGTCTGCAAAACCCCAAATCAGGGTCAACAGTAGCTTTTTCTGTTACTTTTTATTTTACATATGTTGTGGTAACATTATGTGACAGGATGTTGTATGATGAGTAGGCCTATTCATATCCCATGTTAAGTTGTGTTTTCCATGTTTGACCTGTCTAAATTCATAAAGCACTACATGATTTAAAAAAAGAAACAAACAAACAAAACAACATTGCAAAGTGGCCCTTGGACTGATGTTGGTTTGTGGTCAAATATGGTCTTCTGCTAAAAATAGATGCTGGTATATGTTCAAAGCCTGACACCAATAGAATTGCATGTCGTCACATATGTCCAAGCCCTGACACCAATAGAACTGTATGAGGCCAATGTACGTCCAAGACCTGACACCAGTAGAACTTCACATGGCCATATATGTCCAAGACCTGACACCAATAGAATTGTGTGTGGCCATATACTGCCAAAATGTGATACCAATAGATTTGCTTGGTGTATTCAGGCATGACAACATTATTTCCAAGTCTGGTGGGAGGTTCTTTCAGAAAAGTAGGTGGTGGTGGATTAGCCAGAGTTACTGGATATACAAGAAAGACACCTGGTCAGCTGAAATCAGTTGGATTCCAGATGCTAACTTAGGTTTATATTGCTGTTGCTGCTTGTACTCAAACTCTTTCACATCAGACTCTGCTTAACATGACTACTTTCAAGACTCCAACAAGAAGTTTTACTGTAATTTTGACAAACTGTTGGCAAGAAATCCAGACTTTTTCCTAGTCCAAGTTTGGACATACTTTGAGAGCCAACACATCCAATGCCAGCCTTTTTAAAATGATCACTGTCTGAAATATTTGTGAATATTGGTATGGTTAGAGCAAATAAATTCTATAACTAATCAGTCCCTCCAGGATTTTACAGGCTTGTGTGGGATTGTTGTGGCTTAAAAGGCCTGATAACACGACAGCTTTTCTAAAAAAAAAAAAAAAAATTAAAAAAAAGTGATGCATGTTGCAGTGGTTTTTTTTTTTAAGTGTTTGGCATTTTTAAAATTAACTTGCGGGACCAAGAGAAAATTTCAAAGGCAACTTGTTCAAAGGAGTTCTAAGTAACCTCACCAAAAAAGGCTCAGGATTACAAAAATTCTAGCAGAATCTAAAGTGCACCAGGGTTTTTTTTTTTCACAAAGAAGCAAAATCATTTTGGTACCCAAAATCAGTCAAAACAGCACAAAATTCTAAAATATAATAAGTGTACACAGCGTTGATAAATGTCAAACCTTGTGTTCTTTTCAGTACCTGTGACAAAATCTAAAAAATGTCAATAACAAAACAATAATAATAATAAAAACATTGTGTTAATTCATTGAGCTGTACATGAATGATACTTGCACCAGGGACTGCTATGATTGCAACTTCCTGGAGGGACTGACTAATGCCTTCCACACGCTAGAAGGCTTTGAAACCTCAGTCTGACACCGTCTCACATCTAAACTCAATCTAGACTGCAGCAAGATCATTTTGGTCTTGTCCCCACTCTTGTACTTTTTGGCAAGATGTACATTTATTTCCACATATATTGATTTTGAACCCCCCTACTTGGTGGTTCAAAATGTGCAAAAAAAAGGTGCAAAAGGCATCATGGTAGTGTATGTCGATCTGTAAATGTCATAGTCTGTTGGTTCAGATACTTCTGTATCTCCTGCCTGGTGGCAGCAGGGCTGTGGTGGGGTTGGTGATGTCTTTTAGTATCCTTTTAACTCTGTTTTTGGTCTTAACCAACTCATGAAGCAAACATCTGTGCTGTTAAATGGTCCACTATGTTCACCAGCTAATCAACATGTTGTTGCTGTTTGGTGGTGGTGGTAAGCTTTTAGAGGGTTCTCTCTGCAAACAGCTGCCTGCTGTTCCCAAAATAGTGTTGAGAGGGGTGAGTTTGAATCAAACAGTTAGGTTGAGGGGCAGTCAGTGAGACAATGAGCTGGAACTCAATATAAAGCTCTGTAAAGCTGTGCTGAGGGGACATCGTTAGCTGGAGACAAAAAAAGGAAAAGCTGAAGCCAAACACGAAGTAGGAGACCACATAACCAAGCTAGCATGTCATCTTGCTGTGTTGTTGAGTGCCAGAATCAAAGTGTAGTAAAGGTTGAAGATAGAAGTTTTATCACATACCAGCTGCCACTGCCAGTCAAAAAAACAAAGACAATTAAAGCTGCAAGCAGCATTGAATGGGCCCTCGCACCCATCGGGATGTGCACCCACCGCAACCCCATCACCAGATCAGACCATACAACAAGGTTCTGATTTGTCACCTGTTTTGGACACTGCAGGAAGGAGTTTGATGCCACTTCCTGTCTCCACTAGGTGGCATTACCAAACAGCCACTAATTATATGTTATGTTCCAGGATATAAAGTGTATATAACACTGAAAATTTCATGTGAATCTGATGACGATTGTCACACAAGGCTTGCTTCCTGTTGCCAGTAGGTGGCACAATGAGTATAACTCCTGATTGGAATGTAAATGTGATCATGAAGGGCCTCTTATCAAACATGTGAAAGGACTGGATCATTTATACATAATTACAGTAATTTTCTGTTTCATGGAAAGGCATCAAAACTCAACACCATGCCACGCCCTTCAACAAAAGCTAAATCTTTGAATAACTTTTGGTCACGAACTAGTCTAGATGGCACACAACAATTTTGAAGTCAATCTGATCAATTCTCCGGGAGGAGTTTGTTAAAATACAAGGTATGAAAAGCACTAAAATTGCCCACTTAATTAAAAAATGCCCGACTTCCTGTTGGGTTTAGGTTGTGGCTCCAAGAGGTTTTTTTTGTACATCTGGACATGAAATATGTTCCTACTGATTTTTGTACATGTTGATGAAATGTACTGCAGGGGCTGCTTCATTGAAATATTGTAGGGGGTGCGATTGAGCCATTTTGCAACTCTGACTAAATACCGATTAAAACATGATATGTTCAGGGCAGATTCAACCATCAAGCACAAAGTTACAATGGCTTCCTGTTTCATGGTGAAACTTCAAAACTTGATGCCACGCCACAGTAACGTTCTTCAACAAGAGCTACATCTTTTAATAACTTTTAAAAGAGGAGTACAGTGACTGATAGAGAGCTGAACATTATGATGTCACAGTGAAGATGACCTTTACGATAAAAATAAATAAAAGACCTGCAGCGAGGGGGGCACCTACCCCCAGTGGCCACACCAGGAGGTGCCCTCAAGAATTTGAATATAATTCTATTCAAAATAATTTGCATCAGTGTCCCTTATAACCCCACCAGGTTCACTGACATCAGAACTAGAGCTTACCTTGTGTAAGCTGCTGTCAAAGAAGATGTGTGAAAGATTCTGGAGTGAAGAACTGAGCCCAGCCTTCTTAATGGAGATGACAGTGATGTTTGGGAGAGCTAGAAAAGTTAAGTTAAAGGGGTTAGCTATTTATCACCTCAAACATTACATGCTGAGATTAAAGAGAGAAAATTAAAGATATGTCATCATCCTGCTCTTTCTCCTTAGTTAGAATAATCCAACCATCTTGTTAAAACTGCATGAAATGTTTATGAGTTTTAATATCAGTGCTATGTTCCTGCAGCATACAAGGCTGCAGTTTCACGACCACAGCTGCTTGTTTTTCACCACAGCACCACTTAGTGATTTGAATAACTGCAAAAGTGGAAACAAGACAGTATTTCATCCAGATACTTTATTAAAGTTTAAGGTTTATTGCAAATACTACTTTAATTCACAACTTACAGTTCTAAAGGATTATTCCACCAAAATACTACTACAGTATCTAACAACTTACAGTTTTAAAGGTTTATTCTACCCAGATACCACTGTCTAACAACTTGTAGTTTCACAGCTTATTCCCAAATACTACTGTTTCACAACTCACAGTTTTAAAGATTTATTCCTTGGAGTTTGTATAATTAGCTTAGACTTCTGTGAAATTAACTTGATTAGATCTGAACCAGATATTTTAAAGACAGAGGCAAGACACAAGGACGACTCTGGGGGCAGATTCAAGAGATAAACTGCACACACACACTTGATACAATGAACAATAACAAGTAACAAACAGATTCAAACAAACAATGTGGTTGTATTCCTCCACTATCCACTCCAGTTGCAGTTTATAACACAGAAAATCTGTGTAGTGCAGATTTTGAAGGATTTAAATAAATGGTATTAAGTGTATTATGTAGGTAGGGGATGCTGTGGTGACACACTAGGGTCCTAAAACTGCAGCTACAGCCTACTTTTTAAATATTGTTGACAAATGGGGGCGAACCTCTTCCACATTTGTAGCTTTCCCAAACGTTATTGGGGCTCTGCACCTATGTATAAAGCCGTGTATAAAGTCTTTGTCCAGTCTGCACAAGACAGACTTGTTAGTCCTCTGATGTCTGGGGTCATTTGGTTTACTTGTCATTTGGTTTTAAATGCTGGTCTCTTGTTTACGTCAGACAATATAAAAATACATGTTCACTATTTCCTGTAGCAGGTTTATGCATTAATGTCTTGTTGAAACCAGTGTGATCAAACCTTGTCGATAAAATGCTCTTTCTTCTTCTACTGTTTTCTCACATTTCTCCTACTTTCCTTTGAATGCTGTAGGTAGTATTGGCCCTCATTTCCTCTATCACATTCTTCTATGGGATCAATATCATGTCATTATTTGAAACAAAAAAAAAAAAGCTTTAAAGTTGAAAGTTTGAAATCGAACTTTAAAAAAAATATAGAGACTTGTATATTTTGGTAGGCTGAAAAAAAAAAAAAATCAAATCTCATTTTGAATTCAAGTTTCTTGTCTTCACAACTGCAGCACTCTTTACAGGTTCTTTCCAAGCAATCAGAAGAGTTTGGATAAAACTTGTGAATTTTATCTCTCGTGTAATATATTCTTGTTATTATTTTGTTTTACTAACCAGAGATTTTCACATTCCTTCCATCTTGTTTCAGCTTCTTTAAAATGAAGATCTTTGTTCCATCCATCATATATTTTTTGCAGTGAACACTATTTAGATTGTTCCATCAGTAGCATATTATATAATTTGCAATGTATTTTTTCCTTTTTTCTCTCTTTAAAAAAAAAGGACCTCAAGAGGTCCGGGCACCAGATCACAGTGTAAAGTAAAATTTTCAGTAATACAGTTTTCTAGCTGTAAATATCTAAAACATTCTCGGTTTGTCAATGTAAATTTATTTTGAAGTTCAGTAAATGATTGTACCTTGTTATGCATGATAATATCTGATAAATATTTATTTATCTATCTATTAATTTATTTATTTCCCGCACGCTTCAAGAGACCCAGTTAAGATCCACATTTTGAAATTTTATTGACTGATTATTCCAAAGCTCTGTGTTCCTCAGTATACTAAGTTGCACTCCTAATATATTTTCAGTTCTCTTCCATGTTTTTAATGTACTATTTACATGTAAAAGAATGTTTTGGAGGAATTAATGAAATAGTTTGAAAAATAAAAAGACACAACACACTTTTTTTCCCCAAACGTGTCACTGTTCTCTCACTGGATTTTGTTCTGCAGGTTTGAAGCCTTGTAAAAGGTGTTCTGAAAACTGCACTGTAAAAACAACAAAGCTGAAAAACTGAAAACTCAGAATTTCAAGGCAGTAGATTCCAGTTTTGAGCCCGACTCAATTCTTACATTATGAAAAGGTTTACTGATCTTTAATTGAGATAATTCACTTTTCTTCTCTTGATAACCATAAAGCTTTGAATTTTAGAAACTCAAAACACTGTATTTAAAAAATACTGAAAAAATTCAATGAAGTGAAAGTTGTTGGTTTTTTTTTGTTGTTGTTTGTTTTTTTTGAATGTTTTTTTATGGTTCATAAAATTTAAAGAAGAAAAAAAATCAGGGATTATAGGTCAACAAAAAAGTTTTTTTATTATCTTTTTTTAATTTAAGAGTTTGAGTTGGGCTCAAAACTCAAAAATCTATTTCAGTTTGTTGCCTTGAAATTTTAAGTCATCTCAATTTTTTTTTTTTTTTTTTTTTTTTGTTAGAGTGTGGAGTGCAGGAGCTGGAAGACATCATATGACTTTACAAGGTTCAAACCTGGAAAACAAAATACACTGAAAGAACAAAGACAACTTTGAAACAAAATGTGTTGCAGAAACACTATAAAAGAGTGCTGCAGAAAAAAAGAAAAAGAAGAAAAACTCAAACACAAAATGTTTGCAGATATTTGATTTTTTTTTTCAGCCTAGTGTTCAAAACTTGGTATCAATTTTGAAAAAAAAAAAGCCAATTTTAAATTAGATTTCATGCTTTCAAACACTGAATTTCAAACTTTAAAGCTTTTTCCCTCTGATTTGAATAATGGCATGTAATTCATCCCACAGAGAAATGTGATAGAGGAAATGAGGGTCAATACTACCTTCATCATTCAAAGGAAAGTAGAAGAAAGGAGAGAAATCAGTAGAAGTAGAAAGGAGGACATTTGGTCTCACTGGTTTCAACAGGACATTAATGTAGAAACCTGCTACAGGTGATGTGGACATTGTGGACTACAGGAAATGGTGGAACATGTCATTTAATACTGCCCAGATAAACATGAAACTCTTGAAATAAACTAAATGACACGAGACATTAGAGTATGATGAAGTCTGTCTTGTTCAGACTGGACAAAAGATTTAAAGACACATGTGAGTTCAGACCAGAGAACCAATAACATTTGAGGAAAGATACAAAAGTAAAAGAGGTTATCCTCCATTTGTCTCCTCTAACATTAACAATCAGAAACATTTCATACAATTAATTAATGAATTCTTCAACATACCTGTGAGTCCATAAAAAGTCTCTTTCATGGAGCAGCTGTCTCTGTGGCCGAAGAAGGAACAAAACTGTTGTGGAGCAGCAGTGAACATATAAAGTGACCAAGTCAAACCAAATAACCACAAGGGGAAAACAAGATGGACAGCCAAGTACAACTAATACAAGGCAAAAACTAACTAAAGCCTGAACCCCCCCTCTGACTTGGCAGCACATGGTTTGGTCTGATGAACTGGCTTTCAGATTTAAGAGGCCCCGCCCCTCAGACACACCTTTTGCTCAACCAGGAAGTGAAACGCCCCCAACAAGCACAGTAAGTCAAAGACAAAGAAACACATGGTTAATTAACAGAAAAGAACTTGTTTAACCCCACAGAGTGAGAATGTGTTCACTCCATTTAAACAGAGTGAGAATGTTTCACTCCATTTAAACAGAGTGAGAATGTGTTCACTCCGTTAAACAGAGTGAGAATGTGTTCACTCATTTAAACAGTGTGAGAATGTGTTCACTCCGTTTAAACAGAGTGAGAATGTGTTCACTCCGTTTAAACAGTGTGAGAATGTGTTCACTCCATTTAAACAGTGTGAGAATGTATTCACTCCATTTAAACAGTGTGAGATGTGTTGGCTCTGTTTAAACAGTGTGGAGTTCACTCTTTAAACGGTGAGATGTTTCACTCCGTTTAAACAGTGTGAGAATGTTTCACTCTTTTAAACAGTGTGAGAGTGTGTTGGCTCTGTTTAAACAGTGTGAGAATGTATTCAGCTCCTTTAAACAGTGTGAGAATGTATTCACTCCATTTAAACAGTGTGAGAGTGTGTTGGCACTCTGTTTAAACAGTGTGAGAATGTGTTCACTCCATTTAAACAGTGTGAGAATGTGTTCACTCCGTTTAAACAGAGTGAGAAGTGTGTTCACTCCATTTAAACAGTGTGAGAATGTATTCACTCCATTTAAACAGTAGTGAGATGTGTTGGCTCTGTTAAACGTGAGTGTGTTGGCTCTGTTTAAACAGTGTGAGAATGTGTTCACTCTATTTAAACAGAGTGAGAACGTGTTCACTCCGTTTAAACAGTGTGAGAATGTGTTCACTCCGTTTAAACAGTGTGAGAGTGTGTTGGCTCTGTTTAAACAGTGTGAGGATACAA
The DNA here is from genome assembly GCA_034769285.1 of Lutjanus argentimaculatus. Lineage (NCBI taxonomy): Eukaryota > Metazoa > Chordata > Actinopteri > Lutjaniformes > Lutjanidae > Lutjanus > Lutjanus argentimaculatus. The sequence goes on from JAWZSL010000049.1 coordinate 1,238,704, forward strand.
GCCAATGAACAAGATTCACATCAAACAAACTGTGTCATGTGAAGTGTTTGGTTGTGTTTGACTGCAGATGAAATGAACCTGTGCAGGTGAGTGTGAATGGCTGTTAGCATGTGTGGCTGTTAGCATGGCTGTTAGCATGTGTGGCTGTGGTCATCAAACATTTAGCACTCTTTTTAGAGACACCACTCGTACAGACCAGCTGTGTGCAGAAATGTACCAAAAATGGTAAAACTACTGGTGTTAAAATGTTTAAAGGGACATTCTTCCCAAAATCATTTTTTCCTCTCATCTGTTGGAGCAATCACCAACTCTAAATAAATCCTTCACTCACTGTGTTGGATATTAAAGTAGTCAGGTTAAATTTTATTTAAGTCTAGTATCACAAATCACAACTTGCCTCAGGGCCCTTTACAATCTGTACAATGTGTGACACCCTCTGTCCTATATACCCTCAAATGATTAAAGAAAAACTCCCTTCTAAAACCCTTTCTTTAAGATGTTTTTTGGGGCTTTTTGCCCTTATCTGATAGGAGCAGCTGAAGAGTAGCCAGGAAAGGAGGCATGAGGAGTCCAGCCATGTGTCACTGCAGAGGACTTATAGCCTCAATACATAGGGTGCATGATCTACCAACTGAGCTACATGGGCACCCCCCCAAAAAAACTCTTAACAGGGAAAAAAAAATGGAATAGTCTGGCTCCACAGGCTGTCTTCCCCCCAATTGTCTTCCGGCTTAGCGCACCGTACTCCGGCCAACAGCTGTGTCCTGAGCTGGAGCAGCGCCTGTCACTCTGTGGACCATTAAATTAGCAAAATAGAATGACAAAAATCACCAAAAACAACACAGCCGCCAGTTGGACCCAGTCGTCAATATATTCATCCATTTCCCGACCCTATCGCAATTGCAGAAAGCTAGTCCATCCATTAAGTTAGATCAGTGTTCATCAAACTTTTTATGCCATGTCCCACCTCAGAAAATATTGAACTTTGCAACACCTGTGAGGACTTCACTGGTTCTTCACTAGCACAACCACAGGTTCACCGTCATCTGCTTCATTTTCAGTACAACTGTTTGAAATATTCTCCTCCTGATTTGCTTTTCTCTCTGTAATAGCTCCTGTTTGGAGCCATGATTGCAGTGTTTTTGAAGCATTTATTTTCAGTCTCTTCATTTTACCTCTGATTACTATCTTGCCTCTTGTCACAGTTTAGCTCGTAACTACTGCATGGATGAAGCATGAATGTGCTACATGCATGATCTTGACTATGTAGTCAAGATATTGAGACAAAAATAAAAGAAAGTCAAAACTTATTTTAAGTCACATTTCATTAGTTTTCTCATATTTTGTGTGTTTTCATTTTACATTTTGTGGCATTTTGATAATCTTATACATTCTTAAAATTATTTTCATTTAAAAAAAAAAAAATTGTGATATTCCTCCGCATACCACTAGAAGTAGCACGTATCACCAGTGGTACACGTACCACAGTTGAGAATCTAGGACTTAGATTGATGAGGTTGGTGAGGTTGGTTGATTGCAAACGTTTTCCGGTAAGCGTACATATTCAGAAAATAATCAGATTTCCTTCAGCCATTGTTAAAAAACAAACCAACAAAACTTGTTAGCTAGTGTATTGTGTACATGAATTGTTCTGCCTCCACCTTCTGAAAACATCACAAACAACAGCAAAGAGATCTATATGTAGGGTCATCACGTCATCAAGTGACCTCTTTCACATTGTTACATTGTTTTCAATGTAATGATGAGGGGCACAGGGCTGTGTGGACAATGTTGTGCTTTCAACTTTTTCCACCTGTTTTTTTTTCCATCAGATAGTCCCAATAACTTGATCAACACAGGAACTAAACTCAGGATCTAAAAGTCACTTTCGACCATTTCTCTTTGCTTACCAACTCCTGAAGGAAACATCTGTGTCATCACTACAAGTGACCTCTTTCATATTGTAACACTGTTTTCAATGTAATTATGAGGGAGACATGTACCATGTTGTGCTCCAAACCTTAGCCTGTTTTTTCCACTAGATAGTTCCAATAACTTGACTGACACAGGAACTAAACTCAGGATCTAAAAGTCACTTTTGACCATTTCTGTTTGCTTAGAGACGAGGAATATAGTTGGATAATGGAGGAGGCATTTTGAGATGAAATTTTCAGACAGAAGGACAACAACACAACACAGAGTCCTTGTGTCTTTCTTTCTATTTGATGTTTCACAACTCTGATGTGTGAGTGGATTTACATCCATATAATGAATGGTGACATGCAGAGGTGGAAAGAGAGACTGAAAACTCCACAGCAGAGTCTTACTGTTTTAGTACATGAATGCAATCAAACATCTGATGTTCACTCACTTGCTGTCTTGATCACACTTCTCTTGCCTCTGCTCGTTAGCTTGCGCTCTCAGCTCATCCACACACTCTCTGTAGTTTTCTCTTTATCTCACTCTTTTCAGACCAGTCAGGAGGCAGAAAACATGTCAGTTAGTAGAAGTCACTCAATAAAGTGCAGATCCCCACCAGGCGACAGCTGGTGAAGCACCTGCTGCAAAGTCACCACAACAGCAACTAAGAGAGATTTTTCAACCAACATTAACATGATCTCCACATACGCTCCGAGTGACCAGATTTCAAACTGAAGCAGTTGTTAATCACTTGTGGCCCCTAGTGGCCAGTTAAGAAGAGTGAGAAGTCAGTTGTCAGTGGTCTGTCAAAAACTAGAATTACAGTTGTTTGTCTCCATCAACCAATCAAGTACAGTTTACATCCATGTCTGTCCACACTCATATTATGTCTGTACTGAAGACTGTGAAGGACCTGTAACTTTGAAGGAATTCAATAAAACTTAGACTATTTTTACAAGGAGGACAGAGGACTGACAGAGAGCTGAACATTATGATGTCACGGTGAAGCTGATCTTTGACTCTCTGGTTTTAAAACCTCATCATATCATCATTCTATCCTATTAGATATTTGTGTTTAATTTTGTCATGATTAGTGCATGAATTCTTGAGTTATGGCCAAAAATGTTTAGTTAGTTAAGTCACAGTGACCTTTGACCCCGACGACCAAAATCTAATCATTTCATCTTTGGGTCCCAGTAGTCATTTGTGCAAATTTGAAGAAATTCCCTCAAGGCATTCTTGAGATATCACATTGTTACGACTGGCTCGTAGGCCGCAACAAATGAGGGAGATGAGACAAGGTGGCTCCAACAATTAACAAAAGTTTATTAAATATGCCAAATAATAAATACTGTGATGAGGTGTGAAAGTCAGTATCAGTGGTGGGTGAGGGTGCATGGATGTTTTGGATGATGTGGTGCAGGGTGCAAAACAGGGACGAACGTAGTGCAAAACATTGAAGGGGGGACTGACGGGAGCACGGCAGCAACCATGTCCGCAACGACTGCTATTGCTACTGCGATTTCCGAACCTGCCACGGTGACTGGGCAGGCGGGGTTAAGTAGCCTGGGAACACTGGCCAGGTGTTCCCAGTTACGTTGATGACGGCCAGCTACACCCAACTGAGGACCTGCAAGACACAAAGACACACACACAGTACCAGAGAAGACCAAGGCCCTGGGGCCATCACAACATTCACCAGAATGGGTCAACCTGAAAACATAAAAACATAAAGTCATAAAAGGTTTTTAAAAGTTTTTCATTTTTTTAAAACATTAACTGAATCACAGAGGACCTTCAGCATACAGTCATGAATGTCCACAAAAAAAATTAGGCTGATAGATTTAGTACTATTTGAGTTTAGCTCTGGACAAGATGCATGCACTCATGCACACACAGAAGCAATCACATGATCCCCTCCCAGGTACGCCTGGCAAAGATAATAAATGTTTCAAGGGATGTCCATTATTAACACTTGTGGCACCCAGTAGGGTCAGATGTAGTGATCTGGAGATGATTTAGGTGAATGCAGATGTGAGACAGTCTTTCAAAACCCTATGCAGATCATTTATGTCATGCAAATCATAGAGCAGTAACAGTATTACAATTGTTAGTAGCTGAAAAAGAGACACAGCTAACACACACCTCAGCCAATTCACCACACACACACAACACAAACACGCACGTGTTGCACACTCAGGCAAAAGATAGACTCACAAAAGCAGTTGTTGAGAGTTTAAAATGTCACCTGTAAATGGCAAATCAATTTGGGACCAGACATTTCAGGAAAGAAAAAAAAACAAAAAAACAAAAAAAAAACAGCGTGACCCTGCAAATGCTGAGAAGTGCATCTTTTCTCACTGCCCTTTACCAATTATCACGCAGCTGCAGGGTTCTGTACAGGAGGGGTATTCTGGGAAAACAGGTGTTTAAATGAAACATCACTAGAACTGTGTGTTCCTGGACAGCAAGCCAATTATGTGGATTTCAAACTATTAAATTACAGTTATATCATAACTCCCAGACTCCTACACTTCCACACAAAGAAATAGTTCAACATTTAGTGAAATATGTTTATTTGGATGGTGACAAAAGCAAACTGAAACATGCATTTTCTACTGATTTATATGTTTGTTTGTTGAACAGATGTATTGATAAAGCTTTTTACCCACAAAGGTTCTATTGTACTTGTAATTAAGTCAATTAAACGGCAGTAATATGTGTAACAGAGTCAAATATACATTTGTATTCAGAATTTGTGTAAATAGTTCTAACCTGACATGTTTAGCTATGGTCAGTATGTGGACCCCAACATTGTGGTCGTAGTAGTTTCTGTGTTTTAGTGCTGTTAAATTATGTTTATAAGTTTTCTTGCCAGTGTAAACTTGCGTAATATGTACAGTAAGGGATATTGTACAGTGAGCTGGTCATTATTGTGAAATAAACCACGATGGGGTGATGCAAGGGTGTTGAATCACCCTGAAGGAGTTTATTTCAAGGTGCATGTGCCTCATCTACATTATATAACAGCAATCTAAAAATATAAAACTGCAATGTGTACCTCTTTGCTGTCAGAAAATAAACAGAGAAACATCTCTGACGATATCCATGGTCTGGGTTTAGTTGGAGGCACTCAGCCCCAGCAAAGAGAAATAAGTGCACATTAAATAAAATTGCCATACCTTTGATTATTTTAGAGAAAATAGACTCATAAATTGATGCATATTAACACAGCTGGAAGCTGGAATAAGCATCGATGTCTGAAAGAACAAACGTCTCTTTCCATTGCCGTTTAATCAAATGCAAAGTGAAAAGCAAATATGCCATGGAAGAGTCAACTGGACTGACCAATCACAAGTTGTGGGTGGTTTTTGTGAGTTAGTGGTACTAAGACAGAATAAATAATTCACTTTTGATGGAAATCTGTCCATAGATTGAGCTCTTGCACTCATGCATGCTGATGTCCTTTGAAATATGGCACAAATTTCTTCATGGTTTTCTCAACTTGTTAGAATCTTATTATATGCACTGTAAAAAATGAAAAAACTGAGAAAACTCAAAATTTCAAGGCAACAGACTTGATTTCTCAAGTTCCTAAGATCTGAAAAAGTTTTACCAACTACTGATCTTTAGTTGAGATAATTTTCTTTTCTGCAGTAGATGAACTTAAAGCTGTGAATTTTAGAAACTCAAAACACTGTATTGTAAAAATTTAGTAAATTTATTGAAGTGAAAGAAAATGTTAAAATATTTAATATTTTCAATTAAAACTATTTATTTTTTTGGCACACACACATAAAAAGGCGAATTGAGTTTGCAGCTCACTGTGACCAATTTTTGACTTTTTGTTTTGTTTAGGATTAGAAGAAGAAAAGTAAATTATCTCAACTAAAGATTATAGATCAGCAAAAATTTTTTAAAGTTTCTTTCAAAACTTTCAAGAGTTTGAGTTAGGCTCAAAACTTAAAAAAAAATCTATTGTACTGTGTTGCCTTAAAATTTTAAGTCATCCCAACTATTTTTTTTAACCTTTAAAAAAATAACTTAATGAAGAGTCAAAAATCAAAGTATTACCATCAAAATAAAGATACTAGAGAATGGAGCCAATACTCTGGTTTGGTATGCCAGTCAACAGTAGTACAGCACACAGTTTCATAACTGAGTCTCAGCATGTCATGTTTTTTTATTTTTTATTTATTTATTTTTTACTTCCTGCCTTTGTTTTGTTCTGTTTTGTTTCATGGACTTTGCTTTACTTTTTTAGATTTATTTGCCTTGACATCACCTGCTCAGTAAGTTTTAGTGTTTTTGTATTTTCCATTAAACATTTTACTGCACTGTTCTTGTTGCAAGACTGCATTTTGGTCCATCCTCCCATTTCCTGCTTCACAGTTGTGACTCAACCTCTATTACTGTTCTTTCAATGACATACAAAATATTTCATCATATTCCAACTTAGTATTGAGTGATCTTACACTTAGTCTATTAAATATGTACATAAAAAGGTATAAAAGCTGAGTGAGTACAGTGCTGTGTTGTACCAGCTGCAGAGAAACATGAGGAACTAGTGTTTCTCTCAGTTACTTTGACAGTGACAGTGTGACGTAATGTATTTTATAGAGTCCAGATATCTAATCCCTCCCATCCTTTGTAAAGTCTTCAGCAAGATTCTACAAACAGGGAATTGGCCTGGCATGTGGAATTCACCAATTATTACCAAGGGAAAGATCCGACAGAAAGTTCATTGTACAGACCAATGTCCCTTTTGAACATGGATCAAAAGCTATTTATATCAGTTATTGCAAACAGACTTTTTTTTTTTTTTTTTTTTTTTATTTATTTACACATTCTTGAAGAAAAATTCAAATATAAAAAGCAACAAATACATCACATGTGCAGGTGAGGTAGAAACCCATTACGGGCTTATCTAAAAACCCCACCTAGGAAAATTAAAATAAAATTAAAATAATAACAGTAATAATACTAACAATACAGTGTGAAGCAAACAAAAATATTTTCTACCTAATTAAAATTATATTCAAACATTGAGAAAAACATAAAATCACAAAACAGCACACATGTTGAAAACATAAATCAGTCAAGCTTCTACAATACCAAATCTCTTTGACATCAAAGCTTCCTTGAGTTTCATTTTATATCTATATAGAGACAAAGAATCGGTTAATAAGTGCAAATTTGTATTCCATAATTGGACTCCACGGTATCTTAATGAAAACTGTCCTCGAGATGTATGATACATTGGTAGGTACAAGTTATTGATTTGTCTGGTTGAATAATATTTGACTTGAGAATTACAAATGAAAAATGTTTGAAAACTTTGTGGCAAGTCTGTACCCATGTACTTCAATTTAAAAATAAATGTACATATTTGAAGAATATTTAAATCAAAAATAGCCAGTACATTACATTTCAAAAAAAGTGGAGCGGTTGGGGCACATGACTTGGAAAAAGTAGCCATTCTGACAAAACGCTTTTGCAGCAGAAGAATTTTATGAAGATATGTGGGGAAAGTACTGGCCCATACAATATTACAGTAGGTGAGATATGGATATACCAGACTATAGTATAATGTTAAAAAACAAGATGAATGTACTAAAGTGCTAATTTTTCTAATAATCCCCAGAGATTTTGTGACCTTGTTGCAAACAAAACTAATATGCTCTTTCCAAGTAAGTTTCTCATCAATTAATATCCCTAGGAATCTTGTTGATGAAACTTTAATCATTTCTTCACCATCAATATGCACTTTCACTGAATCCAAATTATAATTCATTTTCCCTGCAAATATCATAAAATGAGATTTTTTTACATTTAATGCCAATCTATTAGTTTGAAACCATTTTGAAAATGCATGAAGGCCATTGTTTACTTCATTCATAAGTGCAGAAAAATTTCTATTGGAAATAAGTAAATTGGTATCATCTGCAAATAATATTGGACATAACGTGTTTGATACTGCTGCAAGATCATTAATGTATATAAGAAACAATAATGGCCCTAAAATGGAACCTTGTGGTACCCCACATTGTATCATATGCCTCTCAGACTCTATACCATTTATACTGACATATTGCAGTCTATTATGTAGATAATTACTGAGCCACTTCAGAACATGGTCATGAAATCCATATCTATGCATTTTTGTAAGTAAAATGTCATGATTGACAGCATCAAATGCTTTTGAAAGATCCAGAAAAATGCCACATGCAAACTCTTTCTTCTCTAAAGCAGTATAAATCTTGTCAACTAGGTGTAAGAGGGCCATATGGGCAGAATGATTTTTGCGGAATCCATATTGGTGTTCATACAGTATTTTATATGTGTTTAAGTGTTTAAGAATGCGTTTATATACCAGTTTTTCTAAAATTTTGGAAAAGCATGGAAGAACTGAAATGGGACGATAATTTGTAAAAAACCCAGGATCGCCTGACTTAAAAATTGGAATAACCTTTGCAATCTTGAGATCAGAGGGAATAACACCAGTTTCCATGGATACCGCAAAAATATGTAATAATGGTTTCAGAATTAATTCTTTTACCTCTTTAACAAGGGATGCAGTAATTCCGTCATGACCTGCGGCAGAATTATTTAACTCTATTATAATATCATTTATCTCTTTGTTATCAGGAGGTTCAAAATGGCAAACTGATGGAAAACAACCTCTTATATAATCAGTTGGACTTTCGTTTGTATTACCAATCTTCTCAGAAATAGAGACTCCCACATTTACAAAAAACTCATTGAATTTGCAAGCAATATCAAAGGGATTTGTAATGGATGTTTTCCCATGAGAAAAACTAGGAGGAAAATTTGTGGATGTTTTTTTCTTTTGTAATAATTGATTTATAATTTTCCATGTGGCCTTGATATTACTTGCAGAATTCTTAAATTGATCACTGAAAAAACTCTTTTTTGCCATTCTAAGAAGATGATTATATTTATTTTTATATAGCTTATAATTTGCTAGATTAAGGGGTGTAGGACATAAAATATATTTTTTATAAAGTTTATTTTTTATTTTGGCTGATTTTTTCAAACCAGTAGTAAACCAACCATTGTTATTATCTTTGTCCAGTCTTTTAAAAGAAGTTACTAATGGAAAACTTTTAAAGAATGCAGAATTAAATGATTTCATGAATAAGTTGTAGGCTAAATTTGCATCATTCTCCATATATACATCTTCAAAAGATATCTTCTCCAACATATCCTTAAATTTACGTTTGTTACTTACATTAAATTTTCTATACGTTTCTGTAACAACTTGATTTTCAGTTTTAGTTCCACCAATCATAGTAAGTTGGAAGACTGGAAAATGATCAGAAATATCTGTATATAATATTCCTGAATTTGTCATATTTTGAATGGAATTTGTCAATATATTATCAATTAAGGATGCAGATTTATTTGTCACTCTTGTTGGTTTACTAATGGTTGGATAGAAATAATTTGCATATAAATTATTCAGAAAATCTTCTGTAGGAGAATGATTTTCAGCCCTAAAAAGGTTGATGTTAAAGTCTCCAAGAATATAACATGCTTTCCCCTCCTTATTTATTTGCTCCAAAGTATTGTTCAAACTATCATTAAAACTATTTATGTCTGTGTCTGGAGGTCTATATATACCACCTACAATCACATTTTTCCCATTGTTATAGCATGAAATTTCAATAAACACAGATTCTATATCAATTTTATCAGATTTAAGGGAAAGATCAGGTCTATTTTCAAAGTGATGTTTTTTATGTATAAAAACTACAACACCACCTCCAATTTTATGTTCCCTAACAGCATGAATAGAATTATACGATAACATTCCATATAAATCCTTAGTTTCCTCAGTAAGCCATGTTTCTGTTAAAGCAACTACTGAAAAGTCATGTTCTAAGAGTGATAAATAGTGCACAATCTGGTCATAGTTTTTTGGTAAGCTACGAGCATTAAGATGCAGTAATGAAAAAATATTCGACTTTGTTGAAAGTGATTTAATATACGACTTAAACTGACTTTCTCTATAGTAGTGACATTGACCTAGATTAGAGTGTGTTGAGAAAAAATTTATATCAGGATCAAAATTTGAATCATGACAAGTTTCATTTTTATGATTTAAATCAAATGGATTAAACAACATATTATCAACGTCTATAATTTTTGAGTCATGTCTGTCTAGCAGGTAGGAGGCAAAATCATCATCCTCAAGTGTATGAAAAGGAAATAGAATTACGCAGTCTTTACAGATCCAAGATGCCCATATGCCAGTTGTCTTTTTAGATACAGGCGTACTTTTGATATGAAACCCATTTTTGCAAAGTGCACAGTAAATGCTCAAATTCATATGTTTTTGACACTGTGAACACTGTTCATGTTTAGTCATATGATATTAAAAGTAAACAAAAAACCAAAAACAGTACCATTATACCAATCAGCCATCTAAGGCTGGACACCTTATGTCGTCATCTCATTTCTTCTTGGCTTGTGGGATGGTAGGTGCACGATTAGCTTGTCATATTTTAGGTAGGCTATGTCACCTCTCTCTCGTGCAGCTTTCATCTCTGGTAGAAGTTCTCTCCTCTTCTGTCGAACAGTATCAGAGAAGTCCTCATTTATGTAGATGTTAGACCCTTTAAGGGTTTTTGCTTTGGCCAGAATAGAAAGTTTGTCCTTATGCCTTAGGAGCTTCACTGTAATTGGTCGGGGTTTATTACCAGTTGAGGCAGGTTTTCCTGAACGATAAGCATGTTCAATTTCAATCTGACGGTGATCTATCTTCATCTTCTCTGAAAGAAGGCTCCTGATTTTATTTTCAGTCTCAGACCATTTTTCATTAGGAGATTCATCAAGGCCATCTATGATGATGTTGTTTCGTCTTGTATGATTCTCAATATAATCCATTTTGGTAGATACATTGAGAGCAGTCCCCTGCAGTGAAGTGAGGTCAGCCTTAAAGGACTGAAGATGTTCAGATGTTCGGGCCTGTGCTTGTTTTAGCCCATCCACCTCATCCTGAGTAAATTGAAGGCTTGTTTTTAAATCCTGCACTTCTCTTGTCAAACCATCCAGTCGCTTGTTTGACGAATCCAGAATCATCTGGACAAAGTCTTTGAAGCGATTTTCTTGTTGGCACATGAGGTCTTTGTAGAATGTCTTTTGTTGTTCCAGAAGTTCATGCACCACCATGAGTGAAACATAATCTTCATCTGGTTGTTTTTTCGGAGGCATCCCCTTTTCTCAGCTGGTTAGTTTCAGTGTTTAGTGTGTAGTTGTTGCAGTAATTCACACTGTTTACCATCAAGATGTGGGGATTCTTGATTTCCAGCTGAATGTGTTTGGCTTGAGGCCTACAAGGCCTGAAGGCCTGAAGTCAGGAGAATCCAAACTGTTTGAATCATGCGACAACAGGCAGATTTGGTTCCTCAGTTTTGTTGAGAAGAATATTGAGAAGAATATTGTACCCTCCTTTTGTCAAGATGAAGAATTGGATTTGGATTGCAGAGATTTTAGGTGGATACATACGCTGCTTGCTGCTGCTGCTGCTTGCTGCTGCTGCACTCCTGCTGCTAGTTAAATAACTAGCAGCACATATACTACCATATATAATTAACTTAGATCAGTGTTTCTCAAAAAAAAAACATTCCATTAGGTGCTGTGCTGTGATTGTGCTGAGTTCACAGTCCTCATTTTTTAACACAGCTTCTCAAAATATTATATTATTATAATATTAAGTATTTTCATATCTTACATTCCTTGCATATCACTATAGGCAGCTCATGTACCACCAGTGGTATACGTACCACATTTTGATAATCCAGGACTTATCAAGTGACAATGTGCAGTGTACTCTTAATGTCATAGATTATATCAATTTGAATTTCATCAAACTTTTATTAGATTGATTAAGGGAATGTATAAAGTATCAAATGCCAGGGTAAGGGTGAATGAGACTCTTTCTGAGTCTCTTATTTTAAAAAGGAGACGACAACATGGGTAGTCATTGTCACCACAAATATTTGCTTTATATATAGAACCCTTAACAGAGAGCAGTAAGGAAAATAGGAGGATAAAGGGTCTCACAATTAAGGGGGATGAACATAAACTCACATTATATGCAGATGATATTTTGTGTGCATCACAGACATGTAAAATTCACCCCCTTTGTTATTTGAAAATACAAACTATAGTTTTCTGTCTGACTGTAAGCTAAAATCAGTTAGTTGTCAGACTGTAAGATTTCTGTGAGTCCCTGAGTGTGTGTCCTGCAGGACATTTGTGTTGAGTCTTCTTTTGAACACATTTTAATGGAAGAGGGATGAACATGAAGAATGGTTCTGTTGAAGACTGGTTCCATGAGGGCCCAGAGAATCTTTGAAAAGGACCTACGATGTCAGTAGCAAGTTGTAGCACAGCATGTAGCACCACAAGCAGATCAGAAGTTTTTAATTATCCTGTTAAGTATATTATATGTGAAGATATACTAAAATGATAGGAGAGATTGAAGAGATTTTTCGATACCCAGTATGAGTTACTGATGATTACAGTGAGTAAATAGTGTTTCAATGCACATATGGGCACATGTTTGCACAGCAGAACTAAATTCAAACTTCTGTCCTTCCCACACAGCTGTGTGGTTGTATCCTCTCACCTGGAAGAGTGCACCAGCTACATTTAACTCACTCGCAAATTTACAATTTTGCATCATCAGCAGGACCAACTTAATTTTTTTATCCTAAAAGTTAGAACAGCAAAGTTATCAGTATGCATTCTTCATATTTTGGATTTAATGGATATTACAGCCACTGTTGGCATCAGCAGAGTTTTACATTCTTATCATGTTGATTGTTAATTTGCCACTGTAGGATATCTACTGGAATGGTGGGCTGTGAATACTTGTTGGTTGGAGCCATTTGCTGTGTCCCATTTGCCCGTGTGTCTCTGTGACATTGCTTGAGAACGTGCACTTAAGGCCATCTGCTACAATATTGTAACATATTGTCCTGCATTTTGCACCTTTCTCAAGGGAGCTGTGAATGACATTATACGGTCAATTTCAAGAGACGAGTGTGTGACTCAAAGAAGCACCACAGGTTTGTGCAATGACAACAGAAGTTGACAAAATCCAGATACAGGTGACAAATTCACACAGGACGTAACACACCGAAATCTACAACATTTAACATGCTGCTACAAGACAGGATAAATCTGGTGACGGTCTGTATTTTACTGATTGTCAACAAATGTCCCAATGTGCAGACCCAAACCAACCATGAATGTTTCCTACTAACAAGTAATTTACATCCAAAGCCTGATATATCTGATTTTTCTGTGCCACAGAGCTCCATTGTTGTCCAGAAATTATTGAAAAATCTAATCAGTGAGTCACGCTGTGTCACCAAAGCACCAAATGTTTATTAAATGTTTTCAGTGGGTTGTTCTAGGAAATCACTGAGCCCTTTTAAAATAAAACAGCATATTTGTGAACTATTTCAGCCATACTAAACACATTTATGCTCTATGTTAAGTAAGCGTACAGATACGGACAGAGCCCCCTGTCTGCATTCTACATTCGTTTTGCCCCTTTTTGCCAGTGGAAGTACTGATCTAACTAATTTACTCAAGTAAGAGTGAAAAGTTCAGGCTCTGAAATGTACTCAGAATATAGAAGTAAAAAGTCGTCATCTGAAGGACATTTCAAACAGCTGTTTCTGTACAAAGCTAACTAAACCTCACCTTTTTTCTGCGGTTGAGTCTCTTCTTCTGTCTGTGTCTTCCCCTTACATCATTTACATCATGTTTGTCTTATTACGTCTTTTATGCCATTTTCATCTTATTAAGTTGTTTCCATCTTGTAACGTATTTTTCTGTTGTTGTTCTTGTTGTCTTGCATTAAAACTAAGGTAACAAACATGTTTTGAAAATGTGAGGATGGAAAGTACAGATATTTGTGTTCAAATGTAGAGAGTCAAAGTAAAAAGTTGTCAAAAAACTCTAGTAAAATACACACACCTGAAAACTCTACATAAGTACAGTAACAAAGTATTTGTAATTAGTTACTTCCCATCTCTGCTATTTGCGCACTCCTTCTGGAAGCTTACAGATATGGATGAAATTTAGCAGTGCCATCAATCATCATGGGAGGAGTACAGACACATGGCCACAAGAACATGAGGAAGAAGTTCACATGTCGTGAGATATCTAATGTCTGCACAGACCACCGCCATCTACAACGCTGCCTCCACCTCTGGATGTATTACTTAACATCCGTGCTAGCATAAAGGACACATGGAAGCATGTGGGCAGTGACGTTTGCATCGTTTGAAACAGACTTTTAAATTTTTGTATGTAAAGGAGGCTTAAATGGGCCTTAACAGTGGAGCTTTAGAGATGGGAATGTCAGGTGGTCTGCACCTTTGTAACAGCTTTGGCAACCACTTGACTTTTCCTGTACCACATATTTTGTGTTTAGCACTAATTTGCAAATGTTAAAATGCAGGGTGGTGACCATGGCCACACCAACCCTTCCCATTAACTTCTTCGTAGAGCATCTCCATAGTTAAGTGACCTTCATTGTCATCCATAGTCAAGTGACCTTTGTTGTCATGGTACAAAAATTAACACATGGTTAACACTGTGAAACAGTTAAAATAAAAGATCTCAGATTCATACAAGCACACGAGATTTATTCACAAATTTGCTGACCCTGTGTTAGTGAGCACTTCTCCTTTGCCAAGATAATCCATCCAGCTGACATGTGTGGCCTACAGAGGTGCTGATTAAACAGCAACATTATTGCACAGGTGTGTCTTGGACAGGTCACAATAAAAAAACAGTCACTGAAATGTGCAGTTTGATCTTGAAAAAAGACATTTATTAGCCACTGAACTGTAGCTGTTTCACATAGGGCTACAGATACCACATTATATTTCCCAGCGAAGCAAAGTCATGACCTGCCATAGACTGCCTCTGATTGGGTAGTACTCATCGCTTACATTGGTTGGTTTGGGTTGGTTTGGTTTAGGCATGAGGAGCAATTGTTCAGGGTTAGAATATCAGGGTAATGACTTTCCACTCCTGGGAATAAAATTGGTACCTGTAGGTCTGTGTGAAATAGGCATAGTTCAGTGCCCAACATTATTTTTACAAGATAAAAAATTTTCGAGGCTGCTTTTACTGTGACCAGCCTGAGACACACCTGTGCAATAATCCTGCTGTTTAATCAGCATCTCTATATGCCACACATGTCAGCTGGATGGAATATCACTGACTTTGACAAATTTGTGAACAAAATTTGCCTTTTGTATGCACAGAATTTGAACAAAAATAAAAGAATGTATATATTGTTGTTGAATGTCCTTGGTTAGAAATCTTGGTTTGAGTTAAGATAAAGTTAAAGTGAAGTTATGTTACGTATGTGGTCTAAGTTGAATACTTTATCTACTATCTTATGAGCATATGTTAAAACAAGTCTACAATGTTATTGTGTATTATATGAATGCAAATGCTGCGGCAAGCCGCTGCAGGGATGGAGGGTGGGACCACGCGCAGTGGGACGCCTGAATCACTCGGTGAACGAATCACTCAGTGAACTACACTCTCCTGAAGCATTTTCCTCTAAGGGATACACTTTCATGGCGACCGTTGTTCCCCATTGTTTTAACAGATTGCCACTGCAACAACTCACGTACAGTAGGACACAGCATGTAACAAGTAGTGTATAAAACCCGCAGTTTGAGAAAATGTGACTGTCTGATCCTCTCATTGCGACAATTTGCAAGGGAACGGTGCGTGTTCAGTGTGAATCCTTCACTGAATGTACTGTGGGGTATACGTTCAGTGAACGGATCACTCACTGAGCCCAATTTGCCAAGCAGACCAGTTAAATAGCATACCATAGGACAGGACACTTAAAACATCATGATTTATAAACGAGTTTATTTTTACAAATGTGTTTGTCAAAGCAACGCAGCCACAACACTCTCGTCTCCCGGTCCCGGAAGCCGTGAACTGAACTGAAACCTGAACCGTTTAGCCGTGTATCAGTTCAGGAAGTCGGAGTCGCAGGCTCCTCCTGCCAAGCACTGAATGATTCGGTGATTCGGTGAACGAATCTTTTGAACGAATCTTTTTAGTGAACGGATTCTAGTGATTCAGTACATCTAAAAGAACTGCCGTGCCCATCACTATTCACAACATCACTGCCAGCACAGCTGCTTTTTCAGTAGGAACCGACTGACCCTTTGCTAAGCCCCGCCCTCCTTAGTTACTGTTGCTACACATGTCAAGCTTTCCATTGTCGCTCTGCACATACAATGATAACAGTAGCAGATTCAACATTGAAATCAGGAGTAATTGTTGAAATACTTGGACTTCAATTCTACAGACAGAGAAGTTAACAAAAGCAGCTTCTCATTTCTAGCTGACAGCTGTGGATTTTATCAGCTGAAATGACGACTCTCAGTGGCAGATTTCTTAAGTAGTAAGGCTAATGTAAGCTAATGCTAATGCTTGAGCTCTTGAGTCGGATCAGAAGTCATCAGACATTTTAATGTTTCCATCTGACACATTTTAAAACAAGAACCCTGAGAAAGTGTATTAAATATGTACAGTTACTTAACAGCTGTGTACACCATATAACATTATTACTGAGGCTAAAGCTAGCACTCAGCAAACATTGGTCAGATGGTGAAATATGACATGTACTATATGTAAATGATAGAAGACAGAAAAACACTCATTAACACAGGAAAAGGAAGTGCATGGACTTGATTAGTGCAGCGGACCTTGCGATAGGTCACTAAAGCAGACCAGCTGGACTGTGATCAGCACAGGAAGAGGGCCGGGATAAAAGCTAAGCTAACCGGTCTTAGACCTAAGAGAGCAAGCTAGAGAGTATGTGCTCATGTGTTTCATATTATTGCGCTATAGACAGGGTAGAGAGGTCTCAAAGTATTGAGAATCAACTAGCATATTATTGGTTTTTGGTATTTTCATGGAATTTGTTGACAGAAAAAAAACTTTACAGTCATGCCAGCTTTATTCTTTAACCAGGGTCTGTCTTTGACTGCATAACAATGTTTGTCTGCTCATTGAGTTATTTCTGTGCTGAACTGTAGACAGTCATTATGTTGAGAAGACCAAAAGACACACTGAAGACGCCCCATGGGGTGTGATTTGATCTGGATGTTGGGTTTAATCAAAATACCAGCACCATGCCATCATTGTGAAAGGGTAGACTTGAATATGACTAATACATTTATTCAACGTGGGAGTTTCTTTGAAGCTGAGGACATGAGGATAGCCGGAGACATGCTGTGAATGTCTTCTTTTTGTTGTCAAACTGAGAAGTCTGGCATTCAGAATTTCTAGGTATAGGACTCCTTAATTCACAAACATCATTTTTAACCTATGAAATTGATTCCAAGCAGCAAATTAATGAAGTTTTTAAATAGATTTTAAAACCAAAACATGTCTTTTTTTAAATCTTTCCATGTCTGCTCGGCATTAGCATACCTACTGATAGTACATTTCATTTTGTGTTAATCAAGACAGTGCATTAGTGAGCAGCTGAGGGTCTTTTTGCAGAAACAGTAAATAATAGAAAGACTTAATGTTTCCTTCACAATCAAATGTGCCACTCTGCTGAGGAGAAGCAATTCTTTCAGCTGTTATGTGCCATATGCTCATCAGGGAAGGTATGCAATTAGGCGTGTCTAAATCAAAGTGACAAGGACGTTCCATCAATTATTTGGCATAACGTTGTTTTCTACCCCCTGCACAGAGTATCATTTAAACACTGTACGTTATACATCACAGTCATGTCATCACAGGAAATCTGTCAAAAGAATCATCAGTAACTGTTCAATGCTTAATGTGTTCACTAATTAAACATAAACTGTGACCTGTGATTTAAAAAAGAAAGAAAACGGTTCTGTTTTAATAATGTGATACATTATACTGTGGCATATGGCAGATAAAAGAAAAAGCACTTTCACCACATGCTCATTCTCAGAATTAGTATCTTGCTGCGAGTGTTAAGTCAAGGTCAAAGTTTAGTTTTAAAAGCTGCATCACTCTAGAGGAAGTTCAGAGCAAAGCTGGTTAAAATCACTCCCTTTATAATATATTGCACTTTTCTTTATGCAAGTTTTTGGAAGTGTTGGAATTTTTAGGCACTCAGAGTGGAGCCACTGCTCCTTCGTGTAGAGAGGAGCCAGTTGAGGTGGTCCAGGCATCTCTTGCAGGACTAAATGAACATGTTCTAGAACCTGATGGAACTTGCTTAGTTAAG
Organism: Lutjanus argentimaculatus; assembly: GCA_034769285.1. Taxonomy (NCBI): domain Eukaryota; kingdom Metazoa; phylum Chordata; class Actinopteri; order Lutjaniformes; family Lutjanidae; genus Lutjanus; species Lutjanus argentimaculatus. The sequence goes on from JAWZSL010000049.1 coordinate 1,256,924, forward strand.
GTAAATTAAGCTACTTCAATTTGTGCAAATCCTTTATAATAATTGTATTTTATTTTACAATTTATGCTGAAAGACCAAAGTAAGCAATAAGTCCCCTCAATAAGTATGAAAGAAATCTGATACCACAAACCTTCAGGCAGTGGAAGAAAATTTTTAAACACACTAAAACCTATTAGAAAACAACAAGATTAAATAAATACATAAATAAATTAAAACTGCCATTTCGTGGCTTAAAATGTACCTTTTGTACATAAATCACCCTGAGAGGTGTAAATGTCTCAGTGACTCTGGTGGTTAGATGTCTTTGACAGGTTTATATAAAGTACCTACTTTAAAGGTCCCATATTATGCAAAATGCACTTTTTTAAAGGGTTTTCCAGTGAAAATATGTGTCCCCGGCCTGCCTACAGACTCCCCTGATATGAAAACCCAGTGCACTCTCTCCCTCTCTTGCTTGCTCCACCTTCAGTGAATGCAGGCAAAAACACTCTTTTGGATTTTTTCCAAAAATATGGACATCATAATGCGGGGACCGCCTCCTCGGGCAAGGAGCTGCCTCCTCTGGCAGTAAGCCCTGCCTCTGCTGCCACCCCCTGGAAACCTGAAGGTCAGCCTCCCGGTCGCCATTTTTTCCGCCGCTAATGCTGCTCTGGTAAATAAAGATGTTGAAAGCACGAGCAAAGTACGGCAAGTGCTCTTTTGTTGGCTGTAGCAACAAGCACAAATGTCTTCCATTTACTCCCATCATCTCACCCAGAGAACTCAATGGATTCATTTTGTTTTTGACGGAAATGTCCCCACAACACTGGGTAAAGTGATGTGTGTGTTGTGTGGACGCTTCATGAACGGGGGTCAGACTCAGTACAAAGCCGGAGTCACTTCAACACTAAAACTGACGGTGGGGATCAGTGTCCACTGGCTGTGGACCTGACTTCACATGTGGCAGGGGTAAGTTTTATCATGTTTATGCTGCTTTGTTGTGTGTTTAGTCGGCTCCATATGGCGTTAGCATCGCGGCTAATATGAGTAGCATCTACTTCATGCTCACCGCATGTAATAATTGAGGAAGTCAAAGATAATCTGTGTAAAATGTTAATACCTCATATGAAGATAAAAAACTAAACCCAATAGTAAACTGGATCTGTAAGTGTTTTTCATGTCACTTTTTGTGTGACTTCATGCTGACAGGTTTGTGTTGTTTTGGAGGGTCTCCTCTCTCCTCTGGTGATGTTGTGTAACTTAGATTAGCACCAAGCTGCTCAGTTTGTCAGACCTGAAATGTGTAGTGACCTGCTGCAGAATCAACCCCACAAACTTGTATTTAGACTAAACCGGGCGCTGTGATAGCGCAGGTATGCGGTTGTGTTTATCTGTGCTTAAAAAGTAAGAAGTGAAATAGTCTGTTTAGTTTGCATTACATTACATTACAAACTCAGGGGGGGGTGCAGGACAGGGCAGGGGGAGGAGAGGGCCCGCGCCATAACGACGACTGTTCTACTTTGATATCAATACAATTCATAAAATCATGTGACTACATGGGTTAAAACGTTTTTTTACTCACAAAAAGGCATTGTGTATTGTAACAATGACCATGTCCCACACAGTAGGTGTTATTATAAATGTATCAGGCCATGGGCAGTGTATGATGACACATATGGTCCAGTATCATTTGACAGCCCCTTTGGGTGTTACAGTTACATTTGAACGTGATGAGATAATTGATACCAAATACTGGTTTTTGAATTCTGCACTGCAAAAATATCAATTTATCTTTCATTTCTAATGAATAAATGTTGAATTAAGGAATTTAAAAAACAAAAACAAAAAAAAAGTCAGTAAGAAGGACTGTGAGAAGTATTGATCAGAATGATTCTGTTAAGATAATCATGCTGACAGTTTCATTTAAATTGGGTTTATAAATTCATCACACATACTGTCATAAGTTATTTGTACTATACTGTATTGTAAACATTTTTTTCTTTTTTAGCAGCTGCTGCCTTTACTAGCTGGAGGAGATGCTGACCAACAAGATGGCTGTTAGAAAACTGAGCCCCTCCACCAGACTTCATCTGAGGCTTTCCACAGCATCGCCCTTTGTTTTACACCAAACAATTTTGTTTCCATTTCTTGGAAAGCTGTGCAGGTAAACAGAATTGTAGTTATTTTTGAACTTGTTAAAATATGTACAGTTTGTCATGTTTTAAACATCTTTGATTTTCTCTGTACTGCTGTACTTCCAGACTCTGCCTGGCTGACCTGTTTTACAAATGCTGAAAAACCACACTCACATTCCGGTGGAGACCAAAATCTTCAAAGTGCAAAGTTCCAAAGGCCTAGAGAGAGCATGCAGAGCAAAACCAGTGAAGATGAGACAAAAATTTTGTAAGTGTTTACGTTCTTTTATTTGTTCACATGTACATGTTGTATTTACAGTTGCACTGTCACATTTTTTGTTGTAAAGTTTCAACAAAAAAAATAGAAAACTATTATTAAAATTATATAAATAACACACAACTGATCTGCACAGTTTTTTTTTTTTTTTTTTTAAGTTCTAAACAAATCTTTGTGTAATACTGCACAAGGTATGTGGCTGATTTGATGGGCCTCATCTTTGAGAAAGTCCCTTTTGGACCCAGCACCAGACATGGATGAAGATCCAGAGGACCTGAGTGCGCAGTATGGGGGAGCGGACGAGGGGGAGGTCGTCACCAGCTGTGTTCCTGGTTTCAACTAAGGGGAGGTCTGAAAACCAACATAGCGGCCCTGGCACCAGGAAACATGGTGAGAATCTGAAAACCAGACTGTGACGAGGAGTGACGAGGAAGCACCAGCTCACAACACTCTGATAGGCTGATACCTGTAACGACTGAAACAAGAGGAAAAGATGTCCAGTTAGCATTGTAGCCTTGTAAACATCAATATTTGTATGTCAAACATTTTTTCATATGGATTCAGTGAATTTCAGTTTTTTACTGTCATGGATAATAGGTACATCAAATTTTACATGTTATATGTTGTGATATATATGTGATTCAATAAATGCTTCATGGTGTAAAAATGATCTCCTGTTGAATTCATGTTTAATATGCACAGTATCTACTTATTATGGGATGTGTTTCTCCATTCATGATGTTTTGTGAACACTGTAATTTATGAACCACTGAAGTCATGTAAAGCAAATGCAAAGAATCTGACATATTAGCTTCATAAATCAACAGTTACCAATAAGTTGTGAAATTTTTTTCTCAGTATTGTGAAATAAACCCTGACAGGCTGATGCAGGAAACCGCAACACAAAGTGGAGTTAATTCATCCTCAAGGAGTTTATTTCACAATACTGATTACTCACTGTACATTATCCTGTTTCATATTACAGTAACTTACCATGATAAATACATTTGACACAAATATTGATTTTAAAATAATTTTGCAGTCATTCAGAGTCATTCTCATTCTAAGGTCGTTGTGAGCACATCCAAAAAAATAGAAAAATGTAAATATTTCAACAAAATGTAAGGCCTATGAAATTCAAACCTGACAGACATTAACAAGGGTGTGGTGGACGAGAGGAAGCTTTGACAAATTTCAAATACATAATGTTGGAACTTTGTAACAGGTAAACTGTAACAGTGTAGTTTTACAAAACCCTGCACACAGCCTCGACCTCAGAAAAAATGATGATAAATTTATTAAAAAGATCATTAAATGAAAATTTATGAATACCAAAACAAGCTCATTATTATATGACTGTTTAACTGTTAACACTGTTTTGATGGCATCTCTGCTGAGAATATTGCAAAACAAAAAGATCATTTATTGTCAGTAATCATCAAAATATGTCATTGGACACGTAACACCTGCACAGGTAAGAGTACTAACATGTCTCACCAGAGACATGACGGTTAACTACATGCACAAAAGACAAATGTCACTTATTCGCCAAAATTGTCCCTCAATAATGACCAAGCGGAGTGAGTTACACTTAGCATTATCTTACCGAGCTACATTTTAGCGCTGTATCAACACACACATCGACTAATTGTAACGAACCAAAACACACCAAATTGTTGACTTACCATCAGAAATGTCCTGCAGCATCCACAGAGTTTGAACTTCTGCAGGAGGCTTCTGTCTGTGTCCACATTCTGGATCAAAATCAGGACGTTTGGGAATTTCAGCAGGTCTGAGACCAGCCGTATCCGTGTCCAGCATCAGGGTTGGCCCCCCACGCCCCCCTTCCTAGAGGGGCGCGACTGGGCGCGCTAGTCACAGCTCATTTGCATTTAAAGCTACAGGCCAGAAACAGCTCGTTTTTTAGAGAGGCTGAAATAGAGGGATTTAGAGGCCTCTGATCTGTATGATCTGAGTGGTGTTTTATGAAAAAAACTTCAAAAACATGTTTTGAGGACCTCTGAGACATATAAAAACTTATCAGAAAGGGGGATAATATGAGACCTTTAAGGTGGTCGCCCACTTTTTTTGCACAAAACAGTAAAATATTTAAAAGTTTGTAAAAGAGCAAACACACCACATTCAGCTTCTGTCATCTCCCGTGGGGGAATGTAACTAAGTACATTTACTCAAGTACTTTACCAAAGTCCAATTTCGAATTACATCCATATTATATTACTTTATAGTTCAACTTAACTTTTTCACTCCACTACATTTACCTGACAGGTACACTTATTTGTAACTGAAATGGGAACATTTTACTGCACATCGGTTACTTTAACTTTTCATACTGATAACAGCTGATAATGTTTACATACTTTTACTCAAGTAAAGTTTTAAATGACTGTTGCTTGAAGTGGATTATTTTCACAGTGTGGTATTAGTGTTTTTTACTGAACTAAATGATATGAATACTTCATCCAGCACAGCTCACCTCTATGAAGATCACCTGGTACCACATTGTCACTATGCTCTCCACAGAGAGTTTTATCATCTTCCTCTGATTGTTGTTGGTTTATGACATCGGCTGATCAGGTTCTTTAACTCTCAGCTTCTCTTCTAATGTTCTCTTCTCAAAACACGTTGTTTATAGTAAACTTCATGGATTTTATGACTCCATTCTAGCAGCTAATGTGCTAAACTCTTCCAGCTGTCAACACATCTCACTTTGCTGTATTAATTGTCAGATATAGATCGAGTCAGTGACTCACTGCTGCCACCCAGAGGTTGACGATGTGTAAACCAGCACCATTCAGATGAATGCTGAGGGCGCAGGTTCTGTGCGCCCCACCAAGCTCCTATCTCTTGTATTGAGAGGATCGAACTGCGCATGTACAACTTATAGCGAGAGTAAATGGGTGAACGACGACTCCGCAGCCGCCACATTAATGCGTACTGATGCATTTCATGCAACTCATCAGATTTTGTTACACAGTAACAACATGTACTGAATGGCTGCTCCACCTTAAGGCTCAGAGTAGTGTATTATCGAGGTATTAATTTTTTAGGCAGAAAATGTCATTTCAGCACTATCAACATTATAATGAACAATATATTGACTGAACAAGCCGCATGTAGCTTGATCTTCTCTAGACTGCCAGGATGATATAAGTTAATTACTTGTGATCTGTCGCTGTCTGACTGAACAGCCTCATAGAAATGATATTTTACAATTCTTCATACTTTATTCTAACGAAATTCGTTAAGGCAAGTAATTCAGTGCTTTTAAAGTCATGATATTAAGCTGACACGGATCCCTTATTTTGTTTGCGTTCGTTCAGATGCTGGTGCTGCGTCTCCAGCATAAGGCTGGCCTGGTGCATGTCCCGGTGTTAGATACAGTCGGCTTAATAAAGTCAGTGATCACAAGTTAGAATTATATATTTATTTTAAAAAAAAAACAACCTTTTATTCACCGAGGTTTGGATTGGATTCTGCGGGAGATTTTAGCGTCTTTCTTCTGTGACAGACGCATTTCACTACTGCCAACTGTTGGAGGTAAATCCGTCCGTATGCTGCCATCTGACAGTATTTAGCCCAGAAGTCATTTGTAAACGAAATGAATCCAGTGTTCTTGAAGATTTGGGCTTTCACTTGGAGTTTTGTCTGAGATTTAAATGTGGCACCAAAGTTCTCCTTGAACCTCAGTTGGGTGCGTTTGATCCTCCTTTAGACAGCACAGCGCACACTTTGCATACTCATCATTTAATATTTTGAACTAACTGGTGGCAGACATCCTGTTGTGTCTTAGATGGTAGAGCCACAAGTTACTCTCCTAACTGCACTAAGGGTCAGAAGTGTTTGAATTCATGGTCCTTTGTTCTTGTTAATCAAATTAATTATAGCCGCAGTAAGCTCCACCGTCATATGCACACGCACACACACACACACACACACACACACTCTCCCTCTCCCTCCCCCTCTGTCTCTCTGTCCATCTGTCTGTCTATGTCTCTCTGTCTCTCTGCCTGTCTGTCTCTCCCTCTCTCTCTTAACTGTATCCTCCAATCAGAAAGATAGACTGAGAGTTTAAATGTGAGTTAAGATAATTGATTGGTTAAAAAGGAAAACAATCAAGGCATTGAGGATGGTTGTAATTCAGATTGGCCGGCCGGCCAGCGTCATCTTTTTCGTCACGTTTTACTCGTCAGTTGATAATGAACAGAGATTTCATTTTAATTTTTTTTGTCAGAAACTTCTTAAATTTATGTTCTCATCACAAATTAGCCCACAGAATAAAGGGTCATCAATGAAAAGTTTTCGTTTAAGTTTTAGTTGACAAAATTAACACTGTCACTATCTACACAATATTGGATTTACATCTTTTTATTATTTTTTTCCTCTGGTAGATAGTGGTGTATATATACAATGTAATCATCTGAGTACCCTACCCCCCACCCTCCGTCACCCTGGGTCACATACACATACAGATAGAATAACAGATATCAATGAAAGACCAATAGTGACAATAATAATGGACACACACACAAAATTAAAAAAAAAAAAAAGGCTAAGTAAATAAGCTAGACAGTCAAAAAATAAATAAATAAATAAATAAATAATTTTAAAAACAAGAGAAAAAAACCTCTGCAACTTAATTAATACATTTCAAGCCATACCTCCTACTAGGAACATCATTGGTATTCAATTATCCACATTATTCACAAGTTTTGATTATCATTAGTTGCGAGTGTAAGCCCCTTTGTATAGTTGATAAATGAGGACCATGTTTCCTCAAATTTTTGATGTGAACCACGCACAGCAAATTTAATTTTTTCCAACTTCAACATAAGCATCACCTCCTGGATCCACTGACTAAAGGAAGGTGGGGCACTTGCTTTCCAAATGCGTAAAATAATTCGATGTGCCAGCAGGGAGGCGAATGCAATTGCATTCCTTTGCTGGTTTGAAAAGTTCTCCTCTTGCTGGACTATCCCAAAGACAGCAGTGAATGAATTAGGCATTATCAGTTTATTGCTGAGTGATGTAAAACAGTCAAAAACTGAGGACCAAAAGTTATTCAGGGATGGACAAGTCCAAAACGTGTCCCAACGAGACTGGAGTATATTGACATCTGGGGCAATCAGGACGTACAGAAGGGTAGATTTTGGCCAATTTGTCGTTTGAATAGTGCAACCGGTGAAATACTTTAAACTGTATTAAATTGAGCCTCACACAGAAAGATGATGAATTAATTAATGAAATAGCAGAGTCCCACTCTTCATCTGTAATTGGTTCACCTAAATCCAGTTCCCAAGCTGTCCTGGTAATGTTCCATGTGGGAGCATTTAGTTTTTGTATCATGCCATAAATTTTAGAAATCACTCCCTTGTTGATGGATTGAATTTAAGCATGGCTTGTGGTGGACTTTTTTCAGGAAAAATGAGGGAATGCTGAGAAAAATTTTGATGCAAAACTACGAGCTTGCAAATAGCGCAGGTAATGGTTTTGCGGAATGTTGTTGACCTGACACAGAGAGTTGAATGACTTGAATGAACTCTTGTCGAATAAATCAGCAAAAAATACTAAGCCACGACTGTGCCAAACCTTAAATTCCAGATCCAGCTGGGAAGGTGGGAAAAGATGGTTGAAAGTCAGTGGAGTTAGACCGATCATTTGTGTAAGACTGAAATGTTTCCTAAATTGAACCCAGATTTTGATGGAGTTTTCAACCACAGGGATTAAGATTATGTTTTTTTTAAAGTAAACAGGTAACGAAGAAGCCAATAAAGAAACAGGAGAGACAGGAAGACTAGACTGTAATTCCATGAGAGACCATAGGGTCCCTCTCCATCCTTAAAAGTGGTGATCCAATATGTTAACCTGGAGATGTTTGTTGCCCAAATAATACTGCAAAAAGTTTGGCAGACTATAACTTCAGAATGATTAGAGTATATAATATTAAATAGCCGCCTCATATTATAAAAAGGCTGTCGACCGGGAATGAAACCAGTTTGATCTTGATTGATAATTGTGGACATTATTTTTTCCAAACGGGAAGACAGGGCCTTGGTAAGTATTTTGTAATCGCAGCAAAGAAGGCTAATTGGTCTGTAAGAGCCACAATCCAAGGGATTCTTTCCCTTTTTTAATAATACTGAAATGTGGGCTTCAGAGAGAGAGAAAACCGAGGCAATTTTCCAGTAGAAAACATTTCATCATACATTAATTTTAAAATTGGAGTCAACTTAACTGCAAAAGCCTTATAAAACTCAGTGGGAAACCCATCAGGGCCTGGTGCCTTCCCACTTTGCATTGATTGGATCGCGTGCATGATATCATTTGCCGAAATAGGGTTATCAAGAGAGACTCTCGCATCCAGACTCAGAGTGGGAATATCTATGGTGTCAAAGAAAGAATGTATTTGGGAAGCGGCTGCATTGGCATCTGAAAGGAGAGGGACCCATCTGCAGTCAAGATGGTGGACAAGGGCGCTGCCATATATCCAATCCATGCCGGAAGTCACAACCGGAAGTTGGTCTTCCCTAACCCTAACCCTATAACCTTAACCCTAACCCGATCTACTAATGTATGTCATTGTTCTTGTAATGTTACATGTTAAATAAAGTTTAAAAAGTTTAAAGTTTTATAAAAAATACACAAAGGAAGACCAACTTCCGGTTGTGACTTCCGGCATGGATTGGATATATGGCGGCGCCCTTGTCCCCCCATCTTGACTGCAGGAAGGTACTGTTGTCTGAAAGGTATAGATTTAGAGTAAAACTGTTTGAAGTGATCATTTATAACCTGCGGATTGCAAGATGTTTGCTTAGGGCCTATACTTAGTTCTGGTATGGCCTGCTTGGCAGCTTCTCGATTTAAAATGATGTGCTAGTAATTTTCCTGCTTTTTCTCCATGCTCGTATAGAACCTGCTTGGATTTTAGCAACAGCCTCTCTGTCTGGATAGTAGAAAGATTATTAAATTCAGTTTGGAGCAAGAGCCTCTCTTTAAATAGAGGTGAATTAGGGGAGGAGGAATGTCTGTTGTCAATCTCGAAGGTACGCTGAGATATATCTGCAAGTTGCTTGGAACGTTTTTTTGCTTTCATAGGCAGTGTATGAGATAATCTGCCCTCTGATATAGGCTTTCAAGGCTTCCCATACTGTACATTTTGACATTCCTGGAGTAACACTGATTTCAAGAAAGATGTCAATTTGCTCACTAAGAAATTACTTAAACTTCTGACATGTTAACAGAGCAGGGTCTAATCGCCAGCTATGTTGTGGCTTCACACTGTCTGGAAAGTGTATATCTATTTGAACTGGACTGTGGTCCGATATGACAATGCTGTGATATTGACTATTACAGACATACGTCAACAATCTGTTATCTATCAATAATAATCTATCCTATAGCTATGATGAGCCGGGGAAAAGAAAGAATATTGTTTAGTTGTAGGGTTTGCCCTCCTCCAAGGATCTGATAAGTTATACGACTGTAGGAATGAATTGATCACAGCTGCAGACTTAGATAAAGAGGTATTAAATTTTTGGCCTTGATCTGTCTAACTGCGGGTGGAGGACACAATTAAAGTCCCCTCCCAAAATTAGATGGTGAGAGTTAAGCTCTGGAATATTCATCAATACAATATTGATGTTGCTCATTTAAAGAAATATACAGTATATATTTTAAAGTAATTAAGTCTTCTTCACTGAAGGTTTAGGATGTGGGGAGAGGTGGGGCGGCACCCTAGCGTCCTCTATTGACCAGCCGCCACTGCTCTGAAGACCTCTGAAGGTATCCTTGGCAGCAGATCTTTAAGTGCTGTAAGGTGAGAGGTGGGCCTCCATCAATCAGACATCCCACACATGATCAATCAGATTGAGATCTGGGGAATAATAAAGGCCAAGTCAACACCTTGTCAACACCAGGCCACCTTCTTCCATCGCTCCATGGTCCCAGGGTTTCGGTGGTGGATGGAGTTTAGTATTGGCACCCTGCTTTGCTTTGCTTTGTGCGTTCTGACACCTTTCTATCACAAGCCAGCATTCATTTTTCAGCTATTTGTGTTGATGTGGCTCTTCAGAACAGACAGGCTAGCTTTTCCTCCCCATGTGCAACAGTGAGCCTTGGGCACCCATGACCTTTTTGGCCGTTCACTCGGTGTCTTTCCTGGGACCACTTTTGGTGAGTCCTAACCAGTGTTGGGCAAATTACTGAAAATTTGTTAGCTTTTTGCTTGAACTGACTGCATTTAGCATCAACACTAACTGGGCATCCGTATGAAAAAGGCCAAATTTTCCCTTTAACAAAATTAATTAACTACAGGCCATGCAGTTTTACTTTGTCAGGATAACTAAGAGAACACATCTGTATTTCAAATGCAAAATGTTGAAGTTCAATGAATTGATACTTTTTTTTTTTTTTGTTATTGAAAAAGTGTTTTCATTTTACAGTATGTGATTATTCTACAGTTATTAATTTATAGTACTAAAATGATTACAGTAGTGCCTTTTGCAAATGTTGCTGTGATTAAAACAGTACTGTGGTACTGTGATTTTATTTTACAGTAAAGATACTGTGAAATGTATCACAGCAACTTACCAGCTATTTGCTGCCTGCAAGTTTTTGTATATTTTACAGCATTCTTGTCACTGTGTACTTACAGTTACTAGTTACTTGCTCTTAAAAAGTAACTGGATTACTGAGTTGCTGCATATAAGCAACTACTAAAATGGGAAAAGTAACTTTTAGGTTAGGTTTTAGTTTTTTTTTCTTCCTTCAATAGCTCTATTAATGTATTATTGTGTTGCTGTGACACAGCAGAGTGTGAGACAAAACAACTCAAATTTCATCCTACTGTATTCATTGCAGCCATTATCACTAGTCAATGGACCAATAAAACCACAAGAGAGATGTTTTAAAACTTTTGATATTTTTGGCACATTAATTATAGCCTCAACAGGCTCAAATCAAGCATTAGTATATGTAAAAAATGCCCTAGCTTAGCAAAACGGCTAATATCTAGCAGAAATTATTCACATGGGTTTTAGTGACAAATAGACCACGATAAATTTCCTTTGACTTAGCAGTCATTTTACCTGCTGTCTATCCATCACAGACAGATAGAAATGAAGGCTGCCTCCTAAATTTATGGTCAAAGGACAACAAATGTGCTCAGTTGCCTAGAAACAGGGGCTGGGGCAACATACCCATTAACTCATCTTACCCCACTCTTTCCCCATCTAAAAAATTCAAAGCATGCACTGGATTATCATCACTCCCTTTATCTATTAGTACACAGCATCAGCATTGAATAGTTTGTTTTGGTGTATGATCAATATCAACTGGCTGTTGTATGAAATTAAGTGTCATGAATGATGATGCATCACATAACCTCAGTGCACCCCAGTCCTGCATGACAGTAGAATATCTAACATTCTTCATGAGGGGATGAAGGGTGGGAACAACTAAAAGCCTCAGCACAGATGAAGGTTTCACACTGTAACAGTCCAAAGGGGTGCGTAGCAGCAGTCCGACTACCCAATACTCCGACTGCCCATTTCACACACGGCCACACCCCACACACACACACACACACACACACACACACACACACACACACCCCACGCACACACACACACACACATCGTGAACGCATGATGGATAAAGCGCTGTCCACGGTGCTGAAACAACGCTCGATCAATACACCGTACGTCGCATTTAGAAATCAGACAAGCACTTGTGATCTCACTTCAGCTATTAGTTTGTTTAAAAAAGTCGGGCTGATATTTACGGAGCCTCGAACCTTTAAACAGCCGTCGGTGTCGGCCCCAGTGCCCTCCGTTTCTCAGGTAGTGGTTCTGGTGGCTGATCTTGGGACCCCTGCTCTTTGTTTGAAATTATGTAGCTAATTTAATATTAATGCAAAGACCCTTACTTATAATGTGTAAGTAACTGTCTAGTGGAAAGGGGCAAAGTAATGATAACTGGTAACTTCGGTCGGAGAAATGGGTAGTCGGAGTATTAGGTAGTCAGACTGACGTATGCTCCCCCAGCAAAGAGCAGAGTAGGAAAAACACAGCTCTCCATCCACAGTCAGAAAGGAGGGATAGCGTGCACAACCACCTGATATCAATCACAATTATTTAGTAACACATTATTGTCATCACTGGTCCTAACCACGGTCTACCAGGAACACTCCACAGGACCTGCTGTTTTGGAGATGCTCTGACCCAGCTGTCTAGTCACCACAATTTGATCATGGTGTAAAACACCGGGGGTTCTTGGGGGTCTGAGAGCCCTTGATTGACAGGTGACTCCCCGAAAGCCTCAACTGCAAAATATGAGCTGGTCTCAGAAAAAAATATTTTAAAAAGTGTTACTTGCATACATTTATTCACAGGAATTATTGTGGTGTTTCCTTCCCCTACATTGCAATGGAATACCTGGTTGTTTCAGTTAAGTCCTTCTTTTTCCATGGTACAAATGGTCCACAATCCAACTACACAACTTCTCTTTTTCCTGTTTTGAAATCATGGTTAGACTCAGTTAACCTGATCTATCTAGTCTGTGTAAGACTTCAGTATAACACACATAATCCTGTGCAATAACTTAATAGTTGCAATTATTCTGAGCAATAGTTCAACTTGTACAATAACTACTGTCTACTCTGTCATACAGCATTTCTATTTACACTGATATATAAATATAGATTTTTGTATCACGATGCTTATTGTGCACATAATGCTTATTTTTCTTATTTCTCTACTTCTGTTCTATTACAGCACATATGTATAATAACACAATGTCACTGTTTGGGAAAACAAAGCACATATCTTTCTGTATATATTCTGTTTTATTATCTATTATAGCCTTTTTGTCTCTGTGTATATTTGGTTGACTCTGCATTTTTATTTTTTCTTCTAATCGCACTATGCAATATATTTTTTCTATTCTTGAAAGGAGCATCTGTAATGTGAACAGTTTCCCCCCGGGGATTGATAAAGTATTTCTGATTCTGAATGTGAGAGCGCTCGGTAGCTGGGTCAGCCCCGGGTGCTACTAGGTATTTCGCACACTGAATCTGGTCCCTGTAAAAAAGTCTCTCAGATCCTCTCGCTGCCCATTTTTCTTGCTTCCAACACGACAACTCAAAGAATTGACTGTTCACTTGATGCCTGTTGCCTTCTTGTATCCCTTGGGCTCTGTGCAGGCACCTCATCTCCCTGATATCACTGACGCTCTGTAGATGGGTACCAGTTTGGTGGTTTTAATCACCTCCTCTTGTCCTGTACTGTTCACATCCCATGATCCCAATTTGCAGTGGAGGAAAGAGTACTGACAATCTGTAATCAAGTACAAGTACAGTTGCATATATTACTGAATTACAAGGGAAAGTAATGGTGTTAGAAATATACTTAAGTAAAAGTACAAAGTATTTGTCACAAAAACTACTCAGAGTATTAGTTACTTTTAACCGTTGATGTCACAGTCACCTCCCCAAACTAGGGTTGTTGCAGGTATTGTGCATTTTCCTTAACCAATGGTTAAAATGACTATCAATTTTTTTTATTTTTTTTTTGTCATTTCTTTCTCATTTGATGTCTAAGTTTAATTTTCCTTGTTCAAACAATCTCAAATGAGGTGCAATTACTGCCATGACTATTGATTAAATATCAATGAATACATTCTTAATTAGTTACATTTTTAATAACCCTTATATAACCCAAAAGCAGATGAATACTTTGGATATTAATTCAAAAAGTACTCAGTAATCACTTATGATTTTAAAAGTAACTAAGTAAATTACATCTTGAAATGCAAACCTAAGTACAAGTAAAAATACAACCTTGAAAATCTACTTTTGATAGTACAAGTACCCCAAAAAAGTAATTAATTACAGTAATTTGAGTAGCTGTAATTAGTTACTTCCACCCCTGCCAATGTGTGATGTTTCCAGTCAGGATTATTTTTATTGCCCCTCTGTAAAAGTTGATAAGACCATGGCAGAGGAATTTTGACTTCTTAAGTTTCCTGAAGAAATACAGCCGTTCCTGAGTTTTTCTTTACCAGGGCGGAGCTGTTTGACGTCCATGACAGGTTCTCTGTGATGTTGATCTCCAGGCAAAAATAAAAGTGCAGCAGTAGGTTGTTCTCTCTGCATCCTGAAGATTGTTTTTCTTCATTAAATAAAGTATCATTGTAGTTTGAGATTTGGCCGATGATGGTGATGTTGTCTGCAAACTCCATAAAACACCTTCAGCTGCCTTGATCTACCCAGCCCTGTTTTGACCTCCCACTTACAACAAGGTTTATGTCTCTACGTCTCAGTGGGACTTTTAAAAGACACCGTGAGGCTAAATGATGCTCTTATGCTGCTGCACTGCTGCTGACTGACAGGTATTCACGGCTCCACAGCTGCTGCTGCTCCATGCTCTGTGCCAGGCCAGATGTAGCCGGCCCGTTTGGTGGTGCAGAGCGAACACGGCAAATGACACTCGCCATCTGTCCATAACTTCATCAGGAGCGTGTGCGTCAGTCTCCGCTGATTTGGAATTGAAATGGAGAGGTGCTACGAGGACGTGCTACCTGTTATGTTAATATTGCTGTAACATTTAGCTTAACTCAACCTTTACTTTTTTCACTTCATTTCACAGTAAATATGCACCAGACGAGATATTTCTGTACACGTACAGCTTCTTTGATCACTGCTAGTGTTTATCCAGGCTGGTAGTGTCCCCCAGCCTCCAGTCTTTGTGCTAAGCTAGGCTAGCATGTCTCATGTCTGTACTGTATTGGACACAGATGGAGAAAACTAGTACCACTTTCTAGTGGAGACACTCTATATGAGTTTATATGTTGAAACTTATGGCTTTTTTGATTGTTAATAAATCACTGACCAATACTTCAAAGACAAGACAAGACAAAATAAGATCAGAAGAGAGAACTTTATTAATCCTGATGGATATTCTAATGCCAGAGGTTGCTCCAAAATTACAGTAAAAATAACAATAATACAGTATTAAATATAAAGTGAAATAGAAAATATTAAGTGTATAGGGGCTAAATGCAAAACAACAGTACCTAATAGCATCACAATACAGGTAACATAAATTAAGTAAAAAAAAGTAAACTAAAATGAACTAAAATATTGTAATAATAGTATGAATTGATGGAATTGAAAATAATATTGGCAGTGATATTAAAAAGTAATAAAAGTATATTTCACCTGATAGTGAACATAACACCATACATGATATCAAATGTAATATTGTACATGATAATAATTCCGATATATATTATTGTATGATATAGCCCCAGGCGTGGATGACAATGGAATGAAATATGGAGTGGAAAAAAAGCAAAAAAGAATATAATTTATGTAGGGAAATAAACAAACAACAGCTTGCTGATGCTATCATGCTAAGCTTTATTTCACTAAATTGTGCTGCAAGGAGGGTGTGAACTGTTTTCAACTTCTGAAGGGGGGCAATGCAGGAAAAGTTTGGGAACCTCTGATGTAATGACAGGACTGACTGAATGTAGAAAAACTGAGACACTGGTTGAAATTGCATTTATTTTCTTAACACATTTCAGGTTGTTCATCTGTTTTGTAAGTGGATGGTTCATAAACTGAACATTTTCATAATGTTCATGCACTTTTTATCACTAAAAATGGGGGGAAAATGGGTGTGTTGATAATTATAGGTTATTGTGCAATGGTTTTACTGGTTCAGCCCACTTGAGATCAAATGGGATGCATGTGACCCATGAACTAAAATGAGTTTAGCCCCTGATTTAACTGGTAATTTTTGCCACTGTTACCAGGGGATAGGCTAGAAGTGAGGTTGTTGGCTATATTTAAAATACTTTCATTTCTTGCCTTTAGTTAGACAGCCTTTTCCAACAGGAAACTGCCATTATATAAGCCAAATATCGTTCCCTTCAAAGCAACCAGATGCCTTTGGCAAAAAGAATAATTTTACCTCACAGAATACAGGAGCTGCAGGTCTACTGCTGCCTCAACTGATTTGTTTTTTTCTTTGTGTTATTGAGTGTCTTTAGCGAATCTGAACTAACCTTTTAAAACACCAAAGTCACACAGTAACACAAATACGGTGGTCTGCAATGATAGATTGAGACAGTTCTGAACCAGCAGCTCCTGTGTTCTGTGAGGTTAAATGACTAACTTTGCCTAAGGAGTCTGGTGTTTTGGAGAGTGTGATATTTGGCTTATGTAACGTTGATTTCCCATTGGAAAAGGCTGTGTGAGAGGAAGGTAAAGCAGTGAAGATATTCTAAATGTAGCTTACACTTAAACAGATTTTTTTAGTGGACCTTTTTTAAATGCTGACCCTGTCCACAGCAGTACGTCGGTTAGCTTGTGTGTTGATATTCCTCCTTGCTTCTCCAAAATGTGGTTATATTGACCACCATCCTCTGTAGGACAATGGATAACCCCACTTCAAATCATTCCAATTCTCTCCATTTATTGTTAGCGTATAAAAGAGGTAAAACAATAAATTCTCATTGTTTTTTCATTTCCTAATAATCCGTCTGCCTGCTGTTATATATGTTAGTGACTCACCCTTGAATGACACTGTCAAATGCTGCGTGGCTTCAGCTAAGTGTGAGTCAACAGCGAAAATCAAACCTTTTCTGCACCCAGACAATGGAACCCCCGCTGCGTTCATATCGTGTATATATATATTTTTTATTATGCTTGAAGACAAGAGAACATGTGCTGATGCTGATGTTTACACGCAGCGCAGCGAGGGACTCAAGTGCCACTTCATTTTCTGATGGAGCTGAGTGACACGGTGCTGATGGATTGCTCAAGGTTGCCATATTTGGTTCTGTCATAAGCTTTAATGAAAAGCACATTTTGATTTTCAATATGAAAGGCAAGAAGCACGGCTGTCTGGCAAATTGATGTGTGCAGTCAAGGGAGGCCTATACATTACATGCACAGGATTGATGTCGCTGGAGGGGAGGTGTGTGGTGTGTGTGTGTGTGGGGGGGGGGGGGGGGGGGGGGGTGTCACTATAAGAGAGCATCCCTTATCTTTGCATTCCAATAAAAAAGAGGTTTTGAAGAAGGAATATTTTCTTCTTTTTATTGACGAGCAGAGGTAGAATTAAATTTAAGAGTTAGCTCCAAATGTATTATTCTTTTTGCATCAAAAATCCCACTCTTCTCATTAGTCCAACTGGAACACACAGTCCTGTTGTATTCAATCCTTGCAAGGTACTCTCACTCTGCAGGAACTCTGATGTCCACCGCAGATAAACATCCATAAATCAATTTCAAGATCATATAAAATGCACCCCTCAGGCTCTATTTAAAGCAAATCAGTTGGGGAGATTAGTGCAGGGCTGTGCGCACGTGCGGGTGTCCTTTAGTACAGAACTGCAACTGAACAATCAGAAAATAATGTTATATTTCATTCTGTCTCTCTAACCCTTTTTACACCTGTATTAAAATACAGTCTGTATCCAGATAAGTTATCCAGATGAGGAAAAACATGTGTAATCAGGATGTAATCAGATCTGCCAGACCACATCTGGAGGTAATTTGGCTTGCATTGTGTTTGGATTGTATGTAGGCGTAAACACAATCCATACATCAATCTGGATCAGCGATCATTTCCCGGTCCTGGTCCTCAGGGTCCACTGTGCTGCACGTTTGAGACGTTTCTCTCCTCCAACACACCTGATTCTAATGAACACGTCGTTCTCAGGCTTCTACAGAGGCTTGATGATGAACTGATCATTTGAATCAGATGGTGGGGATCAAATTCGGGAAATGCTGATCAGGGTAACTTACCTGGATACAGAGCACATCTTAATATCAGGTGTCTCTGTCAAATAAATGGCCACAAACCAAACATAGCTTCTTGGTATTGTACAGTAGAGTAGAGGCATCTGAGCTTGGTGCACTAAAACCAGGTGTGGACATACAGCCTGGCAATAGCCAGACTGGGTATGAGAATAATGTATAATATGTACATTTTTGTACAGGTTTGGTTGTACCAGCAGAGGATTTTAAAATGACAGATAGGCTCATTATAGTGAATTTTGACAGGTATTCACAGCTGCACAACCATGGATACCTTTTTGTGTAAAATGTGTCTGTGGATGTGTTATAACTATAATAAACTATAAATTATACATAGAACCTCAGATAAATTTATTACTAATATGAATTATTTAGAGAATTTTCTCTTATTTAATGCAGCAAAGTAGTGATGTTCGGAGCAACACTGCTCTTTATCAGACTGGAGTGACACTGCAGGACACCATCAAATATACATGGGAACAGCCACCCGATCAATCACATGAACAGAGTATTTTATAAAAATAATATCTAATAAAATATTTTCATATTGCACCATGTATAGGACTAACAGCCTGACTCCATCAGGCATGGCTGCATTGCTGAATGCTGCCATTCTTCACAATGCTTGTGATTCCACCAGCAGCGCCCTAGTGCGTCCCAGAAGAAGCTCTCTGCTCCCCTCCCTCCCTCTAAATATGCACTGCGTTTATTTCTGATCAGTTTATCAGCACAGAGCAGATCAAGTGGTCAGGAAAGCAGATAGTTTTCAAAATAAAATCCAGACTCGTGATCATAAAGACAGTCAGAAAAGGAACTACGTAACCTGCTTATCCATGGTAGAAGCATAAAAAGCAAGAGGATTAAATCAACAAAATCTAGGCACATAAAAACATGATTATGCAGACAAAACGCTCTGCTGCTGACACATTTATGAAGCACTGCTGCAGTGTGGAGGAGTGATCAAAACCATGGCTCAAACATGCCATATCCAGTGGAATCAACTGCAAATAGAGGTGCCTCTTTAGTTAGTTGATGATGGCCTTTAAGCCTGAGGGTGGTTGTGGACACCCTATTGACAGTCTTCCTCTTAATATTTTTCTTTTGTAAATATACTACTTACTGTGCATCTTCTCAAATGATGTTTTGGGGACATTTGTTACATCTTATTTTACATTTTTTCATTTTTTCATTACACTGTGTGAACTAAAGGCCACGTACAATACCGATGATGTTTATCTATTTATATACATGTCTGCTGTGCATGAGATTTCACATTTTTGTATGTGCATGTATGTGTGTTTTTGCACACTCACATGGTGATGTAGAATGTAAGTGATCAACTCAAGCTGCCGTGCTGCCATAACGTGCCGCAGCTGTGCCTGGTAGAATCAAGCCATTAGTCCTACACATGGTGCAAAATAAAACTATTAAATAAAATATTAGTAGGATTTAGTGGTATCTGGCAGTGAATTGAATACAGCTTGTCTCATCCTCCTCTTCCAAGTAGAACCTATGATAGCAAAACTTGCACAAAAACATGAAAGCAGTGTCTAGAGCCAGTGGTTGGCTTGTCAGGGCTACTAAATTCGAAATAGCAGCGTCCATGGAAAAGGACCTGCGTAGTCTACAGGCACATTACTCCAGACACTGCTCTGTCTACAGGTATGAAAATACAACAGTTCTTATTTTCAGGTGATTACACACTGATGAAAACATACTTAAAAATATAAAATATTATATTCCATTCCTTCTATAATCTGCTAATAGATCCTCAAAAATGTGACACACTGGACCTTTAAAGCGATATTCCGTCGCGAGCCGCGACATTAAAAATTAACCGCAAAAGACGCCATTTAAAGAAGACAGCTCGCGGACACTTGGATTACAGCACACAAGCAGGATGGAGACATTCTCTGTTTGTTTTGTGTTCTTTTTTTAACGTTTTATCCATGGTCACCATTCACTGCCATTGTACTGGATTTGGCTGCTACCCTGTTTTTTGCTGAAACTCCAGGATTGTTTTGTGAACTGAAGATCTTCACCCATCATCACATCGGCATAGGGGTGAGTACATACTGAGTGGGATGATCATGTAATGGTGGAATATCGCTTTAAATAGCAACCTCAACAATTTCACTCTGATGAAAATTCCTCAAAACACCACTTGTGCTTTTCAAAGTTCTTTTCAAGAAACCTGCAAGAGAAAACAACAGAACTTTGAATGATTTGTTACGTTTGTTTGTCACGGCCATTAAAACCTAATTAGCTTTGATAAATTATAATACTTTAAAACTGCAGTTCGGTGAAGTGAACAGATAAGGGGAATAAAGAGAAAGCAGAGAGAAAGAAGTGAAGAGTAAGCAGTTCCACGGAGCTGCAGCTCCTCTGTCTGCCTGTGAGTTGGACTGAGATGTGTGTGAGGGGACAAACCATGCAGGTGAGCCCAAACTTTAACCAGGTGAAGAAGAACAAATGCTGCCAGTAAATGAGTTGTAACCTGCTGTTGGTTAAGTTCACCTTTATTCTAGGTTGGTAAAGTAGCTATAGGACATAGACCAAAATAACCATAAATGAAAGTACACAAACAACAAGATAAGTTGCAATGTATAAATTTAGTAAGTTAAGTTTGCAGGTAATAACTCACACACATTCAAATACAAAATGAAAGAAAATAAAAAATTGGCCCTTTAAATAAAGTCCTAGCTCTGGCGATGGTTGTTAAAGTCTGTGTAGTCTGTGATCACTTTTGATGAAAAAAAAAAAGACCTGACCGAGATAGATGGAAGAAGAAAACCGTAACTTTCCAAGTTCCCGGCTGTTTCTTTGGATATCCTTTGCTGATCTGTTAGCTGTAGATCAACTAGTTTTTCAAACTCTGTCAACTTTTTAGTGCTTCTGGCTCGTTCTTCTCTGCTCTGGTCGCTGTCACACGTGCATGTCCCTCTCTCTCCTCACACATGCAGCTGATCACACAGGTACATCATGCTCTGTCAATCAAGCTGTTCGTCATGACCTGTCAATCAAGTGGGCTAGGGCAGGACTTAACCAGACAATCAGTCCTGTGTGGCTGATCATTTCTTTACTCGGTTAGATAGGAGCAGTAAGATTAATGTATTATTTAAGCCCTTATTGTCACTGGGTTACAGAGTCTTTATCATTAGCATGTCTGTAAACTCTACCACATTCTGTCCTGTGGCAGTGCCTGCAGGTTTCTGCACTAATGCACCATTTAACTGTTGGATTTAAAAGCAACACTTCAATTGTGTTACTCTGAAAAAAGTCTTCACCATCATAGACAAAAGAATATATCAAGTGTGTGTGTAACTTTGAAAAAAAAGTTTCACAGAAAAATCAAACAGACTTTTTTTTTTTCATTTTGTTTGATATTTGTTGAATTCTGATGTGTTTTTCAATCAGAATCAGAATGAGGTTTATTGTTAAGCAGGTTTTTCACATACAAGGACTTTGTTGTGGTATGCATAACAACAAATATAGTACGAGAAAAATGGAAAGTAATTACTGCAAGTCAAGAAGTATAATAGAAAAACAGAACATTGACAGTAACATATAAAATAAGTGTATTATACAAATACTATAAGAAAGTGTGCACAATATCTAGAGGATGTGCAAAAGTTCACAGGATGAAGTATAAAGAATGTTTGCAATGTGCAAGAAGAAATACAAGAGATGTGTCTTAATATTTGTTAAAGAGACAGTTCACCCCCGTATTTTACCCCTGGCCTGTAGTGCTGCTTATCCATCTGGATAGTTTTGGTATTGGTTGCAGAGTTTTGGAGATATCATGGGATGAAATGGCACTCTGCTTGTGGTGCTCAAAGAACCAAAAAATACATTTGAAAAATTCAAAACCAGTTTCTCTTTCGATAAATCATGACCCGGTTACTCAAAATAATCCACAGGCATCTGTGGCATTGTCTCAGGGGGAAGGTTATTTAATTAGAACATCAAAATTAGTAGCTTCAAATTCTTCAATTTTGATTTTTAAAAGTTATTTGGAACATCACAAGTGTACTGTAATATAATAATAAATGCTGGAAATAAATAATGTTAACAATAATGTAAAGAAAAACCTTAAAATGTCCAGTTTCATTGTATATCATTTTTTTTTTTTTTTAGCTTTGATTATATTTGTCATTATACTGCTTTTTAAAGCTAAAGTGATCAGATCAGATAAGATGGAAGTTACTGCCTTTTGCTTTGGTATGACCCAATATTTTTTGGTATGCTCTGCAAAGGCAGAATACAGGAACTTCCAAATAAGGTCAACGGTCAAATCAGAGGTCAGGATTAATATGTAGTAATAATAACCTGATATAAAGCTGTAAGAGTGCCACATATCCAATGATCTATCTGCAACTATTTGGTCTGGACAACAAGAAAACTTAAAAGTCATTTTTCTCAGTTCTACACTCTTGGAAGTTACTCTTTTCTTTTTCCTTTGCAGGGCAAAGTTCCTTGTTTACATGTATGTGTTCACAGACCAGTTAACACATCGCAGTGATGGGCCAAAGCAGTAAATATAGCAATAATAAATATGCACGTCCAGTTAGACTTCAAAAATAAAGGCGCAAAGACTACTTGTGTTGTATCTTTAGTTCACTGATACAGTATAATTCATAAAGTTATTCATATAGTCAAAAACATACAGCTAAAAGGGGTTAAAAAAGTATGGAGTGACTAATACAGACCACAAGGTGGCAGTAATGTTTTATGCCAGAGTTAGTAGTGACAAAAGAGGTTGCACAGAATAAGGAAGTACAGTGAAGTTTTGCTAGCCCAAGAGAATGTAAACAACGCAGCGTGGAGCCTTTGTCAATGCAATAAGGTGCAATCTCAGTAAATGCTAAAAAGATAAAAACGTGATGTCTTGGAACGTTTTGCAGTTACAACTAAGATCCCAGGAAAAGATCATGGTTCAGGTCAAAATAAGTGTTATTTATGTAACTTAATGCATGTAAGTTACGTAAATAACATGAGTTAAAATTAAGTCAACGTTGACTTGTGGTTCCTTACAGGACATGAACCTCCGTCATAGTCAGACTTCCTTGCATTTATACTTCATATGGCTTACACACATCAGCATAGAGTGACGCCACCACAAATGATGCTAGAGGGGTCCCTACAGTGCCACAGCTTTGTGTCTAAATCCAACCAAACAGCCAGGATTCAGTTATTATACTGTTTGTATTAGTCTTGCTTGGCTCACCACTCGCCCTGAGGTTCGCCCCGCTGATTAAACTCCCAGTAGCTGAAACCTCAGGGCCAGTCAGACGAAGTAAAGGGAGAAGAAAAACTGTCCAAAGATAAGTACATATTACAGCAAGTGGAGGAGAAGAGATACAATTCAGTGGGGTAATAGATAAACTTCTTAACTTTCAGTCATTCCAGCAGAGCAGGGAAGAGTTGGTTGGCTCGGAGAAAGCAGAGCTCAGCAGCTCCTACAGACAGACTCTCTAACAGCAGCTTCTAGGCTGGAGAACACGATCAGAGAACATCTACAGGTCAGAACATGAGGATGAGGTGGACAATACAAAGTAATAAAAGCATCCCAATATTTTCCAGCATTCTGACAATGTCAAAAAAATCTATGTTTTTCTTTGTTCATAAATACTGTGTGAAATGTCAGACTGAGTCCATAATTTATTGTTTGAACTGTCAGTTTCACAAAGTAAACTCTACTGCTGTGTTCTGTATATATTTTATGTGTTATCTAAACACATATTTAACAGTGTATCTCTGAAGTCACTGACTTCCTCAACCTCACTGGGCTGTTCAGTAGCTGTCTTCACCTTCACAACAATCTGTAAATACGTAGAGTTGACTTCAAGAATGAAAGAAAATGATGTACTGAATAATCTGCACCACATGAAAGAAAAGTTGGATCATAAAGAAGGGACACATTTTAATGTGTCCTGACTCCCTTCCACTCCTGAGGATTGGTTTTCCAATCAGGAGTGATGCTGGGAATCCTCAAGGAATCATTTAGGATTCCTGTTCAGTAGCTGGACCTAACTGTGCAGTAGCACTAGAGTATTCATGATGGTGGCTGAGTAGGTCGTCCAGGAGGTCCACTCATCAAAGGGTTGGCAATTCGATCCCCTGTCCGCATGTCGACGTGTCCTTGGGCAAGACACAGAACCTGAGATCACCTAAAGTGCTCCTGATGGTCAGGTCAGCAGCTTGCATGGTGTGAATGAGAGGCAATAGTAGAGCTTTTTAAATAAAAGTGCTGTATAAATGCAGCTATTTGCCATTTCTGTTTACATTACTTCAATATTTCAATGGTTTCCACAGACATTCCAATGAAGGAACATACCAGGGGACTGACATGAGAACTGCTCACTGAATCATTCATCCTGCTAAAAATGTCTAAACACTCTTTAAACTTGCAGCTGAGCTCAGCTGTATGCATGCGAGCGGATGAATCCTCCCCCTCAGACAGCAGGGGATTTGGAGTGAAGGTAGGGTGCTGGAAGTGCACTCAGTTGAGGACAGTGATCTGTATGCTACTCTTATCTATAATTCATCTGCTGCCAGTGAGAAGTGAACTGTGGACTTAAGAACTTGTCTTTCATGCCTTTCAAATGTCTTTGTAATATATCTCTTCAGTCAGAGCGGCAAAACAAAAGGCCCAGCACATCATATAGGCAGGTATGTGGTAACACTGATGTCAGAACAGAAACACAGAGGACTCTGGACCGTTTCCACTGGAAGTGAAGTCAAACAGAGACGGGGTTATCTGTGCAACTGCAGGAGCACAAATGGCTGCTTTTGTGGAGTATGGTTTGTAGTCTTGGGGTTTTGCATGGATTACAGTGTTGTGCTCCAGCTTTAGCAGTGACATAGAGGGTGGAGCTCTTGAATCACAGTAATCCCCAAGGTTTGGAATCATGCACAGCCAAGAGGTGTGTATGTGGAAATAACAGGCACATCATCTGAATAATGACATCTGATTCATGGGTCCATACACCTGTAATTAAAGCACGTTATCTCGATGGTGCCTGCAGTGTATTGGACCTGTATATGCAAAGTAAGGGAGGAATGGTGGACTCAATAAACATCCTGTTCTTATGCCCCACTCATCAAATACTGACATTATGTGGTGACTCATACAAATACCCACGGTACCCGTTAGCTGCTGAAAGAGACGCACCAGGCTTTCAATGTAATATAAAGAGAAAGAAGTCTGTGTGTAGAGGATGGATGGGTCAAACAAAGAGGACTTTCACCCAGGAGACCGGGGTCCATGTTCCATGTAAAACCAAAATGTTATTAACAGTTTTAAGGTACATAATGTTACAAGTATCACATTACTTTCTTCTTGTGAGCTACTTCAGTGACGGCATGAGAAGAACGTCAAATAGTGTCTCATATTGCCATAAAAAGGTACCTTGGGGCATCAGTATCAGTCGCCGAGGGGCACTGGAAGCCATGACATGAATAAATGTCATTAATTTCTAAATCACTTTCTGCTTGGGTAGCTACTATTGAAAATATAATTATGATTTCCAGTTGTATTTTAAATTCAAATCCAAAGTGGCTTTATTGGCGCAACCATAATAAAGTACAGTATTGCCAAAGCACGTTGTACAAAAGAAAATAGCAATAACACATAATATGTAAAGTGATAAGGAAGAACACAAAACTGGACGTAACTTACAGATATCAACAATATGGAAATAATAACAATATTAAAATTAAGCAGTATCTGTGTGTGTAAAGAGTGGGGGTAGGGGGGTGGGGGTGTCATTCACTGTTCCTCAAAGTATGGCAAGTGAAGACATATTCTGCTGCTAACTTGCAGCTTTCTCTTTGTTCTCCAAAGAGTATTGGTAGTTTCTTTATATCAGTTAGTTGGTCAAGTTCGGGATATTTGTTTCCAAATTCGGGGAAATATTAAACTCGGATTGCCTGATTTTTTGTACACTTCTGTAAGACAGTGCAGTTCTGCTTCTATTTTTTCTTCTTTGCGCTTTGCATAGCTGGCAGAAGTTTTCCTCTTTGGCTATTTTTTGTATCTGAATGTCTTGATGGCCAGGCTATGGCCACTACTATTTATATTTATATTTACTATATATTGCTCCTGTATTTTATTTTATTCTCATCTTGTGCCATATGTTGTTAGTCTGTAACTCGTTGTGGTTGCAGGCTATCTTGAGAAGTGTACTCATTGGTTCTTTTTAAAGGAGCATTAAGTAAAAAGTAACTATTACCTTATTTGGTATCAAAAGCAATTAGTTACATTACTTATTATATCATCACTATATTATTTTAGTACCTTGTTGGTGGTCTTGTTGCTGAATTTTCAGCGGGAACTTTGAACCCCCTGCAGCTGAGGATTGTAGTCTGACCAGAAGCAACATCCAGATTCTCTTCATGCACTTTAGATTTAGATAGACTTCAAATAAATCCTCTCTTACAAACTCCAGGCCACTTCCACAGCTAAGTGACTCAATCAGTGCTGGAAATCAGCCATTGGTGAACTCTGCTGGGCTCACACGGAAAGCTTGAGAAGTAGAGGCTAGAGGGCGCAGGAGCACCACAGTCTCATTTTTTCTTCACATCTGGTTAACGGCATGATTCTAATCCATGAGCCTTTAGTGTTGATGGACAAGATGGGGCTCAGGGAGTGCAGCGATTGCCCACACAGTGTGCAGCCCTGAAAATAACCCAAGACAACAGGAGGGTGAAACCAGAGAAGGGAAACCAGTTTGAAGATCAACACAAATTAATATGAACATAAATAAGCGGTTAGGGATCTACTGGGCAGTTCAAGGAGCAGCATGGAGCTGGAATAATATTTGCCAAATGTCCAGTCTGGTCTCCTGGCCTGTGTTATTGCTTTCCATCACAGCGGGGAATGTGAGCATTCTGTGATTAGGTACACAGACATGGAGGCTGCACTGCTGCACAGGAATTTGGCACATTCAAGAGCAATGTTGAGAGACATCTGGGCAAAATGAGTCAGCTGCAAGGACGGTCTTATTCTGTCCTGTTTCGCCTGTCTGTTACGCTTCATTCACACTGTTGGTAAAACAATCTGCAGGAAATGTGTGGACAGTCAACAAGCTTGTTAGCTCAGAAAACTGGCCAATGTAGACTTTCTGCAGTCATTGGTCATCAACAGAAATGAACAATTTACACTTCTCTAATTCTGTACATACAAGGTTCTCTGATGGTGCACATACTGATGTGTAGCAGCTATAAAGTTTATAATCTTTTAGAAGTTTTTAAGATTATAGTGCTAGAAGAAAAGTCAAGGAATCAACTTATAAAAACCAAGAAAGTTATAAGAATCTCTTTTTTCATTAATCCGTGTATGCCTATCAACTTCATGGGAATCCATCCAGTTGTACACAAAGTTGTACACATTTCTGAGGCAAAAATGCCAATCTGCAGGTGATATTAGATTAAATGTCAAGGGATCACCAAAATCATTAGGATATATCATCTGGGAGCCATGAATGCACCAAATGTTGAACCTGTATATGTCAAGGTATTTCACTCGAGAATTACAAAGCTTGACCTGTAGTGGTGCTTTAGATGAAAAGTCAGATGATCACCAAGTCAGTAGGACACATCCTCAGGAACTATGAATTTCATGGCAGTCCATTGGAAAGTTGTTGAGATACTCAAAAACAAAGACCTGTCAACCTCATAATGTCATTAGAATGCATTCTCCAGGAACCATGTCTGTGCAGAATTTTGTGCCAAACCATCAGACAGCTGTAGAGACTTTTGTGGATTTGAAAGATTTGACCTGCTGGTGGTCCTGGATCACAAGAGACCTGCCATGGAATTTGGTGTATATAAGGACTCAGGGATTCAAGGAATTTATGATCATCATAAAGCACAGGGTTGTACAACAAAAGTAGAGTTATAGTTCCTTCATAATACACACAAAATACAGTACAAACGATTATTAAATTCAGAATGGAATAGGGTGAAAATATTAAACATTTTGAGTTTGCCTCATTTTGAATGTAAACAGCAGCAACAAAATGGTGATAATATGATCGACATCTTCACATTACAAGTTCAGCATCTGGGAATCATTGTCTATCAACTGTGACTGTGTTTGAGTAAGAAGAATCATCAGTGTAAAAACAAAATGTCCTCCTCCCTCATCTTACCAAAGTCTTGTGTATTGCGTCCTGCCAGCTCAGAGTGCAACAGGTGCCCCTCAGGTGCAACAGCCCAATTCAGAATGCTGGAGAGCAGGTCCCTCTGTATGGACACATCACTCTCTGGTTTCTTGCTGAGCCAGTCTGAGTCCCATTTCATCTGTTTAATTTTCCTCACCAGACATTATGAAAGAGCAGCCTTAAGTCCCAGCTGTAGCATGGCTCTTATCTGCCCATCTCTCTCCTTGGGTGGTTACCCATAGTGGTTATAACACCTTATGTATTTGCATATAACACAAAACATGATATTTATAAAAACCTACCAGTGCACTTTTGTTGCCTAAACCTACAAAAGTCCAAGATATCAGCTTCATAATAGTGCAAAAGAAGAAGTTCTGGGATCATCAAAGTCATTAGGATGCATCCTCTGGGAACCAAGTTTGAACAAAATTTTTGTCAGTCCATCAGGTAGATGAGAGGAAGTGAAAACTTGACCTCCTGGTGGTTCTAGTTTACCAGGTAATTGCTCTGATGAATTTGAACCTTGAATTGCCTTGTGTATGAATGGTGCTATACAAATAAAATTGCCTTGCCTTGCCTTGCCTTGGTTCAAATATTTATGGTCACCAGAGGATGGTGCTCAGTGACTTTAGTGATCCCTTGAATTTTCTTCCAGTGCCATCATCAGATCAAAAGTTTAATTTGTCCAGAATGAAAAAAAAAAAAAAGTTTAACATGGTTTATATCTGCTGAACATCTGTATGCATAAAAGTATATGATCATCTGGTGACCTTCAATGTCCAAGCCAAATTTCATGGCATTCCATCCCTTCAGTAGACCAGAAAATGTCAACCTCATGCTGGAGTCAGTAGGATCTATCCTCCAGGGACCACTGGACCACTACCTGTGAAAATGTCATGGATATCCATTGAACACCTATAGAGATATTTCAGTCTGGATCAACTGACCCACCCACACTGCCATCCCCAAAGTCCAGCTATCACTGGGGTTAAAAACATGACTGTTCATCATGTTCCACCTGGTGGGCATGGATTCCATACTACCATTGATTGAATGATTGATTGATTTGATTGACATACTTGTAATTGGTGCTCCCAAGACGTACCATTACACATGTGTCGGGAATGTCCCGAGGTGGCAGATCTGTGTGTTGATATATTTTGGCAAACACAATCTCTTACTGCCTGGGTCATATTCCTTTGCTTAATGATTGGTCTAATTTGGATCTGTCATTACAACTGTCATTTTGGTCTTGCAGTCATCGCCAAAAAGTAATTACTTCATGATGAAAGCCACTACATGAACAACATGTGCAAATGTGAAGGGCTGCTCTGATTTTTTGGAAACATTTTACAGCAAGTCTGCTGGGTGCCAGATCTAAACATACAGAACTTTGGAAGTCTATCAGTCAAGATGAGATCTCTTGTGTAGAATGGATATATGGTTCCTGGGAGGGAAGTGGGAAAGGGTTGTTGGGTTCATACCCAAGGATACATGCTTATTTTAATTGTAAGATTTTTAGTTTTTCTGTAAGTGTTTAGACATATACTGCATTCCACACATTCCTCTGCCCAGTTACAGCAGTAGGAAGTCTGGAAATAGTTTAATGGTAATCTGCCGCTAATTGAGGTGGTGCCTTCCAATCTTTCAAAAGCTTGTTTGTGAAAGATCGCTGAATCGATCATTGTCCTCATAGTTTAGTATTGTCACTTTATACTTCCTGTCTCCATATTTGAATGAGAAAATTCCCACCAAAATCAGTCTAAAGATAAATTAAAGCTGCAAGCAGCATTGGACAGGCCACCGCACCCCGGTGGTCCGATCCAACGACAAGCTACTGTAGCTTGTCTGTTGGTTCCTGCCATCCATGTTGATGTTACTTTGACACGTACCACCTACCTAAGCATTGTTGCAGACCATGTACACCCTTTCATGGAAACGGTATTCCCTGATGGCAGTGGCCTCTTTCAGCAGGATAATGCGCCCTGCCACAAAGCAAAAATGTTTCAGGAATGGTTTGAGGAACACAACAACGAGTTTGAGGTGTTGCCTTGGCCTCCAAATTCTCCAGATCTCAATCCAATCGAGCATCTGTGGGATGTGCTGGACAAACAAGTCTGATCCATGGAGGCCCCACCTCACAACTTACAGGACTTAAAGGATCTGCTGCTTACGTCTTGGTGCCAGATACCACAGCACACCTTCAGAGGTCTAGTGGAATCCATGCCTCGACGGGTCAGGGCTGTTTTGGCAGCAAAAGGGGGACCTACACAATATTAGGCAGGTGGTCATAATGTTATGCCTGATCGGAGTATTTAATGTGTATCGATTTTCGTGCATGTCGATGAAATGTGCCGCTGATGCTTGTGTTTAGAGGCCAAGATATTAACTTTATGAATTATTTTTCCATTTATTCCATCCTTCCTTCCATGTTTGTTTAGATTATTAGCAGCATTTAAGCACACTCAATTTTTTTTGTTAACTATGTTATTCACATCCAAACTTTAAGTAAACTGACAGAAACTTCACAAACTTGACAAACTTGATTGTCACCAGCATCACCACCTACAGTCCAAAAATATTTTTCAGAAGTAGTAGTATTGACAGGTATGTTCGCTAACTGGATATATATGTAGCTAATGTTTGCAGTTTGTCCAAACGGTAACACCTTATTTTCTGTAACTGTAATGGATTACAGTTACTCTAATGTAAGCTAATGTAAGCTAATGCTAAATTTATTTGAGTCAGCTGCAAAGTCTGACATGTTTTAAAACAAGAACATTGTGAAAGTGTATATGTAAAGTTCTTGCAGCTGTGTACATGATATAGCATTAATGCTAAAAGACTGAGGCTAAAGCTAGTTTACATGTCAGCAAACATTGGTCAGATGGTGAAATACAGCAGGTATATGATAGATGGAAGAAATACACTCATTAACTTGGGAAAAGGAAGCGCAGGGACTCGATTAGTGGAGTGGACTTTGAGATGCCCGACCAGCCAGATCATGATCGCAGAAGAGAGCCCGGAGCTAAACTAACCCAGCTAAGACCTGAGACAGTGAGAGATGCATTGTCGTCAACCCATTTGATTCTGCATCATCCCACATCCTCCTCCTCAAACCCCCACTGAACAAATGTAGATGCAGTGGGATCTAACAAGTTTGTCTGGTTACTGCAGCTAGTAAGCTAGCATTAGTTAGTTGGACATGCTAATGTTTGCAGTTTATGTTAGAGCAGATGAAGACAGAGTTTAATCCATTCACAACATGTGTGCACTTGTGTTTCACATTTGTGAAAGACTACATAAAAAAAACGCCACCATCCAGACTCATGAGGAGCAGAGTATCTCTCTTCTCTGAGCCCCCTGCACACCTACAACATGTAAAGAAATGGAAAGCTTGACAGCCTTAGTTACGGTTGCTAACCTATGATTGGTCACTTGCTGTTTGGAGGTGAGGCTTCACGAAGGGTCAAGTGAAACAGTGACAGGTTGTACAGACTAAACCCCCTATGGAGTCTAGACACTGGTGGCTGTAAAGGAGTGATTTGTGATGCTGATGTGGATGGATGTGATGTGGAGCAGGACTTCTGATGAGCACAATGGAACTGTTTTAAACTAAAAAGATGACTGAGTCATTGAGGTCGGCAAAATATGATTGGGGGCTGATTTAGGAACCGCTTTTTCTTTTCTTTCTTTTCTGTGGTCAGATTGAATAAGTTTTAAACCTTGTTAAACTCAGTGTGTTCAGCTGATATTCTGTGATCCAATTCCAAAAGTGCTAACCCGAGACCAACCCTCTATTTTGAAGTTTTAAGAATATCTTTGCTGAAGCAACATGCCTGTTTTAATTCCAGCTTGTTATAGGCATTATTGTGCACTTGACACTAAAAACAGGAACATCCTCCTATTTATATCTGCACAGATTTTGATTCTAAGCTTTGAGTTTCTTCTACCAGTGACTGGTGATTTTTTATAGTCTTATTGAACTGTTGCTCAGAGGTTATTCGCCTCGTTCTGCCCTTTCAGTTGACAGTCTGGTTAAACCATTGTAGCATTTTGTTCTCCATGTACAAAACAAACCCTTCATACAAAATAACATCTATTTTTAAAAAGCATGAAATACTGTTCAAAAACATCGAGTGTGTCATCATGTGTCCAAATGGCCCAGAAAACGTTTCCACACAGGCCGCTGAACAGTGACTGAACACAAGTTGCAGATATTAATGCTGGTTGCTGGTGAGTGTTGTAAGCTTCACTGTAAAAACAAAAAAGTTGAGAAAAGTCAAGGCAACTTATTACACTAGATCCCAACTCAAACTCTTAAGGTTTGAAAAAGTTTTACCGACTAATAATGTTTTGTTGAGATATTTTTTTTTCTTTAGACAAACTTGAATCCTTGAGTTTTAGAAGCCCCCAAAATTGTATTTGAAAAACTGTTGAGTAAACTCATTGAAGTGTAAGTAGATAGTGGATAATTAAATATGTGTGTGAACAATTCTTTTTTTTTAAGATTATTTTTTGGGGCTTTTTGCCTTTATTTGGATAGGATAGCTGAACACATGACAGGAAGGGGGCAGAGAGAGAGGGGACGACACGCAGCAAATGAGCTGCAGGCGGGAGTCAAACCTGCGGCCACTGCAAAAGACTGACAGTACATGGGGCGCACACCCTACCAACTGAGCTATAGGGGCACCCAACTGTAAACAATTCTTTAAACAAAAAGTAGATTTTGTTTCTAAAACTCAAAGATTCAATTTAATCTCAAGAGGAAAAGTAACTTATCTCAACTAAAGATGATAGCTAAGCAGAACTTTTGTTTAAGCTTAAATCAAAACTTAAGAGTAAGAGTTGGGCTCAAAACTCAAAAATCTGTTGCAGTAACTTGCCTTGAAATTTTGAGTTCTCTCTCTCTTTTTTTTTCTTCTTGAAAAAAAAATCGAAAATGTAAAGAAATCACTGATGCAAAAATAAATAATGGATAATTTAATATTTTCAATGTAATGTTGAAGCACCCAAATAGTGACAAATCAGGGTTATACTGTTTTTTTTTTTTTTTTTTTTTTTTTTTTTTGGTTTCAAGTTTATCTCAACTAAATATTATAGGTCAGCAAAACTTTTTTGTTTATTTTACAACTAAAACTTAAATATGTAGTGAAGTTTTCTCTTTTTTTTTTTTTAAACAGTATTGTTTGCTGTGTAGTCAACCCTTTGGTAACGTAGCATTTAGTTAGCTATTGTCAATCATGATGTCAAACCCACACGCAGGGGATTTTTTCCCCTCACACTTCATCCCAGCGCTCCCCAGCACCCTGCCAGCACACACACACACACACACACACATACACACACACACACAAAACGCTATATGGACCCAGGGCCTTAAGCTTGCTGTCCTGGCTGTGGCACAGCAAACTGATGGGATTAAACAGTGGTTTCGCCCCAGGCGAGCATTTTATATTTCCGGACAGACAGGATACACGTGGGATCCTGAAAATACCTCAGAAGAAACAACCTGCAGCTGAGTAACATGTAGGAAAAAATGTGGTTTGGATCATCTGGATAAGCTGTTGGCTTGCCAACAAGATATCTTGACCTGTGGTATTAGCTGTAGTGATGTCACTTTGTGCTCAGATGTCATCAATTACTTTGGTGAGAACAACGTTATAACTGAAAATAAGACCAAAGTTGTGATATACCAGATCTTATCCCGCCAATGTTGATATTTCATCCATACGACGATCAATACAAAAGAGGTGAAAAACATGAAAACATCACTACAGATACAATCACAGCCTCCTACTTGCTGTGTGAACATATTTTTTCTCCCATTTGATTTCCCTTGACATTCCTTTGTGTCTGCCTCC
Organism: Lutjanus argentimaculatus; assembly: GCA_034769285.1. Taxonomy (NCBI): domain Eukaryota; kingdom Metazoa; phylum Chordata; class Actinopteri; order Lutjaniformes; family Lutjanidae; genus Lutjanus; species Lutjanus argentimaculatus. The sequence continues at coordinate 1,291,188 of JAWZSL010000049.1, forward strand.
CTCTTTCCCTCCTCTCTCCACACCTCTCCCCTAATCACCAGCAGCCTCCCCATCTCCCCACACGGCCTGTTTTGATCCTGATATGCATTAGGTGATTTAGAGATTATTTCATGTCTAATGTGGCCTTTTATCAGACATCCTCCCCAGGCTGCTGTCAGCGCAGGCAGCCATAGATTCTTGGCTGCGCTTCAGTCGCAGACACAAACATCTCATCTCCCCTCACTACAGCACAAGCTTTCCATTAACATTAATCACATCCCAAATATGAAACAGATTAGTCAGCTTCAACCTGTCATGTTTCAGGTTGTTCAAGAGGATGACTTCAGTGGAGGTCGTATCAGATAGGTGACTGGGGCTGATCTCTGATTATACAAGAGGTGTTAATTTGCAGGTAAATGATGCTAAGGGGACCAGATGCCAAACATACATATTTGCATGAAAGTGCTACTTTGCAGGAGAGGAAAATATTCAGTGTGGATGAACTTGTATCAGAGATCAGAGATCAGTCAGAACTACATACAAGGAGTCTTGCTATAAAGAAAATCACACTCTGCTGCTAGAAGTCTAATTAGTGAGTGCTACTGCTGCTGTATCATGTGTTAGTTTTACAGGAATTATACTGAAATTGGAGTGAGATCTTAAAATGCCTTCAGCAGCTTCAGCATATGCCTTTTCCCTTAAGGCCAGCCAGTCTTTCATTCTGAAGCCAAATCTGCAAGACGCACTAGTTAAACCACACTGTAATCAGCTCAAAAACTTTCCACCAGAGCAGTGTGCATCTTTTTCTTTGCTCTCTTGTCTCTTTTTTTTGGAAATTCCACCCGTATCCACCAACTCCGGGACCGCAGAAAGTACAACAAACATCCCGACAGGAGAGCAGCGAGGATTGCGCATGTTCTTACTTTAAACACAGCCGTGGATGTCTTGGCTTCAACGTCGGCCAAGGAGCCTCGTGTTTCATCTTTAGGATGTACAGTGGAGCGGGGATGTGAACATGATCCTGGTGCCAAACCAAATAACCGCAGCACATGGCCTGCACAGAGAGACGGAGCGCAGAGGCAACTGGAAAAGACAGCTGTTGGTTTCTCTGGAGCGGCTTTTGCTTCAATGGCAGTTTCTCTTTAATCCAAGAATGGAGGTGTGGGTATATTATAAATGGTGTGTTGTGCTTGAAGCCAGGGCCGAGGACCGGGCTCCAGGCCAGTCCAAATACAGATGTTGGCCCCACAGAGTGATCCATTCAGCTGCAGACAGGGGCCCTGTAGGTGGTGAGCCTTTCCCAGGACTAACAAGGCAAATCGTGTCCAAGAAAGGTGTTATGAAAAACACTAGTGCTTTTACTTGATGAGCAAAGCAGAGAAAAATACAAACATAAATGCTGAGAAAGTCAGAATCCCGTATAAGTAAAAGCAGAATGCAATGCTATCCAAAAACTTTCTGACCTATATTCAATTGACTACAGTACAAAGACAAGATAATTAATGTTTAATCTCATGAACTTTAGCATTTTTTTGATACCTGCAACACATTTCAAAAAAGTTGGGTCAGGAACATGTTTACCGCTGAAATATATCATCTTTTTCAGTAAGCGTTTGGGAATTGAGGACATTAATTGTCAAAGTTTTGAAAGAGAAATTCTTTCCCATTTTGGCTTTTCATACAACTTCAGTTGCTCAACAGTCTGGGGCCTTTTGTTGTCAGAATTTGCATTTCATAATTCACCACACTGTGGGCTCTGTGGTAGAGCGGGGTCGTTCACTAATCAGAAGATTGGTGGTTTGATCCCCTGCTCCCTCGAGTCTGGCTGTAGAAGTATCCTTAGGCAAGATACTGAACCCCAAATAGTCCCTGAAAGCATAGCCCTCGGTGGGTGTGTGTGTGTGTGAGTAGTTAGTTTCTCAGGAGCAGAGGCAGCTTCTATCATTAGTTTACAATTGTGAATGGAAGTGGTTGGAAGACTAGAAGATTGCTACATGAATGCAGTTCATTTACCATTTACATTTTCAGTGGAGGACAGGTCTGGACTACAGGCAGGTTGGTTTAGTACCTGAACTCTTTTACTACAAAGCCATGCTGTTGGAAGACGTGCACAATGTGTCTTGACATTGTCTTGCTGACATAAGCAGGGACGTCCCCTGGATCATCATCATCTGGATGGCAGCATGTTACTCCAAAGCCTGTATGTACCTTTCAGTATTAATGAGGCCTTCTCAGATGTCCTTTTCCTCTTTAGCCTGGAGGGCACAGCATCATTTTCCCAAAACAATCTGAAATGTGGACTCACCAGAGAAGTCTGCAACATTTCTGGATGTTATTGATATATGGCTTTCACTTTGCATGGTAGAGTCTTAACTTGCGTTTGTAGATGCAGCAACAAACTGTGTTTACTGACAACGGTTTTCTGAAGTTTCCCGAGTCTGTGTGTATCCTTTATACCATCATGTTGATTTTTAATACATGCACCTGAGAGGCAAGACCAAGACATTCGATGTTGGTTTTTGGTAGTGGTGCAATGGATCGCAGTTGATCCGTGTGCCGTAGGATCGCCCTTCACGGTTCGGCACGCATGTGATCCGCGGACTACATGTGAGCATCATAATTTTACTGTCACTGTTACTTTTGTATAAGTTATAATACCTGAAATCTCAATGCAGAGTTGCAGTGAAAAGACAGGACAGATGCTGCTGTGTGCAGCGCATCTCTGTGAAGAGTGACTGTTTTAAAATCCGTCACGTCGTCTTGAGTGAAATCCAGACCATGACTTTTTTCACTGATGTAACTATGCTGTCGTCAAAGAAACGATCATAACACTGTGATAATTATTGAAACTTTGGTGATATCAGCTGTCTTAACTTCTACACAGCTCCTCTCTGATCACCGGTGCAGCTCTGTCTCGCCCTGTCTGTGACACAGTGTGTCTGTACTGATGGATTACCCGTAACTTCTAACCAATCAGATGTGCTGTAGGCGGGACATTGAGCCAGACTACAGAGCATAGTTGTGCATTATACTGTGTAGTGTATAAAGATGTAGTATATACATAGAACAGTACTGTATAAGTTTGAAGTTTTTAATATTATTACCATTATCATTACTATTATCATTATTATTACATTATATAACTATGGTGATAATTACACACAGACAGAGATCAAAGCCAAGTGCATTTTTAAAATTATTTAACCCTAATCCCACCATTTTTTTATTTTTTGCTGATCTGAAAAATTATCCGATCCATGACTCAAAACCATGATACGATCCGAACCATGAGTTTTTTGATCCGTTGCACCCCTAGTTTTTGGATTTCTTAAGATTTTCTGAATCATTTAAGGACCCTGTAAAGGGAAAAGTAGTTTTTCTTCTAAACACATTATATACATTAGAACATACTTCTCAGTTTTTCACATGTTTTTAGCAACTATGTTGTACTGTTAGTTAGTTAGACAGTTAAACTGATCACAATTTCTGTGTTCAGGATTTTTTGGGTGGACCTGAAACATGACACGGTGACGTGCTGGAGCCGTGGTCTTCCAACACTGTATAAGCCAAATGAACCGACACAGGAAGAGCACCAACCCTCTGGGGGTGTAATGATTTACTCATGCATCCAATGCATCGGACTTAAATGTGTAAGATATGAGTGCATCGGTTCAGATGGCGTGTATTGGTAAAAAGCTGAATGTGAATCAGAAAAAAATCCATGCAGCACTAGCCTATCGATACATATCATTGGGACATGATGTGCATGTTTCATTTTTGGCATCAAGGAACTGCAACTGTAACTTTCCTCCGTTTTCTCTCTCCTCCTGTCTCTATTTGCACCGCTCTCACTGGACGCTTGCTGCCGCGCTTACACAAAACAAGCGCTCCTTCCTCCCTCTCCTGTCTCTCCTCTCCATTTCCTCAAAACAGACAGTGAAAGAACTGACGCTGCACTGCGTCGCACCACCACACTTTCATGACACGCAAGTGTAGAATAAGTTTGGGTTTTATACTGTAAGAAAGATGATAAACACTGCTGCAAATCATTTATGTAAAACATGTCTGACAGCAGAGAACAGAGACACGAGTCTGACCCACAGAGACGTCATGTGACTGTGAGAGCAGGAAACATGGAGCATCACTGTTCAAACACACTAAAACCACAGCACTCTTCATATGAAACACAGCAGCAGATCATCTTACTGCAAAAATGCATTTTAAACTGTTTTATAGTTTGTTTGTTTGTAGATGATGTACTCCTTGCAACTGTGCATTGAGAAATGATGTTCTTAAACTGTTGGACTGTTTTGCCACACAGTTTTTCACAGAATGGTGAACCTCACCCCATCCTTGCTTGGGAATGACTGAGCCTTTTGAGGATCCTCCTTTAATACCCATTATGACACTGTTAACCTGTGGAATGCTCCAAACAGGTGTTTTTGCATTCCACAATTTTAACATTGTCATTTGTTCCCCCATCCCAACTTTTTTTTTTTTTTTTTTTGGAACATGTCGCCAACACCAAATTCAGAATGATTATATTAATTATCTTGTCTTTGTACTATATTCAATTAAATATAGGTTGAAAAGGATTCACAAATCAGTGTCCCAAGTTTTTGGAATCTGGTTTGTATAATAACAGTCAGGACTGCTTCAGGAACTTTTATAATTGCCGAGCAGCGTGATTTATCATGACAGAATGAATACATGAATGGGAACATGCTAAATATTTAAAAAGTGTTCCGTAACACTTCTTGTCATCCCTACAGCCTTTCCACAGTCAGGCACAGATAATGGCGTAAGTAGTGATTTATGATGCTTAAGAGCGCCTGATCAAGATTTATAAGTCAAGTGTGCATAAATTCTCCACTATAATCCATCAGGCAGACAAAGGAGAGGGCTGCAATAAAAGCCAAACTTCTTGGAGAGGAAGGAGAGATTTATCTGCTGCTCTAAGGGTTTACTCAAACAAGGACGCTTAATGTTGCAGCTACAGCACACACAGACAGCTGAGAGTATTAGGAGCCATAGGTTTATGCCAAAAGAAACTTTACAAGCTGTTCCTCTGGCTGAGAGTAAAAGCAGTAAACACATGCAGGAAAATCAATAGCCTTAAGGGTAATAATGCCGTTTTGGACATGTAAATGTCACAAGAAAGACGATTTAAAGCCTGCATTAGATTTGGGCCCATGCATCTGTTTTACACTGGCAAACATCACATTTATAGAAAAAATAACACCATTCTGGAGTTATGCACACAAAGCAATCCATTCCCATGATCCTTTTCCTGCAGGTTTACAGTAAAGATAGAGTTTCAAAAATGGCCTCTATTATCTAGTGTCTGAGATCATGGCCTTGACTTGCTGAGTTTTTTTAACGTCTTTTCATTAGTTTCCTCTCATCTGTCAAATGGCCTCTTAGCAAAGACGTCAGACAGACTGCTTGCTCTCAGGATGCCGTGACGTAAAGATGTGTTCCTGTAACAAGGACAGTTCTACAGGACATCGGTGCTTGTCTTGGACGCCAGATATGTTTGTCAGTGAAACAGAAACACGATTGACCTCAATGTTGGCCTTGGATAATGTCAACCCCTTTGCACCATAATTTGACCCCGAAATCACACCCCATACCTCAGTCAAATCAGAGTACCCATACAGTGTTCATTTGGGGACAGCACCCATACATCTGCCATGAAATCATATAAATATCAACGGTCTCACAGCAGTTTGTGAGATAGTTGCAAAATTAAAATTCATCTACTTATCCATCTAGATTTTTTTGTGTGAGTTTCAGACTTTTAGAGATATCAGCCATAGAGATGTCTGCCTTCTCTCCAATATAATGGGAGTAAATGGCACTCTCACATGCTTGTGTTGCTCAAAGCAACCAAAAATACAAAATTTTCAAACCAGTGTCTCTTTCCAGAAATCATGACCTGATTACTCAAGATAATCCACAGACCTTGTTTTGAGCAGTTTCATGTAGGAACCACTTTCTTTTTATTGGATTCTAAAGTAGTTCCAGTAGATTTCACTGCAGAGAGAAAGTAGTTTCTACATGAAACTGCACACAACAGAAAAAAGACATTGCTGTTGAGTTTTCAAAATGTATTTTTTGACACTTTGAGTACCACAGGACTAGTGCCATCTAGTTTCATTACATTGGAGAGAAGGCAGACACCTCTATGGTCAGTATCTCTAAACTCTAAACAGGCCTTTGGAAAAATATGTGTTTTTGATTTCTGGACTGTCCCTTTAATTTACGAGATTTGTGTAAAGGGACAGAAATTTTCCCTTTTTTGTGACACTCAGTATGCCTTCCAAACTAATGTATACACTGTGTTTCTCATTCCTTATAGTAATAAATATGTTTGTGTGTACCAGTGGTGGTGCAGCCAATCAACATCCTTGGAGGGTCTACTGGCAGCTACGGACGTGGTTTTAGGTGCACCAACAGTGAGAAGTGTCCATGGAAATGACTTGTATCGAACAAATGATGACGGCTCCTGAAGAGGTTAGCGTAGATACTATAGCATCAGTTATATCAGATAGCATCAGTTATATCAGAACTGAGAGTATATCCTCAAAGAACAGCACTGAAGGCTTTTATCAACGGAAAATATGTTTTCACTCTTTTTCTGGCCGGCTTCGGTTTTGGTTGAGTGACTAGATCTGATTTGTTAAAGTTAGCCCTTGTTAGATGAGACAAACGGTTCATCCAATCACCTGCCAAGTGTTGTTTGAAAGTGCCCTCCCTTTTCCTAACAGTTTCTACAGAGGGTTTCCCAGATGGTTCTTTGTAACAAACCATCTGGTGTGTCAGTAGGCTATATCAGCAACCGGCCACACTGGAAATCCGATATCATGCATTCATAGTTGCTATAAAGAGATATTGTAGGAGGTAAAACTTGCAAATGCACTGGCAATGATATAAATCAGGAGTGTCAAACTCAATTTCATCTTGGGCCACGTCAGCGTTAGGTTTGCCCTCAAAGGGCCAGTTGTAAATGTAAGACAATACAATTGTATCTATATCACATAATTGCCTCTGCATTTGATTAATATTGATTTTTATAACAATTATAATAAGCTCTAATAGCAAAAATCTAGGAAAAAATAATGGCCAGTTGACATTCAATTGTGCAACAATTATGTATTAAAAAAATGAAACAGACAAAGTTGTGTCTGTGAACAAACTTTAAAACTGTTTAAAATGAAGAGTTCTGTGGTTCTGATCAGTGTGTTTGAACAGTGATGCTCCGTGTTACCTGCTCTCACAGTCACATGACGTCTCTGTGGGTCAAACTCGTGTCTCTGTTCTCTGCTGTCAGACACGTTTTACATAAATGATTTGCAGCAGTGTTTACTCATCTTCTCTATAAAACTCCAAACTTGTTCTACACTTGCGCGTTATGAAAGTTTGGTGGTGCAACGCGGTACAATGTCACTTCTGTCGCTGTTTTCATCGCGATCTGCTCTGATGAAATGACGAGGAGACACAGGAGAGGGAGGAGGGGGCGCTGGTTTTGTGTGAGGAAATTTACAGTGGCAGCTCCTTGATGCCAAAAATGAAACATATGCGCGTCCTAATGAGATGCATCTAACTACTAAATGACTTCAGTATGTGTGTAAAAGGGATGCATTCTCAGACATGTAGTTATTGGACACCATACTTCTGTAATGCAGTTTAGGCTTGTATGATGCAAATTATATTTTTTGCAACTTCTCGCAGGCCCACATAAAATGAGATGGCGGGCTGGATTTTGCCCACGGGCCTTGAGTTTGACACGTAAATGAAATATAAATGAAGTATTGTCATTGAAAGTGATCCAGGGTTTTGCAGTTGTCCATTATCTACGTTTGGTGCTAGGGTTGTTTGGAATGGGTATAAACACTTTTGCCTTTAGATGAGGTTGGAAACATATACTTGTTAAAAGCTGTCTGCCTCATGCATTACATGGTATGTTGTCACGCTGAAGTACACACCAACAAAAAACCTCATAAATTACCATAAATTACTGTAGTTTCTAGGCCGTGCTTGCACATACTGTTGTTTGGAGGACAGTAATAGTGTTGTACATTGGTTCAATGCAACAAAAGCCAAGTTTAAGCAGGTTTGGAAGCAGAAATTTCTGCTAAAAGCTGTTTGGCAGCCCTCAGATGGGGGCTGCACCAAAGGTTAGGCCGTATCCTTGTTCTTGGCAATCCTGTCTAAGAAAAGAACGCACTTCCTGCCAATTGAACACACGGCCTTCAAATAAAGTTCAAATAAAATATCCTCCACTTGTGTTCAGTTTCTGTTAAGGGCCCTGTGTGGGTAAGTTTTCTGGGCACCAGAATAAGCCACCAGTAGATTTTTCCATCACAGAGGAAAACATATTGCCAGGTACACTTTTCAATATGAGCACTTTTCACTGTTTTGCTCCAGGGCACTTGGAGAGAATTAGAGACAAATGCTGGCACTGGAAAGCAGACCCCACATTGCTTTTCTTATGAGCTGAGCTTTTTTTTTCCTTTTCTGCCTGAAGGTGTCTTAAGATGGAAAATTGCATCCCTTCCCCTTATTTCACTATGATGACAAACAGTGAAAGCTTACACACACACACAGAACACTGACAGCACACACTCTTACTTTACACAGACTGTTGTGTCCCTCAGACTAACAGCGGTGGTTTGACCTTGCTGTGTTCAGTTGGAAGTGTGTGTCACATATAAGACTGCTGACTAATGTCTTTGGATAGATACAATAGAGGGAAGTGTGAACGATGTGCTCCATAAACACAGGGGCAGGGTGAAGTGCTGTGTCCTGAAACCTTTACATCATGTCTGTCAAAGGCTCCTGGGAGCACTACTCTGTGGTCACTGATGGTTATCAGGTCACATTTAAATGGTAAATGGACTGCATTTGTACAGCATCTTTCTAGTCTTCCGACCACTCAAAATGCTTTAAACTACATGTCAGCATTGACCCACTGATAAACAATCATACAGTAATGGCATGGTGCCAAACAGCTCATCAGGAGCTCACCTATGTAAACCCATTAACCCAAACACTCACACACACCATCACAGCCACCAGGAACCATCAACCTTCTGATTAGTGGATGACACATTTTACCCCCCAGAGTCATAGCTGACATCATAACTGTCTGCAAAGTCTAACCTGGCACAATAATTATTACGGTGAACCTCATTTCATCTATTAAGGATCATGTAAAGCAACAATAAATGTGTGTTCTGAGTTTGTCACGCCACAGAAACATTAACCACCCAACCAAATTAGAATGTTTCAAAAATTGCTAAGTATATATAATTAGGTCTAGACAGCATGAAAAAAAAATGCAGTTGTGGGCGTGTCCACTCTGCTGTCTCAGTGTCAAACACCACTTCGTCCTGAAAGTGACCTGATACATGGACGCTCCGTCTAGCGGCTTTATTGAACATGTCCAGACATGTTTGAGCCACCAGAGCCAGAGGACAGCGGCAGAATGTGTTTTTCTTTTGTTCCATGTTGGGTTGTTGGAACTGAAGTGAGCTGATATCAACTGCTGGGATGATGTGTAACTGACTGTTAGAAGCAGCTTTTCCACTGGCACTTTTGGCCACACCATGTCAAACGTGACACGCTGTGTCATGGTTTTGGGTTTTATTGGTCATTTCCTGTTTTATTTTGTAGTCTTGGTCCTCCCTCATGTGTCTTGTCTTTACTTCCTGTCTTTGTCCTTTTCCCACCCTTTTGATTGTCATTTGTTTCACCTGTTTGTCCACCTGTGCTTGATTAGTTCTCTGTGCATTTAGTCCCTGTGTTTCTCTGTTTCTTTGTCAGTTTGTTGTTGCCCCCAATGTGTCATCCTGTCTTTGTTGGACCTGGTTTTGCGTTTTGCTTTTGTGGACCTGCTCTTGTTTTCTTGGACCTTTTGCTTTTTGCCCTCATGGATTATTTTGTGTCTTGGTGTTAGTTCCTGATCCTGGTCAGTATTTTCTTTGGGTTTTTTGGAGTCTTGTCTGTGCCATCTGCATTCCAAGTCTGCTTTTGGGTCCACCTGCCTAGTTTTATTTTGACACACTTCTTAACACGGCGATTTGCATTTCCATCACCACTTTTATCTTGCCGAGCTGTGCCAAGTCGTGTCCGAAATGGACTTACTCTGGAGTGGGGCCAAAGCGAGCCAAACCTGCTGTGATGACCCCACCCCTTTCAAGTGAGTAGCCCCGTTGTAGCGGAGATACAACTCCCTGCTGTGACAGGCTGACGTGCCGAGTCAAACTGAGTAAAGCCAAGACAGCACATGTGTATGGAAAAATGGTCATAGTGTTGGGGGTCCATGGCACCTGCATGTCACCGAGCCATGTTTCAGGTCAGCCCAAAAAATCCTGAACACAGGAACTGTGAACATCTATCTACAGTATAGAATTCAGCACTATATAGTTTATAGTTTTGTGTCTTTTCACATGTTTTCAGCAACTATGTTCTAACATTCATAATGTGTTTAGAAGAAAAAAACCCTTTTTCCTTTAAACAGTCTAATATCCAGTCACAGGATTGAGTGATGTGTCACCTCCATACACCTAGGAGGTCCATACCTTACAAACAAACCTTACTTTGTTTGTTGGACAAACAACTTTCAGGCTGTAATAGTGAAGGGCTCACAAATATGATATACAGGTACAGAGTGAAAGTATAGCAATTAAGCTCAGTTTCCTCTAGGGCTGTTCCAATATCGATATCCGTATGGGGATTCCTCTGATACTGCCTAAAATACAGCATCAGTTATTGGCGAGTACACGAGTCTATGCACTGATCCAATGCCATGTAATTTATAAACCCTGAAATGGGACCTTGCCACTTCCCTGCGGTGTCACACAGGCCTCACAGAGATCAGCGGTTCATGTTCCTGTTCAGTCATGGTGAGCAATCACAATGTGTTTGTATTCAATCTATCACAACAGAAAAGCTGTCTGATTCTGAGCATTTACAACATGTGGACAAAAGTTATTGCTTCATCCAATACACAAGAATCAAAGTGGTGACTCATCTGGTTAGTTACACCATTATACACAGTCCAGTTTAATATTGCATGTGCTTATTATTGTGTAACAAGCTAATTAATCAGTAAAATACTTTACATTGTTAAGTGAAAAGATTTTTAATTCAAGTTGATAAATAAGAATCCAGATAAACCTCTTGTTACCATACTGATGAGGTAAACATCAGATCTCTTGAAATTTTTTAGTAACGGCAAATATAAATTTGTCTGTTTGGATATGGTTTGCTAATTAGCGCAAAATACAACATAGGCTATTATGGAAGATTTAAAGGACCAGTGTGTAGGATTAAGTGGCATCTTGTGGTGATTTTACAGATTGCAAACACCTGGTCTCCCCCTCCCCTTCCTGGCATTAAGGAGAAACTACAGGGGCCATGAAATTCCCCCCAAAAAATGTGGAAGGCCCTTTTCAGAGCCAGTGTTAATTTGTATATTCCACTTAGTCCTGCCCTACTGTGCTGTGATTGGCAGCTACCACTGAGCTGCAACTGGCTAGTTCTTGTTGTGTACGTGTGATTACGAGAGAGAATTTTTAATGTGCAAGGGAAATCAAAGAGCACATTTGTACTTAAATTATCCCACATTTTTTCCTTTCAGAGGTAGCAAACAAAAACAATGGCATCTAAAAAAACTGTCAGTATATTTAACAGTTTCATAATTAGGGGTATAAAACATTTGAGCAATTATTTCCTCTAGAAGGTTTTCTCTTCTGGCATGTGACATGTTTCTCAATGTATTTTTTAAGGTAATTATAATCTTTGTATTCACTGAACAAAATAATATGACTGAATACAAAAACAAAGTCTGATGACTTTATAAAAACATGCTCAACATCTTTTTATGTTAAACAAATTCTGTATCCAAACTCATTATGACCATGGAAATACAAGCTCTGGTTACAAACTGCTGCCAGTGTGATGAACGATATTCCAGTGTGTTTTATTTGATCTGATGCACACAAGACTGACATGGAGGAGTATGAATGTTTGTGACTCTTGCTATTTAGAGTCATTTGGTCAATTACTCATTTTTAATTCAAAGATGACAGTGTTGATTTCTTGATTATGACAAGTTGACATTAGTCAACACAATTACTATGTGCAAACAATAAAAGCATTTGACAGTGTAATAAAAGTTGATGACATCTTTATGACAAGTTCACTTTCCTTGAGATCAAGGAAAATATTCATGACATAATTATAATGCCAAAACCAACCACGTATGACATTTAATGTAATGTTAACACAGAGCACACAGCAATAATTAGGCCTGCTATGGTATATTTATGACAGATTATGTTGTTTTGATTGATGTCAGGTTGTCATAACAAAGACACTAACAGGTTATATAGTTTGGGTTAATGTCAAGGTCTTATAGCAAGAACATTTATAGGGTATGTTGTTTTGATTAATGTCAAGTTGTCATAAGAAAGGCATTTACAGTTATGTTGTTTTTGTTAAAGTCAAGTTGTCATAACAAAGACACTGGCAGGCTATCTCTTTTCATTATTGTCAAGTTGTCATAACAAAAACAGTGGCAGGTTATGTTGTTTTGGTTGAAGCAGTTGGTGACAGATTAACTGCCGGTTTACATGTCCCTTAATACAAGGACAAGGATGATATAGAGGGTAAATAGCTTTGGCTCTAATACAAATTAAATCAATAATTACTATAAATGTATCTACAAGGTGTCAATTTTCCATTGCGTGTACAGAAACCATGTTGTCTGTGTTTGCAGGTCACTCCCCTCCTTCCCCCCACAGCTGCTCAGGGAGACCAGCTGAGTTCACAGTGATTCTGGGTCCACTGCAGGATTCAGGTTCAGGGGATCCACGGGTTCTCTTGCTCCCCTGTGGTATAACAAGCGTCCAATGGTGCCTGCTTTCTCCCCGAGGAAAGACACAGAAACCTTGATCTGAAGGATGTGGAGGATATAGTATGCTGCAGCAGGCCTGTTGTGCCGGCACAGCGTTCATGAATTTAAATTTAGTTGGAGGTGTTCACTGGCTATACTGTCCGTGTGACTGAGGGAGAGGTGGTGGTGCTGGTCTCGTCAAGCTACAATAAGTGTCTTCCATTACTTTCAAATCTACATAACTAACTGACGACAGGAAATAACTTTGCATGCAACTGGATGTTTGCAACCATAGATATATATTTATATTGAAAGGTTGGCCGAGTGGCTTAAGCCCAAAAACTGAGACAGAATCCAGTGATTCAGTCCAGGTGTTTATTTATTTTAGTGGAAAACCAGCAAATACCGTACAAAAGTACAGTGCAGGCCTGGCAACAAATCAAAAAAATAAAAATAAGTGAGGGAGAAAAAAATACTTGCAAGGAAACAAACAAAAATACTAAATGCGAAACTGTGGAAAAACAAAGAAAAAACTCAGCTCTGCACTATAGGAAATGCCCCTTTACTTGCTTCTCATCACAATAACTTGGAACTTGCTTGAGGTAAAAGGTAAAGACCTGAGTCTTGAGTACTGGCTGGTCAAGCGTTAGCTGGAAAGTTTAAACTATGTTAGACTTGGCTTCAAATCGATATGCATTTTATTAAGGAGACATATTGTTAATGTTAAAGACCATCCAGGGTCTGATTCTGGCTCATATCACCAGTGAAAAGTGGAAATTGGGGTATTAGATTTTCACGATTTGTAGCTTGCTTGACCTGACTTGACTTGTCTTGTCTTGCTTGACTTACACCAGGTACTTGACTTGCTTGATTCTCACTGCAGTAATTTGAGACTTTCTCGTGACTTGCACATGTGTGAGTTACTCCCACCTCTGCATGACGCCCAGGTAAATATGCACAGGTCTAAGAATCTACTGCTCTATCCGCTGCCTTAATCAACCCTTGAGATTTCTTTTATTCAACGTTCTGGGCTTTAAAGTTGACATACTGACCACTGATGAACTGGTCCTTGCAGCTGGTTATACAACAGTGTTTAATGAATGTTAAAAGGAGGGAAATTGTAGGTGGAGTGCAGCAGGTGGGTGCCTGTCACGGTTTATAATAGCACCTGATTAATAGGAGCTTTTTGAACATTTCACAGCGTGAGTCTCAGGCCAGACTGATTAATAACATATGAATTCAAATGATTTCGGTGGCCTCAGAGGGGGGAAATAGCACTTCCTATAATCAGGGATATTAAGGTTATTATGTCTAAATCCTGTCCTTTTCACATTCGTCTTCAAATGATCTCTTTAATGGCCTCAGATACACTCTTTTACCCTTGGAGAAATGAATTATTGAGCAGTGGTGATTGCTTCAACTGTGTGATAACTGCAGGACGGCGTCACACCATTTCAGGCATATTTAACAGGTTGGGAGGTTTAAAGGATAATTCTGCTTTATTACAGCCGGGGTCTTGCTGGCATAAGTTTGGATACCAGTTCAGTTATGATAATATCACACTGAACAGGTTAATCAAACAGTCGAGTCTATCATAAGTGAGGAAAACACCAGAGGCAGGATAGAAAAAAAAAAAAAAAATCAATCAAATCCTGACAGTAGATAAAAAGTAAGTGAAAAGTTAAGAACACAAAATATATACATGTCTAGAAAATAGTATAGCAAAGAACCAAAAGGTAGGCTATTATAAAAAGGAAACAATCCAGAGAATAAATGATGAATAAATAAGTCAATAATAATAAGGAATAGATCAAATAAAAGGAAATGCAAACTAGATGTATAAATGAATACACAATATATAAATAGAATTAAAAGTTAGACTAAAAAGGCAGGTCTTTAGTTTGCTTTTAAAAATATCAATGCTCTCAGGCTGTTTTACAAACCTGGACCAGAGTAATAAAATGATGTCTCATGGTGGGTTTTTGTTCTAACTTTGGGGGATAATTAAAAGGCCACTACCAGGAGACCGAGGGTTCTGCATAAAAGCAAAACTGATGAATAGGTAAGATTAAAGGGATACGCCAACATTTTTTTTGTTTTCGTGTCTTGCCTCACTCCCGAGTCCATGACAAGCAGACAGACACCATTCTTTCAACTGTGTGTGCAGTAACAAGGGAGAGATGGGCAGAGCTCGCCCACCGCTAATTAGCATAGCTCAAACGCTGGGAGTCAATGGCGTTAGCCTGCCTCTGCCTACAGTCATCTGATAAACTCTTCAGCAACTCTAAATGGTCCAGTGTGCTTGTTGTGACTCGGTTTTTTTTTTGTTTTTTTTTTTTTTTACCGCATTATGTTACGTTATCTATTTTTAGACTAAGATTAACACTTCATGTAATTTTTGAAAGAAATACATATGAGACTAAACTGCAGGGCGCATGTGCAAACCACCGCAAACAAAACAACAAAACAAAGCCTCTGTTTACGAGTAGAAGATTGTTACTACGGATTATGGCCGACTTTGTAAGAGAGGACGAGGATGATTTCTTCGGGACCGACGAAGATCCACAACCGTACCTATTTGAACCAGAATATACGGAGGAGGAACTACATGTTGTGGAAGTTGAGCGTGCACGAAGAGAAGCTGAGACAGTCGAGCAGCCTGGGGCCGAGGAGAGAGTCAGAACCGGCATGGATTGGTGGTGTAGCTGTGGGGCTTGCCAACCTATACTGACAGAAAACGAGTGCTTCTGCTGTACTGAGTGGGAGTTGGTGCTGCCATCGATGGGGAGGCTTGATATATCTGGCGAAGAGGACAGTGCACAAAGATTTACCCTGTCTTATGCTTATTGTCGCAACCCCGTACAGCACACGTACGAGGAATCTTTGTAAAATTCTGATTTATAAATCTCTCTCTCAAAAAAAGTGTCACAGTGTCCTACAAACTCCTTCACCGATCTACTGCATGAGCTCTTCTTCGTCTTCTTCTTCTTCTTCTTCTTCTGCTTTCTTCCTCAGCTGTTTACTGGCGCGCATGCGCCCTGCGGTTTAGTTTCGTATGTATTTCTTTCAAAAATTACATAAAGTGCTAATCTTAGTCTAAAAATAGATAACGCAGACCATAACGCGGTTAAAAAAAAAAAAAAAAAAAAAAAAAAAAAAAGAGTCTCAACAAGCACACTGGACCGTTTAGAGTTGCTGAAGAGTTTATCTGATGACTGTAGGCAGAGGCAGGCTAACACCATTGACTCCCAGCGTTTGAGCTAAGCTAATTAGCGGTGGGCAAGCTCTGCCCTTCTCTCCCTTGTTATTGCACGCACAGTTGAAAGAATGGTCTGCTTGTCATGGACTCGGGAGTGAGGCAAGACACGAAAACAAAAAAAATGTTGGCATATCCCTTTAAGGCTGTTAAGAGTTTTATAAACCAATAAAAGGATCTTGAAATCAATTTTGAAACACACAGGAAGCCACTGCAGAGAGTTTAAAATTGGTGATACTGTGTCCTCTCTTTCTGAGTTTTGTAATAATTGTAATGACTGATGGGATGTGGCAATGTGGCAACATTACCGACATGAATTATGATGAGAAAAGAAACAAGAATCATGGCACACATTTCAGGTGTGATCACATTCAGTTTTACCAGCAAATGAGACGAATTTGATCAGCGGTTCCCTGCTGGTCTGGCGCAAAGGTCTGTATTTCTCCTGAAAAGAAAATACGCAATGACTGCACTTGCACAAAAATATACTGCATTAAATAAACGGAAAAAGAGAAAATCTTAATTTCATGTGGACAAACTCACTGTCAGCACTCCTTTATAAAAGGTTAGCCAGATAGCTTATGAGATTAATAAAATCCAATGTTTTCATGTGTCTGATAGCCTTGGATCTACCGTAACATACATATAATTACTCTCCTTCTACATTTCCTTCAAGTCTCTACATCATGACCCACACACAGGCTGACGTCACTAGAACTTGACCCGAAAAGTTGAGCCCAACAAGGCCCATGCCCAACAAAAGAGGGTCTGAAACTGACCGGAATCCATCCCTCGTTTGCATCGTTTCAGGTCAAACCCAATTACAGCCTGACATTTTTCTTGACAGGCTTGCCTCTATGTACCAAACAGTAGGAGCTGGCAGTGACAGGGACAATACACGGGGGAATTTGAATTGGCAATGACTAAATTGGGGAGAAAAATGAAAAAAAATAACTAAAAATAAAAATACTACTACTACTAATAAGAAGAAGAAGAATACAGCCCAAACCCGACATAAGCCCATGAAATATGTAAGAAATAAACCCATCAGGTCTCGCCGGATTCAGGCACAGATCTCAAGCTCTAAACTTAACAAATGTGAAGTTTTTTTTCTTTCCATCCATATACTCTATTATCTCACCTGCCTGGTCTGATCAGTAATGTGGGGGGCTGGAGTCTATTGTGGCACAACTTCTGCAGGATGCATCATCAATCTGTCACACTAACACACAGATAACCAACAATATGGGTCAGGTCTATCTCTTCTGTTCTTGTTCAACCAATGAAAAAAAAAAGAAAACATCTTAAACATCCTTAAAAGGACAGTTCACACCAAAATCAAAGATATATCTAGACTTTTATAGATCTAGGCTCTTTGGAGTGAGTTGCAGAGTTTTGGAGGTATCGGCCTTATGTCTGCCTTCTCTCCAGTATAATGGAACAAAATGGCACTCAGCTTGTGGTGCTCAAACCAGAAATAAAAATACATTTGAAAAATTGAAAACCGGTGTCTCTTTCCGGAAATCAAGACCAACTTACTCAAGACCTTGTTCTAAGCAGTTTCATGTAGGAACTACTTTCTGTCAAGTAGAAAGAAGTAGTTCTGGTTGATTGATTCTAAAGTAGCTCTGGTACAGGAAAGTGAAAAGTAGAGAGTTTTTTCAAACATGGGGGACAATCACCCTCCCTGCAACCCCCTTTTTCCACCATGGCAGAAGCCAGAAGAGCCTACTAGAAATTAAGTGGAATTACCCTTTAACTCATCACCTGAAGAGTAAAGTTCAATCTTTTCCTCCAGTATTTTCCTGTGAAGCTGCTGCTCACTTGACAAGCCCTCAGTTGAATCATCATAACAAACTTTTCGTTCTTCTGTCAAACCTGCTGCAGGCTGAATTTCAAAACACCGTCTTTGTTTTCTTGGCAACACGATTCTGGGGTTGAATGATTGATAAAAATGGCAGAGCGTGTGAGAACCAGCGCACTCTATGATGAATGAGACGTATGGAGACATTTGTTGTATCTGGGGCTTCAGCGCCTCTGATCCGTGTTGGTTCTCGGGATGATCACGCATGAAAGATGAAAGGAAATCAGCAGAGATGTGAATAATTCACAGAATCATCCGAGGTGAGGCTGATGAAGTCCTTGCTGTGCTTGAGTAGTTTGGTTTCTCTGCTGTTCAGCGTGTGAGAGGAGCAGCATTAGGCTCTGTGCAGAGCAGGAACAATAAATGCAGAATAAATGTGAAGATCAACAGATGTGGTGATGACTGCAGCGGAGAATACAGACCTGTCACTAGATGGAAGCATATTTTTCAGCATGGGTGCCTGCGAAGGACGGCCTTTGTGTGTGCAAGGGAAAACATTTATATAGTTGCTATGGAGACACTGAAGTTCAGCAACACGGGAAGCTGGCGTCAATGACATACTCTGACAGTGTGTAGATTATACTGTAGCCCAGCCATACAGCATACAAATATGATTTATGGCGGTGCCACAGCAATGCACAAATCAAAATAAAGCTTGAAAGAGTGATAACTGCTGTGTTTTATTGTTACTGGGTGACATTAAACAGATTTATTGTCAGTAAAGACTTATTGTAGTACATAAAGACACTGTAAAAGCACAGCAGAGCAGATATTACCAGCTTCTATAGGCGTTTGTCAAGTGGTAAATGAAGGGGGAAGAGCAGATTTCAATCTGTGAGTGGCATTAGCAACATGTTATCAGTGCGTTAGCTGCCATGCTGTCAAGCACAATGACTGTACAGTGTTTTAGTGTGAAAGGCAACCATAATCATAGATAGAATAAAAGATGTTATGCTTCAGCAATAAAAACAAATAGGAAAATGTCAGTGTGGAGTAAGCAGGATGACAGCAGTTAATGCCAGAAAGTGCAGCCATTGTTTTTCAAATATTATGAGAAAGGAATAAAAAAAGGCTCCTAGATTTATTCTTAAAATTTAATTGAAAAAATTCAGCCATCCACAAGATATTGTGAGGAAGAAGTCAAGGTAAAAAGATGGATAGACAATGGACTTTGGAACAGGAAACTACTGCTGTATGCCTCCTGTTTCCTAAGGACTGACCACAGAAGTGACATAGGACAAATGACTTCCTTAACTTTTTATTTTTATTTTTATTTTGCATAATGAAATATATGTATATATATATCCACTCTCTTCTGATTGGCTGAGAAAAAAAAATCCCTCTCTCCTCTGATTGGCTGAGAGAAAATCCCCCTGTCCTGTGACTGGCTGTTGGAGAAGCCCCCTCTGCTCTGACTGGCTGAGGGAAAATCCTCCTGTCCTCTGACTGGCTGACAGTAAATTCAGCTCTCCTCTGATTGTGAGAGAAAATCCGCCTGTCCTGTTATTCGTTGTTTTAAGAATCCCTCTGTGCTCTGATTGGCTGAGAGAAAATTACTATTTCCTCTGATTGGCTGTTGAAAATTCCCCTGTCCTGCTTGGCTGAGAGAAAATACCCCTTGCCCCTGATTGGCTGAGAGAAAATCCCTGTGTCCTCTGATTGGCTGAGAGAAAATCCCTCTCTCCTCTGACTGGCTGTTAGAAAAGCCCCCTATCCTCTGATTGGCTTAGAGAAAATCCCCCTGTCCTGTGATATATTATTAACAAATCTCTCTGTGCTCTGATTGGTTGAGGGAAATTCCCTCTTACCTCTGATTGGCTAAGGGAAAATCCCCCTGTCCTCTGATTGGGTGAGAGAAAAATCCCTCTCTCCTCTGATTGGCGGAGAGAAAATCCCCCTGTCCTGTGACTGGCTGTTGGAGAAGCCCCCTCTGCTCTGATTGGCTGAGGGGAAATCCCCCTGTCCTCTGACTGGCTGACAGTAAATTCAGCTCTCCTCTGATTGTGAGAGAAAATCCGCCTGTCCTGTTATTCGTTGTTTTAAGAATCCCTCTGTGCTCTGATTGGCTGAGAGAAAATTACTATTTCCTCTGATTGGCTGTTGAAAATTCCCCTGTCCTGCTTGGCTGAGAGAAAATACCCCTTGCCCCTGATTGGCTGAGAGAAAATCCCTGTGTCCTCTGATTGGCTGAGAGAAAATCCCTCTCTCCTCTGACTGGCTGTTAGAAAAGCCCCCTATCCTCTGATTGGCTGAGAGAAAATCCCCCTGTCCTGTGATATGTTATTAACAAATCTCCCTGTGCTCTGATTGGTTGAGGGAAATTCCCTCTTACCTCTGATTGGCT
The DNA here is from genome assembly GCA_034769285.1 of Lutjanus argentimaculatus. Lineage (NCBI taxonomy): Eukaryota > Metazoa > Chordata > Actinopteri > Lutjaniformes > Lutjanidae > Lutjanus > Lutjanus argentimaculatus. The sequence goes on from JAWZSL010000049.1 coordinate 1,311,535, forward strand.
AAGGGAAAATCCCCCTGTCCTCTGATTGGGTGAGAGAAAAATCCCTCTCTCCTCTGATTGGCGGAGAGAAAATCCCCCTGTCCTGTGACTGGCTGTTGGAGAAGCCCCCTCTGCTCTGATTGGCTGAGGGGAAATCCCCCTGTCCTCTGACTGGCTGACAGTAAATTCAGCTCTCCTCTGATTGTGAGAGAAAATCCGCCTGTCCTGTTATTCGTTGTTTTAAAAATCCCTCTGTGCTCTGATTGGCTGAGGGAAAATTACTATTTCCTCTGATTGGCTGTTGAAAATTCCCCTGTCCTCTGATTGGCTGAGAGAAAATACCCTTGCCCCTGATTGGCTGAGAGAAAATCCCTGTGTCCTCTGATTGGCTGAGAGAAAATCCCCTGTCCTTGATATGTTATTAACAAATCTCTCTGTGCTTGATTGGTTGAGGAAATTCCCTCTTACCTCTGATTGGCTAAGGGAAAATCCCCTGTCCACTGACTGGCTGTTAGAAAAGCCCCCTATCCTCTGATTGGCTGAGAGAAAATCCCCCTGTCCTGTGATATGTTATTAACAAAACTCTCTGTGCTCTGATTGGTTGAGGGAAATTCCCTCTTACCTCTGATTGGCTGAGGGAAAATCCCCTGTCCTCTGATTGGGTGAAGAAAAATCCCTCTCTCCTCTGATTGGCTGAGAGAAAATCCCCCTGTCCTGTGATATGTTATTAACAAATCTCTCTGTGCTCTGATTGGTTGAGGGAAATTCCCTCTTACCTCTGACTGGCTAAGGGAAAATCCCCTGTCCTCTGACTGGCTGTTAGAAAAGCCTCCTATCCTCTGATTGGCTGAGAGAAAATCCCCCTGTCCTGTGATATGTTATTAACAAATCTCTCTGTGCTCTGATTGGTTGAGGGAAATTCCCTCTTACCTCTGATTGGCTAAGGGAAAATCCCCCTGTCCTCTGATTGGGTGAGAGAAAAATCCCTCTCTCCTCTGATTGGCGGAGAGAAAATCCCCCTGTCCTGTGACTGGCTGTTGGAGAAGCCCCCTCTGCTCTGATTGGCTGAGGGAAAATCCCCCTGTCCTCTGACTGGCTGACAGTAAATTCAGCTCTCCTCTGATTGTGAGAGAAAATCTGCCTGTCCTGTTATTCATTGTTTTAAAAATCCCTCTTTGCTCTGATTGGCTGAGGGAAAATTACTATTTCCTCTGATTGGCTGTTGAAAATTCCCCTGTCCTCTGATTGGCTGAGAGAAAATACCCCTTGCCCCTGATTGGCTGAGAGAAAATCCCTGTGTCCTCTGATTGGCTGAGAGAAAATCCCCCTGTCCTGTGATATGTTATTAACAAATCTCTCTGTGCTCTGATTGGTTGAGGGAAATTCCCTCTTACCTCTGATTGGCTAAGGAAAATCCCCCTGTCCTCTGATTGGGTGAGAGAAAATTCTGCTCTCCTCTGACTAGCTGAGGGAAAATCCCTCTCATCTCTGACTGGCTGACAGTAAATTCACCTCTCCTCTAATTGGCTGACAGAGAATCCCCCTGTCCTGTGATTCGTTGTTTTAAAAATCCCTCTGTGCTCTGATTGGCTGAGGGAAAATCCCTCTTCCTTCTGATTGGCTGAGGGAAAATTACTATTTCCTCTGATGGCTGTTGAAAATTCCCCTGTCCTCTGATTGGCTGAGAGAAAATACCCTTGCCCCTGATTGGCTGAGAGAAAATCCCTGTGTCCTCTGATTGGCTGAGAGAAATCCCCCTGTCCTGTGATATGTTATTAACAAATCTCTCTGTGCTCTGATTGGTTGAGGGAAATTCCCTCTTCCTCTGATTGGCTAAGGGAAAAATCCCCTGTCCTCTGATTGGGTGAGAGAAAAATCCCTCTCTCCTCTGATTGGCTGAGAGAAAATCCCCCTGTCCTGTGATATGTTATTAACAAATCTCTCTGTGCTCTGATTGGTTGAGGGAAATTCCCTCTTACCTCTGATTGGCTAAGGGAAAATCCCCCTGTCCTCTAATTGGGTGAGAGAAAATTCTGCTCTCCTCTGACTAGCTGAGGGAAAATCCCTCTCATCTCTGACTGGCTGACAGTAAATTCACCTCTCCTCTAATTGGCTGACAGAGAATCCCCCTGTCCTGTGATTCGTTGTTTTAAAAATCCCTCTGTGCTCTGATTGGCTGAGGGAAAATCCCTCTTCCTTCTGATTGGCTGAGGGAAAATTACTATTTCCTCTGATTGGCTGAGGGAAATCACTCTATTGTCTCATTGCCCCCTATACCCTGATTGACTGGGAGTAAATCCACCTCTCCTCTGATTGGCTGTGAGAAAATCCTCCTCTCCTCTGACTGGCAGTATTGACTTCACCTAAAAGTGTTTTGTAAATAAAAACACATATTTGAAAAATATTAATGTCATAAATAGTAAGAATCTGGAGTCTCTGAAATAAAGGGGCACATGAAATGTGTGACTCTGATCAGTTTGCGGTCCTAACAAAATGTTTCTGGAGGATGGAGAGTAGTTGGAAAAGTACTTACCTCAACTATATTACAATTTGAAAGATAGGGATAAATCAGACTATAATAAGCACTTGAAATCACACGACCTATGTAATATAAAACCTTTAAATAAGTCAATGTTGGCTTTTGTTTTTTTGTGGGAGCTGATATGTCTTTAATTGATTGATTGAGGACAGCTGAAGTGAGGAAAGAAAAATGGATTGACACGCAGCAAAGGGCAACTGGTGGGAGTTGAACCCACAGCTGCTGAAGAGGACTAACAGCCTCCATTCATGGGGAGAACACTACCAGCTGAACTTCCAGACCACTGATTTTTGGTTTAAAGCGATATACCACTCCTAGATGATAATCCACTCAGTATGTACTCAAACCTATGCTGTATGATGAGGATGGGTGAAGATGTCAACTGTAGCATGTAAACATGACATTGATGTATTGCAAGACTTAGTATATCTCTTAATGGATGCACGTGTGAAAATATCACGAGATCTCTTGTGCATCTGGCAGTCTGAGAGGCTACAGTTGACATTTTGGCTAAAAACATGGGGTAAATGGTGTCTGTGTTGTGGTTAAATTTTAATGTCGCGGCTCATGGACACTTGGATTACACCACACAAGCAGGATGAAGACATTTTGTGTTTGTTTTGTGTTCTTTTTTTTACATTTTATACGTGGTCACCATTCACTGCGAGTGTACTGGATTTGGCTGCAACCCTGTTTTCTGATGAAACTCCAGGATTGTTTTGTGAACTGAAGATCTTCACCCATCTTCACATCAGCATAGGGGTGAGTACATATTGAGTGGATTATCGTTCTGGGGTGGAATATCGCTTTAACATAGAACTCATCCAGTCTCATGAGTGAAAGTTCTCTGTTTGTTCTCACTCTTTATACATTGCCTGACTTCCTCCTTTGCTGTTGTAATAATTACTACAACCACTACAGGTCACCCCTAACAATAATGTACACCGATCAGGCATAACATTATGACCACCTGCCTAAAATTGTGTAGGTCCCCCTTTTGCTGCCAAAAACAGCCCTGACCCGTTAAGGCATGGACTCCACTAGACCTCTGAAGGTGTGCTGTGGTATCTGGCATCAAGACGTAAGCAGCAGATCCTTTAAGTCCTGCAAGTTGTGAGGTGGGGCCTCCATGGATCGGACTTGTTTGTCCAGCACATCCCACAAATGTTCGATTGGATTGAGATCTGGGAATTTGGAGGCCAAGGCAACACCTCAAACTCATTGTTGTGTTCCTCAAACCATTCCTGAACCATTTTTGCTTTGTGGCAGGGCGCATTATCCTGCTGAAAGAGGCCACTGTCATCAGGGAATACTGTTTCCACGAAAGTACATGGTCTGCAACAGTGCTTAGGTAGGTGGTACATGTCAAAGTAACATCCACATGGATGGCAGGACCCAAGGTTTCCCAGCAGAACATTGCCCAAAGCATCACACTGTCTCCGCTGGCTCGCCTTCCTCCCATAGTGCATCCTGGTGCCATGTGTTCCCCTGGTAAGCGACGCACACAAAGAAAAGTGAATTCATCAGACCAGGCCACCTTCTTCCATTGCTCCGTGGTCCAGTTCTGATGCTCACGTGTCCATTGTTAGCGCTTTCAGTGGTGGACAGGAGTCAGCATGGGCACCCTGACTGGTCTGCAGCTATGCAGCCCCATACACAACAAACTGTGATGCACTGTGTATTCTGACACCTTTCTATCAGAACCAGCATTAACTTCTTCAGCAATTTGAGCTACAGTAGCTCGTCTGTTGGATCGACCACACGGGGCCAGCCTTCACTCCCCACGTGCATCAGTGAGCCTTGGCTGCCCATGACCCTGTCGCTGGTTCACCACTGTTCCTTCCTTGGACCACTTTTGATAGATACTGACCACTGCAGACCGGGAACACCCAACAAGAACTGCAGTTTTGGAGATGCTCTGACCCAGTCGTCCATCACAATTTGGCCCTTGTCAAAATCCTTACGCTTGCCCATTTTTCCTGCTTCTAACACATCAACTTTGAGGACAAAATGTTCATTTGCTGCCTAATATATCCCACCTGCTAACAGGTGCCATGATGATGGAAATAATCAGTGTTATTCACTTCACCTGTCAGTGGTCAGAATGTTATGCCTGTCGGTGTAAATATGGGTTGTAATAAGCTGCTTGCACAGCAGATCTATACGTTGTTATTCTGGTGAGGACGGGCTGCCATAAAGAAATAGTTATCTTTAATTGTAGTCATTTTTGCCTTTTTAACTAGTAACAGTTAAGAAAAACAAAAAAAAACAAAAAAAAAAAAAAATTTAGTTTAGCATGTTCACTGTCTCTGAACCTCAAATGTCAACCCGTTGGTAGTGGTAAATAAAGTGTCAACATATCACCAGAGGCATCAGGCCTCACTCACCAACATTTCATAAGTTTTTTCTTAAATTTGTTCATAAGAAAGGTCCTAAGAAAAGTCTTACTCAGATTCATGAAGGTGTTCTTAAGGATTGTTCGTACGTATCGTGTTCTTATAATGATGAATGCCATTCTTCTTCTAAGTGCCAGTTGTTCCTAATTAGCACAGGGAAATGCCCCACCAATACCCATATTATGACATGAGACTCCAGGGCCGTGAACACACACAGATCACACACAGACAAGTTGAGAGAGAAGTCAGGAATTCCAAAAGAGAATCTAAAGATGATGAAGCTCTGTCAGCAGTTTTAGAATCATAAGGTAAGCTGATTTTTAGGATAAACACAATTTGATATTACATTTTATCTAAAAGCTGTATAAAATTAAGAAAAAAAAAAAAAAAGAAAAAAAACCTGAGTGTAAAACCGAAAAGCAGGTGATTATTATTAGTGAATAAAAGTTACCTTCTTCAACATATCAAAAGTGGTACCAAAGTGCTTAGTTTCATTTAAAATGTAAACATTTGCTATTGGAGTATAAAGCAAATATTTCATAATTTAAAACCCCACTACCCTCACTACAATCATTTGATTTTTATCATCTATAAATGAACTCCCACTGATGCGTGCACCTGGGTCCTATTCAACTGCCCCATGTCTGATCTCTTCTGCCAGCCTAGACAAACCCAGAAATGAACACATATAAAATTATTACAACATTCACTGAATTCTGTGTGATATTTTTGGTGATGGGTTTCTTTCTTTAGATTAAGCTATAAATAATCACAATGTAAAGTCAAATTCATTATTTATTTTAAAACACTATAATGCTTTATAAAATATTTAAAATTACTTAAAGTATTTTTATAATTTAAATCCTCTAATATTATACAACTGTGGAATTGCTAAAAATATAATAACCAATTATTTTACACAAAGATGTAGGCACTAAAATATGCGCAAGTGTGCTCTTGAGTGTAGATTCTGTTCTTATCTTCAAACAAATCTCACATGAGAAAACAATGATTGCCAAAATATTCATTAACATTGCATAAGTGGGGTTTAAGAAGACATTTCTTCTTATTCTTGGTTGGTGAATGAGGCATATCAATACATCAACACAGCAGCTTGGTCAGTGCCCATGTGCTTCAAACTGTGATGCTGTAGGTACACAATTAGCATCATCTGTGGAGGTGTGCCTCTCACTCTGTTTTGACATGCTGTGACAGGTTATATAGTATAAAGAGTGTAAAGGGTAGGCTGAACCGACTAGCAGCACGCAGGCACAGAGCGATGTTTGGTAATGACTTTTATTATAACTCGGGCTGAACAGGAACTTGAGCCGGTGAAGCAACACAGGTAACATTTGTAACTCAGGCAATAAGTTGCAGCTCAGTCTCTGAAGTGTGATGATCCAAGCAGAATCCAGAAGTGGGGCTGTGAGCCCACGGACCTGAACAGTTCTGTTCAGCTTCAGACGACCGTACCGAGGTTGACAAGGCAGTGGATCTGGAACCAGACGAGCAGTCAGACGAGGCAGACGAGGGACAGGCAGAAGAAAGGTCGGGACCAGACGGAAGAGTCAGAACCAGGTGAGTAGTCAAACAGAGCAGATGAGCCAACAGGGGACGAGCAGGAGGTATGTCGAGGCCAGGTGCGGGATCGATGAGCCGACAAGTAAGTAAACAGAGCACGCTCACACAGGAACACGTGCGGCGTCTCACTGACAGTCTCTGAGCCACAGCCAACTACAGGTAAGCAGGGGGAAACACTCACACTGCAGTGTTGTCAAGTGGAAACGCTGAGCAACCACCGAAAAGCAGGAAACCAGAAGCAGAACTCGTGGTCGGGGATGGAGGGCTGGTGTGTTTACTGGGAGACAGATGAAGCAGGCAGAGTCGGCAACAGGGAATCAATCCAGAGATGACCGCTGGGAAGTCTTGCATGGGAATAACAATCTGGCGACAAGTGAGTGAACTGGAGAGGCTTATATAACGGGTTGATTGGCTTATGAGCTGCAACTGTGAGACCAGGTGACTGGAGAGGGGTGGACAGGTGGGAGTGGCAGGCAGGTGGAGTGAGGCAGAGGTGGGGTGAGTGGAAAACTTTTGAAGAGCAGAATGTAGACTGTGACAAAGAGTGAAAAGGTGTGTGTATGAAGGAGGTGAGATGGATGGATGTATGAAGTTTCTTTTTAACTAACACAGGATACCTGAATTACATGAGTTACATATTTAGGTTACATAATGCTACATAACATATGTTAACTTGTGTCATGTAAAATTATCCCAAACCCTGACCTCTTCCTAAACTTAACCAAGTATTTCTGTTGCCTAAAGTTAAGTAAAGTCATATAGTTATTACATTTATTATAGCACTTAAATTTTTGCCTGAAAAGTTGCGCCTGTTGAGCCCTGATACCAACAAAATTCTGTCCAAACCGACCTGAACCTGACCCTCATTAGTATATTTCAGCCTGAACCCGATTACAGCCCAACATTTTTCTTAATAAACTTCCCTTTACGCACCAAACAGTAGGAGTTTTCAGTGACAGGGACAGCAAATAAATAAATATAGTACAGGCCGAACCTGGCGTGAACCCTTGAAATATGTGAGAAATAAGGCCCAACCCGACACAAAGTTGTTGGGTCTAGTCGGATCGTGTCCTGTCGGGTTCAGGCACAGATCTCAGGCTCAATTTATTATTGCTAACCTGAGCCCTGCATGTACAAGACTGATGCTAGAGGGATAGCTACGTCATGTCAATGTTCAAAGATGTAAAGTCACTGATCATGCAGTTTGTTCACTTTTTTTATGTTAAGCGGTTGCATCACTGTTCAAATGCACTTCAGCACATCAGCAAGTCATTGCTCATGCAGTTCTGTCTTTATTTCAGTAGCTGTTAAGCTGTTATGTTCAGGTTAGTATAAACCAGGCTCATCTCTACAAGCACTGTACTTAATGGTATCAGCTCAGAAGCGTGTTCTTTGTGACAGGGTTAATACATCATGATTGTTTCTGTGGCCTTCACAGTCTTTTAACAGGCTTGGTAATATGGCTTTTCCCCTCCCTCTGGAACTCTCTCCCCAAACACATCAGTGGTGGCACCAATCTGTGTTCATGAAGTTACCTCATCTTTTTAGCACAGCTTTTCATATTTGATTTAATGTTCCCTGCTACCTATTGTGCTTTTATGGTGTTTACTTTATTATGTATTGTATAAAGTGTCCTTGTGTATCTTGAAAAGCATTCAGTACATAAAATATACTATCAGATCAGGTTTGGATGAGGTGCTGTAAACTAATTCCTTGTGTGTAGATGTCTGTAGTTGTAGTTTGATAGCTGTACGTTTGATGTTCCAGGCTGTGCTTCAGTTCCCTCCTCTGCTCCATCCAGCCCTGTAACAGTTGCTTCACACTGTCAGACTCCATATCTGTTTCCCCCCGTTCAAATATTTTGCAGTACGCTTTCAAAATGAGAGGGTACAGCTTTCATCTGACTTTGTCCAAATTACCATACCGTCAGTCTGCTTTACTTTCAGATGATTTCCACTTTATTGGACACAGTGTAATGGATTGTGATGGAAAAGATTAGAGAACACTTCTCACTGCTTCAGCAGTCTTAGACATCAGAGAAACACAGTTTGCTTCTCGGCCTACTCTGTTACTGCTGCTGACTGCTCAGAGTAACAAAAGAGAATGTTAAAGAATGAATGACACGTGGTGGTATAGGAGAGGAATAACATTGAATATCGCAATGTTTTGTTTCATGATTCTGTATTGATTATTTAAAAGACTATATGGTGATATTGTGATACATGCAAAGACTTGTGGAAGTGATTCATTTTGTGTTGTTTAAACTATGACTGCAACTATCGATTATTTTTATTATTCATTAATCTGTCGATCATTTTCTTATTAGTCAGTAAATTATTTGCTCCTTAAAATGTTGATCATTGTCGCCCAAAGTCCAAGTCAATGTCCTCAAATGTCTTGTGTTGTCCACAACCTAGAGATATTCAGTTTACTGTCATAGACTGCTGCAGAAACCAGAAAATATTCACATTTGACATTTGCTGTTATCTATCGTCACTCTTCTGACTGCACAAAAAAACTTTTTAAACTTAGAATTTATGCTTATGGTGGGGTTTTATTATACTATGTTTTCCTAAAATCAGATTTAAAAAAGCAGTATATCACCTTGCTTACAGTATCGCAATATATTGAATCATAACCCCTGTATCGTGATACATATCATATTGCCAGATTATTGTCAATACACAGCCCTGGTGGTAATATGTACAGAATTTATTGTTTTTAGTAAAGCGTTATTGTTTAGCCACACTAGAGGAAGAGCGTTAGGGATGACAATATATGTCATTTGATCCAGACTGAAATATTTCCACAACTACTGGATGCGTGGCCTTAAAATTCTCTATAAATGCATGTTTGTAAAGAGTAACTGTGATATATCAAGAGGAAACAAACAAACAATTTAAAGCGAGGAGACAGATCTCCTGGTTTGAGGAGTAAAAAGTGCGAGAGCGCGCAATATATGGAGAAAACAGGAGGTCTCCAAAACAACTTCATGTGGAAATAGTTTATTTTACATGAACGCCTGCAAAAAGTAATGCAATAAATGAACCGCAAATACCATGTAGATATGTAACTGTTTATGTTTTACACTGAAGCGCCTTGAAATGGGGTTCTATTTTATAATTTGTTATCATCATCATTATTATGCGCAAAATTACACACGGGTATTTCCAACGAGCTCTGACAGGAGCACACAGAGCTTTTTTCCTCTCCGGGTCGGGCCGGTCAGATATAATGTCTTGTATATTATTATATAGATCATAATTGTTTAATCCTTGTTTTTCTGAATGCTGATAAACATGCAGACACAAACACTCCAGCTGCTCCAACTGTCATGCTGACTCATCTGCTAAAAGCGATCTGACAGCTGTGATCATGTTCCGTGTGCAATTTGCAGGTCTGTTTAGATTTATTAGACGTTATAGTTACAATAATTCCCTTTTCCTCATTAGTTTGTTTAACTTTAAAGACGCGCACAGCTGTTCAACATAAATGAAGGTGTTCTGTGATTGTGATGTGTGTGCGCACCTCAGCCAAGCAAGGACACATGTACGTGCACGCTGCACGTGCACACTTTACTGCTGATAAAAAATATGTTCTAAGGACACTTTACTAATCCACACACCTGTATTCTACGGCTGATCAGCTTGTGCGAGCCGAGGCTGCCAGTACGAGCCTCCTGTAATAACAAAGCTATAAATAGTAGGATAGTAAAATCAATGATCACTCAAAGTTAACAGATAATTTCTTTATTTTTACTTCAGCATTTGTGCAATAGTATGTGCGCAATCCCACAAGGTTAGACTCAGCGCATACATGTCCTTTTTAATCAGCGCTTTGTGTTAATTAATAGGCTGTGTTGTGTTTTACAGATGCACAGCACCCATACACACATATCTGCTGCATGTTTTATGACAGTAAAGTGTCGGCCTACATTTTCTGAATATATTTAATATGTTCTGTGCATAAAAAGATAACTAAATAAAACATTTTTTTCCTGTTTCCCGTCATTGTATTTCCTGGGAAACAGGAAATGTTCTTGATTAGATTTCCCGGAAATCCCATTTCCTGGGATTAAACCCTAGTCGGGACTGTAGGAGACTTGGATTACACCACACGAGCAGTATGGAGGCTTCTTATGTTTTTTTTTTCCAGTTGTTATTTTGTAGGTCACCATTCACTTCTATTGTTTGGGAGATTCTGCAACACTGTTTTCCTGTGAAACTCCAGCAGTGTTTTGTGGACTAACAAAACCCAACCCTCAATCAGCATGAGCGTGAGTAGATAATGACTGAACTTTCATTTTTGGGTGAACTATCCCTGTAACACTTTTGTTGTGAGCATGTTAGCATGCTGACTAGGGCTGGGTATGGGTACTGATATCTTTAAGGCAGTGATTCCCAAAGTCAGGGCCATGAAGACCCTGCAGGTGGGGCCTGAAAGGTCATGAAAAATAAATAAATAAAACATTTTTAATTTTCAGTTTTATAATTTTGCAATCACCAAATATTTATGATTCATTTTTAAAAAGTAATCAGAATGAATAAAATAATGCATGTAATTCTTTATTTATCTGACCTAGTTTAACATGTGTTACATAGTGGTTGTTGACCCGTCACATGAACAGTAGAACTTATTTTATATCTCATCATTGGTACAATTAGTCTTGTGTGTAGATCAGAGTTGTGAGTAAAGAGTTTGGTGGGCCACAGAAGATTTTCAGATTCCAAATTAAGCTGTGGCATTCATAAGTTTGGGAATGGCTGCCTTTAAGGTATCGACTGAAATAACCCAGTGCCAGGTAGTACAGACTCTCCTTCATTCAAACATTACCTTTCTGTACTTCTGCAGCCAATCACCAAATCTGCATTTAATGGGATGTGTGACTGGACGACAGCTACAGTTAGCAGCTACATACAGTGGTGGTGAAGTTGAGTGTGGTGGGGTCATGGAGTTTGTAGTTCAGGTTGCTAAGATACCACCAAAACATTTGAAACTTTGGAAGTCAAAGGACGGTATCTGTTGGTATTGGTATCACTTTAAGGGTACTGGTATTGGTACTGGTGTCATAATTTTTTAAACGATACCCAGCCCTAAAGCTGACATTAGCTTTTAGCTCAAAGCACACTGTACAGCCTCACAAAACCTCTTGTGACAAACAAACAGAGTTGTAGCTTTTTTTTTGTTGCCACTAATCAAAAGGCGGCAGTTTGAGCCCTGGCTCCTCTGGTCTGGTCTGTCCAGAGTGTAAGTGTGTGTATGAATGGGTGAGAACTGAATCATTGTGAGGTGCTTTGGATACAGAGTGCTGTATTGCCCCTGATGAAATTATTGAGTGTGGTCTAGACCTACTCTATTTGTAAAGTGTCTTGAGACAACTTTGTTGTGAATTGGCGCTATATAAATAAAATTGATTGATTGATTGATTGATGAGCAGGTTGGCGCGTGGGTGAATACTGACATGTGTAAAGGGTTTGAGTGGTTGCTTTTTTTGTTTTGTTCCTCTGCAAAGCAAAGAAATTCTTGTGTGGATACCAAAAGATGTTTTGATTTCACAATTTTACAGAAGAAATGGCGTTATTTGAAAAAAATGCAAGAGTGCCAATATTCTCAGCCAACTGTATAATCTCAACTTTGAGAAATAATATTACTTTTGAACTGATAGGGGCCATGAATTTTAACCAGCAATGGCAATTTAGGGCGGATTTACACTGGCCTTATTTAGTCCAGTTGAACTGAACCCTGGAGCGTTTATATTAATGTGGGTGTGAATGTTGGACTCGAACTATGGTGTAAACCAAAGAAGTAAACTCTCATTTCTGGTGTGAACACTATTCAAACCAATCACAGAAGTGTAACACTGAATATATCCAGTGTGCGATTTGTGAAAACACAGAGGAGAGACGTCTATCTAAACAAAATTTTAACAGTGACAATATAGGTATAGGCGTATTAATGTTTTCTTTGCATTTTTCGGCACAAAAAATTCTTTATTGTCATTTCATACTGGTTTTCAGTTTTGATAGCTGGTGAATGTCCATACTAAGCTAGTTATTATTTGTTGGATCCACTCAGGAGCACCCATACCCATCAAGCTATAAACACCATTTCAGTGTCTCGCCTACATCCAGCCCCGATTTAGTCCAACTATGTGCGACCCATTTCTAGCCAAAATGGTCTTGAAATTGGTCTGTTTTTGCCCACACAGCTTGTGAGATGCAGGCTTGGGGAGAAACAGATTACATGTAACATTACAGTTACAGATAAAAAAGATGTAATCAGATTACAGATACATTCAGTGAAAAGTGGGGATTATTAGTTTTAAAATGAAGAACAATATACTACCATCCACAGTGCACACACAGCTGTCAATTCATTATCATGGCCTCTAATGAAAAAATGCTTCACTGGGTGGAAATTTCAAGATTTTTTTTATTTAAAACAATCACTCAGTTGCACACAACAAAGGAAGAAACAGCTGGACAAACTAATAAACACAACAACACACAAAAAAAAACTTGCAACTATTAATATATTTTTAATCGACTATTAAATTAATCTGTATCTATTTTGATAATTGATTATTTTGAGTCATCTTATAAGAAAAAAATTCCAAAGTCTCTGATTTCAGCTCCTTAAATGTGAATATTTTCTGGTTTCTTTCCTCTTACCTGACAGTAAACTAAATATCAAAAAAGACATCTGAGGAGCTTTTTTTCACTCTTTTCTAACATTTCACAAATCAACCCAATAATTAACTGAGAAAATAATAGACCAGTTAATCAATAATGAATATAGTCATTAGTTGCAGCCCTAAAACCACTATATTAGGCTAAACAATTTTACCTGTATTATTAATTAATTAATTAATAATACTTTAATTATTAATTATTAATTAATTTTATACTATATTATTTTATAAGTTACCTCACTTTAATATTATGATACTTGGATTACATCAGTGATTACATTTTTCAACAAGTAATTAGTAATTGTATTGGAATATATTTTTAAAGTAACCCTCCCACTTCTGGTGAGATGTGTGATATATAAACTGTGATTAATATCTCAGTGAGCACCAACCAAGAGTCAATGTAGATTTCTAGTTGCAGACCGGTAAATATTTTTTCTGAACGTCCGACCTCTTTTCACCCTCTTTTTAACAAGCTACATCAACATGTCATATAACACAAATTTGTTTAATCATTCTAATACTTTGTTCAGTTATAGGTTGAAAGAGAGACCATATTGATTAGTATGAAGATATTTCTCTGAAGTCATATTTCACTGGTAGGGGAAATGAGTCAGGGTAAGATGTATTTGGATAAGTGAGTTAAACACAGGACTTTGATCTAGGCAGCAGGGTTCCAAGTCCTGTGTATGGCATTTTAATTTATGTTTTGCTGAGAAATTTGTAAGTTGTTTCTTAGTGAGTGTCCAAACTGATGATAGGCTGTTATTTACACATTGTGGAGAATGAAAAAAGTCACTGAGATATATGTAGTCTTTCAATGGACTGACATTTTATAACTGAAGTTCAGGACCACACTACTCTGTCAACCTCAGTCACCTGCACCAAGCTAATTAAACCACTTGTGGCTCCTACAAACTCAAATAACCAAACTCATCTGCCCCAGGTTCACTCCACAGGGAGTTCACTCGCCAACCCCCTGTCCACTTGGGTCTCTGCCAGGTGCTCCAATTTCCTCTCAAAGACAAGCATATTAGGGACAACACTTAAGTAATTCTTCTGTCTTTTATAGAAACCTTGGGGAATTAAGCACTAAAGCTCATGGAGACATACTCCCACCGTGAGTCTTGCCCCTCAGGTTCCTAGCTCTGCAGCTCGATGAAATTTGGACTCACAACTAAGTGAGACGGTTCTCCTTATATCATCCAGATTAACACCAACATGAACAGAACCTGATGGTGCTCCATGGTGAACGATATCCAGGTAGAACTTGGGCCATCTGTTGTCTTTTACTGTTACCAATAATCCAACCATGTTTCCACCACATGACTTGTTTTTACTATTTCTGGACTGTTTGAGTTTTGCCGTTATGAACGCCAACTGAACCAGTTGTGAAACTGAAACAACGTATATTCCTCATATTAGTTTGTTTCAGGAACTGGACCCTTTACTTTTGAGACTTCACCTCTGGTTAAAAATATAAGACTTCTAAAGGCTGAGAAGGTTCATCTGTTCATTCAATCCTCTCAATCTATCCATGATTCAAAGAAAGAAAACGTGCATGACATGATGGATCTGAATCTTCAGAGTGGGAGTGACTGAAAGTACGGCTGTAAACATTTCTGCCCGTCCAGTCATTTACATAATCTTTTATTTAAATAGATTCTCTTTAAGACCATCATCTGTCATGAAAATATGAAGATTTTAGCGCAGAGAAGATGAAAACAGATGAATGAACAGGAAATAATGCCGCTGCTGCCGCTCACAATAAATTCAGTCTGCTTACTGTCAGAGTGTTCTGTCCATTTTTCTCCTGTCTGTTCTGCGTAAGTGCTTCTTTTATTATCCTTTAACTCACTGTATGGAATAGGCTTTAGAATTTCAAAGCAATAGAGAAATATGAAAAAACGTGACGACAGTTGTGTAGATGTAGTTTTCCAAGCATGTAATTTATTCTGCTACACAAATCCATACATAAATCCAAATTATTGTCAGACATATTCTCACACTGTGGGTCTAAACCATGACATCACAGCTTTAGGCTGTATATGATTTTTTTTTTCTGTATTTATGACAATGTACTGGTTACAGTTTCCATCCATTATTCATACAGAGTAGTGGCAGCATGGGTCATGTTTCCTACAGGACATTTACAGACAGCTCTACAGTCTGCAGCTGTGACTGACAGCTCCACAGCTGGATGACAAACCAGACTGTTATTGAAAAGTGGAGCAAGAGAGAGAGAGAGGGGAGAGGGTGGATATTTATTAAATTCATAATCTATTCATCGGTTTGAGTAATTTTTCAAGAAAATAAGTAAAAAATTCTATGATTTCAGCTTCTTAAATATGAATATTTTCTGGTTTCTTTACTACGTTATGACTGTAGACTGAATATCTTTGAGTTTTGGACAAAACAAGACATTTGAGGACATCATCTTGGACTTTGGGAACATTTTTCACCATTTTCTGACATTTTATGGACCAAACAACTAATGGATTAATCGAGAAAATAACTGACAGATTAATCGATGATGAAAATAACCATTAGTTGCTGGCCTTTTCATCATATTCACAGCTCATATTTACCACAAGTTCTTCCTAAGTCACTGTGGTATGCTCATGTACAGACCGGTCACTGTGATAAATGCAGCCCACTCTAATTATTTACTTGTCAATATTAGTTAAGTGAAGTTGAGTTTTAATTATATAGCACATTTCATGCACAGGACAACACATTGGGCCTCATGCAGGAACATTTTCATAGTCTTATCTTTTATCTGTTTGAGTGTGCCATGTCAGATTCAGCGAATGCTATGGAATTTGAGGACTGTGTAACTGATCCGCCTGTGGGTGTCTGAGTGTACGTGCATGAGAATCATAAAATAGCATCATTAAAAGCCCTTCAAAAGGATATTCCACCCCTACATGATCATCCACTCAATATGTACTCACCCCTTTGCTGATGTGAGAATGGGTGAAGATCTTCAGTTCACAAAACAATCCTGGAGTTTCATCAGAAAACAGGGTTGCAGCCAAATCCGGATCCAAATCCATTAGGCAGTGAATGGTGACCATGGATAAAATGTAAAAAAAAAAAAGACACAAAACAAACACAAAATGTCTCCATCCTGCTCATGTGGTGTAATCCAAGTGTCCGTGACCCGCGGCATTAAAATTTAACCACAAAAGACACCATTTACACCATGTTTTTAGCCGAAACGTCAACTGTAGCATGTAGCAGGTAGCATGTAGACATGCTGTCAATCTCGCGATATTTTCACACGTGCATCCATTAAGAGATATACGAAGTCTTGCGATACATCGACGCCATGTTTACATGCTACCTGGGAGGCTACAGTTGACATTTTGGCTAAAAACATGGTGTAAATGGTGTCTTTTGTGGTTAAATTTTAATGTTGCGGCTCGCAGACGCTTGGATTACACCACACGAGCAGGATGGAGACATTCTGTGTTTGTTTTGTGTTCTTTTTTTT
Source organism: Lutjanus argentimaculatus (assembly GCA_034769285.1). Taxonomy (NCBI): domain Eukaryota; kingdom Metazoa; phylum Chordata; class Actinopteri; order Lutjaniformes; family Lutjanidae; genus Lutjanus; species Lutjanus argentimaculatus. The sequence goes on from JAWZSL010000049.1 coordinate 1,328,217, forward strand.
ACATTTTATCCGTGGTCTCCATTCACTGCCATTAGTTGCAACCCTGTTTTCTGCTGAAACTCCAGGATCACATCGGCATAGGGGTGAGTACATATTGAGTGGACTATTATTCTGCGGTGGAATATCACTTTAATACCACATAAGGCTACACTTACTGCCCGATATGTCAGGAAGTGTTTGTTCATGAAAATGGCAAGGAGTTAAAGGAAGAACTTCATGAGGTCAGAGACTGAAGTCCTCATTTTCAATGGAAATAAAAGGGAAATGGAAACGCCCACTCAGTCATTACAAAAAGTGTTGGAGGTTACAGCACTGATGCCCTCCGTCCTCTCCTCACAAAGGATAGGAGTCCGACCTTCATAGTCTCAGCTGGGAGATGCATATGAGCAGTGACGCTGCAACTTTCATAAGCTTTTAGCTGTTATTGTTTAAAAAACAGTATAATCTCACAAAAATGTCAAGAAAGAAAATATTCTTGCACCAGTTATTCATAATAAACCGTACACCTTCTGAATTCAAGTTTCTCTCTTTTACAGAACTAAGATGAGCTCGTCCATAAAACACACTTCAAACTCTACAGAAACAAAATAAAACTCACCAAAAAGTCTTTGTCAGTCTCTCCACTCTTCACCAGCTCTGGTTTGGTTGAAAATAAATCCTTAATCCACTGCATTAGATGTGAAAATATTGTGGTTCCCAACCTCCCTCCTACTCTTTTCTGCCTCATATCCCTCCTGTCCAACTCCAGTTCTAAAGAGCTGACCTAGCATACATGTTTTTGATGGTGGGGGCAAGCACTTACCTTGCAAGGCAGCCAGATTCGTGAGATCACAAGATCACGCAAGAATCCATCTTGCCAGGCTCCGAGTTATCCGTTTGTGTCCGCAGCCAATCAGTGTCCTAGGAGGGACTACTGGCAGCTACAGGCATGATTTCAGGTGTGACAGCAGCGAGAAGCGTCCATGGAAGTGACAATGGTTCATCCAATCATATGTGAACTGTTTTTTGAAAGTGCCTGCCCTTTTTCAAACAGTTTTTAAGGACAACTTCCCAGAGAACATGCAAACTCCACACAGAAAGTCCTGCCTGAACTGGGTTTCCAACCAAGAACCTTCTAGCTGTGAGGTGAAAGTGCTAAACACTGCACCACTGTGCTGTATTTGCCCCACACCAATATGTAGGTATAACCTACATGTATTATACAGAAATCTCAGTATACAGTGAACAATTATTCCCTGAATTTTCACGGGTGAGACAGGTACTCATGTGCAAAAAATCTGAATTGCTATTCTCTAACAGTGAGTACAGAAGCCTAACTGACTAAACCAGCCTCACATGAGATGGAGACCTTGGGGAGAAATGAGGGATGTGAAAGAATTAGGATTGTGTAATACTTTGGGAAAATTCATGACACTTTTGCTGTCTGCTGCTTCGGGTTGCTTTCTTGTGTGTTGATGCTAACTGCCACTGCATTAATCAAATACATCCTGCTCTAAAAAGCACACTTTTTAATATTTCATATTTATTTTTTCAGAAGCTTCATAAAGTAAAAACTAAATCAAACAGATTTTTATCTCTTGGCTGCATATTTCACCTCTGCTGTGCTGATCTCTTTATCTCCATTTTAATTTTAAGAGACTGAATGTTACTGTACATACAGTTATAACTCATAATGAAACACGGTCATCAAACATGTGGTGACTCTTTGCTCTCATGTGGAAATCCATTCATCATTCTATATTCACCAGGGGAGCTAATGTCAGGGAGGCCCAATTTGGCTATTGATTTATGCACTGCATGCTTAATGAATGATCTAACCTTGGCAACATATTGGAACAGGCTCAATCAGCTCCATGCCAGAGAGGGTGAATAATGCATTAACAGCTGATCAAAACAAACAGTGCTAAAAACCCACCGTGAATAAATGATCACAACCACAGAGGTCGGGACCTTTGTTTCATTAGTGCAATCGCAGATGGTTAAATTTGCTACGCGCCTTGAAGGACCAATGGGAGCTCCAGATAGCATCAGCAACATCCAGCAAACATTAACTGTGGAGTTTAGTTTACATTGAGCTTTATCTTCACTGCCTTGCCCAGCAGCAAATGAGCAGCCAAACTTTCTGAATGATATGCAGTTTTCCTTCGGTATGTGTGAATATTCCTGATATATTTTACAACACAACGCATAAGAACTGCAGTGTGTGTGTGTGCACAGTGGGTGTGGATTAAAAAATAAGAGAAAAGAAAAAAGTGTGCTGGTGGCTGTGCTCAGGGCAGACAAGATTTGGCAATCAGAACAAAGGGATTAAAGTTTAGCAGCAAAGTTGTCTAGTGGCAGTAAATATACAGTTTGCTCATGAAAACACTGCAGAAAAGTTCAATAAATACCTATGTCTTACTTAGCAGCTGCTGGGTGAAGTAAAAGGACAATCTATGGGTTTAAACCCAGGGGAGAGAGGTGATCCCAGGCTGTGGAGCACACTCTGCTTCACCTGCATTACAAAATGTGGATAAAATACATTTTCAGTTGAGTTTTTTTTACTGGGCACCATCTTCACATTTATGTGCTTATTGTCCAGAAGATAGACTTGAAGTCTAAACAAAGGCTTCAGCTTGCGTTTACACCAGTCAGTCATAGCTAGGACGCAAGATGCACGGACCTGGTGCAGACAGCTGCACTGATAAAAATGAGAGCATTTCTGTTGGGTGAGACACACAAGTGAAAAATGCATCTGACTCGGTTGTGGTTGAGACAGGACTCAGTCAGCAGTCAGCTTGACTGAATCGGGTTGTGGGGTTTTATACAGTATAGTGTTAGTGGGTCATGGCTCCATTGTCTCACCAATCCATATTTTAGGTCTGCCCAAAAAATTCTTCCACAGATATTGTATATAAAGGTCTAACTTCTCAGTTCAGTACTACATAGTTCTCTGTGTGTATCTGTGATCACCAGTGCCTTATGTTTAATATGATATTGCTTTGTGTTTCCTGTAGCCCAGTCCAGTTATAGAGCTAGAATTTTTAACTCTTCCTCTGCTGCTAAATTCAATACTGCCTTTGAAATTCCCATGAGGTTCTCTGGATCGCTGCTTTCTGCAAGTGAGGTACTGAATAACTTTAATAATACATGTTCATCCATCTTAGATGACATAGCTCCATTCAAAACCAAGAAATCTAGCTGCCTCTCAGTGCCCTGGATTAATGAAGATATCCAGGTGCAGAAGCAAAAATGCCTCGAGGTGGAACTCACAGTTCACCTGGAACTCCTCAGGTCTCTACTGAAGACTCAATGCAGGGGTTAAAAATATCCTATATATAGCTAAATATTTTTGCTATTACAATTGACAATGATCACTCAAATCCAAGAATGTTGTTCAATATTGTGAGCCGTGTCATCAATCCTCCCCCAGGACAGATTTTAGAGGCCACCTCTGAGAAATGAGAAATTAAAAAATAACGAGATACAAGCTTTGTGCCCGACCATGATATGAATATTTTCATCTAACTGTGGGTGATGTTTATGGAAGCCCATTTCTGCCACTTAAAGAAAAAAAAATCCCAATGGTTGGTCAATATTATGAGATAAATAAATCATAATTATGACATAAAAAATCAAAGTTAAGAGATAAAACTCATATTTATGAGATAAAAAATTGAAATTACAGATTTAAAAGCTATAATTATGGGACAAAAAAACATAATTATGAGATAAAAAGTCATAATTATGAGGGAAAAAAACTACTGTCTGGTGCTAAACCTTCTACAGTCTGTGAATGAGTCATCCTTGCTGCACTGAATGAAGTTGTATACTCATTGTATGCACCATAGTCCTGTAGTGTGTGTGTTGTGTCTGTGTGTGTGTGTGTGTGTGAGTAAAACAGCTCTGCTGAGAACACTTTCCAGCAGGAGAGAAAAAGAGGAAACGTGACTTAAGATTGTTGCTGTTGTTGGCTTCTTGCTGATATTATCACACCTGCAGTGTGTTTTTGTGCTTACAGATGTGAATCTGTAGTAATTGGCCAGATTCCTGGTTAGAAAAACCTTATCTGTCGCCCTGACCACCATTGGTAAACCCAGAAAACCTCATAATAGTCACAATGTGTATTCAGTATTTTTTTTTTCCTCAAAAGACAATCTGAGAGATGAAGAGCACATGCCTGTTACAGCCTCACATGTGTGTTTATGTATGCACATTGTCATTTGTATGTCCATGCTGAATATGTCTCTCCTCATTGTGTTCAGTCCCTGCAGCTCCTGGACAGCTGTTGTGTTGGCTGGATCAGGTCTGTTTGTCCACATCTCTGCTCCCGCTGCTCAAACCCACAGACTCACACCGAGGCTGCACAGCCTCCAGCTCTCTCACGTTCCACTTTACTCCAACAGTGTGCGTCAAGCATCACAATTTGTGCAGGACAGTCCTGTATTTTAACTAATTATCCTGCAGGCTGCAAGAAAAGACATGTGCCCAAGTGTTATGTTTTATATGCTAAAAATGTATTGTATGTATAAGAATATTTTTCCAATATTTTCGTTACAGCTCAGTGGTTTTCTGATCTGTCTCTATTTTTGTTTGCTGTTGATTCTGTTGATAGTTACAAACTCAACACTTTGATCTGTACAACATCAGTCATGGCATACAACTTTATGCTCTCAGCAAGCTCCTGATCCACATGCAGAGCCGGCACCATGGGGGGCACAGTGGGGCAATGACTGTCCAAACAAGCTGTTGTGATCCCCCCAAAATTCTCAAAATTCACTATATTGTAAAAACATTTAATATCATGAACGTGTATTGATAAATAATTAAAATCTGCAAATGAATTCAGAAGTTAAACTAATTATGAATGTTTTATTAATGTGTTCTAGAACTGGAAAACAGTTGATATGATATCAAGTATATCATTTGATATCAAGTATCAAGTTCAGTTGCCTACTACAAACCTTGCTACGAATTGAATCACTGTTGAATCATGTTTTGAAAGATGAATCAACATCATTTCATGAAGTTGATTCAACATATGTGATTTTAGGTCTTGTAATGGTGAATTATGTTTTGATTTTGAAAGACACCTAGGATTGATCAAAACATAATAAATTGCTAAGACAAGAATAATGGCAGAAACTTTATTTGTATGACAATTTCAATGTTGATTTATGAAAATTTTGTTAACCTTTTTACAACTATTTGAATTAAACGTTGTTTCAATGTTGTTTCAACGCTGAAACAACAGGCTACACATTAATTTTCAACACAACATTTCAAGGACCGTTCAAGGCTTGGTTATGTGTTTACCACACAAGCACATACTACATGGCACACACACGCTCCAGTAAGCAGTAACATTTGCTGTACTATAGGCAGATCTGCAGTGCTTCCCGGAGCCTCCACCACTTTTTTCTCCAAGTGAGGAAATAGAGAGCCTGTCCTCCAACAGAAAACGACCAGAGAGGTCGTTTTTGACAGCAGCTTTATACGACCTATACGTATGTTTACCCTAACCCTAACCCCCAAAAAGAGATGCGCGAAGAAGGTTCGCCTTGCGGGATTCGTACCGGGTCTCCTGTTTCGGGGGCGGGTGCCCTCCCTGAAACGCTCTACTGGGTCGTATGTCCACATATGACCTATCTGGGCATATGAGAAACGCTCTACTGGGTCGTATGTCCACGTACAACCTATCTGGGCGTATGATTTGGAGGATATGTTGGAAATAGAATATTTTCATAATCAGTTATTTTAAGCACTTGAAGTGAATCATCACTAAAGTGCGCGGCCCCGATCAGAGTGCAGTTTTATCAGTGAGAGACGTCTGTTTCCAGCTGTTTTCTGCAGTCACAGCAGAGAAATAGAGTGAGGTCCAAAGTCTTCTAACCACTAATAGTGTAGCATCCATGAATCATCATTAACACTGCTCTCTTATTGTTGATCTTAATATTACTCTGTATTTTATTTGATTTATTTGATTTCCTGCTCATGTTCTAAGTTGGTTCAGTTATTGATCACTCTCTGTCTCTCTCACCTTTGGTTACTGATGATCAGGCTTAGAATGTCTTGGTTAAACATGACCACATATGCTGATCAATTTCCTCCTTTATTAGACAAGATTATCCCTATCAATATCATATGTTCGACCATGTATAACATTTTATTTTCTCTCTGTGTATATTATATATAGTTGACCTTTTTTTTTTTTCATTTCACGGTATAGTCATAGTGAGCAGCCATTTTATTTGTTAAAGCGTCTCAGAGTCTCTTAATGTTAATCAGAATACACATTTTTAAAACATAATTCTTATTTAGCTTTGATTTAGAAGAGCTACAGAGTCAACATGTTATGGTTGAGACACATGTGATAGAAATATTATTTAATGAATTTGTCTAAAAATAGAAAGTTTACCAGTGCTTGAGCAGCATTCCTGCCTTTTTAAACCAGGAAGTGAGGCAGGGGTCCTTAGGGTATAGCTCACCCTTTTTATGCCTGATTAAATCATGTTTTTGTAAAAATCTGACATAATTGATGGAAATCTGGGACACAACTTTAAAGAACCAGCATTTTCATTAAAAAAATGATTTGAAAATATGATTATAATAGCACAATAATAAAATTTCACCAAAAAATGGAAATAGAGTTTTGGTATCTACCAAGTCTTTGGTAGGATATATATAGTAATAAGTTGAATCAAACTAATTATACCTGAGAAACAAATCTATGATTGATCTATGATTACTATTATTGTTGTAGGGCCTGGCTCATGTCAAAGAAAAAGAAGGTGTACTGCTGCTGCTGAGAAGTATCAGGGTCCTGTTTTGGGGATAATAAATTTTGTGTTCTCACAATACCAGATCCAGCAGTTTAGTATTTTTGTATCTGATATCCTGATGCTGGTATCAGAATCTCAACAATTCATTTTTAAAATGAAACATGCTGATTAGGCTAGAGGATGTTTTTTTACAACTTTGAAATTTAAAGGGACAGTTTGCTCCAAAATCAAAAATACATATTTTTCCTCTGTCCTGTAGTGCTATTTATCCATTAAGATTTTTGATGTGATTTGCAGAGTTTCAGAGACATCGGTGGTAGAGATCTCTTCAATATAATGGGACAAAATGGCACTCAGCTTGTGGTGCTCAAAGCACCATTTGAAAAACTCAACAGAAATCATGACCCAGTTCCCCAAAATAATCCACAGAGCTTGAGGTGAGCAGTTTCATGTAGGAACTACTTTCGGTCTGCAGCAGAATCTACTGGAACTAGTCTAGAATCCACCTGAACTCATTTCTATCAAATAGAAAGAAAGTAGTTCCTACATGAAACTCCTCACAACAAGGTCTTATCATGATGTTTGGATAGACACTTTGGTTTTTAACTTTTCAAAGGTATTTTTTGGCACTTTGAGCACCACAAGCTGAGTGCCATTTAGTCCCATTATATTGGAGAGAACTCACACCAAAACTATCTAGATCAGTCATTCCCAAACACTGGGTTGGGACCCACAAGTGGGTCACAGGAGATTTTATTTGGGTCGCAAAAAAATAAAAGACTATGGAAGAAATTCAGCAAATTTAAGATTTAATATTGTTTTACTGATGAGAGGAAAAAATGAGAGCCTGTTAATTCTGCCAAATTGCCTAATTTATGAAGCAGGCTAACATGTCCTATATTTCTTTTCTGATGAGAGGAAATAAAAATAATAAGATGCCCTGTTAACTTAGCCACTCATGAAGTATTTAAAGGGAAACACTGATCTAGATGGATAAACAGCACTACAGGCCAGGGGAAAAATATGTATTTTTGATTTTGGGGTGAACTAGCCCTTTAATTCTTTAAGTATTGTGAAATATTCATGATTTTACAGTCCAGCTATGTGCCACAAAATCTGTGTGATGTTGTGTATTTGTTATTCTGTGTGAGGATGAGGTGTGTGTAGAGAAGTAAGGGCAGAGATGATGCAAGATGATTTAAGGGTGCTGGTTATCAGTTCCTCAGCGAACATTATTCCATTCCATCTCCATCTCATGAGAGACTGCTAAATTACACCTGCCTTGATTTCACGCAGCTCTCCATCTTGAAGGATCAGCCTTGAGATAATGCGGCGCGATGGCGGCCTACTTGTAAACCCCAGTGAAATCTGAACTGCTTTGTTGTGTTAGCAAATCCTCGCAGAAGTGGGCCTGTGTAGTCGGAAGTGAAGTAATCAGAACGAACATCACCTCCCCCACCTCTTCCCATTTCTTCCTCAGAATTATCAATGAATTATTAATCAGGGGAGCACAACTGCTGACTCCAAAACTTCAAAGAGTATTTTTATTTATTTTTAATTTTTTTTGGAGGCGGCAGCAGCCGAGGCTCACTAATTAATCAGCCACAGTGATTCATCGTCAGTGGCATGAAGGGCGCTTAGAACTCACCTCTTCTACCAGTCAGGTTAATCAATGGAGCCTGACATATCGACTACAGGGGTTTCAAAGAGAGCTACAGGAACTGTACGGAGCACCTGAGCTTTACATGCATCAACTAATATTAGAAGGTATTTATGCATTTATTTGAACTTCTCTAAAAACTGTAAAAATATATATAATACAGTTAAGGAGACTTTTCATATACTCCAACAACTATGGAAAACAGGAGTGATGACAATACTTTTACCAGGCTTCATTAAACATTTGATACTGTCAATATCTCTATATGATACCCCTTTAGGATGATGCAGGACCTCTCCACTTTGCACCGGAAGAAATGTGTCTTGGACATTAGAGAGAACAGAGGCGACATAGCCACACACATGTACAATATAAACTACAATTAACATACAGTATCATCCATAGACACCAAAACATACACTCCAAAAATATTGCACAATGCTCTGCACAAAGTAACCGCACAGATGCCTATACTGTTGCTCATACATCCGATGCAGTCTGTTGCACAAAATCTGAAGAGAAAAGAAAAAGTATGCAATTTGGAATGCAGCTAATGAACAGTCATCTGTCTGTACTCTCTCTGCCACTCAGTTGATGTGAGGTATGGTGCTAGGCAGGTAGTGTACAATGGTTTTATTATTGCATTTTCACTAAAAACAGATGCCCTTTGGTGCTTGAAACAAGGTCAATGAGAGCAGTGAGAGTGAACCAAAACAGTATATGTTCCATAAAACCAAAACAAGGAAGAACATGGGCTAAAGAGCTGAGAGGAGCTGAACTTTCACAACTCCTTTCATGTTAAAGACTTTAGTTCCAAGACCATTTTTTCCTCACTGATATGGTTCTGAAAGATTAACCAGTTAATGGTTCTTCCATTGTGCAGGGTAGTGTGGGTCAGAATAGCTAGAAAACCATGCACACTGAAAAATATGCCCAGATGCAGTAGGATAGCCTGATATTTTTGGCAGATTGGGACATACTAAATCTTTTTCTTGTATAATAAATAGTATGGTAGTATGGGTACTGGAACACACCCATGAGCTCATGGCCACCGTGAGAGACAGCCATTCAACATGCAGAATTCTGCCAAGAAGATCCCTTGAGTGTGTGTTTGTACAGTACAACTTCCTGCAGCACAAAACTGCTGACAGTCAATCACACAGCTGCAACAGTTATTTAATTTAATAGAGGAGCTCTGTGTCCTGATATGATCTGCATTATGATTTTCCTTAATCTTAAATTGTGTCTGAAAGAGAGAAAGTTTTGGATCAGCAGTATAGTTTTCGGCTCAGTTAGATGAGAAGCTTGAGTTAATAAATGCTTTTTTCCAGATAGCAGGGTATGCAGGCTCAAGGAGGGGTGGGGTTATTGAATCAAGGTTTATTTACACAGCTTTGTGTTCAGTTTAGAAAGGATTACATTTCATGCCCCAGCAAATAGCTAATGAACAGCCTTGAAAAAACGAGGCTGGCTGAGAAAGTCAGATCTGAAGGGGCAATCTGAAAACTAGCCCACATGCTCTTATTAGCTATGTATAGCTTTTAAACAGGCTCTAAAAAACATCAGAGTGAGGGGGAATAACCTGACGTGAATCTTATTTTTAATTCAGCCAATCACGTCTTGTTATATTACACACTTGATGAAGAAATATCCATCAAGATACTTGAAAATTGCATTAATTTCACAATTCCTTTTATATAGTGTATATAGTATAAAGAGCAAGATAATCTGCGTAGGGTGGAGGACAGGGTGAGTTAAAGGGATAGTTCAGCCAAAAATGAAAATTCAGTCATTATCTACTCACCCTCATGCTGACTGAAGGTCAGGTTTAGTTTTTTAGTCCACAAAACACTGCTGGAGTTTCACAGGAAAACAGTGTAGCAGAATCTCCCAAACAATGGAAGTGAATGGTGACCAGTTTTCAAACATAAAAAAATAAGAAATTAAAAACATGAAATGCCTCCATACTGCTCGTCTGGTGTGATCCAAGTCTCCTAAAAACCCTAACATGCCAAGTTGACTAAAAAAAAAATGTTATTTACACCATGTTTTTAGCCTGAATCTTCACTGTAGATCCTTAGCTTGAAGCCATGTGCACATGCACACTGATTGAACTGGGTGTGTGGTGTGATGGTGTGCACACGGCATGTCAGACTTTAGGAGACATGCATTATGTCAGACAAGCAGTATGGAGGCATTACATGTTATTTTCAGTTGTTTTTTTCTGTTTGAAAACTGGTCACCATTCACTTCCATTGTTTGGGAGATTCTGCAACTCTGTTTTCCTGTGAAACTCCAGCAGTGTTGTGCAGATTAACAAAATAAACACGACCCTCAATCAGCATGAGGGTGAGTAGATAATGACTGAATTTTCATTTTTAGGTGAACCATCCCTTTATGCTTATACCTTAAACTCAGGAAACCAGAGTTCGGGTTGCATGTGAAACCAAAAGTCAAAGTTAACTTATTTTTAGTGAACATAAGTTATGTTATGTACAAAACTTATTTTAATTCAAACTATGATATTTTCCTAAAACTACTTTTGGTGCCTAAACCTAACCAAACTGTTACCATTCCACACATTCACATAAGGACAAAGGTCTGGTATACCTGTCGCTGGGACTCTCCAACTGTGTCATTTTGGGACTGGTGTCGTTTTCAGGGTATTTGGCAAACGATAATGCCATGTTGTGACATTTGTTCACACATGACATTATCAGCTCTTTAAACGTTCTTTCCCCTCCAAATAACCAACCCAGTATCCCAAGTCCGTGCTGGCCTTTTCCACATCACAAGACTTACCAACCTGACATACCAGATGGTTCGTTACACAGAGCCATCTGGGAAGTGGTCCTAAGAGACTGTTTGGAAAAGGGCAAGCACTTTAAAAAAACACTTGTGATTGGATGAACCATCTGCATATCACATCTAACACAGGCTAACTTCAACCAATCAGATCAAACTCTTGCCAAAGCTGGTCTGGAAAAGAGTGAAAACGTGTTTTCCACAGAGAAAAAGTCTTCAGTGGCATTCTTTGAAGAAATACTCTCCAGTATTTCTGATTACAGTATGTACACTAACCTCTTCGACACGAGTCACTTCCATGGATGCTTCTCGCTGTTGGTGCACCTAAAACCACGCTCGTAGCTGCCAGTAGTCCCTCCTAGGACACTGAGTGTGCACCGCTTTTGGTGTGGACACAAATGGATAACTTGAAGCCTGGCAAGATGGACACTCACATGATCTCTTGAATCAAGCTGCAAGGTAAACGCTCTTAATGTAGTGAGGCAGATAGTTAGGTTAGTTAATGAACGACTGGGCAGTGATTGGGCATGTAGCATGTATGACTGTCATGACAGAGACCAGAGTTCATGTTTTGTCACAGATCTGTCATTTAGTCCCAATATACCACAATCTTTGCCTAACCTATTCTGTAGTGGTAGTTACAAGTGCTTAAAGAAGCAAGAACTTTAAAAATTTTGGCATTACACATTAGTCATTAAACAACAAACAGCCAGGGGTTTGTATGCCAGTATCAATGTTCTTATCTGGCAATATGATTGACAAAACGATCGTTTGCATAATCATAAAGGAAAAAGAAAAACATCCTTTTAATTAGCTTTCAAAGCCCTAACTGGATTTGAAGCACAAGCAGTGGTTCTTTGTAGACAGTTTTTAAAGTAAGTACCTACATAAATCAGTTACAGAAAGAAGCAAATGCTTTTGCAAAAGGCGATTTTTGATATTTGAAAAGGTGTTTTAAAAAGACAAGCATCCTTTGTTGTTTCTGCTGAACAGTAAAAAAACAGCATGCTGTTCCTCTGTCTGGAAGATCCAGAGGCAGAGACGCCCTCAAGGCTCAGCCAAGCATGGAGCTTCAAATATGTATTGATCATTTCAGTGGCCTATAGAATCAAACTACTCCGAACAGCCTGAGGTATTGAATTAATTAGGGCTGAGCAAGAGGGGAAAGTGCTGCATCAACATAATTATTGAAGAAACAATTATGTTAACAACTCTTTTACTGGGAGCACGCTGACTCTGTATTTCATTTTTCATGGATACTCTGCAAAGTGGTGTAGTTTGTGCTTTCACAGTAACACAACATGTATAATGAACAGCCCCAGTATGTTAAAAGATAATTAAAATCTGCTCAAACACAACAAGAAAACACTTTGGATAGTGAAGAAAGTTGAGTGAATTTTCAGGATTCCTCCAGCATGTAGATATTGTTTCAGGCCAAAAGGACACATGCATTCTGGGTGTTGATTATTGTTATAAAGCAGCTTAGTTTTTGTAGTGTTTATGTAAGCTTATGTCAGGCAGACTCTCGCAGCTATGCGGATGTGTGAAGTGTGAATTGGCCTCGTGTCAAGGATGGCTGATCATGTGCCTCTAAAAAAGCCCAACGGCCAATAAATCCAGGGCCTGCAGACGAAGACCACAGGCACACTGTATTTTTGTGTATTTAGGTGGCTTTGTGGTTAATGTGAACCACATTCATGTGTCTATATGCTAATCTGGAGTTTGGTAGAGTTTAGGTAGACATATATTATTTGATTTCAAACATGGATGTGTATTTATATATATATATATATATATATTATTAGTGTGAATTGCATGCTAAATAGGTCCACCCAACCAGCAGATTTGAAAAAAAAAAAAAAAAAAACATACCGTGGCAGCACCTCAAAAATAGCCCAATTTTGTGGAAAAAAAAACTCAGACCTGGCAACCCTGGTGGAGTCCATAGTTGTAATACAAACCTGTGTGTGTTTGTTATACATGACACACAGTTTACCCCCCACCCCATCCACCCACCCTAAGCTGTAAGTGACCTGTTAATGTTTTCAAATTAGTATTCATCCAAAATTCTACATTTTGTACTTTCTTGTATGCCTACACCAATAAGTCAACAGTGCTCTGTTTTTATAACCAATAAAGTTGCTCTTTTGTTTGACCTTTATTAATTCAGGGAACTTTTTCTGAGAGCAAAGCTTACCTTGATTTCATGCATCTGTTCACACCTGGAATGTGAATTGTAGCAATCTGAAGCTGGATTTATGCTCACCGTCGAGTGCCTGGTTCATAGCAAAAATTCTGTTATATCCTAGGTCGTGTTGAGTGCGAGGTCTCCAAAAGATGTCATGGTGCTTGATCGTGCACTTCTGAATTTTTGTAACTTGCCGGCCCTGTCGTGAACCAGAGGAATGTGGGCGAGCAGATCACCTGTACAAACATCATATGAAAAGACCAGTGTGTAGTGATCGGACAAAGCTACAGAAAGATTTACTGATGTCTGCACTCTTACATACAGTATAGAATGCTAAAACTGCATGTGTTAATGTATTATGGATCACAAAAAGCCTGTGATAGACTGTATATTAAATTCCTCCCTTAAAAATCTCTCATGCTCTCATGTTCATGAGAGCTTTTGAAGGGTAAAATTAAAGCACTTTCTAGATACTTAAACTAAAAATGTCCAGACTCTCAAAGTATTATCAAATGCCACAGTGTCTCACGCAAACATAAATGGACAATGTGGTTCATTTGGTCCAGACTGACATTGACACTGACTTTTTACAAACAAATCAAGAGAAGGAAGCATGCACTTTTACATATGGACAGGTCATTTTTTGATTGGACAGTTTTGGTGATTGTCTCCCTGCATCATCAGGACCCATGTGGGAAAATCAAATTCTCGTGACTGACAGAGGTTTGCACAGTACTTTAATGCTTCAGAAGTGTACATACAATATAAGTTCACAAAGAAATAACCACTTATGCGCATTATTTAGCAAACCTTGGCATGTCATGAATAATGACTGACAGATAGAAACAGGACGAAAAGGAGGCATCTCGTAGCGTAGAGCATAATGTGCAACTGTGTGTGCACATCGCTGACCTGCTGTGGCTCATATGTGTATAATGTGTAATATTTTTATATGTTGAGTTTACAGAAGTGTTGGGAGGAGAGGAAAAGATTAAGAAGAAAGCAGATTTTTTCCCCCTCATTCATAAAGAGAGAGAGAGTTAGGGAGGAGGGAGAGCATCTGCCCTTCACCTGACTTTTTTTTATGTGTGTGACATACAGTTGTGTTATTGTGGGATCGCTGTCACAAAATTTTTAATCTGATAAAGCACACAGAGTAGGATACAAACAATAATACCTGCGCTGAAGTACTTAGCTGTTACTGGATTTCATAAATATAGACTATACATGTCTTACCAATTAAATGATCATCTTCTGAACAGATTTAATGACCAGCAGATAGATTTTTTTTTAGCAATTTAGCTTTTGAAATCATGTTAAAATCACATTTACTATCATAAAATCCTGTGGTTGGTTGTTTGCTTTCACGCCACAAATGAACCGCACCGTTCCAAACAAACTCTGGTGCGGTTCATTTGTGGCGTGAACCGCACCAGAGTTCCAAACAAACTCTGTTGCGGTTCACACCACAAATGAACCGCACCAGAGTTTGTTTGGAACTGCACCGAAATCCACCTTTTCAGTCAGACTCAGTCCAGTTCTTGGGTCTGCATCAGAATTCGATTGACAGCTTTCACACCAGCCCAAACGAACGCACTAAATGGGCAAACAGACCATGGTTCACTTTAACCGGACCAAATGAGGCACGTGTGAAAATGCCTTAAGACCACTCGAAAAGGGCGGTCTTGGTCCAGTTCCAAGCAGACACTGGCACATGTCATTTGTGGTGTGAAAGCAAACAAATCAAACAATGGGATCTAGAGCAGGTATGTGATTTTAGCATGATTTTAATAGCTAAACTACTACTTGTGAAATCTGTTCAGCCAAGCATTTTTCTGAAAATCATTTACTAACATGCTTGCACGTCAGTGTAGGTGTTTTTCCCCGATTAACAGGTCAAAATCTGTTCAAACTGCTGTGCTTGTGTGCACTTTGTCAGTTCATTAAGTCCATTAAAAAGTGTCTGACAGGGATAAGCACTGAATCATTACTGTACAAGAGGTCTCCTTGTCGCCCTGTCTCTACCCGTTATCAGTATTCATAAGATGCAGTGATTTGTTAAACAATAATAATTCCATTAATCCATTATAGATGGAAATGATGAGCACCCAAAAACATAAACCCAAGTTGTAATGAACCAGATTTATCATTTAAAAGCTGTCACAGACATTTCTTATTCTAAACTACTAGAATCAGTGTTTTTGTTGAAGCTACAGCTGTAAGATCAGAGGCATCAGTGTGCAGCAGTGACACACAGAGAGGAGACAGACTTGCTTGTTGATATCACTTCAGTGAGCAGTGCTGTTATAATCTTGTTAAAATGAATAAATCAACTTTACAACCGTCCAAACGTTGTCCTTCAGTTTGTAAAACACAGTTTATCCCCTGGAGTCGAGTTAATATTTAAATGGACTGCTGCTCAGCAGAATTATATTCATAGGATGTGCCAGTTGGACACAATTACCACTTTTGTCAGTAAAACTGTGTATGAAAAGAAAATAAATAAATCATTGGCATTTGAAAGTTTGTCGGAAATACTTGTGATCATACCAAGGTACTGGAGGGATGTTCAGCGGGAGTGTGTGCTCTCCTTTTGAACCAATTAAGACCCTTTGAGAGAGTTCAGTTTCAGACATGGCTGACAGGAAAGCATTAGTATTTTTGAGAGGATTTATCTGACATCATTTGATGCTTTGCAGCTCTGTGGATTCCATACAAAGCAGCACTGGCTCACACCAGTATAAAAAACTGGCAGAGACTTGAAACCTGCTTGAAATGACCACCACACACTGTGGAACATCACATAGAAATTTAGTGGAATCAAACTAACGGACGTCACCAAAGGATTTTACACGTGGTGTCACAACCAAGTCCTAAAGTGCCTTGCCTCCGCCCTGGAAGACAAATGAACAGCACCAACTCCCTGCCACTAGCAACTCCCAACCCCCTACAAGAACTACCTTTATTTGTGAGGGGGCTAGGGTAACCAGGAGTGGCTCCACACCACTGGAGCAAGACCAGCCACATTCTGCCTGTGACCGGAAGATGCTGGATGACTTCAGCCAGCAATTTGTATTTCCCCGAGATTAGGTGCTCTGGTCCCCTTCTCTCAGAAAAGTTTTCATCGTGGAGCTCAGTGTACCATGGGGGTATTCCATGGACGAGGAAAACATCTACACATCTACAGTATGCCAATCTAGCTGCTGGAGCACAACATTGTGGCTGGAACACTGAAGTCTGCCCTGTGGAGGTGGGATGCAGTGGTTTCGTAGCAACATCTACCTCCAGTTTGCTCAGAGACGTGGGAATCACAGGCCAGAACTTGCAAGCATTGAATCTATGTCGGAGGCAGCAGAGAGAAGCAGCAAGGCAAGACCCCTGCTGTGCACCAAAGTAACAGGTCAAGACAACACAGAGGGGGGTGATTCTGGGACACCAGAATTCACTGTTTAGCTCTCAAGAGACATTGTGGGCTCATCAACGAAATGTCAGTGAAGGAGGGTGCCTACTTGAGAACTCCTCTGTGTCAACCTTCCATCAGCAGTGACTTCACCATTGTGGACACCATCAGCAGAAGACCCTTGTAAGTGCTTGCACAGAGAATATTACATACATATAAGATATTATAACATTATAACATATCTTGTCATGTTTTTGAAATCTGTAAATATGTTTTTTTTATTTTAAGTTAATTCAACGTAAAATTTCTATGATCAGATTCCCTTGTGGGAAATTCAATTTTTTTTTCTCTCCATTGTTAATTATTTTATGCACAGAGGTTTGTATCCACACATGTAATATTTGTGAGAGAGGTGGTAGAATGATGGATGCTGCCCAGACACAGGTGCCCCAAGAAGTTGGGGGTTCGGTGCCTCGTTCAAGGCACTTCGACAGTGCCCAGGAGGTGAAACTGACACCTCTCCAGCTACTAGTCCACTCCGTACTTTTTGGTTCGAGCTGGACTTTAACCGGCGACCCTCCAGTCACCAAACCAGGTCCTTATGGACTGAGCTTCTGCCATTAATCAACTGTTGTGTGGCTCATGACCAACCTTTTTTTTTTTACATCTTGTGTGAGTCTGTGATTCCATTTGGAGGTCATGCGCCTTTTTGCAGTAGGCGACTCCCAATGCCATGCCCCCTTTCAGCTGATTGGCTGTCACACACACACTTGACCTCCATGCCAAGTTCCAGCCTCGTAGGGCTGACAAAGGGTGGGAAGATTTTTGTGTACTGTAGATCTGCTGGTTGCAGCATATGATGTTCCCAACAGCTCACACAGTCTTAACACATCAGTGTTTCCCGTGGCGTCCTCCTTCTGCCAACCCAGTTCTATTCCCATAATACAACAAGTCTCTGATTCAGAGACAACTACAGAGGTGTAGATTCAGGAGGAATAACGATAAATCCAATCTTGGCCATGTGACTGAATAAATAGAATGATTAAAGTGATGAATAAAATGACAGCCAAAGTATGAGGAAATAAAAGAAAAAACGCCATTACCCCTAAATCCCAGCCTGTCCTCACAAAAAAACAAAAAAATAACAAAAAAAAAAAACGTGTATGCTGGTTGTATGCACAAGCAGTCTTATTTCTTGAATATCAGTTGAGGAAATTGATCAAGTAATTTCAGCCCTTAATGCGTGTAAGTCTCAGGTACCTGTGGGTATAAACCAGAATGGTGCAAGCAGATGAGGGAATCACTGCATCCATTACTCAAAGACTGTTTTAATCACACCCTGAGGGTGTGATTAAAAAAAGAGAGGGGACTCTCCCTCATCTGTGAGGAAAGCTTCATTTCCTTGATACCAAAGGAGGGTAAAGATAAGATCGACTGTAAAGAATATAGGCAAATTAAGTGTATTTAGCACAAATCATAAATTATATGCATCAGTTTTGGCTTGAAGGATGGAAACAGTGATGTCCTCCTTGATATGAGGACCAAACAGATTTTATACAAAACAGACAAACCTGTGATAACATACAGGGAGCCTTCCACATGACTGATCACATTAATGAAGAAAATACGTTCAGTCCTTCTCAGCTGAGATGCATCTGATTGTGTTGGATCGAAATTCTTATCTCAAGTAATGCACAGATTTGGGTTTGCAAAGGATTTATAGAATGTATGCAAACCAGCAAAACAAACATTTGGTCAGTCCTCTTTTCCAGTTCGAGGTCCACAGATCTGGAATACCTTTTTCAGTGCTAATGCAAAACTATGGCTCAAACAAACAAAGCTCTATTTAACTTTGCATCATATTTGATGAATGAGTTTCTGAGACCTCTACAACATCAGTGACTATGTTTTCATGCAAACAATGTAACAATTTTTAGTGTTATTCTGAAAAAGAAAATATTACTACTAAGCTGTTTGCATGGCTAATGAATATTAATATTCCTCTAATATTCCTATTTACAAGCAGCCGTGCATACTGCGATTATGGATGCTTCTTTGCATCAAAATAGGATTTTTTTAAAAAGTTTTCCACCGGTGGCAGACTTGTTTGACTGTGCAAACTCAGCCTCCCTCTGTCGTTCATTTAATCACCTTCTTGAAAAGGTCAGCACTGTGATACTTGTGCATATCCAAATATCAGTTGATATTAAATAAAAATCTGGGACTTTTTTTTTTTTTTTCTGTGCACACATCTCTACTCCAGCCTTGCAAACAACAAAGGTTGTGTCGTAGCCTTTCACAATAAAATCCTGCCCACTGATTAGGCTTGATATTACTGTATAAGTAGATGTAAATGTTAATCATTTTTATTACTTATTTTTCCGGGAAAACAAAAAATATATATTTTAGTATATGCAATGGTTCTCACCTGCAGCCCGCCTGCAATTAATTCATTTTTAACCTGTGACTGCACCAGTGAATTTATACAAATATATTCCTACCCCGTTACACAATGTTTTTGTGGGTCTCTGCCTGCCCCACTCTGTTGTTACTGTTACTTCTACTTCTTTTACTTCTAAAACATTAGTAAGGATTTGTTATGACTCAGACAGACACTCACTCATTTGGTGACCATGCAGCATTAATTCTAACTCAAATTAATGTTAACAAAAACACCAGAATGAAAATGTCAAAGTAAAACATGCTGATTGTTGCATTGTTGTTGGAGAAGCCAGTATTTCACCTTAGCATGTTTCCTTTATCTTTGATGACGGATAATGGTCATTTATGATTTAGTAGAGTCAATATATTACATATTTCTCCTTTAAGCTCATTAGTTCTCTGGTGTAACTCAACTTATGAAGCCAAGTGGAAAGGTATGGAATTTTCTGTACACTCATACATGATACAGTGTGCAAGGTAGTCTTGATAAGGCGAATAAATATTTCAATCACAGCATCACTATGTTTTTCTAGGCATGGCTGGAGGTTCTTAAATGATTTCAGCTTCACAGAGGAGAAAATACGAGTCGACCAGCACATGATCCACAGTTCATACCAGGACTGTACGATCAAAGATGTAGGCAATGGACCTAAGGTGGGATTACTGCCCTCTGAAGAATTGTATCTAACTGGGAATTTGATAGCTTTCAGAATCTGTGTCAGTCATCTGAAATGATTGGATGATGAAGGATTTTTATAGGTAGGTCTGAGATTAAAGGTCCCAATACTGAAAACCCCTCAAAAATGACTCAGGTATTTAAAGATGCCCTTAAAGGTTGAACTGACAAAGTGATTTTTAGCAAGTAATACGAGGGCATCACTTCATGGAACAAAACTCTACAGGGGCAGACCTAGAGGGGTGGCATGGGGTGGCACCCTTAAAATATGTCATGCCACCCCAGTTTTGGACAGTTCTTGTTCAGTATATATATGTATATACAGGGGTTAAAGTGGGCCGGAGCCCTCCGGAGCTGAGCTCCGCCACCTCAGAGCTGAGCTCCGCCACCCCGGAGCTCAGCTCCGCCACCTTATTCAAATAAATAAATGTTTCAATTCAAACTGGCAGTAGCCAGTAGCTGTTAGTTTGCTGTGTTTCTCTGTTAGTTAGCCATGTTAGATTGCTATGTGTGTTTTACCTGTTAATCCGGCCTGTATTTTTCTGTTGAGAATAGACTTGCACGGATTTATCGGCAGTGCTCGGATTCGGGCAGGTTTTCACGTGGTCATCCATGACCTGCGACCGGCCGGTCAGTCTAAATTTGACGGTCTAAAGCGCCGGTCAAATTCCCATCGCGCTGCGGCAGCAAAAGAAACAAAAGAACAAAAACCAAACACACCATGTTATAGCAGCTATAACATGCTTGTTATAACGTGCTATAACATGCTTTGCCTCAGGTGTTTGGTACCGCTGCGCTCTCACAAGGCGCGGATGCCGCGGCGCTTTCCAAGGTGCTGATCCTGACTTTGTTGATTTATTTGTTTGCTCGGTACTGTTTTACTGTTATTCTCTGTAGTTGTTTTTGCATAATTTCGTACTTCGTAGTTTGACAGAGCCTTTTGGGGGCGTCGGGATGAATATTTTCCCGAAAATTACATTTTCTATCCTGGAAACAGAGGCGCTATATATCCCAATGTATGTAGGTTCCAAACCTGACAACTTTAGTGTATTTTCTGCTGATATCAATAATTATTATTGAGGAAGAAGACCGCCATTTCAATATTAATCAACATTATAAACTGCAGGCTGCGTGCAACTTGACGTTTTGCTGCGGCTGCACAGGCGGATGAAATGCCAAGTTCAGCCTGTGATCTGTTACTGTCTGACTGAACAACCTCATGGAAGTGATATTTTACAGTTCTACATATTTTAATCTAACGAAATTCGTATAAAAAAGTCAGTTGGTGTTTTCAAAGTCATGATATTGAGCTGAAACAGGTTCTAGACTTCGTTCGCATTCACAGGCTGCTGCTGAACGCAGCAGACGGCTCACACTGCGCACACTGCGATGTTCAACATCGTAGACTTAATAAAGTTAATTATCACTGAAAGTTAAAAAGCAAAACTCTAAAAAAAAAAAAAAAAAAAAAGCTCTCACTCACTTGGTCTAGGGCTTTGTACGCATTTCCTGGAGATGTTGGTGTCTTTCTTCAGTGAGGGGTGCTTTTTGCCACAGCCAGCTGCTGACGGTAAATCCATCACATGCAGTATTTCACCCCGACGTGTTTTGGATTAAGTATAAATCCAGTGACCTTGAAGCTTCGAGCTTCACCGGGAATTTTATCTGAGATTCTAAAAGTTGCAGCAACAGTTTGCATCTTCATTGTTTAATATTTTGAAGTATTTCCACACAAAGCTGGTGGCAGACAGTGTGTTATGTGTCTCATTAAGATGGTAGAGACAAAAGTTATTGTATTAAGTGCATTCATAATCAGACATGCTTGAATTCATGGCGATTTGTGATCGTTAACCAATTAATAAAAGCACCCTGTGTACTCAGCTGGTAGCAAATAGGAGCCAGAAAACACACACTACCCCGAATGAAAATAAAATCTTAAGAATAATATAGCACATGCTATGATATGATGATGTTATAGACAAAAAGTTATATATTATTTATTATGTAGAGTGTGTTTTAGCAAAGACATGATTATTGAAAAGCTGGTTGAATCTTGGTTAAAATGTCTAATAAAGGAAAATTTGAAAATTTTGCAATATCTTGTGTGCTGTAAAGTGGTTTGGAAAAAATGAAATCGGAATCGGCTGAAATCAGTATCAGCCATCCAAGCACTCTGCAAATCAGAAATCAGGATAGGCCCAAAAAATTGTAATCGGTGCAAGTCTAGTTGAGAATAAAGCCAATATAGTTTTTTGCAATCATTTACGTCATTTTCCCTATTGCGCCTCAGCACCGAATTTTAGGGCTCCCCCACCTGTCAAATCCCACTTTAACCACTGTGTATATATGTATATATATATATATATATATATATATATATATATATATATATATGTATATATATATATGTATATATATGTATATATATATATATGTATATATGCACACACACACACACACACACACACACACATATATATATATATGTGTATATATATATATATATATATATGAAAAGTTGTAGCTGGATGGAAATTTACCAAGACTGAAACTATGAAGTCTTAGTGCGAGTGAATGCAGCAGGAGATGACACTCTAACACATATAATTTAATGACCTGTTCTGGCCACATTTTAGGCCAGGTGATGGGCTTATGTTCAATGAAAAACAAACATATATGTAAAAATCTTTCATGAAAATAAAATATGAAAATAAAACAATGTATTGCTTTTTATTGCCACTTTTAGATGTTTCTGTTCAATGGCTCGCTCAAGTTCCACAATAATATCTTCACTTGGGTGCTTTTCCATGCAAATATTGATATATGTTATTGTCTGCAATTAAAATAATATTTTTTATTATTTGCCACCTCTTAAAGTCTCCATGCCACCCTCTTGCCACCCCATGAATCTTTCTCTATCCGCCCCTGAAACTCAACAAATTATATAAGGCAGTACTGGGAAAAAAAGAGCTGATGATGTTGATGATACCTGAGAAAGTTTGGCTGAATATCTGCAAAAAGTCAGTGCACCTCCACCAGTTCATTGACCTGGAGGGATTTTGCTGGGAATTTTTGATTTTGTTCTTTATGACCCCTGAGCAGAAATCTAAATTAACTCTGACTCTGTGCTCTTGCTGGAGAGAGAGTGTATCAGTCCAAGTGGAACATGGCCAATACTGCCATAGTCCATATATTCAACCTTTTAAAGGGAAGGGAGAACTGGGCACTTAAAGATCCAGTGTGTAATATTTACCTATAGTTTCTCCTACATGCTTGGTGTTTGGTAGAGTGAAATGAGTTGGTTGCAATCTGCAAGTGCACACTAAATCACCACTAAATGGTCCATACTGGTCCTTTTATATCAGGGATACTGGCTTTGGTGATGACGTGTCGTTTTTTCTCTTTGGAGGTGTTCCAGGAGGTTTGTGTGGAAAGTGATATCTACTCACTGAAGATTTTTATGGTTGCAAGAAAGCTTTAACATGAGGCAGTGATGCTCAGACTCCTGCGTAACAAGCTCATGTTTTTATTCTACACTTCTTTACGTGGAATTGAAAATGCTAAAAGGTGAAAGTTTAAAAACTGTAACTTAGAGAACTTTTTAGAGCACTTTTTACTTATTACACTACCATGTGACAATAGTATAGATTAAAGGGATAGTTCACCCAAAAATTCAGTCATTATCTACTCACCCTCATGCCGATTGAGTGTCGGGTTTATTTTGTGAGTCTGCAAAACGCTGCTGGAGTTTCACAGGAATTCACTGTTGAGCTCTCAAGAGACATTGTGGGCTTATCAGCGTCAACGAAGGAGGGTGCCTACTTGAGAACTCCTCTGGTTCAACCCTCCATCAGCAGTGACTTCACCTTTGCAGACACCATCAGCAGCAAGACCCTTGTAAGTGCTTGCGCAAAGAATATTAAAGTTCACCTAAAAATGAAAATTCAGTCATTATCTGCTCACCTTTATGATGACTGAAGGTCTGGTTTATTTTGTTAGTCCACAAAACACTGCTTGATCACAGAAAAACAGCTTTACAGAATCTCCCAAACATTGGAAGTGAATGGTGACCAGTTTTCAAATGTGAAAAAAACAGCTGGAAAAAAAGCATAAAATGCCTCCATACTGCTCTGGTGTAATCCAAGTCTCCTAAAGTCCTAAAATGCTGTTTGCACACCTCCACACCACACACACCCATTTTAGACAGTGTGTATCTGCACCTGAACGTAGCTCCATACTAAGGATCTACAGTGAAGATTCAGACTAGAAACATGGTGTAAATAACATTTTTTTTTAGTCAACTTGGCATGTCGGCACTTGAGGACATGAAATCCTACTTTGGAACATTTGAGTGGAGCTCTAAAACATGATGGTCCTGAAATAAATAATAATAGTGAAAATATACCCATGTTTTGTGTTTATTTGCACATTATATTATAATTCCCAAACATGTATCTTCACTAATTAACACCATGCTGTGTGTGCTGTTGTGTGTGCCACCTGATCACTGCGCTGTCCGTGGTTCTGACACGGAGTGGTGCTGACTGGTAGATAGAGAGATGCACACAGCAAAACAGCTGTTTCTATGTGCACATGACACTTTATGAAGTCCTTCCATGTAAAAACTAATGTGAGTTCATTTTGATTCAAGAACTCTCCACATTAGTTAACATTCACAAAGATCAGATCACGATGTTGATATTAAAGGACAAAACGCACTAAAGGCGTCTGACGCTCGCGTTTTGAAGTACACCCCTTGTTCTAAACGGCAGAACATGCTCTGAAAGCATCTTTACCAGCATCAAACTGCCTTAACGCTCCCACTACAAACTTGTTTCAATTTTGGAGCATCAAATGAGAACCAGAGCTTTTTATTCTGCACCTCCAATAGTGTTTGGGGAGAATTAAATCTAACTCTTAAATTATCTGTAATAGTAACAGTAACATGCTTTTCACAGTCAGTCTGAAATTGTCAGTGCTCATGCACACTCCCATGCATGTGCGTGCACGTGATATGTTTGTGAGCACTGGAAAATTGGCTCCCCTGAAAGTCACCATGTAATTCAAACCCTCGCAAGTTATGTAACATTAAACACATGATTAACATTATTATAAACATTATTTGAACACTAAAAATAGAAATGTTTTACAAGTTAGATTATTTTCATATTTTCTTTTTTTTGTTCATGAATACAATTAGCATCTAAGTTCCTGTCTAAATTTTCCGTCATGTATTCCATCATGTTTAGTATTTACAATGTTGCACAAAGCTTTATGAAAATACATTTAAATGTCTTAAAATTTTATAAAAAATACATTTTGGTTCTGATACATTTGTAAGGATAAATATGTAAGCACAAATGGTGACAACCATTAAAAAATAAACATGTTCCAGATTAAAATCTTATCATGTCAATAATGTCAATTAGGACTGGGCAATATATTGATATTATGTTGTATCAGATATGAGATATTGTGATTTGGTGAAGTGTTGTCTTTTCCTGGTTTTAAAGGCTGCATTACAGTAAAATGATGTCATTTTCTGAACTATGTAGCTCTTCATTACTGATGATTATTTATTTAAAAAAATTCATTGGGTTAATATTTTGTGAAAGTACCAATAGTCATCCCTAAAATGGTGTCACCATATCAAGGTATTTGGTCAAAAACATGATGTTTACTCATTTTATCACCTCAGCCACTTCCACCCCTTGGAGTCCACAACATCAGTCACAACCTACCTGATCAATAATTATCAATATCAACAGATATGAAACTTCACTATCATGATAGCTTTTATAATCACCCAGGCCTAGTCTATATGCAATCTTGGATACCTATTTATATTTAATCCAGCCTCTGATGGTTAAGATTAAGATTCATAGAGGTTGATTTTATTAATTTTGGAGATAATAATTCCAGACCGGCCTGGAAATGCTGAATCAGAAAATCTGATATGCTGTGATATATGTTATTCTAAAAGTATACATATTTTATTTTACACCACAGATAACCTACATGGTATATCTCCCTGACTGCTACCCAGTGCATGCTAGGATATGATTCACTCAAGCTCTGACCCTGAAAAAGAAATTCATTACCTTTTAGACAGTTATAAAAAGCAGGTTTATGTTCACTTTTCAAGATGAAAATGGTTGTTTGCTGTGTCGCTGTCAAAAACATTTTAAAGTCAGACCAAAATGAAAACACAGATAGAACCCACCAACCACAGCACTCTGTGTGTTAGTGTGCAGAGTGCTGCATTAGCGCACTGTTAGCCTCTTCTGTGGTTTAGAGGCTTTTTAAAGCTGACAGAGGCCCATTTGGGAAAAGAAAAAAGCCTTTAAAAAGATGACAAAAGCTCTAAAACTGTGCATAGAATCTATCACACTGCACTGCTGCAAGATCATGAGAGAGGGTTCTCACACATTATCTCATTAGAGTGAGAATTTTGTTCTATTTTGTAAGCTCCCTTATGTATCTCATGCAGGCACAAACCCTATTACAGTAATGTGATTCTCAGCCACCTCTGCTACAGATGTCATTTAGAGCTGTGAGAAATATTTTGATTTTAGCTACCAGAAGATGATTCCGGCTCTCTGATGATGTTCTTTGCATCAGTTTTTCCTGCTCTCTGAAGGCTGCTAAAAATGAACACAGGATCCTGAACCATATTTGCAGTATAAAGACTTCATATGCTCAACAGAAAAACTTGATGAAATGCTCCAAACCAAACTTTTTTGCGGATAAATATAAGCCAAGTGGACATGGATGAAGAAAAATGCAACTTGGCAAACCTTTTTCTCACTGCTAGGTAGAGCTTTTTAAAGTCTGTGTAAAGGGAAAAGGGAGTGTTTCTTCTAAAAACCAGTGAAAAAACAGTTGCTTAAAACATGTGAGAAGACTGAGAACTACAGTATGTACTGAATTGTAGAGTTAGACTGTTAAACTGTTGTTCACAGTTTCTGTGTTCAGAAATACTTGGGTGGACCTGAAACCAGTGCTTTAATCGTGCCTGAAATGTTGAACCCATTGAGGCCCAACGCCGACAAAATATTGCTTGGTGACGTGCTGGAGCCATGGTCCCCCGACACTATATATGCCCCAAGAACCAACACGTACCTTATGCAACTCTCTCAGTCCAAATCAAGAGAAAACTGCTTATTTTTCATGACTTTGAGACCCCATTTCATATACTGAGCATTTTTTAAATCATTCAAACCTGGCTGGGTGTTTAATAACACACTTTTTTGGTGTGACAAACTCAGACACTTTTATTGTTGCTTTACATGATCTTTAAATAACCAACTTTACATTGTTCAACTGAGTTTTGTTTCTTTTCCTTTCAGCAAACTTTCCCAGTGGCCAACAATGTAGCAATGCCTGTGAGCTAGTGCAGGCAGTCAACAAGAGCTGCACTGCGATTCACATGACTCACTCTCCATAGTATGTTACCAAACACACCCTTCCAATCTAACGGTCTATTTAAACTGCAAAAATCCTCTCTCCCCCTGCCTGCCAATGCCATTGCTGCCTTACCTCAGTATCACTGCCCATCCTTTCAGTCCCGCTACCACCCCAGCATCCACCTGCAGGCTTCAACAGGGGGTTTTAGATATTTGCTCAGTGATGAAGTCGACGCTTAGATGCCAAACTCTAACAATGTTTGCTGCTGCAATTAACATTTTATAATGCGAGTTGCCCGACTGAAATTCTCTTTTTAATGCTAAAACATGGTGAATATCTTCCTAGCCCTCTGTAGATCATATTATTACAAGTGGACCTTTTAACTTTTTAAGTCTGCTCAAGAAATTTCAAGTTCTCAAAAATCTTCTCAAACCACAAACACTTTGGATGCATACAGCATAACTGGTGTCACAAGTCTCTACAGAGCTCTAGTCTGACATATATTGGTAGATCAAACTTACTTGTGTTACTCAATAGAGCAAACATTGCTCAAGAGGCCTGTTCATAAATTTCCTCTAGAGCAAATTTAAATGAACCATTGCCAGTTACTAACATGGTTCTGGGATTTATCTAATGAGAACAATATCCATACACAGTAGAAAAAGAAGTGGACAGAGCTTATGGGTGTGACTTAGGGTGTGATAAGTGAAGCCAATGCAGAAGTGCCTTAAACCTGCATTATTTTCAATGGCCAGCAGGGGGCTACTCCATGGGTTTCAAAAAGAAGTCTTGTATAAAAATGATCCTACTTCACACTTGATTTATGAGCTCAGTTTCCTAATGGGTTTATGGTCTCAGTCATGTTTCAAGTCTTCTTCAACACAGCATGATGTTAATTTAGTAAATTATGGTCCCATTTGGAGTAAAATAGAGCATAAAACAGGGTCTGTCCAGTGCAACCCACACAGCTTTAGGAAACTGCCAGTTTTAAACAAATATGGATCAAGATAATGTTAACGCATTGCATATTTCTTGTTTAAAATGTTTTCAGAAATATAATTTTAGTGACAGGGCGGCACGGTGGTGCAGTGGTTAGCACTGCTGCCTCACAGCAAGAAGGTCCTGAGTTCAAATCCCCCAGCGGCTGGGGAGCTGGGGAGTTTGTGGCTGGGGCAGGGCCTTTCTGTGTGAAGTTTGCATGTTCTCCTCGGGTTCACGTGGGTTCTCTCAGGGCACTCTGGCCTCCTCCCACAGTCCAAAGACATGCAGTAAATAGATTAACTGGTCAATCTAAATTGTCCATAGGTGTGAGAGTGAATAGTCGTCTGTCCTCTGTGTGTCAGCCCGGCGACGAACTGGTAACTTGTCCAGGGTGCCAGGGTGTAACCCCGCCTCTTGCCCAGTGTCAGCTGTGATAGGCTCCCAATGGCGATGTCACGCTGGCACTGTCCACTGATATATAGTCAATGACAATATCCCATGAACTGGAAATCAACTCAGAGTTGTCCTAACTTTCTTTTTTTCTGCCTGCATGCTGACAGCTTCATGTACAGTGCACATGAATACCAAATTGTATATTACATGGTTTGCGTGCCTGTGTGCATTCCTAATTGCAGGGTCCTCCCTAACATATGCCTCACCCATCTGTTAGAATATGAATTCCTGGCATTTCTTAACCACCAGATGAAATTTGACACAATACATAGACTAAACATCTATTAACATTATTCCCAGGCTTCAGCAGACCTGAAAATGAGCAATGCATAATCAAGCAGATCACACAGTCTCAGTTCAGTTCAATCCACTCATGTAAAACATCTGTTACGGTTTTCTCACAAGCCCAACACAGTTCAGTCCAATCTAGTTCACAGTTTCAATACAAGACACAACTCAAAAAGTTTGTTCGGGGGTTTTACCACAGATACTCCCAAAACCAAAACCAAACCAGGAAATCATTATTTGCAGTTAAACAGCAACCCCAACAGTGTTACCAGGCATCAGTTCCGTGATCACTCAGTCAGAAGTCAGTCAGGTTGGCCAGCATTGACCGTAGCTTTGCTGACACCGGCAACCCCTGGGAAACTCAGACTGGGAAATACACAATCCACCGGTTTATTCCTCCCCCTGAGACCGACTCCAGAGGCAAGGCTCCTGCTTGTACATGAGCAGCTACAACAACGCAGACTTTGCACCGCAATCTGATGCCGAGGTAAAGCTGGCATTTCTCTCCTCCACTGACCAACAAGCACACTGGCGGCTCTGACACTTACTAGTAGTTTTTCTGGACATTGGATTCAGACTGCGTGATTGATTTGGAAAGTAGTGATTGGATTGTTGGATGATTGTTGGTGTTAACTGTGCGAAATGAACTCTCTGACGGGTGGGCAGTGATGCAATTCTGATGTCAGTCGCACAATCGTGAACAACAGTTTATTGGTCTAACTCCACAATTCAGTACTACATAGCTCTCATGCTTTTCACGTTTTCAGTAACTAAAAACTCCCTTTTTCCTGCACAACCTTAATTTGTATGTGACTGGAATATATGTATCACCATGGATCACATTTGTCTAGAGAATAATAGATGAATGTGGCTTTTTATACCTTTGGCAGGATCAGAGGTGTGATAATATCAGTTGGCTTAAGCTCTCCATTGAGCAGAGGTTAAAAGATCAATTCCTGCAGAAATGGGACGATGGGCCCGAGCGTGTCACATCATTTGATCTATATTGTGAATTCAAGACTTTAAAGTTTGAAAAGTGTCTACTCTGTGAACACAGGATGTTTGCCCAGGGTATTTGAGTTTGCAATGGCAGAATCTCAGAGATAACAGGAAGATACAAAGGTCTGGAAATAGATAAAAGGTTTTGTACTTTGTGTAATTCAAATGTGAATTAGTCTGCAATTTGGGGGAGAAATATTTTTTTTAGTTGTATGTGAATGTAAAAGAACAATCTTTACTGAGAATAGAAAGAAATACCTGTAAAAATACTTTTTTTAACCATCCGTCTATGTTTAAACTTATATTATTTCTATTTTGACTAATGTCCTGCCTCTTTTTAAATGTCCTAGCTTGTGATATGGATCTATTTTTGTCGTTAACCAGTGTGTTGTTGCTTAGAGTAACTAAAATTTGAATCTGAAACCAAAACTCAACAATATCTAAAGTTTTAAGTTGCATACATGCATCACTAGCCTTACTTCACTTGTCACATGATATACGTGAAGTAACACACTTAGAGCTTACAGTGGCTTGAAGACTACTCTTCATTTCATTGTGGGAATTTTTGAGGGTACTAAGTGTAAAAATGATGCTCATGGCAACAGTAGTAGCCAGGAGGAAGCTGGTTGTAGAGGAGATTAAGTGGCAAGAAGAGGCTGCTAGATGTGCAAGAGCAGTCTCTCAGGCAATACAGGGACGGTGGATGAGTTGGGAAAGTGTAGAAAAGAAGTGCCTTAGCTGGAGGGAAGTGTGGGGCATAGAGGACAGGCAGCATTAAGATTCATGCTAGGAGCAACTTATGATTTACTTCCATCTCCCCAAAATCAAAGACCCAACATGTCCTTTTTATTCTGGTAAATCAAGCCTGTAACAAGAGCGATTCACCTGGAGACGTTCTCAAGTGTCTCACAGCAGCCACTGAGAACAAGCACTTAGAAGTGAACTCAATGGATGCAAAAAGGAAACCAGATAAGATTTTGTTTGTGGTAACAATTTATATTAAGCTGCCCATATTAAGTGTTAGTTAATATGTAATAGGTTCCTTATAAGATGTTCACCAATATTAATTAGTGTTAATAACATAATATACATGTTTATTGTTAGATTATGAGACAGTAAAAAGCACTTATAAGAAACTTATTAACAGTTAATACACTGCTTAAAAATGTTACTAAAAGCCTTAGGGGTTTCTTATAATTGTTTATAACAGCATTACGAACACATTTATTGAATATAACTAACGTAGCTAGTATTTCTTTCTTAAACCTTTACTAAGCTTTGGTTGTTGCTTAATTATGGATTTATTAGCAGTTAAATATGCACTTATTAACAGTTAAGGGATCTAAAGTGTGAACCATGCTTATTAAGGTTAATTAATCCTTTATTATGCAGTTATTATCAGTTAACTATGCAATTTGGGGTTACCGGATTAAGTATAACTAATAGCTGTTTTTTTCTTAATCCTTTACTATTGTTTGCACTTATTAACAGTTAAATATCAGTTTTGGTACTGGATCTAAAGTGTGAACCATGCTTATTAAGGTTAATCCTTTATTATGACATTATTACTAGTAACTATGCATTTTGGGGGTTACGATCTAAAGTGTGAACAATGGTTATTAGTTATCCTTTGTTATGCATTTATTACCAGTTAACTATGCATCTGAGGGTTACAATCTAAAGGTGAACAATGTTTATTAATCCTTTATATGCATTATTACAAGTTAACTACATTTTGGGGTATCAGATCTAAAGTGTGAACAATGCTTATTAAGGTTAATTAATCCTTTATTATTCACTTATTACTATTAACTACACATTTTGGGGGTACTGGATCTAAATGTGTGAACAATGCATATTAAAGTTACTTCATCCTTTGTTATGCACTTATTACCAGTTAACTATGATTTGAGGGTTATTGGATCTAAAGTGTGAACAGTGCTTATTAACAGCGTCGAGGTATTGCGAGACTTCGTATATCTCTTAATGGATGCACGTGTGAAAATATTGCGAGATCGACTCCATGTTTACATGCTACCTGCTACATGCTACAGTTGACATTTCGACTAAAAACATGGTGTAAATGGTGTCTTTTGTGGTTAAATTTTGAATGCCGCGGCTCACAGACATTGATTGGCGTGAGACTTTTGTTTTGTTTTTGTTTTTTTTTTTTTTTACATTTACATTTATGATCTCCAATCACTGCCATTGGCTGCAACCCTGTTTTCTGCTGAAACTCCAGGATTGTCTTGTGTCTCTTCCACCCCTCCCACCTCCCCTCTTTCTTCCTCTTCTCCTCTTTCCCTCTCAACCCGACGGTGCCGTCAGATCACCGCCCACCATGAGTCATGGATCTGTCCAAGGTTTCTACCTGTTAAAAGGAAGTTTTTCCTCGCCGCTGTCGCCAAAGTGCTTGCTTATGGGGGAATTGTTTCAATTGTCGGATGTAAACAAAACTATTGAGTGTGGTCTAGACCTACTCTATATGTAAAGTGTCTTGAGACAACTTTGTTGTGAATTGGTGCTATATAAATAAAATTTGATTTAATTTGATTTGATTTGAAGATCTTCACCCATCCTCACATCGGCATAGGGGTGAGTACATATTGAGTAGATGATCATCAAGCAGTGGAATATCGCTTTAATATAAAATGTAAACCATTTTGATTTTAATCTGTTATTTTTTCAGCTAAATTACAGAAACTTGTATGACTTAAAATACATTCATAGGTTTTGGAAAAGGAACTGGTATTTGGATATAAAGAACAGTGGACCTTAAGGCAAACAACAATGCACACAGCATCTTTTGACCACCCAGCTAGATCAGCTAGATCCACTGCTGTGGTTTGTGTGACCCCAGGAGGAAAACGGAGATAAGAGCCATGCTAACCTAACAAAGACGTAAGATTGATCCTGCTAATGTCCAGCCTGAAACAGACTAAATGGGACTCAGGCGTTAGCTGGTGAGGTTGTTGACTAGAGGGTATGCTTTGTTGCTTGCTAAGGAAGACCTGGTTGAGTGTGTGGGTCCAGGTTAAAGAGGGGAGTAGTTCTGGGATGCTGGAACACACAGCTGAATGTTGTCTGTGTTGTGGGCACAACTCAACACAACACATCATGTTGAAACCATGTTCTTTGATAGGTCAGGCCAGGGCCATGACTTCATGAAAAGGTTCTCTCACCGTATGGATTGTTAGATTGGCTATTGATAGCAGATATAATATAGATATAAGGCTGGGTCAAACTGCTGATATCAGCTGTTTACTTATGTGAAATTGGGAGTTATGAGCAGCTTAAGGGTACCTAGGACAGAACTACAGAGTGTTGTTGTCTGTTAGAGGGCTCAGTAGATTTATGACAGCACAGCCCAATACCATCTACAGTGCCAAGTAATACATCCAAAAAATCATGACTACTGGGCTTACATTGGACTGCTCACCAAACCTTTGGACATTTCACTGTGTATTCATAATCAACAAAACAAATGTAAACACAATTATCTCTACCTGGAGGAGATCATGTGATGGGCCGTGTCTTAGTGACCAACGGAGCTGGACTTCACAGTTAGTCTCACATACTACTGGATTCATCAGCCTAAGGACTTCTCGGGGTTGATTCACTATTTTTGAGAAACTTTGATATGACATATTGACCGCTTCGTTTTATAGCAACTGCTGACTCCTCACTCCCCTTACCCAGCCATTGGGGCTGCAAGTCATAAACAACTGTTAAGCTAAAAACATGCCCTGCCTCATCTGTTGCAGGACACAATTTGGCCTTTGTTGTGACTCAGAAACTGATATCCATGGAAAGTTTTGTTTCATCCTAAACCTGAGCATCTGCAGACTACTTTCATACCTAGTATGTTATGATCAACAATAGGAGCCATCTTGATTGTACCTCATTGGCCAATGCTGTACGTCAACGCTATGCATCTGCATACAACAGCAATAGTAACTTGCTTAAATCTGGACTTATTTTTATGAAAACTGTGGGGTTTTTTTTTTTGTTTTTTTTTAAATAAAGGTGAGCTATTGAACATGATATTGCAAACCTGTTGGAATTCTCCTCAGTTACTGGGTGCGATCTAATCAGCTCTCAACTTCTCAACACAACTTCCACTGAGACATGCAGGCTCTGACTTATAAACTGGCAACATCAAGTTTCAGTTATTCAGTATTTCAGCTTGTATGAGTTTCTCCAAAAATGTAGATTTCTATATTGTTGTAAAGCTTCCTGCTGCTAGTAATACTGTAAAAAAACTTTCTTACTTTATTAAACTTTGTTGAAAACATTTGCAAAACTCTGCTGGCTGCATCTGACAGTTGCGGTGGCATTGCAGTAGGTGCTTCACCATCTGTTCCCTGGCAGACATCAGCACTCAACTGAGTAGTCTCTTTAATCTGTTAATGAAATGTCTCCCCTGAAATACTGCCAACAAATACTATCACAATGGGGCTTTGCAACATCAGTGCAACATCAGTATTGATTTAGTACACAACCACATATCAACATGTTCTGAGTTAGTACACTAGCAATTAACAGCATTTAGTATGTTTCACTATTTAATATTTACATTTTATTGCAAAAATGGCCAAATATTTTTTTTTCTGTACAGCTGAAAGCCAGTTTTCTTTCAACAGCATGTTTTGTTAAAAGGTGTTTAACAGAGCTCTGATATTATGTTCTGTGACCTTGAAATTCATTTGTGTTATCATGTTTGAACAACCAACCATTTTGCCGAGCCATTTCACACGCTTGACTGGTGGCATGAAAAATGAAGTGAACGACTTCAGCACCTGCGACACCGCTCAGATGTGTTCTTGGATCAGATGTGAACAGAATTTTGTATTGATTGAATAACACTCATTTGGGTTTTCCAATGCAGAATATCTCAACTGAATGCTGGGGGGGATGATGGGAGGCAGGGAGGCAGGGGTGTGGGGGGATGTCTGTCTCCATTTAGTCAGCTGAAGATGCAAAAGGAAAAGTTCTAAAAAAGATTTGTTGGTTGTATCAAATGAACAGGGGTTGTAGTTGTCTGGATGAATGCATTAACTAACAGTACATGCATTGTAAAACCTTTTTCATGCATCAACACAACTTCATAACCTTGATGCTGAGATGCTTCTGGAAATCATAGGTCACAAAAGTACCTCTCATCTGGCATTTGACAAATAAACAAACAAACAAAAAACAACATTCATCAAAAGAGTTTAGTTTTTGCTTAGACTCTCCTGTCTTTTTGTATTAGCATGACATAAGCTAAATATAGCCAGGTGGTGGCATTAAAATGGGATTACTACATTTGATGGTAATCTACCATATGGTTTGAGTAATTGTGACAATTTGTCCTGAAGGTATCATTCAAATAAAGCTCCCAAAATATGTCCAAACTGGAACAGGTCCATGTTCTACAGAGCATTAATGTGCAGTGGGTAATTCAGTTAGAAACCTGTTCATTAGACTTTAGCAATCTTTGTGGAAATTTTGGCCTGACTGATCTGATGCTAGATTCTCAAATGTGAATTAGTCTCGAATCTCTCAGTAAATTGCTGATTTCCATTGAGTGTGATCAACCTATAAACAATCAGTGCAGCGAAATATGTATATATATGTATATGAGCAACGAAACATGTGACATACATTTCCTGGTTCTTTCTTATATTACAGCTAAACAGCACACTACATATGAGGCATTTGAGGTGACAAATAGGCAGTGCTGGTCCATAATTGATCAGCACTGTCTGGTTTGACAGTTTGATCTAATTTTCAGGAGCCTGAGATATTGCGGGGGTACAGCTCTGCCAACTGGATGCAATTGGATAGACCTCCAACCAGTCAGAGGAACAAAACACTTTTCAAATCTGAAATGATGTCCGCTATCAATCATTGTATAGAACCCACCCCATGTCAAATAAACGGCTGTGATTTGCCTGACTGAACCCAAAGTTGGTGGAGCGAGTGAAAACATGAGCTTGGTAGATTCGTCTGGGTCCCAGGGCTGGGTGTTACAGGAAAGGTCACCAAAAAAAAAAAAAAAAAAAAAAAAAAAGGGAATCATTCTCTTGGGACAATGAAGCTCCACAGTAAAATTCATGGCACCTGGCTGATAGATATTGCAATACATTGACTGGACAAATGTTATTTGACAGGCTGTTTTAAAAACTGATGTCTTAGTCAGTGTCTTCATACTGAAACAACTGAACAGGTTGTCAGTGCCCTCCAAATTAACCCTTACAGTATAACCATTTGTTATGACCCCTAGATAAAGCTTGTTACCCAACAGAGGTCTAACATAGTCAGACCCAGTCAAGAGTTGCAAAAACTTGTTTCAATCTATTGAAATAAACAAGTAAAGTGACCATAAACCAAATACTAAACTATAAAACACCATAACTAACCCAAACCCCAAACTAACCGGACCGGCCAAATGACCAAAAGGTGGAAGCCCACCTCAGTCCAATCACATAGGCCGCAAAATAGCATTCTTCCCTCTCTCTAAAGCAACATCAAGGCCAATCCTGAACAAACACAAACAAAGCTGTGAATATAGGACTACCAGACCCACCAGGAAAAGAGAACTAAAAGGAAACAAAAGCTACATTAAGTCACACTGTTGCTGCTGCTGCTCTGAGATGTAGGTTCAGCATGATCAGAAGGGAAAGCATGTAACACTGTTACAGAAACAATATGTTTCCTTTTCTGTCAGCTACTGCTGTACTTTATGTTTGGGCTGGTTCAGGGAAGTGAAGAGTCAGGGAAAGATTGTGATCATAGATAAAATAACCACAGGTTTACATAAAACCTTTATCTCTAATACCACAGAGACCCTTGCAACTAAATTTTTAAAAGCCAATGAAATAGAAATATAACTGGATATATTTGATCAATTAAATATAACATAATAAAGTATTTAAACCAGAACTTAGACTGTAAACTGTCCAGACTGTGGTCTCCACTGGGGATTACAGGTTTCTTGAAAACTGAAGTTGTGTCAGTTGGTAATAAAGCTGTCTGGTCACAGTGTTTGTCCTGAAGCATCTTCAGGATATCCAGACATTCCTGGTGCTGCTGTATTGTCTTCAGGGCTTTGCTTGACTGAATTATGACACCAGCTCAGCAAAAACTTCCTCTTCTGATGGTTTCTTATTCAGCTTGGACGCTATCTATTTTTCCATACTTTCATACCTTTCTGACATTTAACAGGGGTATACGGTATTGTGACGGTATTTGTGTGAAATTTGCATAAACAAAAAACAGCAACCGCACACTCACAACACTGTGCAATCATCAATTTATTTCTGCAAGCTTTCGGTCTATGACCTTCTTCAGTGTGAAACTTGCATAAAAAAGCTCAACTCACCTGCACTCCACTGTACTGAGTACTCCCTTTACATAGGCAGAGCTTATCGTCATAGCAACACTATTTCTGCAGCTATTCCAAAAACACTCATGTGCTTTGCTTTGGTCTCAAGACGCTGCAGCCTTTATTCAATGACAAACTGAAACTTAAACTGCACATTTACTGCCAGACCAACAATTTCACTGCTGACTTTTTCCTCCACTAGGTTGGGCAATGTCTATTAAATTGGCATATGACAAATCCATAGTAAAACGTCACAATGGATGATGATATCATTGTTGGACCTAAAAGAGTCTTTGTCTCGGCACTACATGTCCATAACTTGGTTGTACTTAATTCGAAAATATTAAAAAGTGAATGGTGATCTCAGTACCAATGTGAAGATGATTACATAATGATAAGAGGAAACCAAAACGATAAACAAAATATTTATCTCCACAATTTGAAGATTAAAAAGGGACCTGTCCTCAGTAATCATACAATTCTTGAATCTAGCATGATACAGCTCAATATGTCTTTCATTTCTAGGTGATCCAATCACTCTCAGTGTTGATGCAGTCTTATAAAAGTGTTTGTTTTATAGTGTTTTATAGTATGTTAATTCCTTAGAATTGGTACAAAACTGTATTTTTAGGGGTTTTGATTTTTACTCTTCAATTATTCTGGAAAATATATTTCAAAAGATCAAACTCTTGGTTATTAAATCTTGTAACAGGCAAACCTCCAAGTTATTATTTTTTTCATTAAATATAGACGTCAACTCTGTCAGATGGAGAATCTGACGGAGTTGACAGCGTTGACAACAGGCTCCCTGTATCCTGCAAAGACTGTTCCCTTTTCAGCTCCTCAGCCCTTTCTAACATCCCTGCAATAAAGGGAAAGTCACAAAGACCTCATCTGGACCTCGAGGACGTGACCAAAAAGGGTTGGATGTTATAACTCAAGCACAGACAGACATGTTATGAGTTACTCAAATATCCTATTCTGAAGAATCCATATTCTGAAGAACTACAACAAAACTGTATTTTGAGGGGGCTTTGATTTTTACTCTTCAATTATGCTGGAAAATATACTTAAAAAGCTATTAAACCTTGGTATTAGGCCAAACTCCTAATGATTAAACTTTTTATTAAAGTAGACATCAACTCTTTTACATTTTTTTCATTTCACAGCATAGCTGTAGTGAGCAGCCATTTTATTTTGTAAAGTGTCTCAGAGGCTCTTAATGCTAATCAAAATACACATTTTTAAACCATAATTCTTATTTAGCTTTGATTTAGAACAGAGTTGACATGTTATGGTTGAGACACATAGTTGACATGTTTTATGCCTGTATTTTGTAAAAATCTGACCGAGTCGAGGGAAACCTGGGACACAACTTTAAAGGGTCAACATTTTCATAAAAAATCCATTTAAGAACAAAGATGATTATCAGACAGTATTGTTAGTTTTAGATTTTTACCTAAAACACCTTTTAAATTGTTTGAAGTTGTGAATTCTTGTCTGGCACAGCAAATTTAGAAAAAAAAAAGAAATATAATGAACCAAATCATTTTCTAAATGACATATATATCAATCATTAAAGAATAAATTGTCACCAAAAAATAGAATTAGAGTGTTTGGTATGTCATGATTTGTCCGCTTCTCAACAATAGGTGATCTATGTAATATTTCTATGCATGATCTATTTCATCTGCATTATTCTGAACACTGAAAATTCCTTACCTTATGGATTTTTTTTTACATTGTCATGTACTGTGTTTCTGTGACTGTTCTCAGTAATTGCACATCCAGTGCTCTTTATGTAGAACCACAGGATTACACTGTGGAAGGCATCAGTGGAGGTGGTTTAGCTTCTCCACATCACTGAGAACTGTCCTGGAGACAAGGACTGCAACTGAGCCTGAAATAACATTACAGAAGCTTCACACACTGAATTAGCAGCAGCATTTCAGCAAATAAACTGCTAACTGATGCATACACCACCCACCCACCAACCACACACACACACACACACACACACACACATGCACACCACACTGGCCCTCTTGAGAAATGGGACAAATCATGTCCTAACAAAAAACTAAAAATGATTAATGCCAGCATTCTAATTCCAGTGTTTTGGTTAGAATTAATCTTGAAAATATCTTAATCTCAGGATTTATAAATATGAAATATATGTAATTTATTAAATGTTTTGGTTTGCTTTAATTTTTTTTTCTAAACTTGCTCTGTGCCAGACAAGAATTCATAAATTCAAATAATTAAAAAATAAAAATGTGTTATTACATTATTTGTGTTATCACCTTTGTTTTAAAAATCAGATTGTTGGCCCTTTAAAGTTGTGTCCCAGATTTGCATCAACTCCGTCAGATTTTTACAAAAGCATAATTCATGGGGCATAAAAAGGGTTCCTGGTTTAAAAAAGGTGGGGATACTGCTCAAACACTGGTAAACTTTCTAATTTTTGACAAATTCATACAATAATATTGCTATCAGATGTGTCTCAACCATAACATGTCAACTCTGTAGCCCTTCTAAATCAAAGCTAAATAAGAATTATGTTTTAAAAATGTGTATTTTGATTAACATTAAGAGACTCTGAGACACTTTAAAAAATAAAATGGCTATTCATCGGCCTGTTACAAGGTTTAACAGCTTTAAAAAAAAAAAAAAAAAAAAATCAGCATAATTGAAGGGTAAAAATCAAAACCCCCTTAAAATACGGATTTGTCCCAGTTCTCAAGAACGAGTGAGGGATTTGAATGACTCACAACATGTCTGTCTGTGTTTGAGTTATGGCATCCAACCCTTTTTGTCTCCTTTTTGTCATCCTCAAGGTACAGATGAGGTCTTTGTGACCTTCTCTTTACAGTGTGGATGTTAGAAAGGGCTGAGGAGCTGAACAAGGAACAGTCTTTGCAGGTTTTAAATAAACCCATGAAATTTGGCATAAGACAAACAGCAAGACAGAGAAAT
The DNA here is from genome assembly GCA_034769285.1 of Lutjanus argentimaculatus. NCBI lineage: Eukaryota > Metazoa > Chordata > Actinopteri > Lutjaniformes > Lutjanidae > Lutjanus > Lutjanus argentimaculatus. The sequence continues at coordinate 1,368,622 of JAWZSL010000049.1, forward strand.
ATTACATTATGATTACAGCTACTAAAGGCAGCAACAGCTTATTGCTGATGTCAAAAGTAGTCCTAATATATCAGGCTACAAACCTAATGTAGTGTCCTCTGCTGTCCCCTGTGCTGAAGAGACCTCAAAGTCCCTGCAACATGTGAGACGATAAACAGTAAAAAAAGCATGAAAAATGGCAAAACTTCACAGTAACAGACAGCTGGCATCAATCCACCCTTGAGCCTCAGTTTTGAAGCAAATCCTGCTTTGTATTAGATCTCACTGAGAGAGCTTTCCAATAGTTATGGGCACATTTCTGTCAAAAAACTGGGTCTTCACATCCTAATAATGGGAGTGCATGGAGATTTTTGTGTTGGTTCTTGCAGCCAACGACAATTTTCAAACAATCTGTGTGCTTTGCTAGTGCCTTTGACATTTTGTGACCTTGTAATTATGAGGTTCTAGCAGATATTTTTGTCTGAATTGAGGTATTCACATAGACTATACTTATTCTGTGACAGCTAATGCCTTAATTCCACCGGGCCCGGCTGCACCATGTCAGCCATTCTACACAGTGCTTGTGATTCCACCAGCAACCAGAAGCTGCTTAATATTTTTTCTTACCAATGCCTCGTCAATCTGCATGGAGCAAACCAATCAGGCAGGATGTCAGCCAATGTAGACTCGGGACCATAAAAACAGACAAAAAAGAAACCATTTAACTATGTTACCTTCTTATCCATGGTGGAAGCACAATAAGAAAGAGAACCAAAAACCAGTGGAATCAATTGGTAAAATTGTGTCTGGTGTTTTTTTGTTCTTCATTCTTTGTTTTTGTTTTTTTTAAGTTGTAGACATTTTTGAACTTTTTATTTAGGAAACAAAAAGATTTCTATCTGCAAAGTCTCACTCTAATGTGATTCTGTAAGGTTTATCAGCCAATCAGCGCTTTGAATGCACACAAGAGCACCAGTCAGGTTCTGCATCTGTGTCATGTTGCTGCACTTCTCAGTGACGGTGGCAGGGGGGACAGAGAAGACAAAGAACTCAATGGAGATGAGAACATTATATATAACCTCAAGATCAAGGATTTTATTGATGGTCTTGAAAAGGATAACAGTACAAATGAAAGGTGAGTTAAATTTGTATTCATTGTGTTAACATTAGCTTCCTCATGTTAGTCTGCAGCTAATCTTAACATGAAGAGGTGAGTGCCATATAATAATAAGATATTAGATATAAGAATATTGTTGTCTGTGACTGTAATAAAGGTTATAGGCTACAAAAACTTGACTATCTTTTATTGCTTGCCAGGGTGGAGTTCCTCAAGGCTCTATTTTAGGACTTCTTCTATTATCCTTTTATATGCTCCGTTCAGTGCACATTATTCATTTGGCTGTGTCTCCTAACATTGCTGATAAAGTCCAACTGTCTATTTGTGAAACCTGGCGAACATTAAAAATGGGTCTTGATGTCTCATAGTTTGCACAAGAGGACCAATCAGTTTCTGCCTCTGCGTCATGTTGCCTCACTTCTCAGTGACAGTGACAGAGGGGGAAGACAAACTCGGTTTTGTGAAGGACAACAGTACAAATGAAACATAAGCTAAGTTTTAGATCTTGCTGAGTAGTATATTTTAATTGTTAGCTACCATGTTGGCCAGCTAATGCTAGCTTCCCAGTGTTAGTCTGCAGTAACATGAAGAGGCAAGCACTAACACTAAAGGATAAGTTCATGTTTTTGTCTGTGACTGGATAAAGGTTGCAGACTATCCTTTAGTACTTACCAGCGTGGAGTTCCTCAAGGCTCTATTCTGGGACTTGTGCTATTCTATTCTATTCTTATTCTATTCTAGAATCTGCGCACTTACAGGTTGCAGCAAAGTCTGGTAGCTCTCAAAATCTTTGTTATTTTTGTTATTTTTGTCGCTTTTTCTCTGATTTTTTTACATCTACTGATGGATATTTCTGTGGAGAGAAGAGTTTATTCGAAAGAAGAGCTTTTTTCATTGAAATGGAGCAAATCTGGAGTATATTACCCTATTCCAGCTGAGATAAGAAGGAGCTTTCGTGGTTGCCGTGCTGGTGCAAAGTTAAAGGCAAGGAAATGGAGATACAAGCCCGTTCTGCCATCAGTCATCATGGGGAATGTCAACTCTCTGCCCAACAAAAGTGAGGAGTTGGAGATATTGGTGAAGACTCAGAAAGTGTACCGTGAGTGCAGCCTGATGTGTTTTACTGAGACCTGGTTGAATAATAACATCTCGGATTCCATTGTGGATATACCTGGCTTCACTCTCATACGGTCAGACAGAGATGCAAAGGCTAGTGGCAAGAAAAAAGGAGGAGGACTGATAGATAGATAGATAGATAGATAGATAGATAGATAGATAGTACTTTATTGATCCCAAACTGGGAAATTCTTGTGTTACAGCAGCTGTCATCAGACACACAGAAAAACAGGTCAAAAGTAAAAAATAAAATATATAAGAAATAGCCATGTATACATAAAGATTATAAATTTAAAAAATATACAAAGTACTATACTGATATGTACAGAAATACGCTACGCCAGTCGCAGTAGTGTAACACTGGCCTTATTTGTGAACCAGAGATGGTGTAATCCTGCACATATTACTGTCAAGGAGAAGTTATGCTGTCCAGATATTGAATTTATTGGCAGTTGGAATGCGGCCATATTATGTACCAAGAGAATTTGGTCATATAATAACAATACTTGTGTACATCCCTCCCAAGGCAACGGCTGATGTTCCATGTGAAATTCTGCATGAATTTGTTGCTAGGATACAGACTAAACACCCTGAGGCACTTATAATAATATCTGGAGACTTCAACCATGTTACCCTCTCCTCCCACCTGACTGGATTTACACAATTTGTTAACTGTGCTACAAGAGAAAACAAAACCCTTGATCTGCTGTATGCCAATGTCAAAGAAGCTTACAGAGATACTGCCTTACCACCACTGGGCAGGTCAGATCACAACTTGGTTCTTCTGCAGACAATTCTGCAGACAGTTCTTCTGTTACAAACCCTGTGTGCAAAGGGAACCTACAACTACACTCACTGTAAGGAAATGGACACCTGAGGCTAGTGAGGCTCTAAAGGACTGCTTTGAACGCACTGATTGGGATGTGCTTCTGGAAACAGATGAGAACAGTATGGACATTGATAGACAGGCTGATTGTTTCACTGAGTACATCAACTTCTGTAGAGACACAGTCATACCTACAAAGACTGTACGCTGTTTCCCCAATAACAAACCCTGGATCACAAGTGACATAAAGGCAATCCTCAATCAGAAAAAGGAAGCTTTTAGAGAGGGTGACAAAGAACACTGAGGTCACATCCCATTCCACTGCCACTCCTCCTCCTCCTCCTCCTCCTCTTCAACATGTGGGCATCTCCACCATGGCTCCTCTTCAACAACATCTGGACATCTCCATCATGGCTCCTCCTCCTCCTCCTCCTCCCCCTCCTTCTCCACAAGTGTGTTCCTCCACCATGCCTCCTCTTCAACAACATCCGGGCATCTCCATCATGGCTCCTCCTCCTCCTCCACCACAAGTGTGTTCCTCCACCATGGCTCCTCTTCAACAACATCTGGGCATCTCCACCATGGCTCCTCCTCCTCCTCCACCACAAGTGTGTTCCTCCACCATGCCTCCTCTTCAACAACATCTGGGCATCTCCATCATGGCTCCTCCTCCTCCTCCTCCTCCACAAGTGTGTTCCTCCACCATGGCTCCTCTTCAACAAAATCTGGGCATCTCCATCATGACTCCGCCTCCACCTCCTCCTCCTCCACAAGTGTGTTCCTCCACCATGCCTCCTCTTCAACAACATCTGGGCATCTCCATCATGGCTTCTCCTCCTCCTCCTCCTCCACAAGTGTGTTCCTCCACCATGGCTCCTCTTCAACAAATCTGGGCATCTCCATCATGACTCCGCCTCCACCTCCTCCTCCACATGGGTACTTTCCGCAACTGCAGCTACTCCTCTTCACACACCTGTTCCTCCACCCTTGTTTGTCACTGAGACAGGGGTGAGGTTGGAGCTCGGGAGACTTTGCTCTGGGAAGGCAGCTGGCCCTGATGGTGTGTGTTCAAGGCTGCTTAAAGACTGTGCTGCCCAACTGTGCCAACCTCTTCACAAAATCTTCAACCTGAGTCTACAGCTGGGGCGGGGTGCCGGCTCTGTGGAAAACATCTTGTACTGTCCCAGTACCAAAAAGAAAATGTCCAGCTGAACTAAATGACTACAGACCGGTGGCCCTTACTTCACACATCAGGAAAACCCTGGAGCGGCTGATTCTACGTCTTCTGAGGCCTGAGGTCAAAGACAAACTCGATCCCCTGCAGTTTGCCTACAAATGATGAATGATGCAGTACTCTACATGCTCCACCGTTCCCTCTCTCATTTGGAAGAATCTGGCGCTTATGTAAGAACTATGTTTTTTGACTTTTCAAGCGCATTTAATACCATCCAACCCAACATACTCAAAAACAAGCTCATAGAGATGGGAGTGGTTTCTTCCTTTGTCTCCTGGATCACGGATTACCTGACAGAAAGGCCACAGTTTGTCAGGTTAGGGAACTGTTTTTCTGGGACATTAATGAGCAGCACAGGGGCTCCACAAGGGACTGTCCTGGCTCCATTCCTGGTTCACATTGTATACAGCAGACTTTAAATATAAACTCTGAGTCCTGCCACATCCAGAAATACTCAGATGACACTGCTATTGTAGCTTGTATAAGGAATGGACAGGAATCTGAATATAGGGATTTGATAAAATCCTTCAGTGACTGGAGTCATAAAAAACTGCCTCATACTAAACACATCAATGACAAAGGAAATGGTCATTGATTTCCGTAGATCCAAGCCCCCTCTTCAGCCTGTGAACACTTGTGGAGTGAACATCGAGGTGGTAACAAACCGTAAATATCTTGGTGTACACCTGGATAACAAGCTGGACTGGTCCCTTAACACAGATGCACTCTACATAAAGGGGCAGAGCCGCCTCTTTTTCCTAAGGAGCTCAGATCTCTAAACATCTGCAGTAAGATGCTGCAGATGTTTTATCAGTCTATTGTGGCAAGTGTTTTATTTTATGCTGCAGTCTGCTGGGGAGGAAGTTTGGGAAAAAAGCAAGCAAGGAGGCTGGATAAGCTTGTGAAAAAGGCTGGCTCTGTGATCGGAGTAAGGATGGACTCTCTGGAGGAAGTTGTGGAGAGAGACACAATGAGGACGGTGGAGGCCATCCTAAACAACATGGATCATCCACTGCATAACACCTTGATGGACCAAAGAAATAATGGTGGTGGAAGGCTTCTCTCTCTTCGTTGTAGGACAGAGAGATACAGAAGATCTTTCATACCAACTGCCATCAGACTCTATAATTCTTATACAAATAGATGAGACTACAGACAAATGAATTTCCCCTTGGGGATCAATAAAGTATTTCGTATTCGTATTCGTATTCGTATTCTCCTTTCACATGCTCCCCTTAGGGCACATTATTCATCAGTTTGGCTGATTCTCCTGTCATTGCTGTGCTGGTAATGTCCAACCTTGCAGGTAAATCACAATAAAACTGAGTTCTGGTCTTTGCAGCAAATCAGACCTTGACATTTTTTTCAAGAGCACTTCGGTTCCTTGATTTCAAGCTCAAAGTTGGTTTCCCAAAACATTCGGGCCATTTTTGACGTTGTTGAAATTTGAGAAACATCCAAAGTCAGTTGTTTAGTCCTGTTTTTTATTAGAAACATTTCCAAACTGTGCCCCCTCTTATTTTCCCAACAGCTCAAACAAAATCCACTATTTTATGTTGTAATGCACTGTAACTTGTTTAAGCTAGGAAGCCATTAACTCATTTACAATTTGTCCAAAATTCTACTTCACAATTACTAACATACACTCCATGGCATTCTTAAATTACCCAATTTCAGTGGCTGTCTGAGGGGTGGGGCAAAAAAAAATAAAAAATAAAAAGGACACCACCTGCATGTGATGGGGCTCCAGTGCAGCAAAAATCATTATACATTTAATGTGAAACAGTTCCAATTTCTGTTTTTTTATTTAAATTGTTTTATTGTACAACAACTACTACAACTCGGTAATAAAAACACCCCGGAAATATTTAACTATTTAAAGGTACGTAGAATCTGAATAACTTTCTAGTATGTAGCAGGGGCGTAGAATTGGGTAGGGACGCTAGGGACATGTCCCTACCAATATCCAGCCACTAATGTGTAGTCCCTACCAATACAACCACTGTCCGTAGTGTTTAGTCAATGATCATGGCACACAAAGGGTTAACAGTTGGTCTCTGCTAGAAGTCCTGCCTCTAACCTAAATATCGCTCTCCGATTGGCTTTGCCGGTTTCTCGCTAACGTACATGTGATTGACCGTCCCCGCTGTCACTCCATCTGCTTGTAAAAGCTAGCAACTGCGAGTCTAAGTGTAAAAAAGTGGACGGACAACAATTTCTGTGAGTTCACGCACACACACAGTGGTCTACATTCTGAAGCTCCGTTTTGCCCTCCCTAGTTGTCAACATGTTTGGCATTTGTTCTGCCTGGGTCACGTCAGCTAGACGGATTTTAAAATCAGTGGTGTCATTTACATTTACATTTCTATTTGTGCGTTTGTGTGTGTGTGTGTGTTGCGCATGTGTGTGTGTGTGTGTGTGTGTGTCGCACTTGGTAATTAGGATTTGAAGGATGTCAAAGAAAACAAAACTGGACATAAGACACTTCTTTAGGAGTAAAAGTTTAAGTTACTTCAAGGGTATATAACTGTAGAGGCTCAACAACACAGATATTGAATAAAAGAAAATATTTAATGCCAAAGAGATACACTTTTTAAAGTTATTTTACTTTTTATTTTCATGTATTTGTTGCGGAAGATAGCAACTGTTTAAAAAACAAATAAAGAAAATTTGTGGGGAAAATACAATAAAACCTCAGATTCTAGATGCTCATGTGATTTTATACATCCATATTTTTGGGGAATAAATTACATGTAATAATCGAAAGTAAAAGCCTTTTTTGCTCAGGCAATAACTCTACCATCAAACTCTATGATCATTGTATCCCTAATCTGTTCATATGTCATACATCAACATATTTTTGTCAGGTGGCAGACAGTAGAGAGGCTGGAGGAGATGGAGGAGGAGAGGCCAGAGAAGGTAGAGGAGGAGAAGCAGGAGGAGGTCGAGGAGGAGAGGCTGGAGCAGATGAAGAAGGAGAGGTGGAGCAGATGAAGGAGGAGAGGCTGGAGCAGATGAAGAAGGAGAGGCTGGAGCAGATGAAGGAGGAGAGGCTGGAGGAGTTAGAGAAGGAGAAGCTGGAGGAGATAGAGGAGGAGAAGCTGAAGGAGAGGCTGGAAATTCACAAGTAAGGTTAAATAATGATGGATATGTTAGTCATGAGATTCAGCATTGTGACAATTTTAGTGTGATGATGAACAATGCTTCACCCATGTGGCTTTAAAATCAGAGCTTTATATCAAGTCTGGTGTTCAAGAGGCCCCATCATGTATTACTAGTGTGTATGTGTTTACAGTTGTTGCTATAGAGTGGTAAAATTTATATTGTGGTTTATTCCTAAGCAAACTGATCCACCTGGAGAGAGCAGCAGGGAGAGCGGCAGAGACAGTGGCAGGGAGTAGTGCCAGGAATCATGAAGATATTCTTCACAAGCCAAACCAACCCAACCCAAATTACATTCCAGTTCAACAGTTACCAAATAAGATCCTCCATTTTCAAGAGAGTTGGTTCAAGCAGTATCCATGGCTGCACTATAGCCCCTCCATCAAGGGTGTTCTCTGTTTTCACTGTGTGAAAACATACACTATAAAGAAAAGCACACTTTCCAAAAAGGCAGACCTGCCTTTTTGTCAAAGGGATTCAGAATTGGAAGAATGCAATTGCAGTTTTCAGCGGCATCAAATAGCAAATCCCACCATCATGCCATGACAGTTAGTGCACAAGAGGGAAGCCAATAGATTCACAACTCTCAAGGTAAGGACACAACAACAAGAGGATGCTAGGCACTACCTGCAAATATTGTGGGATCAATACAGTACCTTGCCAGGCAGGGCATAGCACTGCGAGGCCATGAGAACAAGATGCAATTTATTTCAGCTTTTGAAATTCAAAGCCAAGGATGATGCACGTCTCTGTACTTGGCTAGCTCGCTGTCTGACTATAGTTCTCCTCAAGTGCAAAATGAGATTTTGCAAATGCTAGGAATGGTATTGTCAGGAGTATTGCACAGCCCATCCAGTTGCTACCAGTTTTGCAGGTACCCACTCATTATCGATGGCCACAAGATTTCTCTGGAACAGAGCAAGAGTCTGTTTGTTTAAGAATGTGGACCATGACCTGGTACCACAGGAGGTTTTTATCGGTTTGTATGAGGTCCCTGGTACACTGGAGTTGACATTGCAAAAATGGCTGAGGATGTCCTGTTGAGGCTCAATATTCCCATGTCTGGGTTAAGAGCCAGACATATGATGGTGCTGCGAATATGTCAGGGCAAATATTTGAAGCACAAGCAGAACTGAAGAGACAGCAACCATTGGCATTGTTTGTGCATTGTGGGGCACACTGTCTTAACTTGATCACACAGTCTGCATGCAGAGCCAGCCCCTTGATAAATGATGCCTTGCAGTGGGTGCATGAGCTAGGGACATTAAGCAAACAATCTGGAAAATTTAAGAACATATTTTCTACAGCAGTAAGTTCAGAAGGACCATTAAAGTCACTCAGACCACTTTGCCCAACCAGGTGGACAGTGAGAGGAAAAGCTATCAGAGCAGTGCTGTCTCAGTATGAACGTGTTTTGTCTAGCTTGGAGGAGATGGCATCAAGTGGGTCTAACACAGGCATGAGAGCAAATGGTCTACGAGAGAGGTCTGAGAAAGGGAAAACTGTACTTGGACTTTGTCTGGCATTAGAAGTGATAGAGGAGCTGGAGTCGCTTAGCACATCCCTGCAAAAAAGGACTGAAACTGTTGCAGGGATGAGAAGTGCCATAGAGTGTGTCAGAACTACTGTACATGGCAAAAGAAGTGAGGAGAGCTTTCATGAGGTTTTTGAGAAAGCAGTGGCAATGGTTGACTCCCTTGGGATTGAGCCCATTCAGATTCCTCACCAAAGAAAGCCACCAAAACGATACACAAGTGAAGTGAGCCAGCACACTCCCAAGTCAGCTGAGGAGCATTATAGAACAGAGTTCTATAAAATGTTAGATAGTGTACATATTCAGTTTGGGGAGAGGTTCAACCAACCAGATCTAGATGTCTTGCAGAAGCTGGAGGAAACTCTCCTGACTGGAGAAGTGAAGGAATTGTTGATCAATACTCAGAGCTTAACAGGGACATGTTAAAGGTTTTAGGTCCAAATACACTTTCAAATCTAGTGCTGAAGTGGCTGACATAATGAGAGGTTTGACAGTTGAAGTGAGAGGCTTGTTTGATCAAGTTGAATCCCTTGTCAGGCTGCTTTTAGTCATCCCAGTTTCATCAGCTGAAGCTGGAAGAAGTTTCAGTGCTCTTAGGAGACTTAAAACATGGCTGAGAACCACCATGACACAAGTAAGACTGAACAGTCTTGCTGTGTGCCATGTCCATCAGGAAAAACTGGACAAGACTGACCTGACAGAAATCTGCAAGCAGTTCATTTCTGTTACAGACCGGCGTAGGCATGTATTTGGTTCTTTTAAATAGGAACAACCAGTGGACACTAATCTGCTTGTATTTAAGCATTAGTGACAAACCATTAATAATATTTTTTTTTTACATTTCATTTATGTTTTGTTGTATTTATGTATTTCCAATGTTGACAGTATGTTAATTGACAGTATGATGCACAGTTGCACTACAGAGTAAAGATGAGAACTCTTTGAAGTTGCCTCCTTGTCTTTCATTAGTTGCTTTAACCTATAACATTGCAGAATGCATTAAATTCTTGTATTCTCTTTAGATATTCAGATATGCATTATAAACATGTCAATTACTGATTTTTTTTTCTGACTATGATTGTTTGTTTGATCAGCTCTACATGACGTGAAATTATGATTACAAATACAAAAAAAAAAAACAAAAAAACATCAACTTTCAGGAGTGCTGCCTTGGAGCACTTTTGTGTCCCCACCAATGTCAAAATCAAACCTACTCCCTTGGTATGTAGGGCAGCCTATATGGCACTGCATTATGTTTTCTATGGACACCCTAGAGGGCAATGTATCATATTTTGTCCACTGGTAGGCACCTTAAAAAGGACTTTACCACATTTTGTCCACGCTAAGGGCACCCTGGAGAGCATTTTACCATGTTTTGTCCACTGGAAAGGAACTTTAAAGGGGACTTTGCCACATTTTGCCACTGGTAGGGCACTTTAGAGGGCACTTTGTTCACGAGAAAGGTACCTTAGAGGGCACTTTACCACATTTTGTGGCACATTTTTTTTTTACTGGAAGGGCACTTTTGAGAGTGATGCCCCCCTTGAGTCTACCAGTGGCTGAGTGCAGGTTTCATTACTCTGGTTTCTTGTGAAATTTAGGCATGAATTTTAAATTTTAATTACTTTTAAGGCACTTCACAATTTATCTCCGCCATACAGTGTGTCTGTGAGTTGCTGCTTTTATTTCTTAAACATTTTTGCTCATGTTTGTGGTCAATGAATGTATGTTGTGGTTGTAACATCTGTTTACACTTATAAATTCGAGTTATAGTAAAGTATACATTGAAAATAATAGCCTCTCAGTGAACAGTGTACTGAATGAACTGTATATGATGCATAACATTAAATCAAGAGCCCTGCTGTTTTGTAAACCAGGAAATGTTGAATCACTCCACAAAGTAAAGCCCGCTGCTCTCTTAGAGGAATATCCTGCAAATTGCCCACATAGGGTGAACATGTGCTTCTCAAAGCCACCATATACACAACATCTGTCTCCTGACATACAGGATTTGGGGGTCAGCTTCTTCCCTAGAACAGGCTATAAAATGATAGTCCTGCAGAGGCAGAGTGTATAAACCTGGAAATAAATAAAATCCTGTGGCTTTGAGGGCGACAGCAAGCTACATAATAACAAAAAGACACAAGATTTTGCCAGCTACAATTTCACATGGATATACAATTTCTATAAACACCCCATTCACACAGGGCTGCTGAACCCTGAACATTTGATTTACACAACTTGTCAGGCTATCAGATCCGGCAGGAAACGCTGCCTGACAGAATCAAAGGAGCCAAGCTGGAATTAAGAGGCTGTTTGGCTTCCCCTCGGACCCGCTCGTCTCCCAGTCAGAGGTGGGTTATTAGAATGTAGCCCGCTGAGTTGGCTTGTCTTGGCTTACATGTTTCACTGGCATTTCCCTCTCCACATCCAAGTCACCGCTGTGCATTTTTCCTCTCCAAGGGCTTTTTCAGGACCAGAGCCAAGAGCTTACATTAAAGTGCCTCGAGTTGCATTTTGTACCACGTTAAGGTTAATGGATTCTACTTAGGATAAGCTTTGAGGGCAGCACGATCGAAGACGTGGCAATCGCTGTTAATCATATCCCCTCATATTGGGCGTTCGTGCTGTAAGGTCAACGAAACACTCAGATGTTGGACTTTAGAAATGCCAGTTATAAAGATGTGTGTGGAAGAGAAAGGCTGACAGAGCGAGAGAAAGGAAAGTTGTGAAAGTTGAAAATATCTTGAAGAATCCAAACACAAAAACTCTCAAGAAAAGAAACATGCATGTACATCAAAGCTGCATGGGGTGAAACACACATCATAATGTCAGCAATATGGCTGCTGATAATTAACAAGATCACTTGAGACTAGAACAGCGAAGGCGGCCATTTTGACTTTTTTAAAATTATATGTGCACCAATTTTGTTAAATTAAAAAAACACAATGCTGCTGGAACCTAACTTCTCCTTAAAGTGTCTGTATTTTCATTTAAAATGGTCATTTTCACCTATTTCGGCTATAGACGGTCATATTAACCACACAAAAATTACCACTGTTATACTGTTACTTTTTTTTTATGGTTGGAGATGCATCATGGTTGCTAAGCAACTATCATTGTCTTCACAAGTGGTCTCATTTTTCCAATTTCCCAACATTAAAATACAATTAATTAATCAATTAGACACAATTAAAAAATAAAGTAGGGGAGACCATGGATGGCTGTAACACTTTTTGTCTCAGCACCTATAACTCAATTGTGACAACCCCAAGTGGGGTGGGGTTGTTTGGATTGTTTGTATGTGCGCATATGTGGTGTCTTGCTGGCCCTCTCTCCTTTCTGTTTGAGAGCGCGATTGATCATGGACCTCCGGTTGTGTGTCTTAGTGGGGGGGCTGCGGCTATAAGCACCTGTGGAATCTGCCCGTTCTCACTCTTGGCTTCCCATTCCCAGCTTGACCCTGCAGCTCACCTGTCGTCCCTTTTCATTTTAGTTTGCATCCAACACACACACACAGCCATGCACCCGCACTCACTACTGACATTCCACATCACAGACATAGATTGTTGTATTTCGTTAGCCTTAGTTTCTGTTGACTACATTTGTTAAATAAATATCATTTGCAGTTACATTCCCTCTTGCGTTTGTTTGTCAGAGAGTTGAGCCAATTCTGACACAATGAATTTTTATGTTAAAGCTTTCAAATTTCCAAACAATGTACCCTTACTTGTTACAAATAGTAATTCCTCCAACTTTTTTTGGTTTCATTTTTCTACTTGTTTTCAGCCTGGAAATGTGTTATTATTCATGTTAAAATGTTTATAATCTTACAAAATTCATTTAACTGTTTCTCGATCTGAGTAATTCTAGATGAATCTAAAATTTGAATCAAATCACTGATGGCCATTATCCTACAGAAAAACACTGCTGTGAATATATGCAATCATTACAGTACAATTTGGCGTTATTTCATTTGTTAAGTAACATTAATTCTAGATAGTTATATGATTATTATAATAACCACACGCTATCATCTGTGTTTCCAGATAATGACTGACATTTGGTGTTTACAGCTGCACTAATTAATATTCTGTATTAAAAATGGATCAAACTGACTACATATTAGGTAAAAGGTGTTCGTAGTGATGAACAGATAGAGAATTATCATTCAAGTCTGCAGTTTCCCTCAGAGCTCTGCTCACTGTTTTGTCTGGCCAGGCCACAAATTTAGCTCTCACTAACCTGGTTTCCAGCAGCAGCAGGCAGCTGTTTCGAGTGAAAATGTTCTGGCAAACCATGTTGTATCGTGAATATGTTCTGTCTTATAATTGTGTTTTTATATAATAGTGTTAGGGGTTTTTTAGCAGAGAAGTTATTCTCTGTTTCCTGCCCAGGGGCTGCAGATGAAAATTAGCTTATAGCTAACTCTGGTACAGCTAAGGGGCTGTGCTCTGTCCCTATCAAATGAACAAATAAAATAAAATAAGAATACACTACATGCTTAGCACCAAACAGCAAGCACTAACACTGGGAGGAAAGCTAGTTAACATTAGCTGCGCTTCCACCAATCAGTCCAGTTCAGTTCAGCACACATTGGAATGATTATTTTCCCATTCACATTGGTAAAAGTTGTGGAGAATACCAATCGAACCACTCTGTTTAATCCCATTTTTCATTCCCCCCCTGTTGAGGTTCCAAGTGAACTGAGTTGATACTAAAAGGTGGAGTTAAAACACTGTAGATCACTGATTGGTTGGAGACAATCGGAGCTGCCAGATTCATCTCACTGTCTGCTTTTTGTTGAACAAGTGAGCAGCAGAAAAGTGAAAATGAATGGAGCAGAGCAAATGAAAAGTTGTCAGTCTGGCAGTAAATGTACAGTTCAGGTTACAGTGTCAGTTAATAAACTCTGCAGCTTCTCAAAACCATGAAAAGTCTGTTGTTTCCCAACTGCTGGAAAAGTGAAAGGGGTTAGCCATGAAGCCCTGCTAACAACCCCACCGACATTTACAAATACTGTATGCAGTGGAAAACAGATCCAGGTTTACATATACGTGGGTAGGAGTTCAAAGAGTACTTTATTGAAAGTGTCAGGTGGAAACATAGCTATAAAGAAGCATTTAGCAGCTTAAGAGCCAGATACCTTTCTCATGAGTTGGTGGAGACCAAAACTTAGCTAAAAGAGAGTGAATATTGGACTGACATTCATCAGATGGCCCTAAATAAATGATTATGTTGTTCAGTGTTTGCTGGATGTGTAAACAGACAACTGTTTGCTAACACAATGCAACGTTCTATGGCAATAACAGATCAGGTACTGTGTCAGAAACATTTTGCAGCTCTAAGGAAATACAGTAAAAGCATAAAAACACAACAACAACTATCTTCTAGTTTGAAATATTGTGAAAAATGATTTTCTGTCAGTTGCTAATGTAGTTTTCTTTCTTGTTGTAATTGCCAAGGTCTTGCACTAATATCACAATGACCATTGTGAAAAAATGTCCTTTCATAAAAATGCTACACTACTTCAGTATTACCCAATACTTCTTTATATTTGTGATGCACTGATACTATCCCATTATTGAATGCATAGTACCCTGATATTTGATATATTTTGGGCAGATTACCCATCATTTACCTCATTATTAGCTGGTCAAGATATCTACCCACATTTACTTTGTTTACCAGTTACCAAGCTTTTATTTAAAGCACTGTCCGTTAATTTATTTCACAAATAAGTGGCTGGATTAACTCCTGTGAGAGGGTCTGGGATCAGTCCAACCTCCGCGTCCCTCAGTTCAGGCCGTGAGTGAAGGATGGCGCAGGGGAACAGCTATCCACACTATCTTACTTTTGGAGCTTTTGGAAGGTTAATCACTCATAATTGTACCTCTGGAGATGCATGTGGAGCCAGTGCTCGGTTCTGGATCTGGCTGCTCTCACTATGGACTCAGGGGGGGTGATTAGTACCCAACAAGACCACTGTACTGTCCACTTCACACCACACTGCTCCCAGCAATCCATAGGCCCTTTGTTTTGTTATGCACACTGTTGAACTTTTCCCTAACACTTTCCTAACTTACTCTAAACTTAAAGGTCCAGTGTTTAAGATTTATTGGGATCTATTGGCAGAACATGGCAGGAATGGAATGAAACAGTCATAGGTTTGTTTTCATCAGTGTATAATCACCTGAAAATAAGAGTTGTGTTTTTAAAAATATTTTATGGGCGTTTTATTGATACGCCAGCTGGAGTTCAGGCACGGAAGGGGGGATGACACGCAGCAAAGGGCTGCAGACTGGAATTGAACCCACGGCAGCTGCAAGGAACTCAGCCTCAGTGCATGGGGCACAAGCTCTACCAACTGAACTACCAGGGCAGCCTAGAATCACTGTGTTTTCACTACTTTAACCCTGTAAATCCTGAAACATCAAATAATTGCTTTTTTTTTTTTTTTTTTTTTTTTTTTTGTGCTTATTGGACCAAAAAAAAAAAAAAAAGTCCATATCATTTACATTTTGTTTGTATCATATTTGGTACGTCAGGCAATAACTTTTATCATAGAAACAAAAACAAATTTGAGACACTGCTTTTGGAAAATCTGACACAGTTCAATTGGTTTAATTCTTTCTTTTTTTCAAACAGGAACCTTTTTATTTCACCTTGTGGTCGGCCAAAACAGGTTAGTCAGTGCAAATGAACTGGTCAATATAACATTTATGATTTATAATATGACAGTTATGATTGCCCTGGAATTGTGAAAATCAATTGAAAAGACTGAGCAACTGTTCAGCTGCTCATATTATGATAAATGATGTATCATTAATAATTAATGAGATGTAAAACACGTTTTTTGTCATTTTTTCCTCATTTTCATTTTTTTTCTTATTTTAAAATTAATTTTAAGTTTCCTTATCCAGACAATATGTTGTCAAACGAGGCGCAATTACTGCCATTTCTAGACTATTGATAATTATCAGTTCATACATGTTTAATTGGTTAAATTTTTATTTGGCAATTGATTGATTAATGATTAATCATTAATAAGCTGTATCATATTTGATACAAACATTTTCAACACGATTTTGCCATAAAATAAGGTACAAAATAAGCCTTTCACATCTGCATGTTTTTCGGCTCCACCATAGGTTCTCCAACACGCTTGTGAAGGGACCATGAAACTAGGTGTTTGCAGTGTGCAAGTTCACTACTAGATGTCACTAAATCCTACATACTGCTCCTTAAAGAACACTGTGTAATAACACAATAATGTAACATAAGAGTGTGTAAATGTAAATATATTTATAATGCCAGTCCAATATTGATTTTATTTCAAATTAATATATTATACACTATTGCTCTGAATCAGCAGTCAAGTTAGCAATAATACACATGCAACATCCAGTTAGACTTTCAAAATAAAGCTTGCTAAAAACATTTCAGGTGACAGTTGCACTTTGGAAACAATCATATTAAATTAAATTTACTTGTAGTTAGTTTTATTAGTTGTCTGCCTGTGTGAACGTGTTTGACCCAATAGCATTCACCCCGATGTTCGTTCTTACTAGTTTTAAAGTTGTGCAGTGAGTCATGAAAAAAAAAAATGCAAAACTCATGTCCATGTACACAAATCTATAAACAAAATGTTGTGAGTCTTTCGTGACCTGCTTTTATAAGATGCTGGCTGGACATTGTTTGTTTTCAGCAAACAAACAGGAGGAAATTGTGCATTTGTTGGGGACTATTTTCAGTGGCAGATTAATCCACATTTGTTGCTGTAGTGAGTACTTCTGTCAGCAGGATGTTGTATGTGCGATAGAGTCAAATAAACCACAGTGAGTGTGTTGACGAAGGAGCATGTCAGCCAGTGAACAGTGTGTGTGGCTCACTGATGTGTTTTTAAAGGACAACAATGGAGCTCAATGGCACAGAGGAAGAAGATATCAGGCTGTGGCACACATACACAATATGTACGGGACAGTTAAGAGAAGGTGACTAAAACACTGAGTCTTAAGGGATCCTGGGGAAAGATTGTTCTCAAGATTAAATGATGAAAAAAACATCACTGACTTGGACTAGAAGAGTTGTGAACCCCAGCATTTAATGTTAAAATCTAGCTGAACCCCTCCTGACCTTTCTGTTTCCCTGAACGATAAGAATAAAAACCACACTTCTTCCTCTTTTTGACGAAATGATGCTGGTGAATTAGTCATTGTGGCTGATTTATCTGCACTATTTTATGTCACATTGTATTAAAAGACAGTCCTGTCTGAATCTGTTGCTACCCGAGGCCACAATCATGTCAAACTCTGCTATGAGCTGAAGCTTTAACAAAGTCAAAGTCTCAATTCAACTGTGGATTTAATTTTTCAACTTTTAGTCTAGATTTAGATTAGATTAGACAGGCAACAGACATGATGTCATGGCATCTTTGTTTTGCCAGTCATCCAGTCATGAGCCAGTAATCACATTACATATATATTGATATATATATATATTTTTAACCTTTTCTCTTTAATAGAGGTAATTGTAAAGACTGGGTTAATGGAAAAAGTGCTGCATTGGTCATTAGGTAGGTTTTTTGAAATGTGGTTGTATGAGGTACTTCAATAGTCAATATTCAATGTATTACCTACAGCAGATGACAGGTGACATGTCCCCATTTTTGTGAGGCAGTGTACCTGTGTAGGAAGCTAAAGATAATGTTTTCTCTCGGACAACTACTTTGGAGGTGAAGATGAAACCTGGAATAGTTGGGGTGCAGTGTCCTGTTGGAGGGCAGGCCACCTCCCCTAACACCATGGTAGGGGAAACACTGAAAGAGAAAGTTCAGAAACATCTTTATTTCTTAACTTAAAAAAGTAAAATTCCTGTGTGTTGTTGTTAACTTCTATTAATAGAAAGTAGGGCTACTGTGATTATTTTTGACTGAAATTGCGATGTGTGATACAATTGGTGGAAATGATCAGTTTTGCATTACAATTTTAAAAATTAAAATTGTGACAATGTGATATTTATTGAGGTCTATACAAAACAAACATGCTTTATTTTCATCTGGGGAACAAGATTTTTTGTCAGGACATCTCTGCTGCACTACAGTAGCTCATTATAATGCTGTTTCCTCATATATATTTACTTTTTCAAAAAAATGCAGTTTGGTTCTGGGTCTGCAATTTGGATATTGCAATTGTGATTAATTGTGCAGCCCTAATAGAAAGCATCCTGTTTGGAAACATGACAAACTGGCATCATGGGATGTGCACAGGTCAGGAAGGAGAGCAGGGTTAGGGTGTCTGCGAAGAGCACCTCCAAGTTGCAGCTCGGAGCCGCAAGTATCCGGTGCCGCACCATCGGACTGAAGAGCAACTTCTTCGCTCAGGCTGTGAAACTGCTTCATTCATCCTCACTATTAATAATAGTTTTTCTTGAGTGGCATAAAGGAACTACAACTTGCATTTTGTAATGCATTTTGTTCACCCTGCTGCTGCCTGGTAAGAGATACAGAAGTATCCACTGTGGCACCACCAGACTGAAGAGCAGCTTCTTCCTTCAGGTATGCCTTCAGGTTCTTTTTATGACTTATTATCTATTCAACCAAACCATATATAAAGCTGTTTTTGTGAGCAGCAAAAAAGGGAACTTAATCTCATTAAACAACCCTTTGTATAATGATGGATAACTCTACCTTGTGCCTTAAAATATATTGAGTGGACTGGGTTATAGTTGACACAATCGGCATTGGAAAAAGTAGAGAAATTCCATATGTTTATAACAGTTTAAATGCTGAAGCATTGTGGTGAAATGAGGGCAGTGTGAACATTATGGTCAACAGGTAATGCAGTTGTTGGATCGTGGTGCTGAGGTAGTGTACTGAGTGGCTGTCATTTGGACGCTTGAGCCACTGCATTTAACCAGCTGAGAAATCTGGATACAGCAGGATGGGCATGAACAGTATTATCAGTAATTCTCAGCAAAGTTTGGTGAAGTTCCCTCCTTAGAATCCATATCTGTGTGTGATTTAACTGTTCAAAAAACGTCCATGCTGCAGAAAGCAGACTATGGATAAAGAACATCAAATAAATGAAAAGTTCCTCTCTGGGGAAGCCCACAGCCGGCACTTCACTTAAGTTTAATTCTCAGTTTCTTTGTTCACAGAGGGCCATTTGGGAAGTAGATTGCGAGTGGATTGCATGGTATTGATTTTGGATTGGGCAGATGAAATTGTGTGATGTATTTTCCACACACACAAATAAAAGACATGGAAAACTTTTTTATTCAAGTTAATAGAGCACAACAATTGGAAGCAGGACTTTTCTTTTGCTTCTCCTGATACCATTCCATAAAATTAAAATTAAAAATCTCATTTACACCCTGTATGAAAATGTAATCTGGATATGTTCTCAGAATAATGAACAGATCCTCAAGTACCAACTCATTCTTACTACTACTCATCAGATACAGCAGCTTGGTCAGTGCCCCTGCGCTTCAAACCATGATGCTGTAAGAACTCCTATAGCATTATTTTTGAAGGCGCCCCTCTAGTTTTATATTTTGATGTGCCATTGAAGTCAGTTGGCATCATAAAGAGTCAGAAAGCCTGTTATAGAGAGGATGGGGTGGATGGATGTGACAAAGAACCACAGACCTTTCACCCAGGAGACAGGGCTTCACGTCTCATGTAAAACCAAAAGTCAGCGTTGAATTCTTAGTTACATAATGTACACAAGTTATGATACGTATGTGAGCTTATGAGACCAATGCAATTACTTAAACTCAAACTAAGATATTAATGTAATTCCTTTTAAATGGAAATACAGAATTTTGTAAATGACTAATAAATAAAACAAATATGTCACATGCATAAATAACTATATATATTGTTTTATTGTAATTAATTTTATATTTTATCCCATTGTTTAATCATCTGTATGTGTTTTACGTATATGTACAATACAAACTCATACGTAAACACCAGAATAAGTCAATGTTCAAATACTTCCAAAACAGATCTCATATCGGTAGAGAGTACTAGGAGCAACAAGCGTAGTGGACCTTAACTAGGTTATTTAGGTCACATGACATAAATGTAGTTCAGGCAGTCAACAAGAGCTGCACTGCTTATCACATGTGACATGCCTGTAGTACATATCCAACGCACCCTTCCAATGTGGTCGTCTATTTAAACTGCTAAAACCTCCCATCTCTCCCTCTGCCTGTCAGTGCCATTGTTGCCTTCCATCAGTATCGCTGCCTGTCCTTTCAGCCCCACCACCACCCCAGCATCCACCTGCAGGCTCCGACAGGGGTTTTAAAATATGTGCTTATCACTCCTCAATATCTCTATGTAAACATAATCTGTGAGGAGTGATAAGGTGTTTGACTGAACTCATGTTACACACGTGGTTTACATTGTAAAATGGCTGCAGTTTGGTTAGGTTCAGACAATAAAAGTACTTGGTTTGGGTAACACAAAGATCATGCTTTGGGTTCAAATGATGCATGTATGCATGTATGATATTATGTATGTCACATGACAGAAGTTTTGTCACTTGTGCAACGACATACCTCACATGACACATGTAGCTTACATTGTAAAACGGTTGCAGATTGGTCAGGTTCAGGCACAAAAACTACTTGGTTAGGTTTGGGGAAAGATCATGGTTGTGGTTACAATAACTATATTATGTATGTCATGTGACTGAAGTGACATCCCACAATGCAACGGATGTCGAAACTAAATTTTAACCTGCTCAAAACTTTAAATAACTCTAACGTTTACTGTAAATGTCCCAGTTTCCTGAGTGAAAGTTCTGTCTTTGTTTGAGCCATCCATCCACCCAACCTCCCCACAGGTGGACTTTGTCACTCCTTATACTTCTCCTGTCATACTTACTATGTGTGACAGGTATGGGATGTGACTTTAATGGGACAAATTCAACAGTTTCTACTGTGGAATTATACCGACCCAAAACAGTATGCAGACAACCAATATAAGGTGAACAATAAAATAATTTATTTTCACAAAACCACAAGTTAAAAGCAGAATTATAAACTCAAGTTAAAAAAAAAGTCCAAGTCCCTTTGGAGGAATAAAATATCACCAAGTGCAAGTTTCTGGGTGAAAAAGGTTCCATGCAGGGTCTAACCCAGATAAAAGCAGTCCAATCCTAGCCACTGGCTGCAGCCCTGGCAGTCTCCAGTCCCTCACCGTCCATATCAACAAGTGAGTAGACATCTGGATTCGCAAGATCACGTGAGAAGCCTGTGGTTCTGTGTGATAAATTATCTAGCGTGTCAGGTTCCTACCAGTGGAGCTAGTTGGTAAATTAAACTCTTGCTGAAGCTGGTCGGGAGAAAAGTGAAAACGTCTTCTTCAAAAGCCGCCATTGTTTGTTCAATACAAGTTGCTTCTCACTATCATCACACCTAATTCACACCCATAGCTGCCAGTAGTCCCATCTAGGATGCTGACTGGCTACACCATTTTTGGTGTGGACACAAATGGACAACTTGAAGCCTGGTAAGACTGATTCTTGCTCGCCCTATCGTGAGTAACTGGGTCATGATTTTTGGAAAGAGACACTGGTTTTGAGTTTTTCAAATGTAGTTTTTGGTGCTTTGAGCAGCATAAGCTAAGTGATGGTTAGTTCCAGGTCAATATCTCCAAAACTCTTCAACTCAAAAAAATCTAGATGGATAGACAGCACTACAGGGGAAAATATGGATTTTTTATTTTTTGGGGTGAACTGTCCCTTTAAATGTTGGTGAAGATTTGCGCTATAATGTACCAGCAAAAAAGAATGTAAGACCACTGACACATAGGATTTAAATATTGCATAGGATTTTGTTCTGAAATGTAATCCACAAACCATTTTAACATGACAGAAGCTCCAAACTGGACTCAGCCTGTTACATCTGACAGCTCCTGGCCCACAGAGTTTTGCATCTTTTGTTGATTTTGTTGTACTGAGGAAACACAGCTGTGATTTATCTGAAAAGACAAACGCCTTGTCCTTAATCCTTGTTTTGTGTTGACCCCTTTTTAAAGTAAGATGTACAGTATGACACATGTTTCTATAGAAGTAGCAGCTTATCTATGAGACTGGTCTGATGCGGCGTGACCAGCATGCCGACTTAAGCAGCAATCCAGATGGAGGAGCTTTGCAGAGGACGGAGGAATCGGTTTCACACCTCGAGTGAAAAAAAAAACAACAACACAGAGGCATAGCTGAAAGCAATACACTGCTGAAATGGTTTTGTGACAGCCCAGAGCGTGGTGTTATCCTCCTCAAAATAGATACAGCACAGATAAGACAAGACAGCGGGGATCTGCAGGAACTGTTAGGATGTGATGTCTGTGTGACTGTGAACCAGGCGTTTTCAGCTACCAGGGGGTCATTACTTCTTTGTCCTCTGTGTTTTGCAGCACAACATATATAAAGTAAAGTATTTCAAACTTCACAATGCCATTTCACACTATAATGTATATATTTTTTGAACAGCTCTTTTGCACGGCTATTAAAGTGGAGAAATCCATCTTTTACACACTCACAAAAACATTCAATATTTGTGTTTCATTTATTCCATGCCAACTGTGATGTGATGCCATTAAGTTTAAGTTGTATAAAATATAAAACATAACACAGAAAAATGAAAATAAAATATTCACACAGCTTTCCTCTCACTGCCTCAGAAAAACAACAAATAATATTTGGTCAGACTCAACTAACCTTGGCCTGGCTTACACTCCCACTCACTGACACTAATACATCATGTCATGATCGTACTCAGAAATTAGGTGACCAGTATTCTTAGAAAAAGAATAACACAAAGGCAGCATTCTATCCTAAAAATGCACAATCCATATTTTTTTTATTTCCACATCCATTCTCAATCATAAATTAGAACTGTACATATTTATAATATGATTTAGTTAGTTTCAGGGTCATTGTGGTCAGTGTTGTAGGGCGGTAACGACAAGGCAGTATCTTTTTCTTAGGTTAACGTAATATTTCATGACATAAATCTAATCATAACTTTGGGTAAAGTGTTTGCTGTAAATACGTGTGTACTCTGATGGCTGCCATTGTTTGCCTTCCCCAGGGACAGAGGCATGTTTAATGGCACAAACCCACAATCTCCTCCTTTCTGGGTTTTTTCTTTGTCGGACGGGATTCTGTAGAAACACAGCCCAGGCTTGTCCCCTCGCCGGTTCATGCATCTGATTGCACAACTATCCAAAACAACAGAGAGCATTCAGTTCATAAGCTGGCAGGCAGCAGAAGACAGCATTGTTTTGCCCTCCAAGGGGGCGTTCCCATATGGACATGACATCATGTGAAAACTATGAATAAGGGAACTTAACTGAGGACCTTGTCATGTTTATAATGTGTGACAAAGTCATGACATGATAAGAAATGAAAATCTGGCAACGTGTTGTCCTCATAGTCTGTATATGAAGATGGATGACGTGTCTCCACTAAGTGAACAACCTATCACAATAGTTAAGTTTCATATCTGTCAATATCCATGATTATTGATCATGTAGGTTGTAACTGATGACATGTTGTGCAGGGGTGGAAGTGGTCGAGGTAATAAAATGAGTAAAAATCACAAAATGTTTGACCAAATACCTCAAATATGGCAACAATATTTTAGGAATGACTATTGGTGCTTTCACAAAATATTGATCCAAGGAGATTTTTTTATAAATAATCATCAGTAATGTAATGACTAAGTAGGTTCAGGCAAATGAAATTACAGCTATAACAGTCTGGTAAGTTCAGAAAATTACATCACTGTACTGTAATGTATTTCAAAACAAGGAAAAGACAACACTTATGCCATATAAGGATATTACCATATCCTAAATCTATCATGATATCGAGTCTTATATCAAGATATGATATATCGATATATTGCCCAGTTCTAGTCTTTCTTCCACTGTGCATAAATGAAGCCAAAATATCCCATATACAATTGCCATCTTGCGGTGGTGACGTCATTTGGAGCCACAGTCTGTGCAGTAGTAATCAGGGGTGAAGCCGTGGTATCAAGGTCCTACTGGAAGTTCTGGCTGGCTATCGTCTGAACCGGACAAAGCAAAAGCAAGAGCCTGATCTTTCCCTAACCAAGTTTGTGTCCCTGAACCAAAGCAGTTCCTAACCACAGTGGTGTCACATTACAAAACAATGTTCATGCAATGGACACAGTGAAGAAATAGCATACAAATCTTTTGAGAGTTTGGGAAATTTAGGGTTCCTATCTAGACATGACAGGGTGTAACCCACCTAATGTGTGCTAGCTGACCTGGTTTCCTGGTATTCTAGTCTCAGGGACAAAGTGTTCATGTTTATGTATTCAGGATTGGCGTGTTTGTGATCACATAAAACAAGTTGTATCTCAAGCAAAGATTATTCTTGTTCCTTGATAGTTAATGTACTGTACACAGAAGGCATGTGTGTGCTTTTTCAAAGCTCGGAATTCCTCAAACATGTAGAACATTGAGGTATATAAGTTAGAAATCTTTGATGTTCTTAGACAAGTATAGTCTGTGCTTCAAAAGCATCTTCAATATTCACAAAGCAACAGCAGGAGTCATAAGCAGTGATATGTAGATGCATGTGCTGTATGTGGCACTGCAAGCTACAAAGACGTGTCTGCCAGACACAGAGGCATATATTCACATATGTGAATGCAGATAGGAGAGGTGGGTGGATTCTCCCTGCAAGTCTCATCCATACAACTCTTCTATTCTCTTTGAACTACTGTAGTTACTCCCAACCATGCAGCTGAGGGAACCCCATCCTAATGTCACTTTACACAGCACTTTTATTATTTATTTTTTGCAGAATAAACTTTTAAGGCTTAAACAACTTGAATATATCAAAGTGAGGGGCTAGAGACACAACAACACAACAACAAGCTTTAACAAGCTTTAGCAAAATGGTAGCAAGGGTGTCTTTGGTAAATTTAATAACAGGTCACTTATTAAATTATTAGATAATGTGTGCAAAGTTGATCCTTTTCATGGCAGTACTAAAAGGAATGATCAGAGATGGATCTCCAAAACATTCATCCACTGAAAATTTTTTGTGCTCAAGACATATGACATGAACCACGTTCTCTGTAAGTACATTTTGACTAAACGGTGGTGCTGCATGAAAAGTCATCTGGTTAAGTCATTAAGGCTTTGTCTCACTACAAAAAAATCAAAGTTCATCCATGCATTCTCGCAAAATAGGTGGTACCAGAAATTTGGGGTTTGGTATTGTGACTACATGGCTTTTCCATTATCACTTTTTGCTATGCTCAGTAAAGCATACCACGTGGATTGGCATTTCCATCACAAGTTAAAACGTGCTTGGCCGAGCCATATCGTTGGTTGCATTGACATGTCATCCACGAAATGACAACTCCACTTCTCTCTCTCAAACACACATGCAAGACTCAACTCGTGTGTGCAGGAGAACAGAGAGAAAGGTGTTTTTTTTTAAAGTCTCTGTGTTCAGCACTCAGTTTAGTTTAGTTTCTTTCCTGCATCACTGTTTGTACTTTGAGGTATCTCCTTTATGTCTGTCTGCCTCTGTCACAGACTGTGCACAGTACATAAAGTCCATAGGTGTAAAAAGGACCGAGATGTTCACCATAAGTGGATCAAGAATATTAACAGAAAGTACTTTGTTCCTTAAAATCTTGAATACCTATTACAAATGACATTTTTTAAACATATTACACAATATTTCACCACTTAAATATGGCAGACATGGTGCATTTTTCTCTATTTCTCCATTATCTATTTCTGGTTATTGTCACAACCAACATCTGACTACTATGTATAATTTGAAGAATGCTCATATCAGCATCCAAAAAGGAGCCATCAGTTGCTGGGGGCCACTTTCTAATGTCATTAATACAATTATCTATCTTGTCACTGTCAGCAGACAACAGCAGACAAAGTGTCTGAAGGGAACCCCAGTCCCATGAAAGTTCTCCAAACCATGAGAAAATCTGGCACAAATATTAGGATCCCTTCTAGACACAACCGGCAGACACCAAATGACAGACTCTACAATGTGGCACCATAGCAATGTGGCAGCGCTGCTAGAGGGCTGAACACACAAAGAGGTTGCCAAATTTGTTTGCCTTGAGTCTAAGTCATGTGAAACCTCTAGTCATAAAGCAGGACTTCTCAAAATCTGAACTGAATGGCAAGTTAATGCAGAACCAGCCCTTACCTTGTGTTATGAATACAATGCGTCATGAAGTGTAACGTTTACTAGAGCATGTCTCTAGTAGGCTATACAGTTTCTACAACTAGGTAATGTAGTTGTTAGACTATGTCTGAATCTTGAATGTGTTAGTTTTGTGCTGGCCCAATCACAAGACATGGATTATTTGGCACGATGAGTAGCTTACGAGTACATTCCTTGGCCTAGGTTCAAGAAAGTGATTGCTTAGCTTGGTTAGCCAAAGAATGCTGGGGGCTAATGCTAAACCCTGCAAGACCACAACATTGGTGCTGTGTTCCCTGTCACTCACGTAAGCTGTGTTCGTCATGGTGACTGGTCATGTTCATCGGGAGGCTACTCAGGCTTGTTCTGTTGATCACTATCGGCAACTAACAATTGTGGTTAGCTATTTTATCAGCCGGAGGACATAAAAGGGGAAACCAGACAATAATTGATTGGTTTAACCCAAATCAATGAGTAAAGTTAAGAAGTGGTGCTTTTGTTCAGTGAGGCCTGCTCCCCACAAACGTTCTGCTTGCTCCGATGAGTTTGATGACGGGAAATTGGCTACAATATCAAGGTGATGTTCTTGCTTGGTTTGACGCACAGCAGCCCGAGGCTGAGTCACTGCTAACTGAGCTAAAGTAAGTTATCTTGGTTAGGTGGAGCTGTGCAGCTAAACCCAGCAAGAACACTACCTTGGTACAACATCAGTGCTGTGTTCCCTGTCACACACAGAGGCTGTGCTTGTCCTGGTGACCAATTGTGTCAATTCAGAGACTACTTAGCCCAGTTCTGTTGCCAGCTAATAGCAGCAATAAATTATGGTAAACTACTTTAGCAAGAAGCAATCACCAAACTCTGTGATTAAATACCTGAGAGATGAAGCTGAGAATCTGAAAGACATCAGAGGGGAGACCAGAAAATATTTTCTCCATAAAATACGATCCAGTTTCACCCATGATTTAAGTTATAAGATGGTGCTTTTGTACAGTCAAGCCCACTCCCAGGAAGTATGCGTGTGTGTGTGTGTGTGTGTGTGTGTGTACATATATATATATATATTAGGGCTGTCAAAGCGTTGATATTAATCTGGAAACAATGACACGTAAAAAAAACAATTAACACATTAATTGCGCATGTGATCAGGAAGAGTCTGGCTGTGATACAGTCTGTGGTCTGTGTCGCGACTGAGTTGTCACGTCCGCTGAAATAGGGGAATCGTCCAGTATTTGAGGATTAAATAGCGCGTCCCGTTTTGAATCAGTGCGGGACGGGGTTTGTCTCGTATTTCGTGATCGGGTAAAACTCACTGCAATCGGTGGTTTGATCACACACGCGAGTGTAAAACACTGTTAAACTTTTGGTTGACAGTGTCAGTGACAGTGACAATCAGACTAGTTGTAACTCTGCGAGTGTTTCCTATGATGGACGGTGGCCTGTCAGATGTACGGCAGCTTCAGGGGGACAATATTCTCCATTCACAACCAAGTGACCATAGACTGTATGGATGTGACTTGTTTATGAAAGTTGAGGTGTGCAGACGGATACATAGGCATTTATTTAATACACTAATCAAAATGTAGTGCTGATGTGAAAAAATAAACAACTTATGATGTGTTATTATTTTTCACCAATCTGTAAAATTACATCCTTAAATTGTAATGGATTAACTGTACTGCATCCTTCAATACTATATAAGAAAGAATAGAAGAAAATATAAGTAATATTAGTATATATAATATGTAGTATTTTAACCGCGATTAATTGCAATTAATTACAGAGTAGTATTGCAATTAATCGAGTTATTTTTTTTTTAAACGTTTGACAGCCCATATCTATATATATATATATATATATATATATATATATATATAACACACACACACACATATATATATATATATATATATAAATAAATATATATATATATAAAAATATATATAAAATATATATATAGATACACATACATATATGTGTGTATCTTCCATGCTCTGCAGTGTCATCAGCAAGAAAGCATTTCAATGGACAAAACTTAAGTAACACTTTTGAGCACAGAATACGTCATCAACTGTTTTATTAAAAATACCGGAGAATATCTACACAATGCCTTTTTGTCATTGTTGGGCCAGATACTGGTGTATAGGTGACATACAGATCAATATAAAAACACTTAAACTTCAATTGACTTCATGCCAACTTTTGAAGTTATAAGTGAGTTCATTAAATGTTATTTAGTTATTAACAAATGTTCCAAACCTCTGACCTTGAGTAAAAATCAGAAGCAGACCTTTGAGGGATAAGTTTAAGAACTTCTACCATAAAGTTACAGTACAGCTGCTCAACTGGTGCCACGCCATTTGAGCTGGAGAACTTTGGGTGATGTACTTGCTGTGATGTATCTCTTTTTAAGGACCAGGCTCATCGCAGAATAAAAAAAGAAACATCCCGAATAATTAACTTAATTCATTCCACTCATGTATTTCTGAAGAGTTTTTGCCTTGCGCTCTTCTCTTTTGCTTTTTCAAGTGCCCTGCCATTAAAAGTCAATGCCTGCCTCTGTCGCTGTAACATATTCCTGAGGACAGCTGCCAATGACGGAGAATTCTGAGGTGGAGCCGTCATTATAAATAATCTCAAAATTGCCCCGCACCTGTCAACCACCCAGCGGATTCACAACTTTCCTGGGGGGGATAATGATAGCCTTGGAAACTGATAAATGTGCGGGGTGTAATCAGGCCCGCCAGCTCACCAGGCCCAGTCTATTCTGGGAGGTGCAAAGGAGGCTGGGAGGGGGCCTTGACAGAGCTCAGGTGGATAAATAAAGAGAGGATCTTCTACAACCTTGTCTAGCCCTCCACCCCCTCCTCACACTATAAAGACATTCAGGCAGACAGGCTGGGGTTTTTTTCAGGGTGAGATACAGTGTGAGCCAGTGGGTGGAACACTTTCTGATAGACTCTTCAGAATATTGTTCTTGTCAGGGTGGAAAATCCTCTGAAACAGCATTTAGAGCAGCTTGGGACAGTAAAACTCTGAAGTGAAGCCCATACTAATGAGATTCTCTCAGGTGAGGCAGCTTCCTCAAGAGGACGAACTTAATTTCATCCCTTCAGGTCTTTTACATTTTACCAAAGTTCAGACTAAAGCTAGATTTATATGTCCTTGTTGTGTGTTTCCTCCTTATCAGAGTCCTAATAGACCAATAAACACTCGGCACTGACAATCCTATTGCTGGGAGTGATGTACGGCAGCAATTAATTATTATTTTCATATAAAATAGTGAAAAATAGCCTTCAAAATTTCCAGAGTCCAAGGTGATGCTTAGATTGCTTGTTTTATCTAACCAATGTTCCAAAACCCAAACATATTGAATCTACAATGATACAAAACAGAAAAGAAGCTACAAACAGAGAATGTTTGGCATTTTTACTTGAAAAATTACTAATTTAAATGATTATTTGATGATAAAATTCATAATAAAGTTTTGATAAAGTTGGTGACACACTAATAGCCTCATAGTAAAGCTGGAGTTCATCCTTACCTTAAGGGGTGTCCCCTGGTGGAAGCAGTAAGTATGACAGGAGAAGTAAAAGTAGCAAGAAAGTTCACATTTGGAGGAGATGAGGTGGTAGGGTGGATGGTTTTCACCCAGGAGGCTGGGGGTAAAGTCCTGTGTAAAACGAAAAGTACATGTGGAGTTACTTAAAGTTTTGAGTAAGTTATAATTTCATTATGGACATGAAATCAACGGGTCATCTCTGTTAAAGAATAACTTCGGTATTTTTCAACCTGGGCCTTATTTCCCCATATGTATGTGTGTGTATGATTGATAGGTACAACTCGTTTTAAAATTGGTTCAGTATTGAGGGAGGCGGATGCAGCCGGCAGCTGCGAAACAGTTATAACGGTAGATATGAGGGCAAATATGTCCCATAAAAGTTTGTGCATTAAAAGTGCTTTTTTTCACCACAGTCCGGCTCAGATCTCCAGTGTAATCTCTGTCAACAGCATGCTTCACTTACTGTTTGCTGTGTGTGACGACATCTTGCGGGATCTTTGTTTGTTGCCGGAAGAAAACAGAGGAGTCATGCTGAGAGCCGGTCAGAGCGGAGTTAGCTGTCCTGGAGTTCAGTTGAAAGTTTTACTGCAACTATTGAAAACAATGGTTTGTGTTTGTGCTGACCAATTGCAAGAACAGGATGTTGGCAACACCCCGTACAGCTTTCAAGGCTGACTTTGTCGGACAGCAACATGCTGAAGTTGTGGCTAATTGTGCTACAACTGGATGCTAACGCTCCTGTCCAGACACTGCGCCTTGCAGACCATCGGGTCTGCAGTGCACACTTTTCCCAAGATGACTACTGCCAGCCCAAGAAGAGAAGACACCCAAATCCTGAAACACTTCACCAAAGCACACCTCAAGAAAACAGCTGTCCCACTCACTGCAACGAAGACATTCTTCAACAAGCAAAGATCCGCGAGATGTCGTCACAGAGTGAACGGTAAGAGAGACGCTTTGCATGCTGTTGACAGAAATTACACTGGAGATCTGAGCCGGACTGTGGAGAAAAAAAGCACTTTTAATGCACAAACTTTTACAGGATATATTTGCCCTCATATCTACCGTTATAACTCGTTTCGCGGCTGCCGGCTGCATCCGCCTCCCTCAATACTGAACCAATTTTAAAACGAGTTGTACCTATCAATCATACACACACATACACATGGGGAAATAGGGCCCAGGTTGAAAAATACCAAAGTTATCCTTTAAGCAAGTGACGTCACTTGTCACATGGCATACTTAATATACAGAACTTATTTTTATTTATTAATTTTTACATTATTTTTGGGATATTTCTGCCCTTATTTGATAGGGATAGCTGAAGATATGACAGGAGTTCTTCAAGGATTGTTGAAATCCTTGAGGAACTCTTGGTCCTTGGTAGAACACCTGAGTGGGTTATATATAAATAAAAAAAACCATCTCCTTGGGATATAAAAAGTGTTCTGGTAGAAACGCCTGGGTGGGTTCTGAATAAAGAGAGTTTAAAAAGGTTCTTGGCAGAGCTTGTTAACACTCTTTGAAAGATTCTGGATAGAACCCCAGAGAGGGTTCTAAGTGGAATCATTGCACCATAAGCACCAGAAGTGTTCTCTTTTAGAACCTGCAAATAGGGGTTCTGGTTGAAACCTTTCACAGATGGTTATAGGTATAATTCTTTTTGTAGGGGTCTAAGCAGAAGTCTGAAAGGGTTTTAAGCAGAACCTTTAAAGAAGGCTCTCCTATGGGGACAGGCCAAATAACCCCCTGTGGTTCTAGTTAGCACCTTTATTTCTAAGAGTGTGTGACAGCTATCTTTGAACACACACTCACAAGGAACCATAGTGACTGTGTCTTGTTGAGCCTGTTCTCAGAAGTAAATGTTAAATTTTCTTAGAGTGTGAAGTTCACCTGCTGAACACGTTCTCTGATGATCTCACTTTCCTTCACCCCAGTGTGGTCCCGTCTCCCCAAACATCTATTATTCCCTCCACTTTGCTCAGTTTACCTCCACTTTAACCCCCCCACCCCCCCTCCTATCTCTCCATCTCTTCCTCAGTGTTATCAGAGAAGCTGCAGACTGCTGCAGAGGTCCGGCCTCTCCGAGGTTTAACTCTTCTAATCTGCAGCCACAATCTAAAGATCAGCTGCATCTACCCCCGCTTATCTCATGGCTCAAATTCCACTCTCCTGTGAGTCAGTCTGCGTGTGTGTGACTGTGAATGAGAATGTGTGTGGGGGGAGTGTGAGTGCGGAACGGTGTGGTGTGT
Source organism: Lutjanus argentimaculatus (assembly GCA_034769285.1). Lineage (NCBI taxonomy): Eukaryota > Metazoa > Chordata > Actinopteri > Lutjaniformes > Lutjanidae > Lutjanus > Lutjanus argentimaculatus. The sequence continues at coordinate 1,400,638 of JAWZSL010000049.1, forward strand.
GTGTGTGGTGTGTGTGTGTTAGTTGTGTACAAGGATTAATAGATTCCAAAGTGGCTCTGGCTGTCTTCAGTCTTATAAATGTTTAAGTCTCCACTTTTATCTACTGCAGGTTGTAAGTCTGTTTTCCTGTGCAATCTCAGCGTGCAGCGCTGCAGGGCTCAACTGCACATCACACCTGCCTGCTACCTTAAACTCACTGTCCCATAAGTGCAGCTGATATTCACACCTACACCTAAATGCATGCTCTTTGTGTTCTAAATGATTTTCTGTGTCTGGTTTGACAAAATTCCAAAAGTCCTTAGCCACGAAAAATGCTATTTAATAAAAATTAAAAGACTAGGAGGTTGACCAGTTCCAAGCATAGCCAAGAGCTTGATCATTTAAAATATATTTTCCAGCATAATTGAAGAGTAAAAATGAAAAGCCTTTCAAAATGCTGAGAAAACTGCAAATTGCCCAGAACAGAGCTGCCAGACTCGTCTTGCGTTTCCCCACAAGAACGAAAACAGAAAGCACGTATCGTTCACTCTCATGGTTATCAGCAGAGAAAAGGCTTACCTTAAGCACAGTTACGTTCTTCAGCAATACCATTTAATCCACTGAACCAGAGTTTCTACACAGCCAAATCATAACATTCAGTGACTTTCACAATCATTTCACTAGAACTGCAGCTGATGGTCAAATCATGTTACCCTGCCAAAAAAACAGTCGTTTATCGTGCTGTCAATTATTGAAATAGCTATTCCCTTTACATATGTCAATCTAACATTAAATCCTCATTCAGATACCATTTAACTATGCATTACTTCTGCAGCTGATTAATAGTCCAGTGTTGCTCATGTATAATTCTTGTTGTGTTCTCTGAAGTTGGCCTGTGATAATAATTTATGAGGCAGATTCCTCCTGACCAGCCTCCACTCACAGAGTAAGCAGAGTTACAAATGAATGTACTTTAGAAAGAATGGATGAGAAATTTGTATGAACAGTTCCTTACCACCGTTAGAGATGCACATGTGATGAACAAAACATAACACTAATGTGATGCTGATGCTGTAAAAGCTTATGATGGATATGATGAAATTAATTTCGGACCCCAGCAAGATTAGCTGGTGTGATGGGCATTAGTTAATTGGGATCCTATTTAAATAAATAAAAAAATAAATACAGTTCCAATTCTCAAGAACGATAATAGAGAAAATACAAGCAAAGAAAAATATTTACCATGATACAAAATTTTAGTCCAAACAAGTGTTTAGGACTGTCAAAATGACATGAAAATCTTACAGCCTATTTTCACTTGACACAAACACTCAGCCTTTTTGAGATTGACATAATTTGTTTTATGTTACAGCAACAAGTTCTGATTTTTGAGTTCATTTTAATTCTATTATTTATTTCAAGATCATTACACATGCATTGGGCACTTTGCATGAATTTGATAGTTGAATTAACTAAAAATATGTCTGTACAAATATGTACTCAATATTTTCATTTTCATATGAGGTGGTCAGTTTCTTGTTCAATAAAACAAATAATCTGTGTGCACTTAACATAACAAAAACACATTATTACATTATAGGTCATGTTTTTTTTTTGTCACATCAATGAAAACACTGTGAACCATGATGATGGTAAAGAGCCCTCTAAAGTGTCCTTCTAGTGGACAAAATGTAGTTAAGTGCCCTGTACAGTGCTCTCTGGACAAACTGTTGTAAAGTTTATAAGACAAACTGACCTCTAGGATGCTCCTCCAATGGGCAAAACACAACACGGTGCCATATAGGCTGCCCTACATACTAGAAAATGATTTGTCCTCTATGTGCCTTTAAACAGTCAAACAGTTTGTTGTGTGTTTTTATGTCAGCCTTGCAGTGGTTGTATGATAAAATAAAAAAGTCTTATTAATTTTTTTGTACAAATAATGGCATTTGGCTCATATTTGGAGAAAATCCAAGACTTGGATTGACATCAAACTCTTCTGATTGAATCATCACCACAAAACAGAACAAGTGTACATGTGTAATATTTAACTTTGATTAGAGAAGAATCAAAGGTGTAAGACAGGTACATGTAAATGTGAAGTAGTTAAGAATGACTATGAGAATCATCCACTCAGTGTGTTGTGTGTTGTGGGAGTTGAAATCAGTTTGTTTTTGGATTATGCAACATTTCTTGGTCAGTTCAGTAATTATGGTGGGTTTATTTAAAGCTGCATGAAGCGTTTTATATTTGTTTGAGCTCTTCTCCTCCCTGACTGGCTTCTTCTCCACCAGTAACGGCTGGTGTAAGATGTCTTCAGACTGAATACAGATCAAGTTTTAGAGGTAGTGTGATTGCATATAAAGCAGGATGCAAATTCACTCCACATGACGCGAAATGAGGCAAATCTTAAGCTCGAGGCAAAATGTTTCAATTTAATGAAAAGTTTGAGCGTATCCCGAGGCCCGTTCATAAACACACAGAGGCAGGAGTTAAAAGGAGAGCGACTGGAGGTAAAGAACAGAAAGGAGTTCCTGGTAGTTCTAACATCAGTCAGAGGCTCAGCTGTTACATAATCACGCATAAATACTCCACACAAATGTCAAAATGACAAAAATACTGGGCACAAATTGCCTGGTGAGCTCACCTTTAAGGACCAGTGTGTCAAATTTAGGAGGATTTATTATAATTTCATTAGATATGTTTTCATTAGTGTATAATCACCTGAAAATAAGAATCACTGTGTTTTTGTTACCTTAGAATGAGTCCTTTGAATGGTGGCCAACAAAGGGCAAATGCGTGGCATATACAAAAACGCTCTGTAAATACAGAAGCGCGCTGCATACAGGAAAACAACTGCAAAAGGAAAATGCTGCAAATACAGACACGCACTGCAAATAATAAAACAAATGCAAAAAGAAAACGCAGTCATACAAGGGAAGTGCTCCAGGCCTCTAGGGGCAGTGCTGAACTTCACCTCGAGAGACAGATTACGGACGTATCAATGTACGCAATCAAATCACTGGGGTCTCCTGGAAAGTAACTCAACATTAGTTACAGTAATGTTAGCTAACGATACCACAACGGATACACTACTCTTGTAGAAGTCAAAGTTTCTAGCAGGATAACGTCAGCTATGTAAATCAGCTGCTCTTTCATAATACTGTAAAAGATTAAGGCCAAATGTAAAAAAAAAAAAAAAATTTTTTACGTGGCCTCTCCCAACTCCAGCTTTCCTCCAACCATAACTTTCTTCTTCTCACTCACTCCCTCATCTGCTCCATACCATACGCTGATATGTCCGCTGTCTGTCTCTCGGGTGCAAGCTCAGCACTGCCCCTAGAGGCCTGGAGCACTTCCGTTGTATGACTGGATATGCAGCATTTTCCTTTTGCATTTGTTTTCTTATATGCGGCACGTTTCTGTATATGCAACTCATTTCTTTATATGTTACTTGTTTTTGTACATGCAGCGTATTTGCCCTTGTTGGCCACTGTACCTTTGTATCTACAGAGGGAGCAGCTCCTCTTCCATGTTGCACTGACATGTTTCTACAGTAGCCCAGAATAGACAAACCAAACACTGACTCTAGGTAGGAACTTTGGTGTATTGCGTGAGTTTTTGTGGATCCAGAGGTTCTCACATGCTTGAGTGTGAGTGAGAGGTGTTTCTAATCTGCAAGCTCAAGATCAGTATCGATTCTTTATCTTCCTTATATATTAAAATCTGAACAGTAAATATATTTTTTAGTGATAAAATGTTATTTTCATAAGACCATTTAGTCTGTTTATTATGAGGTGGTGCCCCTTAGTGGATGTAGTAAGTATGACATAAGAAGTATAAGGAGCAAGAAAGTCTGCATTTGCAGGAGGAATTTGAGTCTTGTGTGGAATATAAAGTAAACGTAGTTACTTAAAGTTTTGAGTAAATTAAAATGTCATTATGGACATAACATCCAACGCGCAAGTGATGTTACTTCTGTCATGTGACATATATAGCATACCTATTTTAAACCAAACCACAATTTTTTCCTAACCCTAACCAAGTGGTTTTTTTTGCCTAAATTTTGTACTTGTGTTGGGAGAAATCGACCTGTTCTAGTGTTTAGGTATGAGGATCTGTTGTTCTGCCTGATCATGTCACTACATTTAAACCACCTAGTTTGAGGGAGGGGAGGGCATCAGCACTTTTTTGCCATACATCACTCGGGCTGGACATCATTCAAAAATGTTCAATATCGATACCAGTACTGACATCAAAACTTGATATCGATGCCGGCACCTTAATGATCCTTTTTTTGATACTAATTTCAGAAAATCCATTTGAACAAAAGAAAAAAAAATTCACATTACAGTAAAATGGGGCAGCGGCTATCAATGACTTTAGTAATAGAGTATTCTACTGATTATTCTGGCGATTAATTAAGTAAACAGACACTCAGCAATTTTTTCATTAAATTACTTCTGCTTTATTGAAGCACAATAGTAATATACAAAACAGAACACAAGCCGGGTCTCTTAAATGAACAACTAATTGTTTCCTTTTTTGAAAAATCAACATTTCATTGCTCAAAGGGACAGTTCACCATCAAATCAAAAAACACTTTTTTCTATTGGAGAGAATGTAGTTACATGAAACAGCTCACAAGGTCTGTGGATTATTTTTAGCAACCAAGTCATGATTTTTGGACAGAGGACACTGGTTTTGATTTTTCAAATGTATTTTTTGGTGCTTTGGGAACCCCAGGACTTGTGCCATTTAGTCCCATTATATTAGAGAGAAGACAGACATCTCTACAGCTGATATCTCCAAAACTCCTGTGTGTGTGTGTGTGTGTGTGTGTGTGTGTGTGGCTCCAGTGGTTGAAATGAAGAAAAGTACACATATCAACATGCTCAGAACTGAGGCTCGCCCTGTGCTTTGATGCAATGTTTCCTGCTGCAGAAAATAGACACTGTGATGGCGTAGATGTTGCCGGGATACGCAGGGAGGACTTTGCCAGCTTTGACAGTGTCGGATAGCGTGCTGCATTTGGATTCTCCTTCCTGGACAAGGGGTTGTTCTTCAAAAATACATCTCCATCTGCATATTTTGATTTAACTTCTGCTGCTCCTCCTCCTCTTCATCACTGGTGCTGGAGTCTGATGATCGCAGTACGTTTTCGATGAACAATGTACCACCCCTGGGATGTCTTACTGGGTTGCCTCTGTGCTGTGCTGGGGGCTCCATTTTAACCTAGGCTGCTCTCCTTCCTTGTGGGCAACAAGTGCCATGGTCTGCCTTGTGCTTTGGACCCAGAATCCTTCATCAGAGGGACAAGAGCTTAAGCTTCCTAAACCTGGGATCCAGAGCAGCAGCATGTTGGACTGTGTTTGGAGATTCAGGTTGGAACTCAGGTAGCCCCTGCCATCTTGCTGCGATCTGTACCTGTCTGGTATGACTGGACTGGTCAGTCTGAAAAGTTGAACTCTGAACAGACCTCTTCAGGCTTTGCACTAGCTGTAGAAGTGCAACGAGGGTAAAATATTCTTGCCCACTCAGAAACACCGTAGCTCCTTCAAATGGCTCAAGGGCCTGGCTCAGCTCCTCAGTAATGTTCCACTGTTCCAGCTTGAGATCGAGGTAGTGTTTCCCTCTCAGTGTCACTGCTGGGTCAGACAGAGAGCATGTGATAAGTACTATTCCAGCCAGTACTCATGTCTTGCATCAGCATGTGTTGCAGTCATACCCATTACCCTTCAGCTTGGTGCAGGCCAGCTCGCTCTTCTTTAAGTGTTTGACAAGGGATCTTGCAGCAGCCACACACTTGGAGACAGCTTGGTTGTTCTTCAGAGCGCTTTACTACACCAAGTTCAGGGTGTGATCTGCACATTGCATGCTTTTCTGCCAAAATCTTCACTGCTGCTACAACATTAGCACCATTGTCATGGACAACAGCTTTGACTTTCTCTGGTGGAAGGTCAAATTTGGCAATAACATCCTCAAGTCACTCTGCAAGAAACATTTGCATCTGTGCGTCTCTCTTAAAGAGGTATCGTGGTCCTCTCCAAGAAAGTAACACGTCCCCCTCAGATACACCTCTGTAGCAACACTGGTCCAAATGGCAGCTGTGAGAGTGATGCTGTCAGTCCTCTGCAGGGTGTTCTTCAACTTACCTGTGATTTTTTCATACTTTCTCTCCATTGTTTTCATGAAGTAGGTTCTTGAAGGAAGCGTGTACTTGGATTGAAAGTGGAAATCATCTTCCGAAAGCCCTCATTCTCCATCATGGACAACAGACGCATGTCTGTGACAATCATGTTCAGAATGTTGTCTGTGAACTCAGCTGCTTGCTCAGTTGAACATGGTGGAGCTCTCAGCATGAAGCTGTCCACAGTATGACTCTGATTTACTGTGAAAGAGTATAATTATTATTGATATTCACCTATGTGTAATGGTGTAAATATTTATTAACTGCTGAGTTTGTTTCTTGTTTATATTTATACATTTTTCTTGCTGTTTTCTCTCGCTCACATCCTGCTTTTTTATTTATATATTTATTTATTTTTTTATGCTTCTCTCTATTTTTGCTGAATGCAAATTTCCCCATTGTGTGACTAATAAAGGATTATATTATCTTCTTTTATTGCACAGCCTAAAGAAACATGATCACCATAGTTCTTTGTGTGAAATCAAATGAGATTTTTCAAACTGAGCTGTAAAAGGAAACCAGATTTGTTTGTAATGTTCGTCCATGTGACTGAAGAGTCTGTAATTCAGTGTAATATCTTAAGCCTATTAAACATGTTTCCAATCAGTATCAAGTTTGACTTATTTGTTTTGAAAAGTATCTCAACTTGTCTGCTTGTCAAATTCAGTCAACTTCAAATTTTAAAGCAGCTCAGACACCAACCAAGTTTATTTTGACAGTGTGGACTGTAAATTATTTAACTAGATATAAATATAAATAACTGTCATAACGAAAATGAATCATAGTCTGCCTAATCTGCCAAAGAAGAAGAAGAAGAAGAAGAAGGGACTGGCTGTGTGGGTGATGTTTGTGGTACTGAGCAGGGGTGAACCATGATCATTAGAGCTGGGACTTTAGCTCAGCCAAAACTTAACCAGACACACCAAAAATACAGCAACAGGGCAAAAGATTTTGTGAGGGGTAAGCAGCAGGCAGCCGAGTAGCTTGTGGTAACAGTGTGTGTCTGTAGTTTATACCTGTCTTACTTTAAAATCAGTCAACTGCAGTGAACACACAATGACAGCAGAATGTGTTTTTCTGGAGCTGTCTGAAACAGGGAAACGGTACTGAACGGTAGACTATGGCCATTTACTCTGTTACCATACATTTAGGTAAGTTTGTTTGATATAAAGTCAAGTTTTTTGTTTTTGTTTTCATTCCTGTTTCAGTAGCATACACACACAGTTACATGTGGCATTTATCTCCAGTAAATTTTTTGTCTTTCAACATTGCTCTGTGTATCCTTCTGCATTACTGGAAGTTCTCTAATAAGATGTCTTAAAGTGTCTGAAAATTGTTTTGACGGACACAGGGACACAGTTTTAGACTTCAATGAAGTCCTTTGCAGATCCTGTGCTGCAGTAACACTTTAACCATGACCTTTTAACCTTGGTTACCATCTTGTGTATGCCTACTCAAGCCACAAACAAGCAGACACAAAAAATAAAGCCACAAAAAATACAGAGATCATTAAGACTACAAAATAAACACCAAACAAAGGTAAGTGGAAGTATAAAACTGACCAACCAGCTTACCTTAATTTGTCCATCCGTCTGTCCTTCTTTGTGAAATGAGCAATAGTAGCGTCATAAAGTCTGTCCTTAGATTTAAGCTCCTTTTTCTATCGACATCAGTGCTGATGCTCCCCGTCGATCTTGTCCTGTTGCGTTTCTGGCGTGCGTCTTGATGCGTTTCAGGGCCAAGAAGGAGTGCTCCACTGAAGAGGCTGAGACGGGGATGGTCAACACCAGACGGGTGAGATGATCAAGCTTCTGCATGCTCTCTGTCAGCTCCATTTGTATGAGGAAATGAAGCAGGTCTGCTGAGCTCCTTCCCTCAAAGTTTGACATGTTGTACATGACTGTAAGTTCAGTCCTGAGCCTGAGAAGATCAAAGCCAAAGTTTTCCCAGAGACTTTCAAACTCTGAGTCGGGGAAGTTTTCTCTCTATGATGAAAACTTATTTGGTTCTAGACGGGCGAGGAACAAGGCTTTTACGAGGTCCTTGAACCTATTCGTTAGTCAGTTGAAGCAGAATGTTGTCCAAGATCTCACTGTGCGGCTGTTTGTGCACAGCCACACATTGCCCTGTCTCTGTGTCTTGCGCCTGCTCAGAGACACACAGTGTCCTCATAAATGCAGTCAAAATTCTCCCTCTCTCCCTCTGTGGTGCCATGAAAGTCATTAATGCTGCACAAACAGAACTGCATATTGAAACTCTTATTCTGGAAAATTCCAAACAGTACATCACAGTACGCAAAAACTGCGTTGAATGTGGAGAGTAAAAAGCAGAACTCAAAGCGTGTCAGCGGTGTTATGTATCCATGTGTGCTATGAACTTCATTCTCTGCAAAATCATCGTGGTAGTCCACAATAAACTCAAAGAGCTCCAGGAGTTCCTCTCTCCACTCATTCACAGTGCAAACAAAATATGAAGTTCTGCCATGTTGGAGCCAATCTCTGGAGTCTTTGTTGGCAGATTTCATCCAGTAGTTAGTACGTTTTGCTTTATACTCCTTAATTTTAGCAGTACTGTGCGACATGATGAGATTCAGTGAGTGCACATAACAGTGGATGAAAAGAGGATGTGGAATTTTTTCTTTAAGTTTGGCTTGTTCTCCATTCAGACCAGAGGCCATGACTGCTGCTCCATTGTAACATTTGGCCACTGCTTTCTGCACACTTATCCCCAATCACATCATCAAACCTGAAGAATGACGATGCATATCGCAAGACAGAAGACATCTCAGCCTTACTGACATCAGTAGTTAACCATAATGGAAACAAAAGATGTTTTCCTCACTTCATCCTTCATGACTTCAGTCATTACCTGCAACTGACTGTATCAATTTTGCTTAACATGCCCACAAACACAGTAGTAGCATCAAAATGACAGCAGAGAGGGGTGCTGTATTCACACAAAAACTCCAAGTAGTTTCCTCTCTGTCCTCATCATGTCCCTTGAATGCAAGCTATTGCTTCCCCAGACATGCAACTGTGTTGATGAGTTGCTTCAAAAATTCTCCGTTCTGCCTGACCTTGTTGTTGTGGGTCAGAATGTGGTTGCGGTGCTCCTCACCCAGCTGAAGGTCCCAGAAGTTTTCAAGCTCACCGTAGCTTGCAGATGTGCAGCTGAATTTGGTGACAATGGGTTAATTCTGTTAGATTGGTCAGGCTAACAAATCCAGCATTAGCCCAGGCAAATGACTTGTCAGCTGAAAAAAATAAGCAACTCCAGCAGTACAGCCTGTTAGTCTTCTTCTGGCCACTCATCCACAGGTAGTGTTGATAATTGTTGATCTTGATATGCCTTTCAACACTTTTCCCTTTTTCTGTCAATTCCAGTGCTGGAGTTGGTCTACCATTTTGTACATTCATTTTGTATTAGTAATTGCTTCTCTGCATAATCCTGTCTTAAAAAAGGCAACACTATCAAGCTAGCCACAACATCAGTCTTGTCTGCTGCAGCCATGGACATGATGTGCTAACTTCAGGCTCTCTTTTAGAGTAGGATACAAGCAAGTTTTGGCCTTTTTTGATCCACCCACTGTGAATAAAAATGTGATTAGTTCCCTTGTCACTTTCTAATCAAACACACAAGGCAATGACCTTCTTTCCCAGTGATGAGGTCCTAACTAGTGAGCGAGCTACCTCTACCCTTTTCTCTGCTTAGCAACAACAACCGCAAAAAATCTGAATGGATGACTCTGTTTTAATATTTTCAGGACAGTAACCCTTTCTGAGGCAAACTTGATGGACAATGAGTTAAATAAGACATTTCTAATGCTGATATGTTAGGCCTACTCTGAATGCCTAGAAGGCCCTGAGAGCTCTTAATGAAAGAGCAGCTAGCCCAGGTCTGACTGTCAACTTCTCGTGTTTCTCTGTGAACAACACCATGTTCTCCATCCGAAAACACTCTCCGCCCCGGCTCCATTTGGCAAGGAGAGGATGCACTGTGACTTCATCTGAGCAGACATTTTGAGGAAATAAATTCACAGCTAACAGGTTAGCTGCACTAGCTAGAAACAAACAATGATCCCCCAATGATCTCTGTCTTGATTTTCCTGCATGCATCAACCTTGAGACAGAAAATCACCAGCATTATTAAATGTTGATACAAGCATTCTGCATGCTTATTTGCTCAGACACTGATTAGATTTACTCCTTAGGTATTAAAATTTTGTATGACGAAGGTATGAAGGTGTGTTTCAATACTCTAAATGACTCAGTTATTCAGCCCTATACATAACTACTTCTTACTAATGACGGAGTGGGAGTTTCATTTGAAAGACTTTTCACACTGCATACGATGTCCTTAGCCCTGGGCTAAGAGTTCAATAAGTTAGAATAACTTTTCACACACATTGTTAACCCAGGGTTAACCTAAGCCGAGGGCTATACCATTCACACTGCTCTTCTTCTAGCCCGAAACATGAGTAATGTTTACATTCTACTTTTTAACAGGTTTTAGTCCCATTTCATTCTGATCCCTTTTATCCTCTTGTTTAGTTAACTTAGAGCTAACCCTAGCCAGGACCAGCTAGGCTAGAGGCGGAGTTAGCCCACTTTGAAATTTCTGGTGTGAAAACATTTTCAGCCCCCCTTACCCTGGGGTTAAGACAGGTCTAAGAGTGATCTAGCACTGGTTTAAGTGTAGTCTGAAAAGCACAACAGGTCTCACATCTCACCATCTAACTGTATGTTAGCATTTTGTTATGCTAAAGATTTATATCTGGCTTCATCTTTCTTTTTGTAGCCAACTTTTTACAATGGTTTTATGCCCCATACTACATGGTTCCACAAACATACAGTTATACAAATTATACACCTCTCTCCTTTTCCTTTCTTTTGAATCTATTTTTTTATGTAGAATTGGTTTTGTTTGCATGTTTTGTGTATCGTAGCTGCACTGCAATGTGAGCATCATTCAATAAAAAAAAACCTTAACAAGAAAAAAAAGGAGGCAGTGAGCCGTTCCCTTGTTCACTCCTCCACCCCACCCCAGACCCCTCACCTCACTTGCCATTTCACAGTTATTAAGGAAATGCTATTTGTTTGCGATGATTTAAGTTCATCTATTCACACTCATATTAATATAGCATCTCATAATGTGTACACTATTCTCAACATGTTCCTCCTGGTACTCGTCTTTTACCATCTTAATATATACGTGTATCTGCAGTCAGATTTCACATAAAGGATATCACCAGGTCAGCAGCTCTTTTAATGGCCTCTAATGGTTCTGCTTTATCATTGTTTACAGCTGCAATTTACAATTCTAAGAATACATTATGGAAGGAAGACAGATTAATAGATAGAGTAGGCTATGTGGGGGTATCCACCTTATGATGAGGATTTTCTTTTTTTTTTTTTTTTTTTTTTTTTTGCTGCCGTTGAGCCAGTGAAAAGAGCCCTTCTCTGATTAAGTGAAGAATCATTGTTCACCAGGACAAAGTTTGGGAGGTACAGTATCTGAAACACAACAACAGATACTCTGTGAGTCACATGGCTGCAAAACTGTTTAACTGCAGTATGCTCAAAAAGTATACATGTACATAGGTACCAACAGTCTTTTGGTTAGACAAAGAACATACTGAGCTTGGGATTGTCCTCAGCTGACGGCTATACGTGTTGTTAGATGTTATTGTTCCAAATTATCTTCCAATCAATATCCTGTCCATAATTTTCCAAATCTGCATTCCAGACTGTAGTAATGTTGATATAAGATAAACTTTATTGATCCCACATTGGGGAAATTGACACATTACAGCAGCTCAAACAGTACAAGTAGAAAAAGGGGTAAGTGAGAATAGAATACTCATAAACATACACTCAAGACTATAAACACTATGTACACCTTCACTTATACATATACTGTTTATGGGTATATATGAATAACTATACAGCATAACTGCACATATGTTGTAATACGGTAAAACGGTGTGTAGGATTAGCATTGCCTTGTAATGGGAGGATCAGCACAGAGAAACAGATTGGATTACACAGAATACAAGATTTCACAGTGATGATTTACAGTTTGAAAAGTATATATTGCACAGATGATGATTTCTGTGGCATCTTTTTGTATGTATATGTGAATGGATTCATCTTTTTTCATGTATTTATTCTAAAGCTCAGGCTTAAAGTGTGAACAGAGAAATATGTGCTGCAAAATAAACCATGTTGATATAAAAATTCATCTCAGTATTCCTCGCTGATGTGTCCACAAAGAGGTCATCTACAAAAGAAAAAATATAATCACATTTGTGTCTTTGTGCTTCAGCCTGCGTGTGTGTGTGCGTGTGTGTGTGTGTGTGCGGGTGCACTCAGAGTTCATAACAGTCTCTGTCTGTCCACTAGCTGTTTGACAGGCTGAGGCTGGCGCAGTGAGTGGAGCAGAGCAGAGCAGAGCAGCAGTCAGACCACATCACCACAGGGTGAAACCACAATCCACAGGAGAGAACTACGGTGGCCGGGAGGTGCAAACCAACATTACAAAATATGAAACACTTTTACAAAGCTTGAGACAAATTTACATTTCAGAAAACAAATTCACTAGACGCAAAACACTTTTACAAACACCGAGACAAATTTACAAGTGGTGAAACAAATTTACAAATACAATCAAACCGGAAAGGGAACGTCCCAAATCCGAGGTTGACCTGGAAGTGATAACGGGAGCGGACCAATTCGAGTTGTTGATGTTGTCAGTGGACGGAGATGGACAGCGACTGAGTGATGTTTTGCCCGTTTAGTGGACAAGTGCATACAGTATTTTAATGAGGGCCACTCGTACGCTGTAATCGTGGACATGATGTCATGTTTACAGGGTGTACACATCAGCATGAGGTCACTGAAAAGCAAACTGAATGAAGCCGGTGTTGTAGCCCTTCTGGTTTTCAATTTAACTGGTTACCGTCGGGGTGCGTGTGTGTGTTGAGTTCAGCAGCTGTGTGTGCTCCTGTCACCAGATTCATCACACATTCACAAACATATTTACTCAGGATTTTCATGTCGCATTTCATATCTACTGCGGTGAAAATCATTGCATAAGCAAGCACTTCAGAACGGACACCTATGAAAACACCAATTTAAAAAAAATATAATATATTTTCAAGATCGCGCTGGGCTGGGCTCAATCTCACCAGAGCTAAAGTAATAACATCTCCCGATGCAGCGTTCTGCACCAGGAGCCACTCAAACTCTCACATTACTCTATGGAAAACCTGCTTTTTTGTTTTAGCTCATCTAAAAAAACTTGTCCCCTTTAGTTTATCTTGCAAAATAACCCGAACGTGCTCATTAACGGTGTTTTCTCGAGGTTGCAGCCAAATAGACCACAACATCACAGCCCCATACAACACTACACATGATGACAAAGACATACTTTTAAACAGCGACGATCTAACGCAGATCATACTGTCAAAATACACAAAATAATTGCAAACAAGGAGTCACGGGAAGAGTACAAGATAGATGGGAAGATTTTACAACACAACACAGTACTGAGGGCATGGGCTTGTTGATTTACAGTTATTTTCCTACCATTTGTGTATACTGTACAGTAAAATAGAGACACACTGATCTGTGTTTCGTTTTCCAAAATGTAAATTTGTCTCAAGCTTTGTAAAAGTGTTTCACATTTTGTAATGTTGGTTTGCCCCTCCTGGCCACTGTAGAGAACGCCTTCACTGCTGCCAACACTCTGCCAGGACAACACACACGGCACTGACAGCCACCCACCAGTGTATCTGAGCAACTGGACGGACTGAAAGTTTGTACAGACATTTATGTTCCCCAGAGGATGAATTCCTCTCACTTTGATCCTCTGATCTTTCTGTATTTACAAGAAATCTGCAAAATGATAAGAGTGCTACAGCTCAGGCCAGATTTAAAAGCATTTCTTGTAATTATTCAGATGAACTAACATGTAGTGCCTGTGTTCTTGCAGTCGAAAGGTACAGTATATACAATATATAATATATATTCTCCATGTCTATGCATGTAGTTTACATATGCAGCATAGAGTAGCAGTTAAATGAAGTGTAAATGATGACAGCAGCAGTTACAGCATCAGCTGAAGTGTAACAGGTAAAGATAGTCTAACTGTCTGTACAGTGATGAACAACAATCAGTTTAAATGTCGGCTGACATTGAAAGCAGCTAAAGTGTCTGTTAATCTATAAGTAAACCAGCAGAGGTCACTCAGTGCAGATCTCTACCAGATACAGTAATATATGGTGAAGCACCTACTGCAATGTCACCACAACTGACAGATAAAACCAGCAGAGATTACCAAAGTTTTAAACAAAGTGTTTTTGTACAGAATAGTCAGTACATCCAAAACAACTTCTATAAAAATACTTAACAGATGTTTACTTTATCTCAATTACAAGCAATATAGACAACATGTATAGTGAATATTTGCCATTTACCTCTGATAGATCACATTTATCAAAAAAGTGCAATTTGTTTTTTTGTCATAAAATGCATTTTTTTTTAAAATAGAAAATCAATTATAATCAACTTATGGGAAGAATAAAACATGTTTATCTTGAACAAATATCAATGAAACAAGGTTTTTCAGCTTTATTGATGTTTATTTATTTGAACTTGTACATATTCATTCATTCAGTTTACACAACACAAGCCCCACTGAACAGACACAGTATACAGTTTACACAACACATGAACACACTGAATGCATAGGCTATTCTTGCCAGCCTAAACAACACGTGAGGGGCAGAATTTTATTGTGTGTAGGTTTTATTTCTTGCACTTGATGCATGTACACTGTGTCTTCCTGTCCATCTTGGGCCCACACACATTGCAGCGCTTCTTTTTTTTTGCTACCGGCCACAACCTGGAACGGTGAAAATACTTTGATCAGGAATTTTACTAACACCCTTCTCTCTCTCTCTCTCTTCTCTCTCTCTCCTCTCTCTCTCTCTCACACACACACACACACACACTGTACATATGCAGCAGCATCACACACTTCAGGCTCTGCAGGTGGTGGGTCTGTGTGTTGGATGGATGGGGCACTAGCATCTCCCTCCTGAATCTTTCTCATGATGGCTGCAGAAGCTGGGGTTCTTGGGATATGTTGTCTTCTCTGGATTTGAGGACTCACCAATGCCTTGCCCAACTCCTGGAGAAAGAGTCGTCTTCTTTGGAGCTTTCCTCTGTTCCAGTCTGGGTTCAACGCCAACCAGATGACAAAAGCATTGTATGCTCAGATGTCCAAGATGTTGAAAAATATCACAAGTGGCCAGCATAGGGTTCTTCTTTTGCAGCTGCAGCCAGTCACCAACTTGTCCATGTTGTCCACCCCTCCTTTAGTGGCATTATAATGCATGATGATTTCTGGCTTTCGATGCCCCCAGCCACAGATTCTCCCATCTCTGTGCAGTGTACTCATGAGTACCACATTTTTGCCTTTCTTTGGCACATAGGACACCAGGGATGTTTCAGCCGTGAACACAAACTTGGATGAGTTGACGGGCCTGTTCTTTGTCAGCTCCTGTCCCAGCCTGTGCAAAGTGAAAAAATTGTCACATGTGATGTTGTGTCCATGGATTCCCTCTGTCATGTCAAGGACAACTCTCATGCCCTGGATCTTCTCAGGAGCTCCTCCATCTAGCTTCCCTGTATACACCTGCAAGTTCCATGCATATGATGAAGCAGCATCACAGGCAGCCCAGATCTTGATTCCGTATTTTGTTGGTTTAGAAGGTATGTACTGCTTGAATGGGCAGCGGCCCCTAAATGGCATAAGCTGCTCGTCAACGGTGACATTAGGCCCAGGATTGTAACACAAGGGAAGGCGGTGCACCCACTTGTCCCACACTGTTCTGATGGTAGCTAGCTTGCCTCTCTGCCGCCGAGCTGGTCTGTCATCTCGGTTATCAAAGTGGATAGTCATGGAAATGATGTGAAAGTTTTCCAGTGACATTGTTGCACAAAAAAGTTCTCTGCTAGTTTCTGGATCCCACAGGGATTCTGTGGATTCCCCTTTGGATCTGAAAACTACAGCTAGGATAAGAACCCCAAAGTATGCATGTAAATGGCTTTCCACTTCTCTCCAAAAACACGCCTACCTTCCAAATTAGTGCAATCCAGAATGATTTTCTGGATTGCATCTGGGATGAAAGGTTCAAAAGAAGACTTGATGTCCTGCGCATGAGTAACTGCCATCCTTGTTGGCCCTGATCGCATCCTTATCACATTGGCAGCCATGCGGGGTGGCTCATTCCTTGAGAGAGAAGACCATGCAATTTTACCATCTTTTGACATCCATATTTCTCCATTTGCTGGGTGCTGATGTGCTGGCTGCTGATAGGCTGGTATTGTGGTTGGCTGCTCACAGACTGGCCCTGAAGCTGATTCTGTGGCTGGCTGCTGACTGGCTGGTCCTGGAGCTGGTTCTCTGGCTGGCTGCTTACAGGCTGGTCCTGTGGCTGGCTGCTGACAGGCTGTTCTGGGGTCGGCTGACGATGAAGCTCATCCTCTTCTTCAAAGTCCCTGTCAGACTCTGAATTGAAGAAATGTGATCCTCATGTTCTGACAATTCTTCTTCATCATCTCCCAAAGCTTCTCTCTCCTCTAAAATAAGTTCTGCACATTGTGCACTCACTGAAAATGTGTTCTTCAATATGTTCGACACAGGAAATGAGCCAAGGGGCCAAGTGTCAGGTTGAAAAAATAATCAATCGCATCATTTTTCTTATGATTTATTTGGAAAATTATGTTGTTTATTTAGAACATTTTGTTGTTTATTTGGAATATGTTGTTTATTTAGAACATTTCATTATGTATTTAGAGCATTTTGATATTTATTGAGGACATCTTGTTCATTCAGAACACATTATTTAGAACATTTTGTTTTTATTTAAAGCATTTTGTTGTTTATTTAAGACAGTCTATTATTTATTTAGGACATCTTGTTAATTATTCAGAGCATTTTAATTTAGATTTACTTTAACTTTTATTTATTTGTTGTTTATTTAAAACATTTGATTTATTTAGAACATTTTGTTGTTTATTTAGAACATTCTGTTATTTATTTCAAGCATTTAGCTGTCCATTTACAATATTTTATTTTCTTGTTTATTTTAAACATTTTATTTATTGTTTATTTTAAACATTTTATTTATTTAGAACATTTTGTTATTTATTTAGAACATTTTGTTGTTTATTTAGAACATTTTGTTATTTGTTAAGGTGAAGAATAAACATCAGCAGTTGAAGTGTACACTAACACAGTTATATTGTTTTAAGCTGGTCACATTAAGTTCATGAAAAATAATAATTTTTCCACATGAAGTGGCCATATACTCTGTCTCAAGAAAGCTCATTAAAAATCAGGTTTTGCAATCACTTCTTGACACTGACATGAAAACCATAAAAAGAACTGAAATTAGCAAAAATTGCAAGATCGTTTTAATAAAAAGACTTAATACATTTAAATAGAAAATGAAATGCCTTTGCCAAGCCCATCGTGATGGAGGAAGCTTCCTGACACTCGTCTCATGTCCCAAAGAAAGTTGGATTCCTCTGACCCTCCCTCCACCCTCGCGGCTCATCAGCATGCTGACGTGGTCTGCCTCCTAATGCCCGGATACGCCCTTATTTGGACCCAAGGTTAGCTCTCTGACATTTTGAGCTGATTAAGAATTTGCCGGGGCCGTAACCTTTGCGTAGCGTGAATCGGGCTGTCATTGCATTAGTGCTTCCATTATCATGCAGTCACATCTAATCTCACCTGGAGCTCGGGGCCTTCCTCACGGATGGGAAGGCAGCTAAAAGCCTCTTAATGTATGTGGGGGTCATTTGAATACGGCTCAGCCTCTCAGATAGGGCTGAGAGCGAGGCGTTTAGCTAAGGCCAAATCAAATCAATGTCATTAGGAAAGATTCCTAATTTCTGGCTGAATTACATCTCATTTTGTTTCTGTTTAATAAGCTAAATGAGATTGTAAGGAAAGAGGTGCTGATACCGTAAATTCTCTAATTGTGGAGGGAGCCTGTATTTACCTCCTCTGCACAGAGAAGCAGAATTATATTTGCTAAATGGCTGTATGAATGTTTTATCATATTTTTGGCAAGATTTTAAGTAGCCGTTCATTCTGTTTTTCCTTAAATTGAACACTATATCCGCTTTTACTCGTTGTTTTGATAAGTTTAGCATTAATGCAGGAAAATATTTTTTGCACAGCTCTAATTCCATCAGTTTTAATAACAAAGTCTTGTTTTATCTGCCAGCATGTTGCTGTGAGTTTTTCATTCTTATCAAAAAAATAGTGCCTTTATTCACTCTCTTCATTTATAATTGAAAAAAAAAAAATCACTGAAGTAACTTTCTAATGCAGGCAGCTCCACAAATTGTAAATAATGTATTTATTTCATCCAAACTTAACTACTTAAATGATGTGTGTGTTCTCAGGCCGACCACAGTGCAGAATTTAAAAAAGCAAAGAAGAAAAACATCAAGGCTCGAGGCTTTTACTGTGAAACATCTGGGGCCGGTTTCACAGACAAGACTTAAAGGGATAGTTCATCCAGAAATAAACATTCAGTCATCATCTACTCATTCTCATACAGATTTAAGATCAGGTTTAGTTTTTTAGTCCACAAAACACTGCTGGAGCTTCACAGGAAAAGAGTGTTTCAGAATCTCCCAAACAATGGAAGTGAATGGTGACCAATTTTCAAATGGAAAAAAAAAGGCAAAATAAAAAAACCCAAACATGAAATGCCTCCATACCACTTATCTAGTGTAATCACCATACTGTTCACTGGTACGCACACTGTCACACCACCACACACACACATTTCAGACGGTGTGCACGCGCACCTGAACATGGCTCCAAGCTAAGGATCTACAGTGAAGATTCAGGCTAAAAATATGGTGCAAATAACATTTTTTTAGTCAACTTGGCATGTTGGGTTTTTAGGAGACTCGGATTACACCAGACAAGCAGTATGCAGGCAATTTATGTTTTTATTCTGTTGTTTTGGTACATTTGAAAACTGGTCACCATTCACTTCCATTGTTTGGGAGATTCTGCAACACTTTTTTCCTGTGAAACTACAGCAGTGTTTTGTGAACTAAAAAACTAATCGTGACCTTCAATCAGCATGAGGGTCAGTAGACTGACCTCATTTTTGGGTGAATCCCTGTAAAGGGCATTTTCACCCCACAACTTTTTCACATAACATACATAACATAATAACTTACTTATATTGCGTATCTTCAAATCAAATCAAGTTCAAGTCCTGTGGTTGTTTGACCCATCCACTCACCTTACCTCCTCTAATGTGGACTTTCTCGCTTGTAATTTAACTTCAACAGCAATCAAGTCACTACAGGGGGCCCCAAGAAATGATGCTAGAGGAGGACCTACAGCGCTGTAGTTTAAAGCATAGGGCCACTGACCAATGGGGCTTTCAGACGTGCCAAGTCAAACCATGCTGCGCTGATTTGTATTTCCATGACCAGTTTTATTGCACTGAGTTGCGCCTGAGATGGACCCACTCTGGATTGGGGCCAAAGCGAGCCCGACCTGTCTCCAAGCGGGCTGTGGTGACGTTTCGCCGATGCCGTAGCCCTGTTGTAATGGAAATGCAAACCCTGGCTGTGCTGGACTGACGGGCCAAGTCAAACCGAATGGAGCCAGCCCAGCTCTGTGCAGGGAAAACAGCCACTGTATCTGACTCTTAGGGAGTGAGAACAGGCCAAGCAAACCAAATGGAATTATTTATTGAATGTTATTCATATAGCGGGTTACACAGTAGGTTATCTCATTACTCAAAAGATTAATAAGCAATCTAATGACACAACAGTAACACGTTTAACTGCTGTGTAACAAATGAGCGTGTTCAGAGAAATAAACATCATTGTGATTTTAAAAACCAGGACTAATTATCCCATTTTTCTGTAACTGAAACTGTAACTTCCATTGTTTTCTCTCTACATATTACAGGGTTAATTCACTGTGTCAGTGTTTTCTTATTAAATATTTTCAAGGAGATCTACTGTTTCCCTCTACAATCAACAGAAAACACAAACCAGTAATGACCATGGAAATCTCCCTTGTTAGAAAACACCGCCTGAGCCAGGCTCTAACAGAAAACAGAAGCAGCAGGCACTGAGAGAATAAAAGCCCTAACCGTATAATGGTTTGCAGTTCCAGCACTGGATGGAGGGAGATGTCAGCAGGGAGATGTGCAAGTTTGAACCCTACCACTCTGAAATGTAAACTGTGCTCAAGGGCTTTGGCCCGCGACAAAGAGAAAGCTCCTTCTTCCACGACACCTGTGACCCCGCCCTCCCCTGCAGCCCTCATCTGCCTTTGATTTAGATCCAACACGTCTCTCCTGGTGCCTCTCCACTTCCTCTGAGCTGAAACCAGGCAAGGCTGCAAGTCAAAAAGCTTCTGGAGCTGGTCCGGTGTGAGAGCTCCTTTTCTCTCTCTCTCTCTCTCTCTCTCTCTTACTGGCACCTCATTTTTTATTTTATTTCTTTGCTTTTTCATCCAGTTTAAAAGTTATCATGCAGTATTGCACAATATTGCCATTTTGATGAATAATAGATTGTAGCAAGACCTTCAACATGATTACTAAAAGATTTAAATTCAAGACAATTTGGCAGTCCAACAAATGAGCTGATTGATTCCCTAAATTTATGCTTTGTCAAGAAATAGTTCCATCATGTAACTTAAAATGAACTAATTTGTGAATTATTACTTATTCTTATTTCTTATTATATTGGAGGTATTAGAGGTGTTGGTTTGTAAATTGTAAATGCTAATTCACTCACACAGCTTAAAATTTGATTTGAAATGGTCTGAAAACACAATTTTTAATGTGCACTCTAAATAATTTTGAGTGCATTCAACTTAACAATGTGAGTTAACTGAACTTAGGTAGAATAATTAGTTTAAAGTCTGAGCTTTCCAAAAACCAATTAAATTAAGTTCAACAAAACTAGGTTTAGGCACAACAAGTATTTGGTTAGGTTTAGCCAAGAAAAATACTTGGTTAGGTTTCAGAAAAAATAAAACTTGGCTAATTTTAGACACAAAAAGAACTTTGTTAGGTTTGTGAAACGATAATGGTTTGGGATAAAATAAGCAACTTTATTACATAAGTTCATGTACAGAACATTACATGGGGCAGATAATTTGTTTTCCCCAAAATGGCAAAGTCATGACCTGCTCTACTCTGAATCTGATTGGCTAGTACTCAAAAACAAGTTGACTTAATTAACTGACCTTGAGAAAATGTTCGATAAGTTTAAGATATTAAGTTGAACCAACAACTGTTGAGTCACACTGACAAACATTACAAACAAAGTTGATTTCCTTTCACTTAAAATGTAATTTGAAACAAGACACACAGCAAGTTTCCATCACGTATTTTCTCTTCAAATTATTAAAAAGGTGTGGAGAGTTTTAACTTTTGTACAAGGCATGCTGGGAAGTCTGCTAATACAGTACAGATAAAAAGATAACTTGGTAAAAACACAGGAGATTGTTGCAGTTTATGTAAAGAAAGAAACACTATAATTCTTGTTGTAATAATGTGTTTTTCTTATGTTAAGTGACTACATGTCATATGAACATAGAAATATTGAGTTAATATTTTTACAGCCATTTTTAGTTAATGTAGCTATAAAATATTAGCTAAGTGCACAATGTGTGTTTGTCTTGAACTAAATAGGCTATATCAACTTCAAAATGTCAGTCAAATTAACTCAAATAAAAAAGTTATGTCACTCCCACAAGGGATGAGTGTTTGTGTCAAGAGAACATAAAGTTTTTGTGTCATTTTGACAGTCAGTGAACATTAGTGTGAACCAGGTTAACTGTTCCCCCCTGCTACCAGATTTTATGCTAAGCTAGGCTAACCACATCCAGGCTCCAGCTCTGTTCTTTCACACAAAGACATTTCCCAAAATGTCGAACTATTCCTTTAACTAAAATACATTGACAAAAGCACCAACCTAGACCAGCCACACTGAAAGCAATCCCTTTTAGCAGCACAGTCACTTGAAAAAAGTGTGTAATTATCATTACTGTCAAGTTCTCAAAGCGACAGGAGTCAAAAAGACAAACATTCAAAGACTCTAAACAGTCAGTGTCTAAGTCACAGGGCCATCAACCAGTGCAAGTGCAAAATGCTTTAATGGAGCACAGGGAACAATCTGGGAGGTAATGATAACATTTGCTAAACACAAAATGTATCAGCAAAGAGGAACAGCTGTGGCAGGTGGCAGCTAACCAAGAGGGATAGATGGACAACACAACTGCTGCTAAACACCACAAAGTACACACTGAAATAACTACAGAGTGGAAATAACACCTCTGTGACACAGTCGTAAATGTACCGAGCTTCACTGGATCATCCAATATTCTGAGAAGATAAACACATGAACGGCCTCTATGGTTTCCAATCAGTGGGTCAAAACATCATCTTCAACCGAGGTCAGTGAATGGACATTTATTCTTGGCCATAGGATCTAACAGCCTGTTCTCACTCCCAGTGCATCAAATACGGCAGCTTGGTCGGTGCCTCTGTGCTTCAAACTGGGATGCTGAAGGTACTGCTTTGGACACGTCACTTTAATGTCATGTTTTGATGTGCTGTAGAATCAGGTGATGTAGTATAAAGACTGAGAAAGTGCGTGCATGGAGGAGGTGGGGTGGACGGATGATTCAGACAAACACAGAACAGGGAAAGCAGGGGGGTGTTCCATCAATGCTGATAAATAAGTCTGTGCATAAGGGAAAAAGCCTTGCTTAAATTAACTTCACCTTCCACTCAAGGTTTAAGCCATCCCACTAAGACAACTAAGGCAGCATGTTGAATCTAAATGAATGACAAAATAATTTCAACTCAAGGTTCATTTATGAGATTTTTCTGGATGGCACGGAGGTGCAGTGGTTAGTGCTGTCGCCTCACAGCAAGAAGGTTTTGAGTTTGAATCACCAAGCCAGCTGGGGGGAGTTTGTGGCTGGGGCAGGTCCTTTCTGTGCGGAGTCCAGAACGTGTTGCTGAGGAGAGGGACGTCATGCACGGCCTGCCGCCATCGCAACCCAACCGCTGATAAGTGGACAAAAATGGACAGTCGAATGGACCATCAACTACCAGAACAGCATTGTGTGTAAACTGCAGGAATAGCGACCCGACCAGGACTGGTAATACAGCAAAATTTCCCTCAGCTGCTTCCAGCCTTTGAAGTACACAACATGTCATCAGTCACAAGCTACATGATTGATAATTATCTATATCTACCAATATGAAACTTCAGTATTGTGATAGACTTCAGCTGTATTGCCCAGGTCTATCTGTAGCACCTGTGTAAAACAGTTGCAGGACATTAACCTGACACACAAGATGGTTTGTTATACAGAACCATGTGGGAAGTTGTCCTTAGAAACTGTTTGGAAAAGGGCGGGCACTTTCAAAAAAACACTCGGCAGGTGATTGAATGAACCATCTATCCATCATATCTAACACAGGCTAACTTCAGCCAGTCAGATCAACGCTTCCATGCTTCCATGGACGTTTCTCGCTGTTGCCACACTCCCACCTAGGATGCTGATTGACTGCAACAGTTTTGGTGCGGACACAAATGAAGCCTGCAAAGAAGGATTCTCGTGTGATCTCGCAAATCCAGCTGCCTTGCAAGGTAAACAGGACATAACAAGATCCATTAAAACCGATCAGTTTCCATAAAAAGAACATTCACTGTAGCAGTTTTTTAAACTTCGCCATAGCACATTCATTAAAGTGCAGAAAAGTTCCAAGTTTCATCCAAGTCTAATTAGGTGTAGGAGATATCATGTGATGGATGGAGGCACAAATGAACAAACATATGAATTAATCAGAAGAATCCATAGACTCACTGTGTCACTGTGGAGAAAAAAGAACGAGCAGAAGTCTACTTGTAGACTTTCACTCAGTAAAAATGAGCCCAAGTGCTCTTATCTTCAGTTCTCCTCCAAATGAATCTGATTTATGTTGAAAGTTCAAAGTTGAGAGATGCTGTGGCTCTCAATGACTCCTGTTCCCTTCACTTTTCTGAAAAAAAAGGGGCTTTTTTCTCTGTCACATTTTACCTCTACTTCAGTCAGGGAGAAATAAATTGCCCTGCTGCAGTGTTCTGCTTCCTCCAGGAGCTCACTTTCATCTCTGTTCCCTCTTTGGTAGAAAGTGTACTGTGTATTCTAGATGGAAGCAGGCAGAAAGAGAAATACACAAAAATGTGTATGCATGAAACAAACAGCATATTTTGTATCTGGAAATCTTCTCTGTCGCTGTGTGTGGGCTTGTGTGTGTTTTTGTCAGCAGAATGTTATGGAACATATAACCAATCTGGTTTCCTCACTTAACCCCAGGATAGAGTGTGTTGTTCCCACTCTGCTGACTTCAGTCTGTGTGTGTTTGTGTGAAGGGTCAGCGCCGCGGGTCACAGGACTGCATGGTCACTCCACAGCCAACTGTTGTTGGCAAAGTGCGCGATGCTCACATTAGAGAAATGAAGCGGCCGCCTGCTGGATGGAGGTGGAGGCAGATGTTGAGAGGCAGCTTCCCAGAGGGCACAGAGGATTAGCAGGTTAGGAGCATGAGAGGACTCTCTGCTCTCTGCTGCTCCTGTCATCTTTACTTTCACTGGAGTATTATTGCTCCTGACAGAATGTCACATGCAGGTCTGACATATTAGTCCCACCATGGGTCCCTGAAGTGAGTTTACTTGTTTGTGCTGGTTTTTACAGCACTGCATATATCAGGCTGGTTTATGCACACATTGTTTGATATTTAAATTTGTACTTTTTTATATAAAATCTCGGTTTATGTCGGTTTAATGAAGCATATTACAATCAGGAACTCTTTGCATATTTAGGAGGCTGATATCAAAACATTTTTTGATGTTTTAGACAAATTCTTTTCCTCTATTGGAATTGCTGCTGTGCCATTTTATCCAGAGTTGCTAGTGGACATTGAGTGCACTGAGTGTAACTGCTTTGTGAAACCAACAACATCAACAAAAACAATAATTGGCAAATATTAATATTTAGGAGTGCATTCTTCTTTAAACCATGATGACATTGACCTGACACGGTTTGTTACACAGAACCATCAGGAACCCAACGAGACCTGATGGGTTTGGGTCGGGTCAGGTTGTATTTCTCACAGATTTCACAAGCTTACATTAGGTTTGTATTATTATTATTATTAATGCTGACTGTTGTTAGTATCAGTAGTAACAGTAGTAGTGATATTTTTTTCCATTTTTCTCCCTAGTTTTGTTGTTGCCGATTCAAATTTCCCCCTTGTATTATTTCTGTCACTGCCAGCTCCTACTATTTGGTACATAGAGGGAAGCTTGTTAAAAAAATTGAAGCTTGTTAGAAAAATGCTGGGCTGTAATTGGGTTTGGGCTCAAATATGCTAATGAGGGACAAGTGGGACAGATTTGGACAGAACTTTGTTGGGCTTGGGCCTTTTCAGATGCAACTTCTCAGGCCCAATTAAAGTTCTACTTGGAAGATGTCCAGAGAAACTGTTTGGAAAAGGGTGGGTGGTTTCAAACAACACTTGGTAGCTGATTGGATGAATCATCTATCTACTCACTGAATCGAAGCCAAAGTCAGCCGGAAGAAGAGCCGAAACATCTTTTCCGTTGAGAAGAGCCTTCAGTGTCGTTCTTTGCTTTTCATCCAGTGAAGAAATTCTCTCCAGTTCTGATATAACAGATGCTATCACAGTATTAGGCCTGTAGATGATGTCGACGCCTCAATTCTAAAAAAATGTCGACGTCAAATCCGGAAGTCGACGCGTCGCCACCTGCTCGCCACACGCACGTGGGTGACCAAAACATTGCAGCATGGAGGACGAAACTCCGTCTCCAACCACCTCACAGCAGCCTGCCCTCCCAAGCTCTACTCAAATAAAAAGTCACCAAAAAACAACCTGCCCTAAATCATCAAAGGTGTGGGAATACTTTAAATGCAGCCATAAATGTAAAGGTATCGTTATTTGCAGTCTTTGCAAAATGGAGCTAGCATATCACACCAGCACAGCTTCCATGTGGGATCATTTGAAGCGGAGGCATCCCATTGTTACTCGTGATGCCGGAGACCAGAAGTAAGTAACGTTACTATCGCCAACGTTTGCTAAATTAATTTCACGTTTGTGTAACGTTAGCAGTGATGGGAATAACGGCGTTAAAATAAACGGCGTTACTAACGGCGTTATTTTTTTCAGTAACGGGTAATCTAACTAATTACTATTTCCATCGTTACAACGCTGTTACCGTTACCAACAATTAAATGGGGCGCGTTATAAACTAAAGCTACTCATTGAAGCTCTTGTCATCCGACTCGGCTCTCATCCACAGGAGCTGCAAAGTTGTTTATGTTTTTCTTTGGTGAGGGAGGAGGGAGGGACGAGACAACCGCATAAGTGATGATGATTGGCTAAGGTAGCGTAAGCTTTCATGGTAAGCCAATCAGAGGTAGTGTTCAGTTTACACACAAACCACACACACACCGCAGCCCCACACACCCAAACTAGCAGAGGTAAACTGCAGCAATGGGGAGTCTGGAGGGAAAGTTGGCGTTTTCAAAGTGGAAGTACAGACACTACTTTATTCTTCTTGAGGTAAAAGGCAAGAACGTACATGTGAAGTGCACATTATGTCCCGGAGCGAAGTGTTTGTCCACGTCCGTTGTAAGCAACTCTAATCAATAAATATTAAAAGTTATGTGTAAGTACCTGTCTATGCAATTCTACTCTATGCAACTAGCTTGTGAAACCTGCTTATGTCTAAGAATCCAAATTCTTAGACATATTTAAACTAAAAAAAAAGAGAGTTGCTCTTCCTTAGAAACTGTGAAACTGTAAAGCAGGAATTTTATTTTGTGTTAAACACTCTCAGGAATGTCCATACTGTGCACTGCACAGTGTTTTGTTTTGCACTACAAATTAGTATTTTTTCAAAACTTTTAAACTAGAGTTATTGGTACTGTAAAAGAGCAAACACTGACAGGCCTTCCATTTTGTATAACAGCACTTTTATTTTGTGTTAAGCAGAAGATGTTTGGCTGCGAAAAAACGTTGTATAATAAAGTAATTTATTATGAATTTTTTGGCATTTATTTGAGATACATTATGTTTTTTATTAATCGTGCAACAGAAAAATAATCGTTAGATTAATTGTCCAATTAGTCGTCAGAATAGTCGACTATTTGATAAAATAATCGCCTGAATAATTGTTTTAAAAATAATTGTTTACCCCCAGCCCTACACAGTATCTATGCTAACCTCTTCAGGAGCCGCCATTGTTGAGACGAGTCGTTTCCATGGACGCTGTCGGCGTACCTAAAACCACACCCACAGCTGCCAGTAGTCCATCTGAGGATGCTGAGTGGCTTGCCCCACCTCTGGTGCGAACACAAATGGATAACTTGGACCCGGCAAGATGGATCTTGTATGATCTCGTGATATCACGAAGCCAGTTGCCCCGCAAGGTAATGATATCATACAAACCTATATAATTAAGCAATGTAAGCCCCGTATTTATCTGTGTTGACATACTTTCTGGTTAGAAAATGGAAACATAAATTCAAAAGATTTATATGTGAAATTACTAGTTTACATATTAATTACTAGTTAAATCTCATTACCAGAGTTCTTGTCTAGTCCTCTGCAGAAATAGAAACTTTTGCTTTGAATGCATCTTATCTATTATTAGACACTACAGCAGTAATGTGATTATTCTGTGGTGTGCTTTGACTTGAGATTAATCATTTTGTCAAAGTTTCTTATTATAATAACATACAGGACCCTTTTTTCATCATACTGGCAGAAATAGACTTGCAAAGGATACAGGCTTTTCAGAGGACAAACATATAACAGATCTATCAGTCTGTTCCTCACTGTTAACAGACTCCAGCCTGCAGTGTAGTTCATACACTTCACTGATACACCACAGACTTATAGAAGAACATCAGCTGTGATCAAAGAAACTTTATATCAAGTTGATACTACTGTTCATATTCACACACTCCCTCATCACTCGTCCTGAGCACTCGCTTTTACGCTGCTGCAAGTCAATTAGTTGATGCTTTCTATACTTCCATGGGGCTGTTGCTGCCCCCTCCAGCACTTACATGCATCAAAGAATATACTTTGATGCATGTATATGTAGCAGCAACACTGATTTTATCTTTACTAGAAGTATAAATATGTATCTATGGCTGTCTGTATCTTCATGAATACAAACAAAACTCCACCAAGAGTCTGCAGATATGTGAGTGACTCTGTGGATCTGTAAGGCAGTTTGGTTTTGATCCTTGCAGTGTGTCTACATACTGTAGTCCGCACGGCAAAAGCAGCATGAGCAGAGCAGCAGCTTTAGTGCATCATCTGTGTCGGCACAGGATGTGGTCAGACACAGTATTTCTAAATCACCTGCATTTTTGCAGCAATCAGAGCCTAATACACAATCACTGTTACATTTGTAAAATGGAGAAAAATGGACTTGAAGCATTAAAATGCACTTTGGCACAAAATGACCAGCATGTATCAGTTCTGCCAGACATGTGTGAGATGATGAAACACCACCTGTGTAGACATGACAATCAGCAGCCGTAGTGCAGTAACTGTAAAAACAATAGTGGTTGTGAACGAGCTGACATTAGCATGTGAAAATTAGCACTGAATAACAAATAAACCAGGACTGATAGCAGTGTTATCAGTTTTGCAGAGCCAAAGTGAAAGCACTTCTGATTTCACTCACCATAATGAGAAAACCTCATTAAAAATCGCATTTATATTTGCAACAATCAAAATTATTAATAAGTGTGGTTCACTTTACATGGGTCACTTTTTAACTTAATATGTTTCTAAGTAGAATCAGTAGGATTTGTCAACTGCTTTTTGTGAATGCAGCACAAAAATAGTTAATGGTTGTTGAGTCTCATTCCCAGGATGTCAAATGCCATTGTCTCTGCAGATGCAGGTACTGCCATACACGTCTGATGGGTCTTGGGTGAAGATACAAGTTAACTTCTAAGAGAGCATTAACACTAAATAAAAGAGCATAAAACTGAAGAAATCAAGCTACAGCCAGCCTCACAGTATCTGGAAACTTGGCGTATGATGAATCAGGGAATGACACGTCGTGACTGATAGGAACAACCAGGAAGCCCATGCATGTCAGGCGTCATTGTTTGCACAAGTCTCTGTTTCTTCCCATCCGGACTAAAACTCAACCCCAGAGTTTTAAAACTGAAACAAGCCCACTAGCGTTTCTACTTGTTTCCATTTCAAGTATCCTAAAACACTGGGGTAGTGTGGACACTAGGTAGAAACCTAACAAAAATTATCAAAATCAGTCTAAATCTACTCTCACTAGTACAACAACTGCTGTCAGATTCTCACATAAAAACCTCAAATCAATGTTCAGTATTCTAGTGAAGCCATTAGCGTACAGTTCACTGACATTCAGACAGACTGTATTGACCTAATGAGATGCCCCCAGTGCTCTTCAGTCAGAAAACACTGCAGTGTCAATCAGCCTGCAGCTGTCCGTCCCTGTGTGTCTGTCCTCTGAAAAGACACAAATTAATAATTCAAGGTCATCTCAGTCTCATCGGGTCAGCAGGTCACTTCCTCGTTCAGCGGGCGGAGGTTTAATGTGTGTGTGAGTGTGTGTGTGTGTTATCAGCAGAGATGAGATTACAGTTTGGTGTGAAAGAGGAGAGAAAGCTTAAACAAAGAGGCCTCTGCTGTCCCTCTGCACTTCCTGGCTGTCCTTGGGGTGAAGTCAGTGTGTCTGGCAGGCTGAATGTGAGGCTGTCTGCACAACAAAGGTATCACTTTCAGTCAGAGGTGGCCATCAACATGTCTGCCTAATGAGTTTGACATTGGCATGGACGCTGTCAGGAGGAAGTCTGAGAGGAAGCGCTCACAGCAGAGCGTTTAAAGCTGACAGCTCTTTCCATGCTGTCAGTCAAACAGCCCTGCATTGTTATGTAGGCTGCTGCATATACTGCAGACCTGATGCAGTGTGCTGCTGTTTGTCATCTGTGTGGGCACAAATGTCACCAAGTCTGTGTCTGAACTGAGATTTTTCTACCAACATGTCCTCCAAACTCAAAGACATTATGGATCATTTGTCATTTGGTGCGAATCACTGCCCCACAACCAAAACAGTCACATTTAAATTACATTACAGTGTGCAAATCTTAGATGTTGATTAAGATAATCTGATTAATTATTGTATTCCAAAATAATATTTGATATAGTACTAATTTTAATACATATAAAATCATCATTTGAAGGGTACTTTGAATTGGGAGGTGGTTGTCCTAAACCCTAACCCCTAAATTACAGTGCATGAAAATGACGCTAAAATGATTTTTGCATTGTTGTTTTTAAAAAGATCTTTTTGGTGTTTTTGAAAGTTAAGTTGAAAAACAATTTATTTTTTATCAAATCAGCTCTCTGCCAAAACATGAACCTTCTGAACAGACACAACTTCCACTGTGACCTGCAGGTTCAGACCTGAGAACCGACAACATCAGTTTCTTCAAGTTCCTCCAAAGATGTAGATTACCATATTTATTATATTGTTGTAAACACACCTGGTATAATGGTCTAAATAAACAAAATAAAATGTTCAAAATAAATAACAAAATATTCTACATAAAAAACAAAATGATCTTAATAAACAACAGAATGCTCCAATAAAATAACATTGTATTTGAGATATTACTAATTTTAATATATATAAAATTATCATTTGAAAGGTACTTTGAATTGAGAGGTGGCTGTCCTGAACCTTAACCCCTAAGTTTAAACTAATGAAAATGATAATAAAACAATTTTTGCAAATTTCTCCATTTTTTGCTTCAGTGTTTATTACAACAGTATGATCAATTTTCTGCCCTTTACATTTAAAAACTGGATTCCAAATACAATCTTAAAAATTAGGCTTGAGATTCATTATTCATTAATCCATGAAAACTTTTTATTTTTTATCTATTTTTTTTCTATGTAGATGTATACAAAGTAAATATAAACATTCTTAATATGATATTTATTGTGTTTAGGAAAAATATTCTGAATGTCTGAAAATACAAAATGAGAATTAACTGTGCAGTTACTAGAAATGTGTACCAGGGCTGTTGTACAATTTACATACATACAATGTTCTGGGAAAAAGACACTTATATTTTAGGATGTTTACCACTCTAACTGCTGAATTCTGTAGAATAGCCTCATACTGCCTCCTGAAATCCAGCCGAAGGGCACGTTTCACACATGCACAGTGGCACATACAGGACTGGCATCATGGTCACGAAGAAAAGTCTGCGTGGTCACAACAAAGAGCCTGTACATGAATGTCCATATAGAACGTACACGTACACCCTCTGATGATGAAATTTACATCATGTGAACCCTTGCACACTCTCAGATCAAAAGTCCATGTTAGTTTTAGTCATATTTAATCACACTTTAAACACTAGAGTAAAACACTGTTACCTGCTCGTATAAAACCTATTTTATTGACTGCTCTGTTTTGTACTGGCTGCTGCTGCTGGTCACCAACAACTGCTAGGGTAAAAACAAGGTTTACTTTGTAAAATGTTCTTAATAAAATCAAACTATTCTAAATAAATAACATAATTTTCTAAATAAATAAAGAGATACTGTAATTAAATATCAAAATATTTTAAATAAAATATTTTAAACAAAGAACAAAATGTTCTTAATAAATGACAAAATATTCTAAATCAGTGCTTCTTAATCCTGGTCCTCAAGTACCCCTGCCCTGCATGTTTTAGATGTTTCCCTGCTCCAACACACCTGATTCAAATGATCAGCTCATCATCAAGCCTCTACAGAAGCCTGATAATGACCTGATCATTTGAATCAGGTGTGTTGGAGCAGGGAAACATCTAAAACATACAGGGCAGAGGTCCCTGAGGACCAGGACTGAGAAACACTGTTCTAAATAAATAAAAACTGGACTTATTGTCCAGTTTATTGTTTCCTTACTAAGTTTATACACTTGGGTGAACACAGAACACTTGATTAGAATACCATCACACTATGTATCTTAAAGAAAACTGAGACTAAACAAAAACACTTAATTCAAAACTTGAATCTGCTGGTTGCATCTGACAGTTGTGGTGGCACTGCAGTAGGTGCTTCACCATCTCTTGGCTGGTGGAGATGTGCAGTCTACTGAGTGACCTCTGCTAGTTCCTGGTTATTGTTTGTGTCCAATGATACAATATTACACTAGTATATTACCTGGTTGCTGCTGAGCTGTAGTATACTGTTCCTAGTGAGCAAACAGTATGTGTGATAGATACACACTTCTGAAGACTTTATATTTGCAACAACTGAGCAGGGCAGTACATGCTGTTTTTGACTGAGCTTATATCATAAAGGTGCAGACATCCTGCGGGAATCATCCTACTGTAACAGCTGCTCTCTTTCTTAAAACACGACTCTAAAGTGATTTCTGACTGGAGGAGAATTGTGCTCTTATCACTTAGTTTTAACACTGCATTAGTGACACAGAACATGACTCAAATTTGTTTTCCTCTAAATGGAGCCTGCTGAGAGCAAAAGGAACATTTCCCTGTCTCCCCTTACTCAGCACTGCTTTTATGTTTGTGTATACAGGCTGAATTTAAAGTACAATCAGCAACAACCAAGAAAGACTACCTTGTTTTTTGTGTGTTTTAGGGCCGGACGAGTGGACTGATTTAATGTGAATCTGAAGTTTTCCATTCTTGGATTGTTAGTTACATATAAAAGCCAAATGATAAAAGAAAAACACCCCTGCTGACGATAGCTGACCTGATTTTATTTTTCTATAAGGAACAAATTATGCAGGATCCACATTTTTTTTTCTGGAACTCCAGTAGATACGGCTGAAATGAATATGAAATGAGTGTATAGGTTCTGTGCATAAGTTCCATCTCTGCCATAAGTGATATTTTAAGCTACTTGATCTCTTGGTTGCTCTGAATGAGGCTGGAGGATTACTAGGTTGAGAAACGGTGGATGTGTCCATCCTGATGACAGAGACGGAAACCCTGAACACAAGCCTGAAGGCTGATGGTCTGCATCATTACATGCACCTCAGAAACTGACCCACCAACTGATCTGTACTCCACTGATCATATCACGACATTGGATGGACTTGATCAGTTTTATTGATCGGTGATCTCACAGGGAGGCTTCATAGGTGAGTTCCCTGTATTTTGTAATAGTTTGTGCCCCGCCTCTTTAGGAGACTGGCAACAGGTCCTGAGTCTGATCAAACCGATGAGAGAAGTGAATGTGAGCTCCAATGTCACAACATTGAACCCATTTTTTCACCAGCCACATATCCTCCAAACATTCTGACACTACAATGGTATTTTTCTTTTCTTTTTTTAATGAAAAATATCTGGAGAAAATGACTTCTGTTTGAGACCTGTCTCACCAACACATTCTCACGAGATCTGGAAACAGATATGCTCGATAAAAATATCAAGCATCTTAAGCTTGAAGATAAAAATGAGCGGCAAAATAACCTAGCAAGCATTAAATTTGTGCCATGTCGGGCTGCTGGGTGCTCAGCTAAGGGCTTTTCACACCGTATATCCTTAGCCCTGGAATAAGAGTTAACCTTGGGCTAACTTAGCTCCTTTTCACACACACATTGTTAACCCAGGGTTAAGCCAAATCCAGCTGTATGATTCACACTGCCCTTCTTCTAGCTCAAAGCCTCTGTACACCCACACAGGTGTTTTGTGTTAACCTGGCTGATTATCTTCTTCTAATCATTTAGCTCTGTTTCACACTGGCAGCTTTTAGCCCTGGGTTTAGTCAGTTTTCAGCGGATAACCCTGCAAACTCAGAGCTAACCCTGCTCAAGAGCAGGACCAGCTAGCCCTTGGCTAAAGTCAGGGTTAGCCCACTTTGGAATGTTCCAGGATTGTGCCAGTGTGAAAGCTCTTTCAGTCTAGGCTAACGGCTCCCTTAGCATGGGACTGACTGCTCTCGTAACCTGGGGCTAAATACAGAGTGAAAAGCTCTCAACTGATGTGAACAAATGTTCCGTGACTACTTTCTTTTAGCCCTGTTTCACACTGGCAGCTTTTAGCCCCGCGTTGGTTTAGTTAATTTTCAGGGATAACCCCACAAATGCAGGGCTAACCCTTTTCTGGAGCAGGGTCAATTAGCCCTAGGATAAAATTGGGGTTAGCCCACTTTGGAATGTTCCAGGATTGTGCTTTGTGTGTGAAAGCTCTTGGCCTGGGGCTGACAGCTCTCTTAGCCTTGGGCTAAAGGCAGTGTGAAAAGCCCTCTAGTGGAGTGAGCATCCACCCAGTCTCTCTAACCCTTTCTTGTCCTCACTTCAGCTGTCCTACAGTATAAAATGTCCCCAAAATCATCCATTCACATGACATTTACAGCACTTTCAACACTTGTGACCACGCCCACTTAGGAGACAGCAAGTGTATACTATTTCATATCATTGGTACAGCTTGTAATTAATAAATACATTCTACTTACAGTTAAAGTACAGTGACAATAGAAATCAGTAATGAATACAGATAGAAATAATAATTATTATTGTAATGACAACAGTAGTAGTCCTAAAAATAGAAAAAAAAATTAAGTTTGTCTTAGTTTGATTCAGAAGGTATACAGCTGTGTTTTTCTGTTTAATAGAGAAAATAAGTGTATGAATATTTCCTTTCTTCACATTTTGTGGGTTCATTTTGTTGACTTATTGGATGTAGTGAACATTGTCGTGCTGCTCACACATATCTCCCCTGGTGTAGTGTTCCCCACAGCTGTCGCATGAAACCATGGCATTGAAAGAGACACATACTTCTCATCTTGCACATCATACTGGTCCCTCAGGAGTCTCCCACAGTCATGTTGCTGTATTGGCTGTACTGATTTTTTCCTGGAAACTCTTAGAAATAAAGGTGCTAATGAGAACTGTAGAGTTCTTTGGCTTATTCCCATAGAAGAACCCTTTTTAGTCCCTAAGAGAACCAACATTCCACTTGGAGTTTTACCTAGAACCCAACATCATACCTAAACAACCTTGAACAGAACACCTTATAAGAGGTTCTACACCCTTCTATGGTGTAATGTTTCCACTCAGAACGCTCTTTGAGCTCTTTTCCACCAAATTAGGTCTGGCTCTTGAACTGGTTCTGTTCAAAACTGTGGGGGAAAAAAATCTGGGTGCTACCTTGGGAACCAGTTCGCATTTCCACCAGTTTTGACTGGAACCATTGTAATCATGGATGTCATCAACAGTGGGCGCTGCACAATGCACAACAACCAGGTTCCAGTTGGGAACCAATTGTTCAGGTTCC
The DNA here is from genome assembly GCA_034769285.1 of Lutjanus argentimaculatus. NCBI lineage: Eukaryota > Metazoa > Chordata > Actinopteri > Lutjaniformes > Lutjanidae > Lutjanus > Lutjanus argentimaculatus. Next base: position 1,436,264 of record JAWZSL010000049.1, read on the forward strand.
GAACCAGTTGCATGGAAGGTTCAGGAAGGATCAAATTTAGGTGCCTGAACAAGAACGGGGCCAGTTCCATGTTAGTGGAAAAGGATCCTCTGGGGGTTCTATCCAGAACCTTTCAATCTTCTAAGGGTGCTAAGAAGAACCCACCCAGGGGGTTCTACTGAGAATTCTTTTAAATTCCAAAGGTTTTACCGAAAACCCAACCAGGGGATCCTACAGAGAAACCTTTTATATTAGAAGGGTTTTAATCAATGACCCACCCAGGGAGTTTTAACAAGAACCCTTTTATATTCCAAGGGTTTTATCTAGAACCCACCCAGAGGGTTCTCCCAAGAACTCTTTTATGTTCCAAGGGTTTTACCTAAAATTCATCCAGGGGACGCTACCCTTAACAAAAGAAAGGATTTCAATAATCCTTGAAGAACTAACCTTCGAGAAGAGTTAAATGAAACACAAAGAACTCTTGAGGAACCCTTTAAAAGAAGGGGGTACTTCAGAAGTAAGTGGTTTTGTGTAGAACATCAGCCCTTCATGAAGAACCCTTTTGAAATTCTTATTTCTAGCGTAGACCTGAAGTCATTATTAAAGAGTACCACAGAATATATAAAATAAAGTTATAAAGCCTTTTGTGGCTGAAGAAGAATCTGTATGGAACCTGATAAATGTCCTCAAGTGATGTCACTTGAGTCAGTAATACTTCGACAAAGAAGAAGAAAACATTGAATAAAAAAGGGCGAGATCTGATTCGTTTCGCATCGATTTGGATCATTTTTGAACAAATGTATAACATGCATCAGTATTACAGGAGTGGAATGTGGCCGAACTGTAGATGTCATTCTGACCTGACAAATCTGATCACAGTGTGAGCCAGCCCAGATGTGCTCTGGCTGATCTGATGGCATTCTTATTGCAACTGCATTTACACCTGCATTAACACAAGAACAGCCAAGCACTCATTTTGACCATTTTCAAATTTATATTTGCAGTAATTGTGCTGAATTAAAAAACACAGAGCTGCTGGTACCTGACTTTGTGTAAAAGTGTCTGTATTTTCATTTAAAATGTTTTTAGAAATTACACAAAAGGCAAAGAAAATGGGATCATTTTTACCTATTTCAGCCACAGGCGGTCACACTGACCCCACAGAAATTAGCAGTGTTAAATTGTTTTTGCACAGTTGGAGATGCATCTTGGTTGCTTAGCAACTATCATTGTTTCTGTCAGTAAAACTGAAGAAGTGGTCTCAAAGTCCAATTTTTCAGCATTGAAATACAATTAATTAATTAATTAGACTCAATTAAATATAAAGCAGGGGAGACCAGGGACAGAAACAGTACTGTTACTTATTACAAACAGCAATGTTTCCAACTTTTTTGGCTTTTATTTTGGTACTCGTTTCCAGATTTTTCCCATAGGCTGTGATTATTTTTGTGACAGTTCTAGGTGGAAATTTGTTATTATTATTAATTTGAAAATAAAATGTGCATAATCTTATAAAATATATTGTAACTGTTTCTCACTCTGAGTAATTCTAGATGAATCTAAATTGGATCACTGATGGTTATTATCCCACAGAAAAATATCAAAATGTACATTTTGGTGATATTTCATTTTTAAAAAGATAACCAACTCTTAATTCTTAGTCTGGTATTTATCATGAGAGATAATAGAGTTTGGAAGTCAAAGGTGAAAATGATGCTTATGGTGTTCTAATAGGTATGGAATTCTGGCACTTTTAGTGTTAACATGTTTTTTCCTCATCCAGATATCTAGATTCAGAGATCAGCCGATGTGCCAGGTCTTCCATCACTTGAGGGGGCTCATGTTTTGTTGTTTTCACAGAAAACTTCCTGACCTTCGAATTAATTAAACAATCAGCAGGAATGGATCGACTGGCCTTTGCCTTTGTGTGACAAGTTGCCAGATTAGAAAAATGTTTTCCACACGCCTGCTCATTGCCACAACCAGTCAAAAAGCCATTCTGAGAGGAAACAAATCGAGGTTTTGGAGGGCGACATCTGTGGTTGTGTGCTCGCTGTCACCTGTCAGTCAGCGTCGGCTCAGTCAGGATGTCAGAGGGTGACAGAAGGCTGTGAGACAAAGGGGGAGACATAAAGCTAAGTGAGGTTCTGTTCAGCTGTAAAGTACAAGAAAGTGAATTGTTAGTCAGCAGACTGAGTCATAACAGCACCATATGCTCATCTACCGCCTACATGTTGATGACAGTGGAATCATCTGAGGCCATTAAGTGCATTTCAAGTATGTTTTTATGACATTATTCCACAATAGGGTCTGTGTTGGAGAACTTCTGTCCTACAGTGAATGTCATTTTTTAGACTAACTGTAATTAATATAGTGAAACAGTCCTTGCATTGAGAACACAGTTCACATATAAAAGGTGATAATAACTGAGTGATAGTGTTTTTAGTTTTCAATAAGAAATACAATAAGTCATCATGGATTCCAACTGACCCTTCACTAAGCACTGCCCTCTTTAGTTACTGTTACTAAGCATGCCAAACTTCACATTCTCAAACTGCATTCATGCAGTTTACAATGATAACAGAGGCAGATTTAACATCAATATTGGGAATAATTATTGAAACATGAGGTCTTTGATTCCTTAGCCCGGTAAAGAAAAGCAGCTTCTGATTTCTAGCTGATGTCTGTGGATTTTGTCGCTAAAATAATGACTCATAAGCAGATTTCGTAAGTGCAGCTGGCAGATGTAAGCTAATGCTAAGTCCTTGAGTTAACTGAAAAGTCTCCAGCTGACGTTTTAATGTTTCCATTGGACACGTTTTAAAACAAGAAGTGTATTAAATATGTAAAGCTCCCTGACAGCTGCGTACATGATATAATGTGAATACTTAAAAACTGAGGCTAAAGCTAGCTTACATCTCAGCAAACATTGGTCAGATGATGAAATATGGCAGGTATATCCACATGATAGATGACAGAAATACACTCATTAACGTGGGCTGCGGACTTTGAGACGGGTCACCCAGCCGGACCACGATCGACAAGACAGCCAGGATAAGAGCTAAGCTAACCCAGCTTAGACCTGAGACTGTGAGCCACAGTGAGATGCATCGTCGTCGTCCCACTTTGATTCTGCATCAGCCCACATCCTCCTCCTCAAACCCCAACAGAACAAATGCAGATGCAGTGGGATCTAACAAATTTGACTGGAGATAAAGTTACTGCAGCTAATAAGCTAGTCTTAGTTAGCCAGACATGCTAACATCTGCAGCTTATGTTAGAGCAGATGAAGACAGAGTTTAAGCCATTCACCACGTGTGCTCTTGAGTTACACGTTTTTGAGACTACAAAAAAAGATGTCACCATCCAGACACAGAGAAACAGAGTATCACTCTTCTAGGAGCCTCCTGCACACTGTGTCAACATCTAGAGAAATGGAAATAATTATTATATTATTTTCTACCGAGTATTCGGCAACATATCTTAATGTTTGAAATTGTGGACTAAACTAGAGCAACAATGACAGAAACCTTCTACCATAGTTTGAATTAAGGGGGAGCTAAGGGGAGCTTAGCTTAGCACATGAGCTCCCCTGAAAGCCTACTTTGAGACATTAAGGGGGAGCTCTATAACATGGTGTTCCTGAAATAAATTATAATAGTAAAAATATGCCAATGTTGTGCCTTTACTCGGTCTTTACATTACAGTTACTGAACATTTATCTTCAATAATTAATTAATACAATGCTGCTTGCTCTGTTAGTTGTGCGAGCCACTGGGGGATTTGTTTCTTGTTTTTTTTTTTTTTTTTGCTCTTGATCAGTAAGTAAAGATAGTAAATGTATTATTTGATTTTGAAAGCCTTATGATGTTGTAATTTAGCCTTTATGAAATGTTAATGACAGCATTTAGTGTCTATAATAGTAACAGTAGATAGAGGCTGAGATCTGACCCCAACAGGTCTAGGTCGGGTCAGGCTGTATTTCTCACATATTTCATAGGCTTATGTTGGGTTTGGGCTGTATTATTATTATTATTATTATTATTATTATTAGGAGTAGTAGTAGTAGTAGTAGTAGTAGTAGTAGTTTTTTTTTCCTCCCCAATTTAGTTGTTGCCAATTCATATCCCCCATGTATTGTATCCCTGTCACTGCAAACTCCGACTGTTTGGTACATAGAGGGAAGATTGTTAAGAAAAATGTTGGGCTGTAATCGGGCTCAGGCTGAAATATGCTAATGAGGGACAGGTTTGGGTTGGGTTCGGACAGAATTTTGTTGAGCTTGGCCCTTTTTGGGCTCAAGTTTTCAGGCCCAATTAAAGTTCTAGATTATGGTACACTCTGGAAATAAAAATATGTTTATAGAAAAAAAGACATTTTTGTTACTGTTGTATTTCAGCTTGTCAGAGCTACAATGAGACAGGTGATCAGTGCGTGCAAACTGGCGCAATATTGTGACATCACTGCAGGACTACAATGTTCCCTCTTTGCATGAAGGTGAAAATATTCTTTGCCTCTCATGCAGTTCTTCTGAGAAGCAGACACAGACTGACCTCTGACCTGTGAGTTCAATAGAAGTAATGACAACAATCTGCTGGATGAAATCAGGTGCAGAAAAAGCCTTAACCCTAAACCTGCAGAGGCTGAGGCATCTCATTGTGGGAGAAAATGTGTTTTTGGAGGCAAAGAATAACTGAGTTTGATCTCATCTTCAGTCAGTTTATATCAGGTTTTATCTCTGTTGGAGGCACACAGCGGGACAGTCGACACAATCCAGACTTGTACGTACTGTAGGACATGCAATAAGGTGAAACCTGCGGTAACAAAGGATGAGACAAGGAAGTTATCAGTGAGTGTAGGCTGCATCCAGAACAATTTTATATGTTGTTAGATCTTTGGTTCAAAATATTGTGCAAGAAGGCTTTCTTTAACTCACAGTGGGCTGCAATATTAAAGGGCAACTACATTAATTTTGGGGGTTTTACATCATTCTGTAGCTTCCAAATAGTTTTCCTCATATATACAAATGCAAACACTCAAATTTTGGTCAAAATATGTCGGTTTTGGGGACAAAATGCTGCTCTTCTAAGCCATTCTAAAAACTTCTTTTCCCACAGGATGGGATGTAGGTTTCTACATGATGATGTTGCTCTATAAACCCTAAGGTTAAAGGAGCAGCATGTAAAATATGACGACCTGTCAACAAACGGGGCAGCGGATCAGCAGAGTAACTACTAAGGGGAACTGAACCGGGTTTAGCAGCCTCGCAGTGAACATGGCCTGACTGGGACCAAACACAGTCTCTGAGACCAACAGTGAGCAGTTTGACAACAGGGAATACTGTACCCAGCTGATATTCAATGGCTCTGATCAGGACTCTGACTCCGGGGACGATGAAGACGGCAGGCGGGGACACGAGAGACATGAAGTGGAGCGAAGCGAGAGCGAGCTTGAGCATCAGAGAGACAGTGGGGAGCCACAATATTTACACATCTAACACAGTGGATTAAGGATCAAAACCAGGACCAAACCAGAGCTGGTGATTGTTGGACAGTGGAGAGACTAACAAAGACATTTTGGTGAGTTTTATTTTGTTTCTGTTGAGTTTGAAATGTCTCTTCAACAATACAGCTACACAAATTATCATTTTGTGACATAGAAGAGAACTGCTTGCGCTGTACCCAGTTCTTCTTACAATAAAGCTTGTGCCTTTGAGCTGCTCTGGAAAGAAGGATTCCCATTCCTTATGGAAAGTTTTTAAAGAAAAGGGCACTTTTTTTCTAAGAGCAGTCTAACATACCCTAAAAACATTTGTAAAATATATATTTTCAGTTTTATTGTAATCAAATTTGAAATTGGAACCTTTAATTCAAAACCCTTGCTTCATTTTCCAGTGTCTACAGGTATTTCTGTCAAAGGTGACAAATATTTCAGTAATAAAGCCAAAAAAAATCACAGATTTTTTTTTTAAATGTGCAAAGTTTGATGGAGCTACTAGCAGCAGCGTCTGTATCTGCTACTGTTGTCATGACACTATGATATTATAGGAATCCCTCTAGCGCTATTTCTGAGAGCACGCCAATGTGCTGTTAAAGTAACTTGTGTATGCAAGTTACATAATGTATGTCATGTTACATACATTAAATTATGTAACCAAAATACTTATTTTAACCCAATACTTTTCCTAAACATACCCAAGTAGTTTTGTGCTTTTATTTTGAAAGTCTACATAGGCATTGCAAATTCATTATTGCTAACTTGAACTTGATGGTTAAGTTAGCACATGCAAAACTGACACTAGAGTTTAGTTTGAAGTGTAGAGTTGCTGACCAAGTTGCCATATTTGCCAGACATGTTGGTACCAGCAGCTGAGCCAATGACTTTAGTGAATAAAATTTTACCATAATTTATAGAACCAAAGACTGGACCTACAAAAATAAAATTCTAATTGTCATCATGAGACCCCAAAAGTCACTGAAAGACTTATTTAAGTAAATTACTCTATTTGTGCTTATATTTACATATTCCACAAATAACAACTATATACATGTATGTATATATACATATACATATACATATATATATATGCTTTAAAATGTGTATTTTGATTGGCTTTAAGAGAACTCGGAGCAACTTTAAAGAATAAAATGGCTGCTCACTACAACTAGGCTGTGAAATGAAAAGATTTAACATGTTAAAAACGTAAGACGACGGAGTTGACGTCTACATTTAATAAAAAAATGAATCACTAGGAGGTTGGCCTGTTACAAGAGTTTGATCTTTTAAAAATATATTTTCCAGCATTATTGAGGAGCAAAAGTCAAATCCCCTAAAAATATGGTTTGGGTCCCAATTCTTAAGAATGGATGCAAAACAAAACAAACTAACATGGAACAAATATTGTGTTAATGTCAGTGGGTTAGTTTATTTTAATCAATTGGATGTGGAGAGGTGCAGCTTAACGGCTCTGAGGTCCCTGCAGATTAATGCCTGTGTGCGGTTCCTCACTGCAAATATTGTATTTATTAGATTCCATCTTGTTCCACATGCGCTGACTTCAGAGGGAAACATATACTTTGAATGTGCCTTTGATGCCCCACAGACTCCACATCTCTGAATCCAGCTGAAAACAATGTAAACACTTAGCAGTTATCAGGCAACACAGTGTGGCAACAGTCGGCCACCCATCCAGCTAAACATCCTGAGGTCTCCCGGGAAAGGCTTTTAGGGCCTCCGTTTCAACTTGTTTACTTCCACTGACAGCACTCAGCCACAGAGAACTACAGCAACAGAATCTGAATTATTCATCACACTAAAAAGTGACAGCATTCATTAAATATTATTTGCAGAGCAGAACAATGGTGTTCAAAGGCGTGTGAAGACAAAAACAGGCCACACAGTCCCTCATCCTCTGCTCTATGTGAGAACACCAAACTTTTACATTTCAGCTTTAACTACAAGTACGGTCCTGCAGGAGGACCCGTCTGTGCAGTCCGTGTTGAATGTCAAAGCAGGTCAGGTGACAGTTATGATTTGCTAATAGAACTGATGGGAGTCGTCCAACCAGGCAGGTCTTTGTTATCTTTTCAAAGAGAGATGAGAGGCAGACTGTGGACCTGCCAGCCAGCAGCAGAGCGAGAACATCACATAGAAAACAGCCAAACACCACTAACAAGCTGAGGAGACTGGAGTTTTTTTTTCTCTACTTATTTGAGACGAATCCTTTATTTCATCCAGCTGGGTGAAATGAGAGCAGAGCTGAGCAGAATCTTAAAATTAAAGTGGAGTTTGGAGCTGTGGTGATACCTCAATAAACCATCTGTAAATGAGCTGGGGCTGGTTAATGGCCTGGCATTGCCAGACAAATGGAACCTCTCAATTCATGTTTGATTTCCAAGGGGTGTTATCAACACGCGTGGGCCAAAATGCCTCTGAGAGCAATTGGATTGACCTACAACCAATCAGGGCAATGAAACATGTGACCGAGCTGTGCCTGGTCCATTTTCAAGCAGGACACATAATTACAGCAGCCTGGCCATGATCTTTCTCATATTACAGCTAAAAACAGTCTATGTGTCTTAAAACATCTGAGGCATCGAATAGGTAGTGCAGTACAGAATCTTTCACAAGAGAATCCATCTTGCCAGGCTTCAAGTTATCCGTTTGTGTCCGCACCAAAAAGTGGTGCAGCCAATCAGATTCCTGGCAGGGACTACTGGCAGCTATGGGTGTGGTTCAACTCCAAGATGTCTGTGAAGATTCTCAGTCATCCAGGTCGTCGTGGCATTTATGGAAGGGTTATTGTAGGCAACTGGACTTGGTTAAGTTCTTGAAGACATTTCAACTCTTATCTTAAGACCACACCTTCACTCAAGTGACCCTAATGGTCCACTTGGAGTGGTGGATACATGGGTCACTTACCTCTCAAGGTGATAACAACCCCACAGAGGTTAAATACCTAAAACTCCTCACAAGTCAGTTAGAACTGTAAAAGCTTCTTGAATGAGAAGCGCAACATCTTCAAGAACCAAGTCCAGTTGCCTACGATAACCCTTCTACCAAGGACTCGACTCCAACAAACAATGGTGGCTCCTGAAGAGGTTAGCGTACACACTGTGACAGCATCAGTTCTATCAGAATTGGCCAGTGTTTCTTCATTCAAAGAAGAGCGAAGAACTGCACTGAAGGCTTTTCATCATGGAAAAGATGTTTTCACTCTTCTCCCGACCAGCTTTGGCAAGAGTTTGATCTGAAGTTAGCCCGTGTTAGACGTGACAGATGGTTCATCCAATCATCTGCCAAGTGTTTTTTGAAAGTGCTTGCCCTTTTCCAAATAGTTTCCAGGGACGACTTCCCAGATGGGTCTGTGTAATAAATCATCTGGTGTGTCAGGTTATAGTTTGACTATGACTACAGATCTGAGTTTCGGGAGACTGAGGTGTTGCGCTGGACAGATCTGTTGACTGAACACAATTGGATAGAAATACAGCCAATCAGAACAGGGAAATGTGTGATATTTGACTTTTCATATCTGGACAAGTGACACTCATCTCACTGTCAGTCATCATATAGAGCCTACCCCATATCAAATAATCATAATTAGAATCGCTTTATTCATCAAATGCACGAAGTACACAGGATTGTGACTTGGTGATGCAGCACAGTGTGACAAGAAGATAAAAAGTTTAAAGAGACTAACTTAAGATAAAGAATTAAGTGCGAGAATTATGCACAAATAAGAATATTATATACAAATAAGAATACTATACAATTTGAAAAATAAAAGGTACTAATAAGATAGGGATAGTAAAATACAGTATGAGCTGAGAATAAGAAGTACAGAACAAGTTAAGAGAACTAAGTATGCTGCACTCTGCTACACATTGTAAATGGCATTACGGGATGCTGTATCTGCAGGTGGGAATGGTAATGGAAATTACACATGTATTGCACAGTCCTGGCAGGGCGGTTGGGTCCATTGAAGGGAAGAATGTGCATGTATGCATGTGGTTGTGCATTGTGCGTGTGTCTGGAGGGGGCGGGGGTGGCGGTTGGTAGTGGGCAGTTTGGGGCTGGGGAGGAAACTAGGATAGGTTGTTGAGGAGAGTGTTGGATGGAAGAGGTGGTTCTGGCAGAGCAAATGAAAACATGAGTTCAGCAGATTCATCTGCTTCTCAGACTGGGTGCTTCTGGAGCTCTCCCAGGATAACCCCCCCCCCACCACCACACCACCACCACCACTACCATCCAAGATGGGTTCAACTGCACATGATCAGGTCTGTTAACCAATTGGAGGGATATGGCGTCCCCAGAGATGAGGCAAACTTTTGCTGTTTTTGATTCCTTTTTGCTGATGTAGGACATCTGTGTTGGATCAGATTTAGTTACTTAAGTTAACATGTCCTGGAAACGACAAAGCACCTGCTAGCTAATTGAGCCGACACATGCTGGAACAAAAAATGTTGGAAGACATTTTAAAATTAAAAAAATACAATGCTGCTGGTACCTGACTTTTCCTAAAAGTGTAAGTATTTTCATTTAAAAGGTTTTTTTGATGTATAAATTACATAAAAGTTAAAGAAAATTTGATCATTTCTACATATTTCAGCCATAGGCAGTCATATTGACCGAATAGAAATTGACACTGTTATATTGTTACTTTTTTCAAATTGTGAAGGAAGCAATCCAGGCAGGAGTCGCCTAACTCAAGACAGAAATTCTAATTAAAATCACAACAGCAGCAGCCAAATGAGATGTGGATAAATCACTACTTGTTGCCTGTGAAGAGGGCTTGAACTCCTTGACCGCTTGAGTTGACTCTCTGGAAAACAACTGCACTCAGCTAAATAAGGATAATATTGCACATTACACATTGTTGGAGTGCCAGAAGGCTCTAAACAAAGCAAGTGTATCAACTTCAGCTCCAATATGTTGTTGTTGAGTCATTATAGCTTATATTTATCTAATAACCTATCACAGAAACTTTATTTTAATCTACTTCAAATGACAAGTACAGAGTGGCATAAAAGGCTTCTGTGAAGACTTCTCTGTACAACAACACGCAACTGATGAATTTGTCATTCAGGAGGACTGAGGACTTGTTACATCATCGGGTGTCACACTGAAGGTGTGTCTGCATCAACAGATCAGAACACAGTTATCAGAGCAGGTTGATTGCTAATGACTCTGAAAACAATATATGACCACTGGAGAGTACCAGCAACAGGCGTACTAGACCTTAAAGGAGCTATATGTGCATGCAAAAATGAGTACAGCAGTCCAAATAGCAAGTTGGAGTCATAGACAGTATATTAAGTAGGTTGTAATCCTGTCCTTCCGAGACAGGGTGAAGACAGGCAGGCTGCAGGAGCTCTGCAGGAGCGCAGAATAAGCGCAACCTCATAAATTACAATACTAAGCGAAGACGAGTCCTCCACTATAAGCTGATCACCTGTTCATAACTGTCTGTTGTCTGTCAATGTAAAGTTAAGCCTGTTAAAATTCCACTGCTCTGAAAAGACACACTCAGAACAATGAGTTAAGTGCCTGTCTCACTGCCTGCCGAACTCCATTAACATTTTGGTAATTTAACAGTTACAAACATATAAGCCTTCTACAAGATAATTAATGACTTCTTATGATTCATAAAGAGACACTTTTAATTTGGCTAAAATTCAGCATTAATTTGAACTCTAATTAATGTGAAACAGACATGCAAAACAGTACTTCTGTCCAGAATGAAAACTTCAAAGAGGAACACTGCAGCTGTAGTGTTCATGTTAAAGAATAACTTTGGTATTTTTCAACTTGGGCCCTATTTCCCCATGTGTATGTGTGTGTATGATTGATAGGTACAATTCATTTCAAAATCAGTTCAGTATTGAGGGAGGCGGATGCAGCCGGCAGCCGAGAAATGAGTTATAACTATATGAGGGCAAATACGTCCCGTAAAAGTTTGTGCATTAAAAGTGCTTTTTTTCACCACAGTCCGGCTCAGATCTCCAGTGTAATCTCTGTCAACAGCATGCTTCACTTACTGCTTGCTGTGTGTGACGACATCTCGCGGGATCTTTGTTTGTTGCTGGAAGAAAACAGAGGAGTCATGCTGAGAGCCGGTCAGAGTGGAGTTAGCTGTCCTGGAGTTCAGTTGAAAGTTTTACTGCAACTATTGAAAACAATGGTTTGTGTTTGTGCTGAGCCAAATTGCAAGAACGGGATGTCGCGCAACACCCCGTACAGCTTTCATAGGCTGACTTTGTCAGACGGTGAGATGCTGAAGTTGTGGCTAATTGTGCTACAACTGGATGCTAACACTCCTGTCCAGACACTGCGCCTTGCAGACCATCGGGTCTGCAGTGCACACTTTTCCCAAGATGACTACTGCCAGCCCAAGAAGAGAAGACATCCAATCCTGAAACACTTCACCAAACACACCTCAAGAAAACAGCTGTCCCACTCACTGCAACAAAGACATTCTTCAACAAGCAAAGATCCCGCGAGATGTCGTCACAGACTGAACGGTAAGAGAGACGCTTTGCATGCTGTTGACAGAGATTACACTGGAGATCTGAGCTGGACTGTGGAGAAAAAAAGCACTTTTAATGCACAAACTTTTACGGGACGTATTTGCCCCGATATCTACCGTTATAACTCGTTTCGCGGCTGCCGGCTGCATCTGCTTCCCTCAATACTGAACCAATTTTAAAACGAGTTGTACCTATCAATCATACACACACATACACATGGGGAAATAGGGCTCAGGTCGAAAAATACCAAAGTTATCCTTTAAGAAAAGTGAGTATTTCAACTTAATATGTTTCCTTGATCTCTAATGACATATCATGGTCCTTTTTATGATTTATTACAGTAAATATATTCAAGACTTGTCTTTTACGTGTGTTGTGGAAGTCACATGATGTTAAACACATGATTAATGCTGTGAAACAGCAGTAGTTTGGTTAGGTTTAGAAAGAGATTGTGGTTTGGGTTAAAATAAGTTAGATACATAGATATCATGTCATGTGACAGAAGTTGAGAAACTTAAATAAATTAAAACTTGGCTCAGTTTTGACTTTTGGTTTAACCCAGGACTTTAAACCCAGGTCTCCTAGGTGAAAGTCCTGTGTTTGTTTGATCTATCCATCACCTGACCTCCTCTGATGAACTTTCTCACTCTTTATTCCTCTTTGGTCATAATTTCTACATCCATGAACATAATTATGGGTTGTAATAATCACTTACTGAGTGTATTTGCTCTTTAAGTCTATTTTCCTTTAGTTTTACACATGTAACTACAGTGACTGTATGCTGAGCGCTGCCTGTTGAGCTTAACAATAGAGGACGCAGATCAGAAAATGCCTGGGAGTCATTTTTGTAACAGCCATTTGTGTCATTTTACAGAGCAATGACAAATGACCTGTTTAGGACACATTGAAGCACCTGTAGGTACAGAATGTGGAACAGGGCAGAAATACAACACTGGCATTCTATTTTTCCTGACCCCAAATATGAAGATAAAAGGGAGTTTTGTCTGATTCAAATGTCTCAGTGTAATAAATATAATAAGATTTTAAAGAATGATGAATAATTGTCACAATTTCTCATAACCTCAATATTAAGAACATGATCCTGATTATCATTATTTCATAACTGTGAAGCCCTTATCTCTATTTGTTTGACTGAGAACTGCTAACAACAAAGTTATGCTTTAAAGGTTGTGTAAAGCAACAACAAATGTGTGTTCTGAGTTTGTCCCACCACAGAAACATGTTATTAACCACACAGCCAAATTTAAATGATTAAAAAATATCATTAAATATATAAAAGGTCTGAAAATCATGAAAAAATGATCAGTTTTCTCTGCTCTGAAACACTGGGTGTGCGTCTGCTCCGCTGTCTCAGTGTCAAACACCACTATGACCTGAAAACGACCTGAAACACTGACGCTCCATCCAGTGGGTTTATTGGACATGTCCAGACATGTTTGAGCCACCAGAGCCAGAGGACAGTGACAGGATTTTTTTGTTTTGTGTCAGGTTGTTGGAACTGAAGTGAGGTGAAGTGAACTGCTGGGCTGATTTGGACTGAGAGAGTCACTGAAGGTAAGCTTGTAACTGACTGGAGGAGGGTGAAGCAGTGTCGATGACGTGTCGGTTTTGTGGGGCTTCTATAGTGTTAGGGCTGCAGCACGTTCCAAAAAATCCTGAACGCAGAAATCGTGAACAACAGTTTAATGGTCTAACTCCACAATTCAGTACTACATAGTTATCAGTCTTTTCATGTTTTCAGCAACTATTTTCTAATGTATAATATGTTTAAAAGAACACAGACTTTAACACTAGATGCTTATTTTGACCATTTTCAAATTTATATGTGCACTAACTTTGCTGAATTAAAAAAAATACAATGCTGCTGGTACCTGACTTCTCCTAAAAGTGTAAGTATTTTCATTTAAATTTTTTTTATATATATAAATTACATAAAAGTTAAAGAAAATTTGATCATTTCTACATATTTCAGCCATAGGCAGTCATATTGACCGGATAGAAATTGCCACTGTTATAGTGTTACTTTCAAATTGTGAAGGAAGCAATCCAGGCAGGAGTCGCCTAACTCAAGACAGAAATTCTGATTAAAATCACAACAGCAGCAGCCAAATGAGATGTGGATAAATCACTACTTGTTGCCTGTGAAGAGGGCTTGAACTCTTTGACCGCTTGAGTTGACTCTCTGGAGAACAACTGCACTCAGCTAAAGAAGGATAATATTGCACATTACACATTGTTGGAGTGCCAGAAGGCTCTAAACAAAGCAAGTGTATTAACTTCAGCTCCAATATGTTGTTGTTGTTGAATCATTATAGCTTATATTTGTCCAATAACCTATCACAGAAACTTCAGTTTAATGTACCTCAGCTGAAGTGTAGATCTGTACAGAGTACAGTGTAGCATAAAAGGCTTCTGTGAAGACTACTTACTAGCTCACTAGCTTCATTGGGAAAAATAAGTATATTTTCAGTCTTCACCTTTATAACTAAAAGGACTGTGTAAAAAACAAAACAATCGCTTTCTATGTGGGCATACAAGGTGTTTGACTTTGACACTAGAGCAACAGGCGTTCTGGTCCTTAAGGAGCTATATGTGCATGCAAAATGAGTACAGCAGTCCAAATAGCAAGTTGGAGCCATAGACAGTATATTAAATAGGTTGTAATCCTGTCCTCCCCAGACAGGGTGAAGACAGGCAGGCTGTGGGAGCTCTGCAGGAGTGCAGAATTAGCACAACCTCAGAAAAACAACAAGTGAGGACAAGTCCTCTAGTGTAAGCTGATCAGCTGTTAACTGTAACTTTTCAGTTGTCTGTCAATGTAAAGTTAAGCATGTTATCCTGAAAACAGTTGGAGATGCATCTTGGTTGCTTAGCAACTATCATCTTCTCTGTCAGTAAAACTTCACAAGTGGTCTTGATTTCCAATTTCCCAACATTAAATACAATAAATTAATTAATTAGACTCAATTCAAAATAAAGTAGGGGAGACCAGGGATGTTTGCAACACTTTTTGCCTCAGTACATAAAACTCACTGAATTTTGTGTTAAAGCTCTCAAATGTTGAAACAAAGTAGCATTACTTATTACAAACAGAAATGTTTCCAACTTTTTTTTTTTTTTTTTTTTTTTGTACTTGTTCCCCACAGGCTACGATTATTTTTTGTGATAGTTCTAGGTTAAAATGTGTTATTATTAATGTTAAAATAACATGTTTTAATCTTATAAAATACATTTAACTGCTTCTCACTCTGAGTAATTCTAGATGAATCTAAAATTTGAATCACATCACTGATGGTTATTATACTACAGAAAAATACTGCTGTGAATATATCCAATCATTACAGTTTACTACATGTGATGGCTGCATATTGATAAATATATAAATACATTTTAAAAAATTTCCATTTGGGTGTTATTACATCTAAAAAAAAAGATAAACGTAAGCAGAATAAATGCATTTATCTCTTAGTCTGGTATTTATCATGAGAGATAGAGTCAAAATGATGTTTATGGCCGTTCTAGTAGTTATGGAATTCTGGCACTTCTATTGTTGTCTGTCCACCCTGCCTCAGTTAATAATATTCAGTTCTATAAATGAATATAATTTTTTTCAGATTAAAAAGAAATGATTTATTTATGTCTAAGAAGTGACCAACGGTGGCCCTGCTTTTCACGCTCCTTCAATGTTTCTCTTTTCCGCTGAACGTCATGCAACATTAACACAATGATGACTGATGCTTCTTGGTAGGATGTTCATCAGCCACGCATTAATATGTTTTGCGTCTGCTAATACCATTTTTCTCTTCTGGCCCCCAAATGATCTCGTTCCAGATAAATCAGAGCCGGGGTTTTTACACCGCCGCGCTGTAATTCATATCATTTTCCCATAATCATAACTCATGCTGTCGCCATAATTAGTTAACTGTGTTTAATCACACGCAAAATTGATCCCTGGATAAGTAATGTTTCTTGAAATCTTTTCCCAACTGCGATTCTGTTGCCCACTCATTTGTAACGGCGTCGTGCTAATGACTGTGCCGGTGGTGGCAGTGTGGTAGGCAGCAGGAGGTCCGGGTATGAGCGATGCTCATGTTCTGGCAACACAACAACTCAATACAGGGCTGGTCTTTATCAATAATTCCCTTTGCCTTGTGCCATACACCTTTGAGCAAAACAACTGGGGGATGCTGGCGAGGCTCAGAAAGAGGCATGCATGTCATTATGCAGGCAGGATTCTCCTGAGACAGCCTTCGATTCCTCTCTGCTTCATCTCTGTTTTTCTCTCTTTGTCCTCCCCTACGTCTCTTCTCTGTCTCTGTCAGTAACAAAACATGCACAACTCTAATTAATTAGTCCCATAAGACCTGGACAAGTCTGAGATAACAGACTTCCTGCTCATGCCCAGATTGCGGTTTGCGGATCTTGCTGAGGCTTTCCTCTTTGTCCTCAGTCGGACACATGGACTCATTAACCCTTCTGAACCCTGCCTTCAACTTCTACTTTTGCTTTAACATCCCTGAGGGGAAATTTGTCTTGCAGCAGGTAAAACACAGAACACGGAGATGTAAGGACACGAGACCTGACCTGGTCCTCAAAAGAGGAGCTCAAACTCTACATACAGAGGATGGAGAGGACGCTGAAATATCTCAAGTCTTTGGAATGACTCTCTTATGGAAAATGTGAGACAGATCAGACAGTTTAAAGAGATAGTTCACCCAAAAATGAAAATTCAGTTATCCACTCACATTGATCAAAGTTCGAGTTTAGTTTTTTACTCACAAAACACTGCTGGAGTTTCACAGGAAAACAGTGTTGTAGAATCTCCCAAACAATGGAAGTGAATGGTGACCAGTTTTCAAACAAAGAAAAACAACCAAAAAAAAAAAAAAAATCCAGAAAATGTCTCCATACTGCTCATCTGATCTGGCATAATCCAAGTCTCCTTAAATCATGACATGCTGTTTGCACACCACACACACACACACAGTTTAGATGGTGTGCATGAACATGAAGTGAAGATTCAGGCTAAAAGGCTTTAGTAATTAATTACAGTTACTTGTTATTTCTTTCAAAAGTATCTAAAGTGCTTTACCATTTACTGCATATAAGAGTAATTAGCTACCAGGGAAAGTAACTTTTGTGTTACTTTTAAATGTCTGCTTTAATTCTATTGTTAATGCACACATAGCATTATTACTTTAGTACTAGGGCTGCCACAAACGATTATTTTGATAGTCAACTAATCACCGATTATTTTTTCGATTAGTCGACTAATCGGATCATACGTAAATTGAATGTAAAACATACAGCTTATCGCACCAGCATGAAGCTGCTCTTATATAACCATCATTAGTTTTCAGCTTGAAGTTTTTAAGGTATATGCTAACTAAAAATAAAGACAATTAAGATGATAGTTCATTAAACCTTTAATGAAATATGCTTGTAGCAACAAACAATTGTTTAACTGTGTAGCATAAAGTGCAAACAGCTGAGTAAAATAAGGAAAAGGCACTTGCCTAAACAACACAAAAATAAATACTTCAGGTTTATTTTTTAGGTTTTTTCTTTCCTTAATTTGTCTTTGGCATAAAACATAGCAACAATGAGGTAGACACCTGTAACTAAGGAATTATTAAAGTTTTGGTCTCACTGACTCAAATATAACAAAAGTGCATTTTGTGCTCAGTGCTCACAACTGTATTCAACTTTACTACACTCTGACTCTATATAATCCCAAACTGCACAAGGCTCTTGTTCATAGCCAGGAAAGTTAGCATTTCTACATGTCTTGGAGAAAGGCTTGCTCTCTTTTGAGAGCAGATGTTCCCTGCTGCAGAGAAAATCCGCTCCGATGGGGTGGAGGTTGCAGGGATGCACAGAAAAGATTTAGCTAGCTTTGACAGTGTGGGGAAACGCCCCTCATTTTCACTCCACCATTTCAGTGGATCCTCCTTTTTAGGGAGTGAGGCCTCTCCAAAGTACAGCCGAACTTCATTTATCACAACTTGGATCTTTCTGTCCTCCTCAGATTCTCCATTCTCATTTTCACTCAAACTGTCTGTGTCAGACTGAAGAAGGGATTCCAGAGCACTCTTTCTACCTGAACCATTGGCCCTCTGCAGTTTTGCATCCTGTGTCCCAGTCGTTTTTGCTTCTTTGACAGCAAGCACTTCAATACTCCCCTGCAGTCTGATGCCATCTTCAGGAGTCAAAAACTTCAGCTTTCTGTATCTCGGGTCCAAGGCAGCTGCAAGAAGAACTGGATTTTCTTTGTCTCCTGAGATAGTGCAAATACTCCCCCATCTCTGTGTTATCCCTTTTTCTGCACTGGAAATGAAGGATTTTCCTGAGCTTGTCTCAAATTCGCTTTGGTGTACAGCCCGTGTCAGCCCTTTGACCACCTGTGGAAGACCTGAAATGGTTGTGTACTGCTGTCCACTAAGGTAAACAGTAGCAGTCTCAAAAGGTGCCAACCCTTGCTTCAATTCCTCAAGCAGCTCCCACTGCTCTGGCTTCAGGTCGAAGTAGTGTTTCCCCCTTGGAGTTACCTCGGGATCTGACAGAGTGGCAGTGAGAGGCCAGCGCTGTTCAAGGAGTCTTTCAATCATGTGGAATGTACTGTTCCATCTTGTACTGACATCCTGGATCAGTGCATTTTGCTTAACATTCATTTGCTCCTGTTTCATCTTTAACTTTGTACTAGCCAGCTCGCTTCTCTTAAAGTGCTCCACTAGCTGCCTAGCAGCACCTAGTGCTCTGCTGATGGTGGTTTCTTTGAGAGCAGTGTTGACTATGAGCTGGAATGTGTGTCCAGCACAGCGGATAGAGGCCCATCCATGTTTTTCTTCAAGCAGTCGCATTGCTGCCACCATATTGGAACCACTGTCATGAACTACTGCTTTTATTTTGGTGGGCAAGATGTCAAACTTTGCTAAAACCTCTTCCATCCATGTCATTATATTTGCACCAGTATGCCTCTCCTCAAGAGGCATGGTGGAAAGGTTGAAGGTCTTCATTTTCCAATCTTCACTCAGGAAGTGGCAAGACACACCAAGGTAAGCCTCTGTTGCACGACTGGTCCACACATCAGCAGTCAGTGTGAGGAAACTGTTGACGCCCCTGAGGGTCTCCTTTACCTTAAAGACATAATATGGAAGAATAGTAAGCATTATGAAGAAAAAATTTTTTCATTAACAATATTTGTCAGTTTATGCATCAAGCTTTAAATTTATTTGCCAATTCAATAATTCAGTTATCATAAACAGTTAAGTAAGTTAAATAATAAACATTCAACATATAAGTCAAAGAAAACAAAAACAAAAAATTACATTGCATGCCTTAACCATGATGAATTCTTAAATTGCTATTGTGTGTGTGTGTGTGTGCGCGCGCGCGTGTGTGAGAGAGAGAGTGAGTGAGAGATCTATGATCTTTTAATTCTTATGTCTTTGAATGTTGCTTGTTTATTAAATCATTTAATCATTTATTTATTTTACTGTGTTATTGTTGCTTTGGCAATATTGTTTTAATACATTCATGCCAATAAATCAAATTGAAATTGAGAGAGAAAGAGAGACTGACCTTCTCAAAGGTTGCATGATATTTCTTCTCCATCAATGTGGTGAAGTGGGATCTGCCTGGTAGGTAGTTGTCATGATAATCCGGGTTGAACTGTTTGATCATCTCTTTAAACCCTTCATCGTCCACCATGGACAGGGGTCTCATGTCCGTCACCAACATGTTCAGTATGGACTCAGTCAGGACGTTTGCTTGCTGAGGTGTGCATGTTGCTGGCTTTGTAACAAAGCCGTCCATTGAAGAAGAACGTACTTTTTTAGCACTGAAACATAACGTTAGAAAACATTAGCGTTACCACATTTCTATTCAAACACATCACTGTTGTAACGTTACAGAAAACACATGAAATATGTGTGCTAAGGGCGGCTAATGAATCAAATCGTCATCGCTAATGTTAACGTTTACAGCTATATGAGTAAGTAGTAAGTTAGCTCTCTGTTTACGCTAATATTAGCAGCTAACTAGCCAGTTAGCTTACCGAGACGACGGTCCCTCTTCATCGTTGTCACAAGCCACAACGTGTTTCCTTTTCAGGTGCTCGTGCATGGCAGTTGTGCTGCCGTGGAAGGCAAGTTCTGTCTTGCAGATATTGCATTGCACACTTTTCTCTTTTGTTTTCTTAAAATGCTCCCACACTTTTGAGCTCCGTTGCCGCCGGGTAGCCATGATACCAGAGCCCATCTGGTATAACTTCCGGTGACATCACGGCTGACCCCGAATACCACTACTGCGCATGTGTGTAAAGGACAGAAAGGCAGACGCGGCAGTGGAAGGTGCCGCAGCAGTTTTGAGAGAAAAACAAAGATTAAAAACAAAAACAAAACGACGCGTCGACTACTAAATTAGTTGTCGACGATTTTAATAGTCGACATAATCGTGACTAGTCGACTAATTGTGGCAGCCCTATTTAGTACAGCTATATATTTTATTTTATTGTAGCTATATAAATTCATTCAAGCTATATTAGCTCTATTATTTTACTACAGCTATATTCTTTAATTTTATTGTAGCTATTAATAATTCACTTGAGCTATATTAGCTATATTATTTTACTACAGGTATATTATTTATATTGTAGCTAGATTAATTTCTTGTGGCTACATTAGCTATATTATATTATTATTTTAGTGTAGCTATATATTAGTGAGCCGACTCATGAAACCCCCCATCGTAACTCCAGCTTTGACATTCTAATTGTGGCCCTTGAGTACAATGCTGCCAAGGATTTAATGAGTCAGCTGTGGGCTGTGCCCCCTAATACAGAGTGTCTATTTGAACCTGGGTGAGATCAGTCACACAGCAGCTAAAAGGTTATTTACACCTGCCCACCTATTTTACCTGTAAAGACCACCAAACTACTTAGTTAGGTGTAGGAAGAGATAATAGCTTGTCTCTGCCATGTGGGTTTAAATAGCTATATTGGCTATTTACACCTTGGGTGCAAATAGCATTGTTGGCTACGGACACCTGGGTGCTCATTTCCACCATACTGGGCTATATACAGCTGGGTGTAGGTAGTCATGTTGACTTTTCCACCCCTGGTGCAAAAAACATTGTTGGCTACTGAGACTTGGGTGTTTGTCCGTGCAATGCTAGGCTGGATACAGCTGGATGTAAATAGTCACACTGACTTTTCTACCCCTGGTGCAAATAGCATTCTTGACTACTGAAACCTGGTTGTGAATAGCATCTGCTTTTTTTGTTTGTTTGTTTACATTTTGGCAAATTTGCACTAAACTGGATTACTTTATTGATACTGAAGAAAAAGACAACATTGTTGATTACAGCCCCATATCCCAGTGGAGCCGCGGAGAAGCAGAGAATTACTGGGATGAGATGGAGTGTGATTTTTGACACAAACTGTGTCAGTGGGGTTCACAGGGTTGAGCCCTGCCTGTCTGGGGACCACTAAAACGTGTAGACATGAACTCAGCGCAGTTTATATTTCCTGTCCCCTGAACTCTTTCTGTCTCTCAGCACTTATCACACGGAGCACCTTTGCAGAGGTGATGCCTTCAACGCTGGGTCAGCCTGTTCAAAGTGCCGAGTAAAGACATGAAAAATAACTCATCATGACCAAAGACCACCTCAGTGGCTCGAGACAAAGACAGAGTAGACATGTCAGGGTGAGTGGTGTTTGCAGGGGTGTTATTTTTCTCTGGACTCTACATGGTTATTTCCCCCCCTTAGCAAAAACTCACCACCAGCCAGCAAGGTGGATGATTATTTACCATATACATTATAGATAAAGACCTCAGTCAATATGGAGCAAAGATATTCTACAGGATGGCAAATTGTACTGGTGAAGGAATATGGACACCACAGTTGGACATGCTTATTTAATACCTCTGTTTCAATGCATTCTCTGTTGTAAAAACTGCTTTTCTCATATTTTTCTTCTTTCTTTCCTTTCTTCCTCTCATATGTACACGAGGGAAGACAAAGGAAACCATTTTTGTAGGGAATTTTCTGCAAAGCTCTACATTTTTCACCCTGAAGCATGTACTCACTTTCTAGGTTTTGGAAGAACTTTGAAATAATCTGCTGAAGTGTATGAATTCTTCTCTGTTTGAAATTCATCTTATCTACATCATGTTCACAAACCTGAGACCACAGAAGTGCTCGGAGTATGAAAGGCAGAGGTGGGATCAAGGTATTTTTTTTCACAAAGTCTCAAATCTCTGTATTCAAGTCCCATGTCAAGACAGGCAAGTCCAAAGTGAACTTTCAAGTCCTGAAGAAGTCAATGTAAAAGCGAGTTTCCATGCAATTAAGCACAAAGTAGCCAAAGATTTAGTGATTTAGCTGTGGGCAACACCTGTCCCCCATTTTTCTTTTCTTGGAGTGTCTATTTGAACCCAGGTGAGAATAATCACTAGGGCTGCGCATCTTCACTGGCCTCACGATTCGATTCGATTTGATTACGATTATCTTGTCAACAATTCGATTCGATTCTACAATGCATCACGATGCATTGCATCCAAAATTTTCAATATTACTGCACATGGTAACTTTTTCATCAATGAATTTATTTTTTTTTTAGAAAGTGCTTCAGAAATCAACAACGTAAAAGACTTAACATTAAATTGTAAAATAAATAAATTGTATAGGTCTAGCCTCCCTGTATTTGTGTAAAATTGTTCCATCAGCAATTATTTTGATAATTGATTAACGGTTTTGAGGTTTTTTATCATAAAGTGTCCAAATTTTCTGATTTTAGCTTCTCAAATGTAAATATTGTCTGATTTATTGAGTCCTCTTATGACAGTAAACTGAATATCTTTGGGTTTTGGACATAAGACATTTGAGGACGTCAGCTTGGGCTTTGGAAAACAATGCTCAACATCTTTTACCATTTTACAGACCAAACCTGTGATGAAAATAATGAAATGATGATGTGATGAAAACAATTGTTAGTTGCAGCCTTACCACAGACACAGGGATGTACACGATTAAACGTCCCCACCCTCGCTAGTCAGCACCAGAAATACTTGTCGGTTTAACTCTTTATCAGTATTTTATTCATGTACAATGCCAGTTGTCTCTAAGGTGTTATGCAGCCGCCGGCCATTAGTCGGAGCCGCAGCCACCTCAGACAGCAGCCCCTCTTGCTCAGTGCATCTGCCCTGATGGCCCACCCACTCCCAGGTGTTTTTAATCAGCAGAGTCAGGCAGATGACGGCTCGTAAAACTGGCACGATTTCGCAGTGTTTTGATATAGAAAACGGAAATAAAGTTGAATGTAGACTGTGGCAGAATAATCTGATACATAGCCACTCGACTGGAGTGATGTGTGACCACATTAAGCACAGACACTGACATCAACCTGCACGCAGAGCAGCTGCTGCCACTAGCTCTCCTAATATTAGCCACACTGTGTTCACACTAGTCGGCTATTATAAATTAAATGGTGTGTTTAATCGACAGGGAAAGACTGGGTGATTCTCTTCCCTATCTCAAAGTTGGGCGGCAAAGTTAACAGCGTCTCATCTTGGCTGGGCTGGGTCTGCTGTTTTCTTAATAGCACCAGGCGTTAGCTTCTCAGAGTGAAAATGGCTAACGTGTTTTCTCAAGTTGGTGTTATTTTCAATGTGTTTGATTTTTGTGTGACAGACTTTACACACAGCATGCGTCTTGTCCAGTTCCTGCTTCCCAGCTAGTTCATAAAATCTGAAATGTGCCCAGAGGTCTGCTTTTAAAATACAAGTGCGTTTTTTACCACTTGCTCTTGATTGTCACCACCCTCCACCATAATGCTCTTGCCCCTTCTCCCATTATTCAATGCGATGTTGCTACGGCACTGGTTGCTACAGCGCTGGTTGCTACCAGGAAGTTATTTTGAAATTTAGAACTTTATTGTCCAGCTGCGGCTGGAAGATCAAAATGGAACGTCTCTCCGCTATAATTGATTATATTCTGTCACTGCATCGATGCAGAATCGTCCACATCCGCATCGTGATGCATGTTAATTTTGACACCCCTAATAGTCACACAGCAGCTATTCATTTATTTTATTTACACATACGGCCCCCTAGTTTAGTTATTAAGAGTAACAAACCACTTGGTTACGTTGAAGAAAAGACCATGATTCATCACTGCCATGTGGATTTAAATAGCACACAGTTGGTTATTTCCACTTTGGGTGCAAATAGTATTACTGCCTACAGACACCTGCGTCTTTCTCTGCCATGCTAGGCTATATACTAGGGGTGTGCCAATACATCAATTCTTAGATGCATCGCGATGCGACACATGACAATCAATAACGATTAACAAATGTTCAAAAATCGATTATTTTCCATGATAGCGAAATCACAGAAACACAACCGCAGCACCTGGAAGTCGGCCGGAACAAAAAAAGCCGCCCGGACAATTTTAAGGGACAGAGTCATAACAGACTGTTAGCCAACATGACGGCAACTAACTCGCTGGCTACTGTCACTGAGCATGAGGTTCACTCTTCAGGGTTGAAATTACCTTCCGCGGTTCGGTACGCATGTGATCCGCGGACTATGTGTGAGCATCATAGTTTTATTGTCACTGTTACTTTTGTATGAGTTATATTACCCGAAATCTCAATGCAGAGTTGCAGTGAAAAGACAGGACAGATGCTGCTGTGTGCAGTGCATCTCTGCGAACAGCAAGTGATTTAAAATCCATCACACCGTCTTGAATGAAATCCAGACCATGACTTTTTTCATTGATGTAACTATGCTGTCATCAAAGAAACAGATCATAAGACTGTGATAATTATTGAAACTTTGGTGATATCAGCTGTATTAACTTCTACACAGCTCCTCTCTGCTCACCGCTGCAGCTCTGTCTCTCCCTGTCTGTGACACAGTGTGTCTGTGCTGATTGATTACTCGTAACTTCTAACCAGTCAGATGTGCTGTAGGCGGGACATTGAGCCAGACTACAGAGCGTAGTTGTGTATTATACTGTGCAGTGTATAATGATGTAATGTATGTATATAGAACAGAACTGTATAAGTTTGAAGTTTTTAAAAGAAGTCTTATTTCTAAAGGCACTTTATGTATTACACTTTATGTAATAAGAGCAGCTTTTTGTTGTGGGAAATGTGTTGGATCGTTTGGTCTGATATAAATAAAAGATAATGGAGGTAAATTTGTTTGTTTACTTTATTTAATGGATGCTGACAAATACACCTTGTTTAAAAGAAATCCTGTATGGGGAAAAAGATGCATCGATAATCGTAATAATCGTAATAATTGTTTAATAATCGAATCGTAGCACCCTGAATCGTAATCAAATCGAATCGTGAGGTGCCTAAGATGGCACACCCCTACTATATACACCTTGGTGTAAATAGCCACATTGGATACTCCACCGCTGGTGCAAATAGCATTTTTTTTTTTTTTTTACTAATCTTGTTTCCATTGTAACAAGTCTGCACCCGACAATAATCACCCAGGTTACTACTGATACTGCAGAAAAGGGCAACATTTTTGGTAATGTAACAGTGCATTTCTAGTCTCATTGATTTTGAAAGTTACTTCACTGTTAAGCTAATGTTAGCTAAGCCTTCGCTTGCTAATTGTGTCAGTATTAGCCTCAACTTACCATCTTTTGTGCAACTTTAAATGTCAAATGAAGTTGGAAGTTGCTGCATCACTGTTTGAAATTTCTGACATGTTTTGCATTCGCTTTTTGTTGACCACATCATGGTTTTTGATCAATCATTTTTACCAACTGGAGCTCAGTAACCTAACATTAGTTCTTCATGGATCTCTCCTGCAGCTTGATTGGATGTGTTTTGATTGGTTAAAACAAGTGGATCTGGGGGAATTAAGATTGCTACAAGCCACTTGCTGAGAATAAATAGCGTTAATGTTAGTTGATTCAGAAAATGAATTGATTCGGATAACAGACTTTTGAATCTTTGGGTTTGAAGGAACATATCAAGTATTTTCAAGTCCAGTCTAAATTTATCAACTTCATTATTTGAGTCCACCTCAAGTCCAAGTTATATGACTCTAACAGAGGGTAGTGTGTAGTATGTTGCTTCGTCTTGTTAAGCAGCTGTGAGTGTATGCAGTGACAATACGTGAATAAATCATCCTACATGACTGCATTCACACCAGAGGCACAAGCTGGCAGAAAACATCAAGAGGCTGACCAGGAAGACATGAACACACATGACTCCGCTCACACTTGGATACATGAATTACCTGCTATCATCAAACCTTTGGTGAGGTGCTGTCTTACTGCAGCGTGGAAGACACTGTACACGCAAAACCTGGAGACTGGGAATGTGATTGGTTGGCTGGGGGTCATGAGGCCATTATGCCTGGACAGGCATCACCACACAGCTTTGTACTATCTCCGCCTGTACAAGGAAGAAACGGGGCAGGCTTGATGGTTGTGTTGGAAGTGGTGGTGCAGGAGATTCAGGACTGGGCAGCTTGATGAATGCCGGTGGAGGCAGCTCCACCAGGGCCAACAGCACAACATACCGCAGCCATGACCGGAGCTGTCAGCGCAGATAGCAGCCGCCACTGAGCTTCTTTCATGTGACAGCGGGTGAGAAAGAGGAGCGAGACAAGAGCAGCCAGGCGAGCTGCTGCATTGGACCACATGCCGTCTTATGCTTTTACACCAACCACACACATCAGTCTGCCTCAACAGATGCACGCATTCATGCTAACACCACCTTTGTTCCCTTAAAAGCTGCATTCAAAGATTATTTAAATGCTAATTTCCTCTTTAGAAACTGAGCCCCAGTGGTTCAGGCTTCTTCTGTATAACTTTGAACTGTTACACTATTAATACCTTGGTCTTAAACGCTCATTTACATCTCAATCACAGTTTATAGATTGGTGTTGGACTTGTAAAAGCATTTTTATGAGACAGAGCAGCTTTGAGAAGAGGAATAATCTACTGGTTGAGTAAATCTTAAAGAATGATATGATTTTTACCGGATAAATGACATTAGACTCAAGCAGAATGTCTTCAGATTTATAGACCTACATGCCACAGCAAAGACACTGATAATGAGACTTTATGTGGTGGTTCTAAAGGCTTTATATCAACTAAATTAACATCTTGCTCATTTTTTTCATGAACTCCTTGCTTTTGATATAGAA
Source organism: Lutjanus argentimaculatus (assembly GCA_034769285.1). Taxonomy (NCBI): domain Eukaryota; kingdom Metazoa; phylum Chordata; class Actinopteri; order Lutjaniformes; family Lutjanidae; genus Lutjanus; species Lutjanus argentimaculatus. The sequence goes on from JAWZSL010000049.1 coordinate 1,463,475, forward strand.
TTCAGATCAGGTTTGGTCTGAGTTCATTTCTTATCTGCTAATGACGTGGTAGCTACTGGGGTCCACTCTGTCTGGGCAAAGGGTGACATGGAAAAATGTTAAGAACTGCCTCATTACCTGGCCATGTACTGGAGAGTGGCACAGTGAGCATTCTGAGTGCATTCTCATGTAATAGGTGTTGTTAGAGGCTTGGTGACATAGTGACTCTTTACAAGGCTAGTTGGTGAATTACTGTAGCTGGTGACTAGGGTGACCAGATGTCCTGAAAAATTCAGGACAGTTCTGAATTACAAGTAATTGACCCTTTGCTAAGCCCTGCCTCCAAACAGCAACTGTCCAATCACAGGTTAGCAACTTTAACTAGGGCTGGCGAGCTTTCCATTTCTCTCCCAGGTGTGTGGGAAGCTCAGAGAAGAACAATACTCGGCATTTCATGATTCTGGACGCTGGCATCTTTTTGTCGTCTCTCAAAAACATGAAACACAAGAGCACACGTATGGTGAATGGCTTAAACTCTGTCTTACATAAGCTGCAAATGTTAGTGTGTCTGGCTAAATAATGTTCGCTTACTAGCTGCAGTAACTTCACTTCCAGTCAAACTTGTTAGATCGAATCTACATTTGTTCTGTGGAGGTTTGAGGAGGAGGATGTGGGATGATGTAGAATCAAAGTGGGTCAACGACGATGCATCTTTCTGTGGCTCACTGTATCAGGTCTAAGCCAGGTTAGCTGAGCTCTTATTGCGGCTGTCTTCTGTGATCGCTGTCCGGCTGGTCTGGCTGGGTGACCTGTCTCAAGGTCCGCTGCACAAATTGAGTCCCTGTGCTTCCTTTTCCCACATTAGTGAGTGTATTTCTTCCATCAATCATGTTAATATACCTGCTGTATTTCACCATCCGACCAATGTTTGCTGAGATATAAGCTAGCTTTAGTCTTTTAGCATTAACATTATATCATGTATGCAGCTGTCAGGTAACTTTACATAAACACTTTAACAGGGTTCTTGTTTTAAAGCGTTCTTCTCGGCCCACTCAAGGAGTTAGCATTAACTTACATCAGCCAGCTACACTTATGAAGTCTGCTTATGAGTCATTATTTTAGCCGACAAAATCCACCGTCATCAGCTAGAAAGGAGAATCTGCTTGTGTTTACTTCTCTAAGGAATCACAGACCTCGTGTTTCAGCAATTACTCCCAATTTCGATGTTAAATCTGCCACTGTTATCACCATAAACTGCATAAATGCAGTGCAAGAATGGAAAGTTTGGCAGACGTAGCAACAGTAACTAAGGATGGCGGTGCTTAGCGAAAGGTCGATTCTCCTGAATCTTGAATTTTGCCCCTTTTCTTCCAAAAATTAACCATTATAGTAAGAAAATTTACAATTTATTTAGCAGACGCTTTTACCCGAAGCAAAGTACATCTGAGAGGTCATACAACACAAGCAAGGATCTGGTCATGAGAGAACAACGAGTGCTGTAAAGCCAGCGTTGCCAGGTCTGTGGTTTTCCTGTGGAATTGGGCTGCTTTTGAAGTGAGAAGATGTAGTTTTGTCTGTGGGTGTATATGCAAATTACATGAGTATATCTATTAATAAAGATCCATATTTTGAATGAAATGATATGTTATCCAAATACCCAAATCCTATCAAACTGACTCCAGGGTAGATCAAGCACATACACACGTATATATTTACTGTAAGAATATGATTAAAATACAGTGAAGTAACATGATAAGGTGTTGCAGTAAGGTATTGCATTAACTACTCTAAATGCATTTGAAGTAAAAACAGTACCTTTATATTGTCCAGGTAGGCAGGGAGGAAGAGAAGAGGGAGAAATAGAAGAGAAACTGAAAAGACAAAGCAACAGGTTAGTTTGTGTTCACAGCTATATTTTCATTTATGATAATATACTGTATGTAATTCACAAGACTGTTTTAGCACCAAAGTGAAAGCACTGTTTTGGGAAAACTGCTTTTAATGCTGGCACACTTAACATTTATGGTGTTATTTTGTAAATATTATAATACAACTTGCAATGATAGCAATGCTGTTGGACTTTATAAACAGTGTAATGGTTTTGTACGGGCATATTTCAAGCTTTTGTATTGGGCTGGTCTTGGGTTGGTTTTCATTGGCTATTTGGCTGGTTTTGTCACAGACCTGGCAAACCTGCATAAAGCAAAGTCGAGTCTGACAGGACGTAGGTTTCTACAGGCAGTGCATGAAACAAGAGGTAAAAGATGCTATGAGCAACATATGAATCTGAAAATATTTTGATCAGATCACTTATGTCTATTGTACTGATTAAGCAGTCATAAATAACAGATTGTTGATGTCATACGACTGGTTTTAAAACAGAGAGTGCAGCTGCTGTGGGAGGAATTTGTGATAAAAAAAATCATAAAAAAATGTTATTAAGCTCTTAGAGCTTCATCATTATCTTACCTGCTGAAAATAATGTTTAAAATACAATGGCGTAATGGTTTACATGTCCTGTAAACAGGCTTGCTGCTGTGCCTCATCATCATCAGACTTTGTAACTGAACTTCATAATATTAATAACAAATGATCAGAGTTAAGAGCCTGATGTTAGTGTGATACTGTCTAATTCTATATATTTTACTTCCTCTAACATGACAGGCCCACCCTCACCTCTGCATGCCAAATTTCACTCTCTTTCTCATCTGGTCCCCCTACTGGTGAGCTAAAAGCTGACATACTTGCCATTCAGGAACATGCTAACACAAGCCAGACACAATTGCTCACCAAGCTAGCAGGCTTTGATATGTCTAGTTAACAAGCTAGCTAGTGCAGTTGCTATCTGGACAATAAGGAATGGTGTGCTAGCTCAGAAATAAAAGAAAAGTTTTGACTTATTTTATAGTGCATCAATGCAGAAAGCAAAGGTATTTTTTTGCATGGTGTGTGAATGCAAATCTGCAAATTTGCATCTATTCGCACCGGGAAATGGGAGTTCTGCAACGTGTTGTAGACCTGAGCAAAAGATTTGTGTGTGTTGCAGGGCTTTGCAGAATTTTGTGTGGGGTGGACGGGGCAGAGCAGAGAGACAGAGCTGCTGACCACAAAAGACAGCTGCTAAGTTCAGGAGAGCTCTGGAGAAGAGATCCAGGACCATCCATGCAACAAATGGGCCACAGGTGGGAGTCGAACCAGCAGCCACTGCAGAGGACTAAGCCCCAGCAGACGGGGTGCACACTCCACCAACTGAGCCATAGGGGCTCCCCATGTATTCACATCTTGTAATCTGCATCAATCACATTTCCTGGTGCCAACAGATAAAAAGACTTCAGCACATTGTCTTCTGCACATGCAAATTCAAAATTTTATGAATGCTTCATTGCGATGGCCTTTAACAGGTAAATTTTAAAAGGGTCATTGTGCCAAAATGTTGCTAATAAAATCTTGAAACTGCATGTGCAGGAAACAGTGTGCCAACAAATGCAAATTTGTGTCTATTCGTCGTGCCATGTGAAAAAGTCCCTTCTCTGTCTGTGAACACACCGTAAGGAACAGTTTATTCAATGAACACATTGTACCATCAACTCCTGTCTCACACCTGTATGCAAACCGTGATGTTTGCAGAACAGTTTATACTCTCACACAGTGCACTTATAATTGGATGGTGAAATGTTGCTAATGGGTCTGTGATAGTGTCCTCTGATGTCAACTCTAGTACAGGTCAGCTCTGTCAATACAGTTTGACATTGCTCAATGGATTAGAATTGTTTGTCACTGATTTATTTTGTGATAATCACTTTGATGATCATGGCGGTTCCATTGAAGTAAATTGATTTTACTGCAGAATTTCTTTTTTTTTTTTTTTAAATGCTGGTGACCTTTGAGAGCATATGTTCAATTTTGGAAATGGAAAAGCACAGATAAGCAGATGTGATATAATAATCAGTGTTCACATATGTAGTTCAGTATGTATGGGGATGGTTGACAAGTATACCCACTTGTGGCAGATCGGTGCCAGTCATCACAGGCTGACACACAACCTTATTTGAGAATTAAACTTACATTCTGATACTGTTCATGTACTTAAATGCAGTGTTCATCTAATTTAACATTTTTCTTTTCCATTTTCAAACATGCGTCTCAACCATGCAGCGACTGAGAGGCGTGTGCTGCTCCTGACCTATGAGTACCAGTAACACCCTCTCCTGCCCTGTGTATATTCGCAAAACTGTAATTCCATCTTTTGCTCGTCCATTCATTGTTCACAAGCAGGTATCAAACCCACACACCCACAGCCACGCTAACCTTGATGATAGAATGTTGAATTGAATGAAATCCCAGTAAACATATTAATGGGTTTAACACCTCAATGTTCTGTGGCAGAACATAAAACTCCTGTGGCTGCATCAAAGAGGAAAATAAATATTAAACCCAACTAAAAAGTTGCTCAAAGCACAGGTTGATCTCTGAATAAGCAAGTAGTTGATATTCAGCAGGTTCAAGTCATTAGAAATCATCTGAAAAGGCCTCTGGAGAAACTCATCTAACAAGAAACCTGATAAATCTGTTCCAACACTGAATATGTTACAGACTCTTTGCAAGTGGAACACACTGTTCTCTTCCGTTCTGGACTGCTCAGAAATGCAAAAGATGAGTAATGCAAAGGTATGGCTTAGTTTGTGACAACATTTTTGAGTGATTAAAGCATTTTTACCATTAAACCTTTTTGTCCTGTGGGAACCTCAGCAGCTCGGGTGCCACACTGGTTAGTTTGAGGCAGGGGTGTTTCTCAAGGTAGTGTGGAGGAGACAGAGAGAGAATGGAGCTTTAGTTTCATTTTGAGGGAGAAGTGCCAGAATTCCATACTAGAACGGCTATAAGCGACCTTTGACTCTATTATCTCTCATGATAAATACCAGACTAAGAGATTAATGCATTTATTCTGTTAGTTTATCTTGATTAATGAAATAACACCAAATGCTGTCTTCATGTGCAGTAAACCGTAATGACTGCATATATTCACAGCAGTATTTTTCTGTAGGATAATAACCATCGGTGATCTGATTCAAATTTTAGATTCATCTAGAATTACTCAGAGTGAGAAACAGTTAAATGTATTTTATAAGATTATAAACATGTTAGTTTAACATTAATAATAACAAATTTCCTCCCAGAACCATCACAAAAATAATCACAGTCTATGGGAAAAGGCTGGAAATTGTACAAAAATAAAACCAAAAAAAGTTGGGAACATTTCTCTTTGTAATAAGTAAGGATACTTTGTTTCAAAGTTTGAGAACTTTAACACAAAAATTCAGTGAGTTACAGGTGCTGAGACAAAAAGTGTTACAACCGTCCCTGGTCTCCCCTACTTTATTTTGAATTGAATCTAATTAATTAATTATTTGTATTTCAATGTTGGAAAATTGTAAATTAAGACCACTTGTTAAGTTTTATTGACAGAGACAATGATAGTTGCTAAGCAACCAAGATGGATCTCCAGCTGTGCAGAAAGTAAGAATGTAACAGTGGTAATTTCTGTGTGGTCAATATGTGACCTGCGGCTGGGATAGGTCAAAATGACCACATTTTCTTTGCCTTTTTTTAACATTTTGAATGAAAATACAGAGACTTTTTAGAACAGTCAGGTACCAGCAGCTTTGTATTTATGTGAACAGAACTCCCTCCTCACAGCCAGTCCCAAGGAGCTGCTCTCAGGTGCTGGTCAGCCGTAGGAACATCTCAGATCAAATCATCAACGTAAACCACCGCACGCTGAACTGACTTACTGTGATTTTATTAAGAGCGAATGATGCGTTTTGCCCGTGGCTTCTTCAGGTTTGCTCAACAGAATCACATGAGCACTCACAGGTGTGTTCAATATACGTGGGTCACATGACTAATTATCACAGTTGTTTCACTTTTCTTTTTGAACATTTTTTCTTTAACATTCTTCAAAAACATTTTTCAAAGGATAATTTTCAATTTATGCAAAAAGCATAATAAATTTACACAAAATTACATAGATCAAGAAACAAAGCAAGATTCACGTTTTGTTTTTATTTCAACAAAGTTATTGCACATGAATTTAAAAACAGTCAAAATGGCTGCCTTAGTTGTTCTAGTGTTAATGAATAAAGTATAGAAGCTTTATACTATATTTGTATGGTACCCCTCAGTTGTGTTGTGATTAGTAGAACTATTTATTTTTTAAAGTTTTTTTTTTTTTTCTTTTTCCTGTGTTTTTGTTAGACAGCTGAAGATATGACAGGAAAGCGTGTAGAGAGAGAGGGGATGACACGCAGCAAATGGGCCACAGGTGGGAGTCCAACCGCTGCAGAGGACTGATAACCTCAGTACATGGGGCTATGGAGCTATAGAGGCGCCCGGTGGGACTAAAAATAAACACAGGAATGTAAGAAACTTTAATGTACTGTAATGTTAGTGATTTCAACAGATATGAACAATGGTACATTAATGTGCACGCTCCATGCCACCCCTGCATAAGCCAGTGCCCAACTTGGGCTGCCCCAGCCAAACAAGTCTGCAAAGGCCCCTGGCTCATGGGCCACCACTGGGCCAAAAATAACCTCAAGTTTTTGTGCAAAAGAGGTGGCCAGATTTCAATTTAACACCACTGGGATACACTAAATGCTGCTCAGTTGTAGTTAAGGTTTAATATCTGCACATCCACCCAAATGACCTCTGTGCTGTCATTCTCCATCGTGCCACTTGAATTTATATTTTCATGCATGAAGCACTTTAGTTTTTATTTTAGGATGTGTATGATTCATGATTCATGAAATATTATCAGAAGCTAGAGACTGTATCTTCTATTTTGTACGCAGCACTGTGAGCATCTCTAAACTCAGATTAAATCCTTAAACTCTGATGAGACTCTCATAAGATGAGGAACAGACAGATGAAGAAAAGTGCTCATCGTGCTGGAGCTGATTAGCTCCTCCAGAGCTGGAGAGAGTCTGCTCTGATTGTGGACAGACCTTTGACACACATTCAGCAATGTATTTGTTCACCGCTTTCCAAACAGATGGAATCAGCTCTCTGGCATATATATGATGAGATAGATGGATAGATTACTTGTTCATATGGAGCAAAGATATCAGAGATTTCTTTGGATGGAAAATATGTTCAGCAGCATAATAATCACTGCAGTTTCCAACCAAGAATATGAAACTAATCAGCTAACAGGACGTGTTTGTCAAGCATTGTGTCTGTCTGTTCATTCAGTGCAAAACATCTGATATTACAGCTCATTATCACTCCAAATGTAGCTTGATCAGTGTCCCTATGACGCTGTAGATAGCCCTGTAGTGTTGTGTTTCAATGTAAGTTACGCAACATACAATTACATGACATGCAGTATGTTTTGTATGCAAGCTTACATAACTAAGGTACTTATTTAAACCCAAATAATGGGCTTCATGCAAGAACATGTTCGTATTCTTATCATAAATTTACTTTTGTTCATACAGTGGGCTCATACGAACATGTCACGTCAAATTCAACACACACTCATAACTTCAGATAACTGTAAATGATCCACCTGTGTGTATTTGAGTGCACATGTATGAGACTTGTAAATTAGCATAATTAATGCCCCAGTAATACCATATAAGGCTACGCTTCCTGCTCCATATGTCAGGAAGTGTTCACTCATGAAAATAGCATCAGAGAGAAAAAGAACTTTACAAGTTTGGAGTTTGACTTTCTGCTTTCAGAGATCCATAAAGGAAAATGTGTCATTTTAACAGCGTCAGCAGTGGAATTAAAAGACCTGCTGAAGCAAAGAAACAGGAAAGAAAGTGCTGTTAATGTTGTGTTTCCTGAGGGTCGGACTGTCACTGAAATAAAGAAGAAATGTCTCGATATGAATATGACTTCAAAGAAAAAAACAAGACCTCACCACAGTGAGGGGCGATCAATGACTGCATCAGGAGGAGAGGGTCAGGGGGAAGATACTGTATGTATGTGTATTGTCCCTGTCACTGAGAACTCCTACTGTTTGGTTCATAGAGGGAAGCTTGTTAAGAAAAATGTTGGGCTGTAATCGGGTTTGGGCTCAAATATGCTAATGAGGGTTGATTTTGGACAGGATTTTGTTGGAATCGGGCCTTGACGGGCGCAACTTTTCAGGCATGATTAAATTGTTACAATGGAGCCCTACAAGTGCAAAGTTGACACTGGAGGGGAACCTACAATCTAACAGTTTGAAGCTAAGGACCACTGACTAAGCCAGTGGATCTCAAACTGGAGGGTGGGCCCCCTGAGGGGGCGCAGAGCCACTGCAGGGCGTACGCAGAAGACCAGGGGCAAAACAAAGAGCGAAACATAGTTGAATGAATATGATTTATGTAGGGGAAATAAACAAACAAGAGTTTTCTGATTCTATCCTCCAAATCTTTATTTCGCTAAAATTGCTTTTGAATCCTTTTTTTATCAGTTATCAGTTCCATCTCATAATAACTGATGCAAATTCATTGGAACCTGGCAATGATGAGGTCACTGCTTAGTCTGTCTGATACTGGTGGACCTCGGAGAGATTCCTCATCATTTTGGTTGCCCCTGACTTCCTCTATCACCAACAGCAGATCAGAATAATTGCTAGGACCAACATGCTTCATGGTCCATGGAAAAGTATCCCCTGACAGTAATGGTCCAGTTTTCAGGTCTGAAGAATTACAAGTTTGGTGTTGTTGTCTCTGACAATTAAAAGCAAATTACCAAGATTCTTTTTTCTTTTATAATGCAAATTACAGAATAATGTATCAAATTACCTTGAAATGAAAGTCTTCACATCTTGAATTTTCCCTCTTTGTGTCAAATAACCCAAGAGGATTATTCTGCAAGGATGAGGAGGAAGAAAACAAGTTAACAATGATTAAAATAAAACTGACTGACAGGGTATTCAAACTTTTACACAAATATTTTAAACGTACCCTGTGGAGTTTTCTTGTAAACAAACAAAAATTATTCAGTATTAGTCATTACAACTGTGTCTATCCTTGAGGTCTAATAAATATTATGAATGCATTTTTTTTTCTCATAAAACATTGGCAAAGCCAAGTATTCAAAATTCAGCATTTTTACGAGCCAGCATTCTTCTTCTCACCTGTCTTTATTTGTGTGTTCCTACGTTTGCCATATTACCCCCACCTACAGGTCAGTGGAAAAGTTTGACACCATTGTCAGGAATGTGTATTACATCACCTGCATGCACGTGCACAGGTGTCCTTGTGAGTGTGCATGAGATGAACAAAATCTACTCTTCAAAAACTCCACAGGTCACATTTAAAGGAGAAATCTTTAATATATTTACTGTAATGAATGACCACTATAGTATGTCAGAGATCAAGTTTAAGTACTGATTTACAGAAATAAGTGTTTTAGTTTGCCCATTTCATATTAATAAGAGTTCAAATTAATGCTGAATTTTTGCGGAATCAGTAGGCGTCTGTTTATGAGTCATAAGGAATCATTCATGATCTTGTAGAAGATGTAGATGTTTATAACTGTTAAATTGATCAAAATGTTAATGGAGTTTGGCAGCAGTGAGACAGGCAGCCACTGAACTCAAACTCCAGAGTGTTATTTCAGAGCAGTGGGCTTTTGTTTTCAGGATAACAGGCTGAACTTTACATTGACAGACAACTAACAGTTATAAACATCTGATCAACTTACAGTGGAGGACCATACGTTATATATTAAATAAGATTTCAACATGTAGTCTGTGGCTGCAACTCACTGGTTGGACCAATGACCTCATTCTTGCACGTGCAATTGCTACGTGGCGCTCATTTAAGCTTTCTTAAAATTACACAAAAAGACAATTTTACATAAATCTACAACATACAAATCTGACTTGGTGAGCCGTGAAGGTCTTCAGGTCATTAAAAATAAATCAAGTAAAACATCTTTAAGTTTCAATTGCCATAAAGTATTTCTGACTAATTATTAAAAAGTAATCAGAACTAGGAAAACAAAGCCATGGGACTTCAATTACATGTTATTCTTCATTTATCTGACCTAGTGACCAGTCACATGATCTATTTCTCCTCATTGGTATGATTGGTGTCATGTGTTGATCAGAGTTGTGATTAAAAGTTTGTGTGGGCTGCAGAAGATTTTCAGATTTCAAAGCGGGCTGTGGCATTCTTAAGTTTGGTAATGGCTGTTTAAGACCATCAACTGACATTCAGTGAGCTGGGACACTCAGGCTACAATGCTAGCATTAGCATTAGCACTAGCCTTAGCTTCAGCATGGTAAGCTAGCATTAGCTAACAGTTAAAACATCTCAGCTTGCTGCTCTACACATGTTAACAGTGAACTCAAACAGTAACACACACAGCAACACACAGTTTAACTTCAAGCCAACTGAGATATTCTTTGTTTACCTCATCCATCCGTTTCCCCCTTCATGCAACATAGTTTGGTCTAAATGTCAAGCCAGATGAGCAGGAGTTCAAGGTGTTTTATAGAGTGGAGGTGAGCTGGAATGTACCATATGTAGGCAGCACAGAGGGGTGTTTCCATTAGTACTGCAAAAAGACTTTTTCAGGGGGCCAAATAAGCATACAACCATGATATTTCAGCATCAGGATGGACTGAGTGATGTGTTGATGTGCACAGAAATGTCTTTATCTGTGAATATTGCATATGTTGGTTGATTGATTTTGTTGATTAAATTGTGGTTTGTCTTGTAGGAGGAGCTTAAAGCTTAAAGTCAGGAAAATGGAGGCTTCTCTCCAGAGTGCAGTTTGGGCCTGGAAGCAGGCAGCATGTGCTTAAGCCTGTAAGTTTCCGTATGGTAATTTGAATAATTTGACAATTTCATTAAAAAGTACATTGTTTGCCTCTGAGATGTAGTGGAGTAGAAGTATAAAGTTGGGTAAAATGGAAATACTCAAGTACAGTACAAGTACTTAATTACAGTCCAACAAGAGTTTTGGTATCTGGTCTTTCTCTTTTCATGACTTATCTTAAAATGTATCAGAGCAGAGGAGGGGAGTTTTACCTTTCAAACAATGCATGCTGGGAAGTCTGCTAATTTGTTGGTCATGTCTCTTCAGAAACTTAATTTAATGAGTTGACAGTACATTCATTCAACTCATCATTACAAGTCAAAAGACTTCAAGTTAGAAGAAACTGAATGAGTTCTAAAGTGTTATGACAATGACAGAAATAGACATGTTGAGTTTATAAACATTGATAATTGTATATTCATTTACTTTTATTCAAGGAGAAAAGATTAGTTGATTCCACTCATTTCCTGTATGATTTTTTTTACAGTTTACAAATGTGTTCTGTGTGTGCACTGTGAAAAATAAACTATTTGTTTTAACTTTAGAAAAAAAAAACAGTTTGTGGCTGGTTTAAAATTTCAAGTTGACTGAATCTGAAAAGACAAGTTGAGGTAATTATCTAACACTTCAAAACAAATCATATTGATATTAATCCAGTTGAGAAAACTTAAGATATTAAGTTGGACCAACAACTCTTAAGTCACACTGATGAATTTTAAATTTTGGGCAATACTTTTAACTCAAACAGTGCATGCTGGGAAGTCTGCTGCTGATCATGTTCCTTCAGAAACTGAATTTAATGAGTTGATTGAACACTGTACAGTACATTCATTCAACTCATCATTAAAAGTCTTCTAGTTAAAAGAATTCATGTTTATGAGTTCTGTGCTCTCAAAATAATACTAAAAATTGAAAGTTTAATTAACTTGAACAAATAAAACTTTCATATTTAAATTAATGAGAAAAGATGAATTGATCCCAGTATGATTTTTTTTACAGTGCACAGTGAAAAGGACATTTACTGCCATCGGTGACCTATTTTATTTATTTAAATTCAAATTGTTGCAAGATGAGTAAAAAGTTTTACTTTCTTCTTGTTATTCTTATATTATTAGATGAGACTTACATCATGTTTGCTGCAGTATAATGACACGTAACATCAGAGTGTTTATACTGCCTGTCTTGTTTTCTAGGTAATGTTCCTTTAGTTTGGCGGTGACAGTTTGAACCTGGCGTGAATTACCTCAGGAGAGCAGCAGCAGTCGTTCCATCACCAGGCTGTGTTTCATGGTCAGTCTACTACGTCTGCTTTCATTGCTTGTAAACTATTGTTATATGAGAGTGTTATGATGCTGCAGGCCTGATATTCCAGCAGTTACAATATGCCGGCACTCATTAGGAAGAGCTCAGCAGGGGTTTGAAGCTGCAGGCTCATAAAATTTCACAAGGGGCCATTATTTATTTCCATTAGCATTATATGACACTGTGTAAACTGGGATGCTTCTCTCTGCCTTTTAAGCAGGAAAGGAGTTTTTTCTTGCTCACAGTTCAAGTTTTGACTTGAAACCCTGCATTCCAAATCACTGACTTTATCTTTTTACTTTTATTATGCATTCTAAATTGCATACTTTTTCTTTTTACTTTTAGTATGTGTTCTAAATCGCATGCTTTTTCCTTTTTACCTTTATTATGCATTCTAAATCATATACTTTTTCATACTGCAGCATACTCCAAAATGCGACTGAATGCAACTGAACATCCTGTTATTTTTGGCTTACTGCATTTGGCATACTATGTACTGGGACACAATACATATTTTTCTGGCATACTGAATAATATGGGAGTATGGGTACTGGAATGATAGGAAGTCTGTACTATATCAACAACAACAGCTTTTCCTAGAGCTCTTTGGGTCAACATGAGGATGATATATAATAGGCCAAAATAATCTGGTCAATTCATCACCAGTTCAGCCCATTGCATCAAATATGGCAGCTTGGTCAGTGGTTTCAAACTATGGTGCCTCTAGCATTATGTTGAGCCATCAAAGTCAGGTGATGTAGTATAAAGATCAAGAGGGACCACGTGTGGAGGAGGTTAGGTGGATGGTAGGCTCAAACAATGCAGGACTTACACCCAGTAGGCCAAGGTTCATGTCCTGTGTTGTGTTGTGTTGCATCGGAACCAAGGAGGAGCCCCACTGTAGATGCTGCTATCGAGGCTGTTTTACGCTGACTAAAGAAGAAGAGTGTGTCGTTTAGCTCAGGTTGCAGTTTAATAGTTACTGAAAGGCTGTGTCACGTTTCCTGCCACAGAAAAGAAGATTCCTGATACAACCCCAGGGGTGTAACAATAGTTAAAGTGACTGAGGAAAAAGAAAGAAGGGAAAACAGACAAACATGCAAACAAAGGTTATTTTATTTAATAAATTAAGTGCAAATCAAGTTAACATCAAATTAAGTAAAGCAAACATAACAGCAATAAATAATAATTAGTTAAAATACTAAATCCGATGACATGTAACACACAGAGGACAACAAGTGCCGTTGCTAGCCAGGGCAGCTACTAAAACACACAAGACACAGAGACACTGAGTGCCTTTGCAAGCCAGGGAAGCTAGCACATGTGGAGACTATAAGCGTTCTTGCTAACTGGGGAGGCTAGCAAGAAACATAATACACAAAAGACAACGAGTAGTCTAGCCTGCCACTGCAGGACTAGACTGATGACATGCAGATCTGAGTCTGCCTAATAGCCCACTGGCACTATTCTACTGCAGACTCCCTGTTTTTAAGCACCAGGCCCTGATTGCAGATTGATTGTAGCTGCTGCGGATCACTGCAGCTGCAACGCAACAGTCCCCATTTATGTAAAGTGTGTATGCAGCAGGAGAGCTTGCAAATGCAAATTAGCAGTTATGAGCTAACCTCATATCGGTCCAATCAATCAAAATTTCTTTACCCGCGGCTTCCAGAGGGGTGTGCTACAAAGTGGGACAGCTTCACAACTCTGCAACATATTTGGAAGACCTCTGTTTTTATGCTATTTTTCGTTAGCTTTTCACAGAGTGGACCAACTCTGCTGTGAGGAGTATATGAAGATGCTGTAGTAACATTACAGGGACTTTTTATTTCTCTTCTGTTGCAGCAGACACAACACACAGCTGATCTACTCACTTCATGGCTGACTGAAGTAACAGAATCACCCCTCACACTCACTCTCTCACAAAACCAGACTGTAAAGGAAAAAACAAAGTATGTTGACATGGCAATGCACCGGTGTCGACTAAAAATGAAGCTGGTCTCTAGTGATTGGTCAGGGAACATCAAATCCCTCCTCCTCCAGAGAAATCTGTCAGAGTGCCAGAGTGCAGGCAATTACTGAACATGGAAATGAAGTGTAATTACAGTGCATTCAGAAAGTATTCAGACCCCCTTCACTTTTTGCACTTTTGTTATGTTGCAGCCTGATGCTACAATCATTTAAATTTAATTGAATCTACATTCAGTACCCCATAATGACAAAGTGAATATAGAATTTTAGAAATGTTTGCAAATTTATTAAAAAAGGAAAAACTGAAATATAACATTGGTATAAGTATTCAGACCCTTTGTAACAACACTTGAAATTCTGCTCAGGTGCCTCCCATTTCTCTTGATCATTGCTGAGATGTTTCTACACCTTGACTGGAGTCCATCTGTGGCAAATCAAATTGATTGGACACGATTTGGAAAGGCACACACCTCTCTATAAAAGGTCTCACAGGTGACAATGTACTGTACAAGCCATGAGGTCAAAGGAACTGCCTGCAGAGCTCAGAGACAGGATTGTTGAAAGGCACAGATCTGGGGAAGGCTACAAAAAAAAATCTGCTGCACTGAAGGTTCCCAAGAGCACAGTGGCCTCCATAATTCTTAAATGGAAGAAGTTTGGCACAGCCAGGACTCAACCAAGAGCTGGTCGCCCGGCGAAACTGAGCAATTGGGGGAGAAGGGCTTTAGTAAGAGAGGTGACCAGGAACCCGATGGTCACTCTGACTGAGCTCCAGAGATCCTGTGTGGAGATGGGACAAAGTTCCAGAAGGACAACCATCACTGCAGCCCTCCACCGATCTGGGTTTTATGGCAGAGTGGCTAGACGGAAACCTCTCCTCAGTGCAAAACACATGAAAGCCCACTTGGCGTTTGCAAAGAAGCACCTGATGGACTCTCAGACTGTGAGAAACAAGATTTTCTGGTCTGATGAAAACAAGATTGAACTGTTTGGCCTCAATTCTAAATGTTCTTTCTGGAGAAAACCAGGCACAGCTCATCACCTGCCCAATACCATCCCAACAGTGAAACATGGTGGTGGCAGCATCGTGCTGTGGGGGTGTTTTTCAGCAGCAGGGACTGGGAGACTGGTCAGGATTGAGGGAAAGCTGAATGGAGCAAAGAACAGAGAGATCCTCAATGAAAATCTGTTCCATAGCGCTCAGGACCTCAGACTGGACCGAAGGTTCACCTTCCAACATGAAAATGACCCTAAGCACACAGCCAAGACAACACAGGAGTGGCTTAGGGACAACTCTGTGAATGTTCTGGAGTGGCCCAGCCAAAGCCCAAACTTGAACCCTATTGAACATTTCTGGAGAGACCTGAAAATGGCTGTCCACCGACAGTCCCCATCCAGCATGACAGGGCTTGAGAGGATTTGCAAAGACAAATGGCAGAAAATTCCCCAATCTGGGTGTGCAAAGCTTGTTGCGTCATACCCAAAAAGACTCAAGGCTGTAATTGCTGCCAAAGGTGCTTCAACTAAGTACTGAATAAAGGGTCTGAATACTTATGTCAATGTGATATTTCAGTTTTTCCTTTTTAATAAATTTGCAAACATTTCCAAAATTCTATATTCACTTTGTCATAATGGGGCACTGAGTGTAGATTAATGTGAAAAAAAATATTTAAACATTTGTAGCATCAGGCTGCAACATAACAAAAGTGAAAAAAGTGAAGGGGGTCTGAATACTGTCTGAATGCACTGTAGTTGTCTGATATCAGGATACTGTAACGTCTGTAAGTTGCTGTGATAATACACAATGGTGTGCTTAGAGCTTGTTGCTCTGCCCCCAGATCCAAAGCAACTGACGCAAGAAAATGATGTGAAATGAAGGGATTTGTAACGTGCTGCTATTGCTCAATTGTGGCCACAGTGGTAGATGTGTCTTAATTTAATTTCAAGGCTTTGAGTTACTATAATGTATTAGACTACTAAACTTATTAAGACTACAAACTTATTAAAACAAAACACAATTATAATATTTAAGTGGGAAATAAGACCTGTCACCAGTTAGACTTGATCAGTTCTGCAAATAATCAGTCAGGCCTGGAAAGAACATTTAGGGACAACTGGTGCTTAATCACTTATTACATACTTGGGTAATGTTTCAACATGAGTGCAAGGACATTGTTTTGTTTCAGCCAGATATTAAATGAAAAATGATCCGTGTCACAACCAAGGCTCATAAACGTCTGCTCTCATCTCTGGAAAGTGACGTACGGTTATTTGAGGAGAGGTCTGATGCCCTCTTTTCAAATCACAGAGAACCTAGACAGAAAAATTATGTTGGACAGCAGATTCTGTTAGAATGTTTTATATGCTGATGGCTACATGTGTGCAATCAAACACACAATCAGTCTGATTTAATGAACTTTTATAGAGTGAAGATAAGGCACAAAAAAGCAATACATGTAACAATGATTTCTCAACCCAAAAGTGTCAGGTTGGTGTGAGTAGTCTGTGCTCCATGGCCAACCAGGACAAAGAGGTGTCAGTTTTGGAGCGTGTGCAATGATTAAAGGAGCCATTGTGTATGTAAAAATGAGTACTGCAGTCTAAATAGTGAGTTGGAGCCATAAACATATCTTAAACACTATGCAATCCTGCACAATATGCAATCTATGGTTGAAGCGAGTTGTTTATCCCTGCCTCCTCCTCCTCCCCAGTCACAGCAGAGACAGGCAGGCTGCTGGAGTTCTGCAGGAGCTCTGCACAAGTTCTGCAGGAGTTCTGCAGGAGTCTGCAGGAGCTCTGCAGAAGCTCTGCACAAGTTCTGCAGGAGTTCTGCAGGAGTTCTGCAGGAGCTCTGCAGGAGCTCAGCAGGAGTTCTGCAGGAGCTCTGCAGGAGCTCTGCAGGAGCTCTGCAGGAGCAAAGGATGTGCACAACCACGTAAATTGGCAATAACAAGTGGCAACGAGTCCTTTACTGTAAGCTGATCAGCTGTTTATAACTGTCAGTTGTCTGTCAATGTAAAGCTCAGTCTGTTGTCCCAAAAACGAAAGCCCACTGCTCTGGAATAACACACGGGATGATGAGTTCAGTGGCTGCCTGTCTCACTGCTGCCAAACTCCATTAACATTTTTCTCAGTTTAATAGTTATAAACATTTACACCTTCTACAAGATCATTAATGGTTTCTTACGACTCATAAACAGACACTTACTCATTTGCAAAAAATTCAGCATTAACTTGAAGTCTGATTAATGTGAAAACGGGCATATTAAAACAGTTATTCCGGTCCGGAATAGGAAGCAGGGAAAGGGGGACACTGCAGCTGCAGTGTACATGTAGTGTAGTCACAGGTTAATTTGTCCAACTTTAGCAGTTGTAACAAAGCTAAAAGTAGAGTCATGGTCCTGAGAAGAGGTCTAATCAGCATTAACTAGTGAAAACACATGTCGTCCCAGCTCCAGGTACCATTTAGCATCTGTATGAGACGCTGACAGAAATACATGGTTAATGTGAAATGGTTGCTGTTATGTTTGTTATGTTATGTTATGTTATGTTATGTTATGTTATGTTATGTTATGTTATGTTATGTTATGTTATGTTATGTTATGTTATGGCACAGAGCAAGTTTAGAAGTCGAAAATATTAAAGCAAACCAAAACATTGAATAAATTACATATATTTCATGACTATAAAAATCCTTAATAAATTTTCACCCAAAAATTGGAATTAGAGACTTTATGTTCATAATTTTTAATGTTGTTTTAATGGGACATGATTTGTTCCAGTTCTCAAGAACGGGTGAGATAGAAATATTCCCATTAGAGCCAATTTCTTGGATAAATCAATCTCTTTTTTTTTTTCTTATCATCTGGGTGGGATAACATGTTTTTTCACCTGCTCTGCGGCACAGATTTCAGAGAAGCTAATCACAGGTTTAAAATAGCGTTGATTACGGCAGACATAATTAGAAACCCATCACTGTCATTCCAACAACAACATTAATCTTGCCTTGCTCAGAGCATGTTACATGACGCTCAGCTCTGAAGGACTGATCCTGCACAAGCTGTTTGCTGTTAGCTCCTCATCTGTTTAATCAGCTTCAAATAGATATGTGATATGAAAGTGATGAGTAAATGTCAGATCATTTTGGTTAAATTAAAGTTTTTCAGAGACCCTGCTAGCTTGTCTGCAACTGTAAATGTAACCATTAGTAAATTTTTAAAGCAGCAGAGCAGCCATGATTTTAATTTCGGACAGGCTTTTTTTAGTGAAGGGAGTCCAGGGGGGTGAAAATCAGGCCGGGTACTGGAGTGTTTGTGACGACCAACTTCTGGCATCTGTCTGGCCAAGTATGAAAGATAAGACATACAGGGTTGTGGTGAGTCCTGCAGGAGGGCTAAATGTGTAGTTAACATTAGCTAACATCAGTCTACATGAAACTACATCAGGTTTCTTGTTCACAAACATTACAGGGTGCACACGCCTTCAAGGGGCCAAACAGCTTTGATAGCTGGTCAAAAGATTATACTGTAGTTGTAATTAACGTACTGTTACGAAGTGTGTCAAAATAAAACTAGGCAGGTGGACCCAAAAGCAGACTTGAAACACAGGAGGCAGAGTTCAAAATTATTTAATAACAAAAGAAAAGTAACAAAAGGTGCAGGCTGACATGAAGTTGAAATCCAGAACACAAAACTAAAACAGGAAAAACCCCAAACCATAAAAGTCCAAAAAACACAGGGGGGAACACAGACAAGACTCCAAAGACACAAAGAAAATACTGACAGGGATCGGAACTTAACAGCAAGACACAAAATAATCCATGAGGGCAAAAAGCAAAAGGTCCAAGAATACAAGATCAAGTCCACAAAAGCAAAAAAGCAAAACCAGGTCCAACAAAGACAGGATGACACAACGAACTGACAAAGAAACAGAGAAACACAGGGACTAAATGCACAGAGAACTAATCAAACACAGGTGGACAAACAGGTGAAACAAATGACAATCAAAAGGGCGGGAAAAGGACAAAGACAGGAAGTAAAGACAAGACACATGAGGCAGGACCAAGACTACAAAATAAAACAGGAAATGACCAACAAAATCCAAAACCATGACACATACATTTTGCATAGTTTTGTAGATCCTTGTCGCCTCAGTCATAAAATACCATTTCAGAGTTGGATCTGTTTCCTTGTCGTTCATATCATATTAATTTATTGTGTAAAATCTTAGCTAACAATAGTTGACTGTCAGAAAAATCCTCAGGTCTGTGAATGAAATCAAACCACTAAGCTTGATATTTAAATAAATGTTTAACTAAAAGAAGTCAGATCACAACAACTTTATGGCTTGCTGAAACGTCCTGTTCATTTTGCTCAACTTACCTGGTTTTGTTGGTTATTGAGGCTGTTTATTCTCCTTATTAACCACATCAGGAGCATGGACGTATCACTAGTGTCAATAAGCTGATTAACTCAGTAAAAATGTTTCCAACAGCCTGCCACATAAAAAAAGACAGCTACTGTCTGAGACACATGTGACAGCGATCCAGGTCTGTGACAGTGACGGCATGGCACAGATTACATTAGAAAGTAACTTATATCACACCGATTACGTCAATAAATTATGGTGAGAAATGATTAGATTACCTATAAATCTACTCTGTATAGAAACTCACCAAGCCAGATATCCAGAAAGACACGTTTACAGGCTGTACAGCTTCCTGGAACAACTCTGTCTCCTACAGTGTCCACCTGGGTCATATCTCGAAGGGAACCCTTGATTCTGAAAAACTCTCATGAGATCATAGGTTAGAATGATCACTCTTGCCAGCTTTTTCGCGGGTCTGGGGTTCCCGTCTAGACACGACATCCTCATACCTGCTAGCATCTCAAGAGAAGGAGAGGAAAAGAGAGACCCCAACTCTGTTTTCAGAATAAGCCACTAAACTTAACGCTAATCGCCTTTTAGAAGGAAAGTCAGTAAAAAGGTCTGAAAAGTCACTAAATCTGTTGGCAACACTGGTTCTTCTATGTGGACAAGCCTGCTTTCTGCACCCGTTGTGCAAGCAGTGATGACGTTCCACTGAAACCGGTCTATTAATCATGTCAATATGATGCAGTGAATATAATGTATACACACACACACACACACAGATACAAACTATAATGTATTGTGTACACTGCAGAGGTGGTTAACGTACACACATTCTGTACTTAAGTAGAAGTACAGATAAAAAAAAGACTCTTGTAAAAGTAGAAGTAGTGATTCAACTTGTTGACTGTAAAAAGTCGTCCTCTGAAGGACATTTCTACTGACCGTTTATATATAAAGTTAGCTGAACTTCACCTTTTGTTCCACAGTCGATCTCTTGTCTTTTTCAACTTGTTATGACTTTTACTTTTTTATGTTTTTGTTGTGCGTCTTTTCCATCTTGTTAGTTTTTCTCTTGTTATGTCCTTTTTGTCTTGTTGCATCTTTTATGTTGTTCCTTGTCTTATTACGTCTTTTTGATCTTGTTACATCTTTAATGTAGTTTTTCATCTTGTTGCAGTTTTTTGTCATGTTACATCTTTATGTTGTTCTTTGTCTTGTTATATTTTTGTTTGTCATGTTAGGTCTGTAACGTTGATTTTCGTCTTGTTACATCTTTTTTGCCTTGTTATGTCTTTTGCATAGGTTTTCTTTTGTCATATCTTTTTCATCCTTTTATGTCATTTTTAATCTTGTTACGTCTTCTTAGGTCATTTGCACCTTGTTACATCAGCCGTGCTTGATGAACACTGATGGATCCACCAAGGAATCCTCTTTTCTGTTATTGTTTTATCCATTTCGGTTGAAAGTCTTGATGTTGAAAGGTGGCGCACAGTGATGCAAAAGAAAACCCAAACCAACCAGTAATGCCACTCAAATGCATTCAAACTAAAGTAACAAGCTTGTTTTGACAATGTTCGGAGTAGAAAGTACAGATATTTGCGTTCAAATGTTGGGAGTAAAAGTAAAAAGTTGTCAGAAAAATAAATACTACAGATACCTGAAAACTCTACAGTGACAAAGTATTTGTTCTTAGTTACTTTCCACTTCTGAAACAGTGTTATTAACATTAAAATAATTATGACAAAGGCTTAATTAAAGACGTAGTGGTGGCTTATGGGTTGGGTAGTTCTTCACTCTTAAATCAATTTTGTACACAGTCTTGTACCTTTGCATTTTATTCTTTTTCCAATCTTTTTTATTCTCTCTGAATCAAATATTTCATGGTCACAATTCATCTTGAAATTGCTTGGCGTGGTTCCAGGCTTAAAACTCTTCATAAAAGGATTTTCTGAAATCTGAATTTCAGCTTATTGTTCAGCTGTCTGGCTACAACTTTTCTGTTTTCGTTCACCCTCAGAGTTGTTTTCTGCCACAGCAGGCAGCCGATTTCGGTGAAAAGACCCTGTGTCTGTGCTGAGAGCAGAATATTGCCATTGTTAATGATGAGTATACCTGCGCTGTGATCATAAACACATAATGATGTAAACTCTGAATGCTGTGTGTCTCTCAGCATTCATAACAAAGTGGCCTTTTACCACTCGTCGCCATAACAACCGTCTCCTTTCACTTACCGCAGTCTGTCTGCTTATTCACAGTGGATAGTAATAAAAGTTCACAGTAATCAGGTATGGATGCTGATGGAGGGCAGAGTGTGATGGGTTGAAGGATCTGACAAACACAGCGACACTGAGCCGTTCTCTGTGCTGGTTTCTGGGCTGTAAGGTGTCAGTTATTATGATCTCATCACACGGAATTAACAGGGGACAGAATTAGCCTCCACATGAAAGAGGAGATACTGTGAATGTCATGCTAGTAAACAACTCCACATCATGCTGAGACATGAGAATCAATAAACACACAGAGATGCCCTCTGGAATTAAACTGATCCGTTGGCTGAGTAATACACAAGGTGCTAAATTAAATATCTGTCATTTTATAACATTTTTCTTCTTTGATGAAGAATCATCCCTGACTGCAGGCACAGACAAAAACATCACACATTTTTTATATGATATTATTTTATATCATCATATCACAAGTGTTTTGTTAATTAGATCATATTTCATTCCCAAGGTTGTCCCTATTATTAAATAAGTGTGACTCATCCTGGCATCAAGACGCGAGAAAGGAATTCATTAGTCTGTGTTTCAGAGGAGAGTTTCAGCATGAAAACAGCGAGGGTATGAAATGTTTCTGCATGAAAATAGAAACATTAAAAACCATTAAATGTGGCTGCAATAACGTCTAGTTGTATTGCAGTCCACAGAAAAGCATCCAAAGTGCAGCTGTTACAACTACAAACATGTTTGACAGAACAGAAGGTGTGAAGTTTCAACAGTACAGCTTATATTCATCCATTTCCATTCAATTAATGATACTCCATCCAGGGCCAGGTCACAGTGACAGCAGGGTACGCGAGGTAGTCCCCCTCCCCACTGAGGGGGGACCCTGGGGTAAACCCAGAACACACTGGACAGGATGGATGGATGGATGGATAGATCAATGAATGGCTAGACTGATGCATGGATAGATGAATGAATGGATGGAAGATGGATAGATGGATGGACTGATGGATGAATGGATGACATAATAACAATGAAGAATATATTGTAGTAATAACGTCATGTATATCACAATAAAAAGTAATAAAATGTACATATTCTGATAATATGGTACACCTACATACACAAAGGTATGAACTGAATACTATATCAATAAGAATTTATATATAGTATCTGATAACATGATATTTCAATGATACACATTTCATCTGTTTTATGAGGAGCTGGAAATGCTGCTGGGGAGGGGAAGCACAGGTCATATAATCAGGGAATTCAATAAGATTCTGTTCAGGGGATGAACTTGAGTAAACCCATGGCTCCCTCAAAATTTGCTACACTTTTGTCTGTATTTGTAATTTTCCTGCCCTTATTACCGCAGCACATTATTACGTATGACAGAAAAACACTTATCAGCATCAGAAAAGGAAGCGTACATCTTCTAACCACCCAGCCAGACCGACCTGAGCTCACAAGTGGTGACACCTCCCCTCCACTTCCCAGCCTACGCCCGGCTGATGTCTGATGTATGTATGGAAAATAAAGTGGATGAAATGACTCTCAGACTAACTGAGCAACAGAAAGCAGCTCTGCTGCTCTGTGATAAAAAGTCAAAAGGTATTCATCTGTGTAGCCTACATAAAAAATATACACTGACTACAACTTCCATGTGCTTCCATCTGAGTAAGACACATAAAATCAGTGAGGTTGGAAGTGTTACTTTTGCTGCAAACAACAAGTAGAAGTTACAGGCTAGACTTTTTAGAAAACTACAACTCACATTGTGCAGCTGACACTCATTGATAGCTTATTCAAAGTGATCAGCCAAACCAAACTGGAAGAAAAAATAAAATTCTCAGAAAAACAGTTGAACTAATTAAAACTTATGGCCGTGACATTAACTAAATCTGTGTTTCTACTTTATACTGAGGAACACTGAGGATATCAGAAAAAAATACTAATAGTTAATTTATAAATATGGAACTTTGCCAACAGAAGAATTATTTGGAGGTAGAAAAGAAATAATTGGTTTGTTATTTCTGCTCTGTAGCCTGAGTCTCCTTGCTAATTAAATAAATATGACTAGATATGGAATCATTAAAATATTGCCACATATAACTTAATTTTGACATTACCTCCTCTAACTATAAAAGCAGTTTTAGCCACATGAAGCATCTGTAAATCATCTCTGTTCAGCCAAATGATGTGTTGGTATCCGCAGCAACAAGTGTCATCGGGTCCTTAAACAAAAATCTATGGAATAAGCACTTATTTCTTATTTATTCATTATTCTATGGGACATAAGTACAGTGTTTAAACCTGCCCAGACTACACAATGTCATATATGCTGCAATCACCAGCTTTTAATGATTTGTGTTTTCACAAACTGTACACCCTGGTGAAATGTCAGGAAGGTCTGAAAAACTAGCTACGGCCCGAGCCTAATAGCAGCCAGGTGCTGTCACGGCTGGTAACCAGCAGCTCTTTGCACTTCACAACTCTCTGCTTTGGACCAAATTGACAGACCGCTGCCAGACTCCAGTGCTACTGGGACATAATTAATGTTTTGTATCAGACTATCAAATGTAGGGCTGAACAAAGAAATATGTAATTGCAATTATATTGACTGATATTGCATTTGTGATATGATTTCCAGAATTAGAGGAAAGGATCATTTTTACATCATTATTCTCATTTTCATTCAAAAACACGTTAAAACTATTATGGCATGTTTTTTTTTTCAGGGACATGTAGTAAACAAAGATGTTTTCTGAGGTCTAGAGAATGATGTGTCAGCCAGGACACCTCTGCAGCACCACAATATTTCATTTAAAATGGTATATTGACACATATTTCACCTTTAACAAATATTGTGCATCCTGCGATTTAAAAAATTGCAGCAGACTATACTGTACTTTTGGTAAAATTTCAATGAATTGTTCAGCCCTGATCAAATTGCCACACAACAATAACAAAATATTTTTCTATTTTACTATTAAAAGCTGCTGATTTAAGTGCTCAAAGACTGACTGCAGTCGACTCTCGAATACACTGGAGGAGAGCAGTGAACTAAACTTCCTTTATTTTTCTGTATGGAGCTATAGAGCAGGTCTATGTGCCCCCAACCTGGGGGCCAGCCCCCCCTCCTTAAGGGGGCACCAGAAATCTCCAAGACTTTGTCTGTTCTGAGCTCCTCAGAACCAAATTTGCACATGTTGACTAAATGCACAATTTCAGGATTCGTGCACCTTTTCCAAAATCAAATTATATAAATGACTATTTCACCTCTTCACCACATTAAATCAGATGTTATTGTGCTTTTATCAACCAAAATTATGTTTTCTGACAGAAAGTTTAATGTCAAAATGTGAGAGCTTGAGATCTGTGCCTGAACCTGATGGGACTCGACAGGTTCGGGTCAGGTGGAGCCTTATTTTTCACATATTTCACGGGCTGTACTATATTTATTTATTTATTTATTTATTTATTTTTATTTAATTTAATTTTATTTTATTTTATTTTATTTTATTTTATTTTATTTTATTTTATTTTATTTTATTTTTATTTTATTTTATTTTATTTTATTTTATTTTATTTTGCTCCCCAATTTAGTCTTTGCCAGTTCCAGCATGTATTGTCCCTGTCACTGCATACTCCTACTGTTTGGTACATAGGGGGATGCTTGTTAAGAAAAATGTGGGCTCTAATATGCTAATGAGGGTCGGGTTCGGGTCGGTTTCGGACAATAGTTTGTCTGCATCTGGCCTCAACAGGCTCAACTTTTCAGGCACGATTAAAGCACTACTTCCTGTTAGGGTTATGCAATTTGTGCAACAGCAATTGATTAATTGATTAATCATTTATAATTAATAAGATATGAAACATATTTTTTCTGTTTTTCTCATTTTAAGTTTAATTTTAAGTTTCTTATCCAATGAATGGCTCTGCCAAACAAAACAATATCAAATGAGGTGCAATTACTGCCATTTCTAGACTATTGATTAATTATCAATTAATACATTAATTAATACATACATCGCTTAAATTCTTATTGGCAATAAATGATTAATTATTAATTTCCTATACAATCTGGCTCACAAAGATCTGACTTATTTCTTTATCTAAAAAATTAACTAACTAATTTAGTCAGACAGAAATTTATTCTGAAAGTAATGTGATTACAATTTCAGGCACTTTATCTAAAATCCAAACACTTTTCAAACCTTGAAAACCTGCACGAATGATGCAATTTATACAAAAGTCTGTGTTCAGGCTGGGGGGGCTCAGCTTTCCTTAGATACAAGTAGAGGGGGCTCCAAGGAAAAAAGGTTGAGAAGCACTGTTTTAGTGTACGAAACCAGATGGCAGCTGTGGAAACCCATGTCAGTTGACTCCTAACACACCTTCCACTTCCACTTAAGAGACTGTGTGGTCACCAGTGTGACCAGCTCAGGACCTGGGGGTGTCACTGGAGTGGAGTAAACAGCCATCAGAATGAGCTGTGGGGCTGTTATCAGATTCTCTTGTGGCCTGGGATGGATGGGGTGTGACCAGCTGGGGACTCCACTTGACACAAACAATAACATCACATGCCGGCATGCCGATGCTGCGGGCCAATCACATCCCTTGTGCTCGGTGTGCTGTAATCCGGTGAGGTAGCGTCGTCTGTAACACTATGCGCGCCTCTGAGGCGGATCTGAGCAGGTGTTGTATTGAACGCTGCTCTCAGAGCAGAGAGCGGGGGATTCCTGAGCTGTTTGGATGAAGAGCTGAAACAGCAGCTCACACACTTTAAAGAGTGTCTCCTCTTGAGAATTATGTTTCAGTCTGTATTCTCTGACATCAGATGTGTAAGAGCCTAAATAGATGCTGGGACAAGTTTTGTTCCTGAAGACTCTCGAGATGTTTCCTGACGCTGACAAGGACATCCATTGATTGTCTGAGTACCTGCTCAAATAAATCTGTCTAACAATGTCTCCACAGCAAGTCAGTGAGAGTCTGTTTGTGTTCAGGTGGTATGAACAAGTGTTGCTTTTTCTGACAACATTGTGAATGTTTTTAAGTGCTGAGGTGGGCTCTGTGAAGGACTTTCTAGTTGGGTTTTAGAGAATAATATTATGACATAAATGTTAATACACTGTAAAAAGTGTCTTTCAATAGTAGTTGAAGTAATATCATATTTTCAATGAGTCTCAATCAGCTTTCTGCTCATGTGATGCCAGTCTGTTCTCATGGTTTATTACAACAATTAAATTCCATTCCCTTAAAGGGATGGTTCACCCAAAAGTGAAAATTCAGTCTTTATTTACTCACTCTCATGGCGATTGATGGTCGGATTTATTTTGATAATCAGCCAAACACTGCTGGAGTTTCACAGGAAAACAGCGTTGTAGGATCTCCCAAATAATGGGAGTGAATGGTGACCAGTTTTGAATGTAAAAAACAACTGGAAACCTGCCAAGTTGACTAAAAAAAATGTTATTTACACCATGTTTTTATCCTGAATCTTCACTGTAGATCCATGGCTTGGAGCCATGTTCACATGCACACTGTCTGAACTGAATGAGTGTGTGTGTTGTGACAGTGTGGAAACGGCATGTTGGGACTTTAGGAGACTTGGATTACACCAGACGAGCAGTATGGATGCCTTTCATGTTCATGTTTTTCTAGTTGTTTTTTATGTTTTTAAAACTGGTCACCATTCACTTCCATTGTTTGGGTGATTTAACACTGTTTTCCTGTGAAACTCCAGCAGTGTTTTCTGGACTAACAAAATAAACCCAACCCACAATCAGAATGATGATGAGTAGATAATAACTGAATTTTCATTTTTGGGTGAACTATCCCTTTAAGCCTACATTAAAAAATACAACAGACTACAAAAACTTTTTTTTGTTTTCGCATCAAACTCATTGTCCAGTTTATTATGTCCACCGAAATCTAAACCTAAATGTCCACAGTCTAATACAACAGTCCTGCAATAAAGTTTATACTAAAGGTTGTAATTTTGAGTTTTTATTGAAGCTGTTTTAGAGAGGTGCTGATTCAACTGCATTTTGGAGGATGTAGTTTGTGGTGCTGTTGAACTGAATTATACTGAGGGTGTTAAATATCTGGTCAACCCTCATTGATAGAAACTGGTTGGATAAAATATTGGACACACTCCTCTAAAACAGTTTCAGCAAAAACTCTATCACCTTCATAAAGGTAGAATATATTACAGGGCTGTTGCATTATGACCGGGCCACACTGGCTGCTTAAGCAGAACGTGTGGGGTGCAGAACCTGTTGGTTTTTCGTCCTGCACCCATTTTAACAGGTTAGAGCAGCCCCACAGCCCGTTCTGAGCAATGTGAGTCAGGCATAGCTCCTGCCATTTTTTGTTGAAAATTCAGTCTCACCTAGTTTTTCTGTGTGATGCGTGCAGTTCTCTCTGCAAAAGTAGACATCTAAAATGATCTGTTGACAGTCGTATCAACATTATAGCAACAACCTGACACCTTTGACTACAGTTTAAATATTTGTATCTATAGAATATGTGACAGACATAAAAAAAAAAATCTAGTAAAGGGCAGGGTTTTTCTTTTTCTCTCTCTTTCTCCCTTCATGGCAGTTCAATCCAGAGGCTTTATTGGCATGACCATGATAAAGTACAGTATTGCCCCCTTTCTTTTTCACTCCTCCTCTCTGTCTCTGAGCAAGGGGGGAATAATCACGCTGCTTTCTGGTTACAGCTCATTTCTTCTCTGCAAAACTCCCCTGCAAATTCAGTGTAGAAAAACAGAGCTAGCAGTAGCAGCAGAAACAGCGTCTGTTTGGTCAGTAAACCACCAGTGTGTGACCTGAGTATTGGACTCCATTCTTTAGCTAGGTGTGCCGATGTCATGCAGTAGCCTCAGACATGAGAAAAAAAAGAGCCTCAAACTTGGTACAGCTAACAGCTGTCTGTAATTTACAAGCATGGACACACATCTTGTGTTGTACAGTAGTTTGCTGAAAACTGCCAAACATCCTTTGGAGGAAACTGCTGGATGACCAGTCAGGTGTAGAAGTGAACAGCATAAAAAACTGTCAACATCAGTCAGTTTAGACGCTAAATCTTGTGGCCTTTATTCTTCTGCACCTCTGCTGTCTGTCTGTCCTCAGCTTGTGAAGACTTCAGCACAGTTAGCAGCACAAGTTTAACATTGTGTCTCGGTATCCCTTCAGGCTCAGCTGTCAAACAAATACTTAGAGCAGCCTGCCCACCCAGAGGCCTGGAGGCTAAAGGAGAATTCCTGCTCTTTGACACCTTTTTACTTCCATTCAGTAATAAACATTACAACAATAAATGTGGAAATCATTGAGAGATGATTTTTGACTGTACAGTGAGATGCCTTATTATGTTACACACTGGGTGACTATGCATGCTTTCTAAAAGGCCAATATTTCTCTATTGGGTCTGTCCAACCTTAGCCTAACAATCTTTGCTAAATAATTACCTCTGTTATTCCTGCAAATTATGTCAAGGCGCCCAATCAAAGCACTCTGTCTGCTGTCCTTGAATAAAAGATCTGCAGCCAGTCTCCAGCTCCTCTACATTACAGAGAATTCAAAGGCAAACTGATTCATTACCAACCTCATATCCTTTAATAGCAGCCAAATCTGCTCTTATATGTTTCAAACATTAACAGCCGGTATATAAGTGTGTTAGAGCGCTGGTCAGCAGGAGGAATGTTATATTTCTGCCTCTCTTCCCTGTAATGTATACCCCTCCCAGTGAAGTCATGAGGATTGGATTCCACCTGGAGGGGGTTATGATCTCACTGCACTTTAACAATATACAGATGTCATGTCTTTAATGCTGTAATTACGTACTTCTATCAGAGTTCACAGCAGGATCTGAGCAGCAGGAGATTTTGAGGACATACGCTGATACTGTACTTGTTTCAGTGATGCTCACAGCCAGCTTCTCTACTAATATTTAGTATATTTGTATGCTAAAAATCTCATCACATCTGCTCAGTGTAAAGAAACTCAAATGTAAGAGTAATTGATAATAATATAGAAGGATGTTTAGAAAAACAGTTCCACAAATTTAAAAATGAGACCATTGTATCTCTGCTCTATATCTACAGTATGGAGGCCCAAAATGGACAAACCAAACACCCACACTTTGTGTTGGAGGCTCGGTCCAAGCCACCCGCTCAAAACATAGATATCTGACAACCTGGGAGTGAGACTCTTACCTAACATTATTCCAGAGTCGCTTGCTGTGATTGGCCACAGTGTCCCATCTGATTTTCTAAAGCCTGAAAACAGAGCCAAGACAAGGTGCAGAGGTCTCATTTTCTCTCCGACCACTTTAATTAACAGATACTGAAAGATTATTGTGTAACTTTTGCCCAATGACGCCAAAAATAAAGTCCCTACCACAGCTACAATACAGATGTCTATATACTCTGGTGTACATTGTTACATCTGATGGTATCATATTACTTTTGTCACTTTTGACTTTTGAGACAGTTTTGCAGTTCTAACTAAAACACTGTAACTCACTACAAAATATTAAAGTTGCAGAATAGGTTCAAAGGTTTCTTAGAGCTGAAGGGAACTGCAGAGTTGGTGATAATCAGGGCTAAGGTCAACCAAGGAAAATCTTGGTCAACTGAAATTCTACCTGATCTTTGACTAATTGAAGGTTATCTCTATTAAATCAATTCTACCTGGCAGGCTAAATGGTGCTAATGAAAGTTACACAGTGTTGCCAAGCAAATCCTGCAGTTTGACATTTCTTTTTCTCATGTAGCAGGAGTGGGCAATTACTTTTCATGGGCCACATGAGAAATTGATCAGGCTGCCGTGGGACAGACACAAATGATATGAGGTCCTGATAATGGCCTGGCCAAAGCTCTAATAATGGAATGATCAGAAGTGTTCTATACAGGGCTATTCTACTGTTGGTCACCCTTTCTGAATTGTCATGTGATGAATTGTGGGCTAATATTTTGATGTTTTACAGTGAACCATGCAGGCTGCATACAGGTTGCAAAGGCAGTAGCAGCAAAAGTAGAAGAAGAACAACCTAAACAACATGGATGCACAGCACTGACAGTTTAATGTAAAAGATACAGTTCATTATCATTACCAATGAACACAGCACTAAGCCCTTTCAAAATAAGGGACTGATATCAGTTTTGGGTATTTTTTGGTGGTTTCAGTGGGCTGCATCTGGCCCCCGGCCCGCATTTTGCCCAGGTCTGAGCTATATCGTTCCTTCAGGCAGTGGTGGAAAGAGTACTGAAGTATAAGTGCTGTTACATTACTAAAATATTACTCAATTGTACGTAAAAAATACTGGTGTTAGAAAAATACTTAAGCAAAAGTATTCATGCAATGGTACAACTGTCATTTCTAGACTATTGATTAAATATCCATGAATATATTTTTTTATTGGTTAAATTCTCAACTGCAATTAATCGATTCATCACTAACATCCTGACTCCAAACCTGTGTTGCTGCAGTGTTTAGTTTCTCGTCCATATGTCCTGCTTCTCATTGGCCTGTTTGTGATCAGATCACCTAATTAGCTACAAAAATGCAGATGAAAGGACTGGATATTAATTCAAATTGTACTCAATTATGATTTTAAAAGTAACTAAGTAGATTACATAGTGTAATGAATACTTAAGTATGAGTAAAAGTACAAACTTGAAAACCTACTTATAAAAGTACAAGTACCTCAAAAACTACATAATTAGAGTAATTTGAGTATTTGTAATTAATTACTTCCACCCCTGCCTTCACGACATTTCGAGTACATTTACAAACAGCAGAAACACACACGTGCTGGCAACAAATGTCTCAGCGGCTTCTGTAATACAAATAAAGCTCAGCAGTAATGTAGCTCACACTGCAGAACAAAAAGCAAATGAAGATCAAACATACTGCTGTTGTTACTGAGTTTGCTTCAGATGAGGCTTGGAGTTCTTACAGTTTTTCTTGATCAGGGGCAGATCTAGAGGGGTGGCATGGGGTGGCAGTTGCCACCCCTAAAGGTGCCTTGCCACACCAGCTGCCACCCCAAGTTTTGGACAGTTCTTGTTCAAAGGTGTGACGGAAATTTACAAGACTGAAACTCAGCAGCAAGAGATGACGCTCTAACACATATAATTTAATGATCTGCTGTGGCATCACATTTTAGGCTAAGTGATGGGTTTATGATCAGTGAAAAAAAGACATTTATCTATCCCACATGTCTATTATATTGATGATTGTTTGCGATTAAATCTATTTAGCATATAGGATATTTTTGCCACCCCATGAATATTTCTCTACGCTACAAATTAAACACTAAAAACACCATAAAACATGTCAAACCTTGCAGCTTTTGAGTTCAGGTCACAGACAGCTGTTATTAACCCTCCTATTATCCTTAGGGTCAATTTGATCCCATTCAATGTTTATCATTCAAAAAAATAATAGTTGACTTTTTTTTTTGCTTCATATTTCATGACTTTTCCTAATTTGATGGGTACAATTGATTCAGCATAAAATTATCATGATGATATTTTTTCAATGTGCTGAACACATATTGCACGCATTGGTGTTCCTCTGGGGTCAGTTTGACCCCAAGCTGTTTTAGCTGTGTAAAACTTGTCTGTCTGTGTGTGACCATGGTGACCTGAAATCCACACTGCGGGTGCAGAGTGATACTTTGTTTGATACATGACGTGGGGGCATGGAGCATGCACACACTCTCTGCACATCTTGTAAAGAGTGCAGACTCGAGCTTGACTGTGCATAAGAACTGTTCCATGTTCTGACTATCTGACTTGATGTTCTCATTATGATTTTCTGTTTCACAAATGGGTGAATTTTCAAACATGTAAACCCCCTCACACACACAAAAACAAAAACAAAAAAAAACAACAACAAACAAACAAAAAAACCAAAACAAACAAACAAAAAAACATAAACAAAAAACAAACAAACACAAAAAAATCATAAACAGAAAAAACAAACAAACAAACAAACAAAACCTCTTTAACTCTGCCACTGCTGGTCCCAAGCCCGATAACAAAAGAGGAGGGGTGAGTGAGACTTTATAGTGACTAACCACAAATATGTTACAAAAAAGGAGATAAAAATAAGTAAAAAAATATGTTTATGAGAGGAAAGGGGGGGTCAACAACATCAATCAATATGGTTCATTCTGTGAGAGTCATGAATGTACACCCCAAATTAGAAAAGATTTGGATGAAAGATTTTCAAGATACACTAACTCTAAAACTGAAAGTTTGACCTGATGGTGGCGCTGCAGGAAAGGTCATATCATCACCAAAACCAGTAGCGTTCATACTCTTGTGGTCATTAATGTTGTCAGTAAATTTGAGAAGATTTGGATGAAAACTTTTCAAGATAAATTAATTCTAATTTAAAAGTTTGGCCTGATGGTGGCGCTAGAGGACAGGTCAAGGATTCATTATCAAGGGGTTATTTATGTATTCACCAAATAAACAAAGTGCCCGACACAAAAACTTGGTCAACAATTTTCTGTAAATCATTTTCTGGAGGCAAATATCCCTGGGGTCAGATTGACCCCAAGGGTAAAATGTGTTAGTAATATTTGAGGATAATACTGTAGGAGGGTTAATCCATCATTGAGTTGAAAGTTGTCGGCCCTCATTGATAAAGCAGTCCAGCAATGTTGTCATCAAAAATAAACTTTTTTTCCTCTCAGTTCTTAATTCTGTCCTCTGATTCTGGAGGCTAATGGAGCAATTTGTGTTGCTACTTTGACATGCTGTCAATTAGTTGGACATGGGGAAATGTTCAGTAAATAAATAGCCCATCACTCAAAAATAAAATACAGCAGGTCTGTATATGTTGCCCCCTACATGATGCCTTCAGATCTAATATAGGTTTAGATATTTTGTGGTGGTAGATCCACCTGATATCAAATATAGTTTTGTTAACTATTCTAACAAAACTGTATGCACATAATCTTCAGAATCAATTTAACAGCAACATTTAATACTGTGTTCAGGTGAGGAAATATTCACCTGCTCAGGGGAATAATATGGCCTGGTGTGGCCTATACTGGTGGAATTCCCCTTGAAACCACAAAGCCACTATATTGTTCACTTTGCCCTCAAGCTGGAACTCATTTTGTGTTCCTTTAGAGGAGCTGCCTCCTCTTTCTCTGTAACACTCTACATTAGTGCCTGTAAAGCCTGGGGATTTGCTATATTTGCAAACATCACACGGTTCTCATCTGTGAAAGTAGCACCGTTCCAGTCCCAGCCTCCTGCTGCCTCAGCTGTCCTGGATGATCCCAGACTTCTCCCTCTTGTTTCCTGGTTCTTTTCCCGATGAAAGTCCCGGAAACTCAACCCCACCTGTGACCTCATCGCTCGGACCACAAAGGAGGGAGGAGGAGGAGAACAGGCTGATCGTTTCTGGATGTGGAGGGAGAGCTCAGAGCTGCAGGGGACTGAGAGAAGGAGGAAGAGGGTTAGGTTTCACCACAGGGACTGAGCTGAGTGCTGAGGTGTTGATCTGCAGTCCACCCAGCCTCTGTGCAGCTTTTTTTCTGGGAGGGGTTTTAAAAAGTTTGCAGGTTTCTTCAAAGAATCACAAAAGGACAATAAAACAGCAACTATACATCAAACTGACACGCTGCATTAGAAGGAATTCAGCTGCTTTATTAATTCCCTCTTAGACTTGTGTTAATAAAATTTTGTCTCCAATTCTGTTCAACTATGACTGGCATTAGTTAGTTATCCAGAAATTAAATTAACAAAAAATATATTGTACTTACTTAAAGGGATGACCCTCAGTCAGCATCAGGGTGAGTAGATAATGACTGAATTTTAATTTTTGGGTGAACTATCCCTTTAAAGGCCCAGTGTGTAAGACTCATTGGCATCAAGCAACAAGTAGTATCAGTTTAAATGTCGGCTATATTTAGAATTTTTCACTGCTTCTCCTTGCTGTCCGACAGCCTTGTCTGACAGGAAACCACCATGATATAATCTAAATATCATTCGCTGTAAAAACAACAGATTCCATTGGCAATAATAGTAATTTTACTTTGCAGAACAAGGGAGTTTATTCTTCCACTGACTAAAACTGTTAGTTAGTGTTATTGTGAGACTTCGAGGAAACCGAACTAACCCTTTAAGTGGTTCTCAACCTGGGGGTTCCTGAAGGACATTCAACATGAGGGACAAACCCTCAAAATAAAAAAACACTGCTTTAAAATACTGACATCACAATATATGATGCATTATACTTGTAAGTTTTACTTGGGAAGAGTTCTCCAGATTATTTGTAGCTGAGCTTTTGTCAGCTGGGCGGTTGGTCTGTCGTCTTTTCCTTTCAAAAAATGTGCTCATGAGTTAGCACCCCAGAACCCCAGACATGCAAAAGATCTCAAAATAGTGTTCATTTTTACCCAAAACAAAATCTTTCCCTAATCTACCCTGATCTTAACCACAGCGTTGTCCATAGACAGTACAAGAAGAAGTGGGGAGAGCTTCCGGGTCTGAAAACTGAAGTCAATGCAGAAGTGCCCTAAACCTGTATTCCTTCTAATGGCCAGCAGGGGGCGACTCCACTGGTTGCAAAAAGAAGTCTGATGGAATGGAGCCAAAAATAAATAAATAAATAAACAAAACAAAACAAAAATAACCCTAATTTGCACTTCATTTATGAGCTCAGTAAATGTTTTCCTAAGGAGTTTATGGCCTTAATAACTAGTTTCAAGTCTTCCTCAACACAACATGATGTTCATTTAGTAAATTATGGTCCCACTTAAAGTAAAATGGACCATAGAGCTGGGTATGCTTTAAGGCAGCACTATGGGTTGATTGACAAGTCGTTCTCAGTGAGTCCATCCAGTGCACCACACAAACTGAGTTGATCAAATATAGACCAAGATTTTGTTACTACATTGCCTCGTTCTCATTTAAAATGTTTTTGGAAATATAATTTAGTGACTGTCTAGTTGTAATATGAGATGATGAGATTTGTACAAATTGTTTCTTCATTGCATGTTGTGCAAACCAATTATATTTTACAATGTAACAACACTGTGGTTAAGATCTGAATAGGTTTAGGGACAAAAAAAAAACCCACCTAGTTATGGTCAGGGAAAGATCATTGTTTGGGTTAAAATTACTACTTCTGCAAAATCTTTCATGGGTCTGGTGTTCCCTTCTAGATACAACCAGGCAGCCAGCCTTCTGAAACTCAGATCTAACTGTTACACTAGGCAGTTTTGATCAAATATGGATTAAATTCTGTTACTACATTCCCTACTTCTCACTTAAAATGCTTTCAGAAACATATGTTAGTGTGCTGTTTAGTTGCAATAAGAGAAAGATCGCTCCCAGGTAGGCCGCCATGACTTCCTGCTGAACCAAGCACTATCCAAGCTGGGGTACATCACCCAGCTCCATGCTCTTGTCAGTACTGCACGTTTTCGGTTGGCAAATGTCAAACTCAATGCTTTTAAAATGGCAGTCCACCGACCAAGGGGTCGAGATCTAAATTTTTTTGGTGTGAGTTGCACTTTTGGAGGCACTGGCTATAGAGATGCCTGCCTTCTAGTCCCATTATATTGGAGGTAATGACCTAATAACTGGGTCATAATTTTTGAAAAGAGTCACTGGTTTAGAATTTTTCAGAATAATATTTTTGGTTCTTTGAGCACTACAAGCCATGTGCCATTAAACTGGAGATAAATCTCTAGAGCCGATATCTCCAAAGCTCTACTACTCACACCAAGACAATATCGACGGATGAATCACACTACAGGCCAGAGGAAAAAACAGTATTGTGGTTGTTTGTCATTCAGCCTGCATTGTGTTGCAGTTTGTTTTAAAAGTGAACCCAGTCCCTTGTTTTGTATCTAACAGTCTGCCTATTTCATGATCTAAATCACCGATTGTTGGTGAAAAAGCCCCGTGTTGTTCGGCTGATCAAATAGCACTTTGAATTCACTGTGAGTTCAAGTCATTGCTGCAGTCCGTGAAAGTAAAGATGTGTTCATGAATCCACTTCAGGGAAGGAATGCCTGTAATAACAGATATCAAACAATGTCAACACAGGAACATGAAAGCCTCCTGCTCGCTGGCTGCTGACAGAACAGAGAACAGCTTCCAATTGTTGCAGCCTGTCACCTTGTCACCAAGTCTCTTGAGCTCTCAGACATGTGGAAAGATTCTGGGGAAAGGGTGTATTTTCTAAGGCCTCACACTCTCACAGTGTTGGGGAGGAGTATCGACTGGAGGTGAAACCACAGTCCTCAGTCCTGCCGCCAGCTTCTTTTAAGCCTGAGGCCGGCGGTTTTACTAACAGTCAATGATTATTGAATCAAAGTACATGCAAAACACCTGCTTTCACTGCACTTTTCACTAGAAATTACTCAAATGTTTAGAGAGTTGTATTGAGTGAAACAGAAAAGGCAGTTAGGCGTGCCCAATGTGTTGGCTGTCTGGCTGGATTCATAATAACACACGTTCCCAGAGTGTGAGAGTCTGTCTTTGCTATAACAATGGCAAGTTTACTGAAGACTTCTGAAGTTGTTGTGGGGAGAGGATTACATGGAGCTGAATCCAAATTCTTGCTTTGAAGCTGAAGTTTATCGAGCTGCAGTGTCTGACAGTGAGTGTGCAGGCAGTCACAACTGATTACGGAGGAGGAAGTCACTGTTTGTTGCTCCTGGAGTTGATATTTGTGACGGAAATTCCTCTTGTTGATGAGAACAAGCAAGAAACCTTTAGGGGGATTTGTATGGGAGCTGAAACCACTGCAACTTATAGAAAACAAACACAAATATACAAAACACGAGCACATGAAGAAAATATCTTCATGTTGATGACACATGCATGACATTTAGGAAAAAAAAAACACTGTAAAGTGAGAAAATATAAAAACGGAAATGCTGCAAGTCACACAATTAGATTAATTTTGAAATGCTCAGCACTCTGTAAAGTTTTTCTTGTTATAAATCTGTGATAAACATTGCATTTTCTTTAGCTGCCCATTCAAATGTTGAACGTTTATAAGTGTTAATAGGGCTTAAAACATTATGATGGAAGTATATGATGGCTATTCCCCTGCTACATGATGCCTTACCAGTTGTTGCAGCAGTTTCTAGGTGGATACCATTTATTACTTACCTTGTGAGACAGCTGGATTCATGACATCACGTGATCATGCAAGAATCCATCTTGCCAGGCTCCCAAGTAATCAAGTAAGTAAAGTAATATGAGAGGTGAGCCATCAGCGTCCTCAGAGGGACTACTGGCAGCTATAGACATGGTGCCAACACCAAGAACGCATCCATGGAAACGAGTCACCTGCCAGGGGTTTTCTACAAAGTGCCTGCCCTTTTCCAAACAGTTTCTATGGATGGCCTCCTTGATTGTTTTGTGTAACAAACCATCTGGCATGTCAGGTTAATTTATTACACAGATTAGGTGCAAAATTTAACCATTTCTGATGATTCAGCAATGGATAAAAATGATCAAAGGTACCACATTAAGACACCAAGACCTTGAGGAACACCACAGATCAGGGCTTAAAACATTACTTTTTAGTGTAGCTGTCCAGTAAAGTAGATACATAAAGTCTTGTTAAGGTCATCTGTAGCTATGGTTTTTATATATATTTGCTTTCGCTTTTGTTGTTATGTCTTTCTAAATGCAGTTTCTGTAATGTTTTAACTATTTATTGGCTTGATTTTAGCTTTTCCTTTTTTATGATCTCAACTGCAATTTTAAATGTTCTTTTAAAGTTTTATTTTAATGTATTTCTATGCTCCTATGAAGCGCTTTGAATTGCTTTGTGTCTGAATGGTGCTACTTAAATAAAGTTACCTTGCCTTGCCATAGAAAACTCAGGCTGTGGTTTGAGATCAAAAACTTGACATTTGGAGATTTCTGTAAGAACTGCATTTTTCAACTGGTGAGCACTTCAGTTCTGTGGATTGCTCTGAGACCTCCTTTTTGTCAGTATATGTATGAAGGCCATACATCCTCTGGATGCTCCAGGTGTCTAGTTTGTGGTTGTTAGGTTTCATGAGGCTTTGATTATCCTACAGGTCACTATAGGTCATTTTATACAGTGAGCTTAAGCTTCGAAAAATGCCCTCACTACAATGAAAGAATGGTTACCATGGGGACTAACATCATCACACATGAATACAGCTGGACTCATTGAATACACAAGAGTCAGACCCAAATTATGCCTTTCCAACACTGTTTAGGGACCCCAGTATGCAGAAATCTTCAAATAATGCAAAAAACTGCATGGTTTTTGTCCAAAACTCACTGAGATTACCATGAAGTGGGCATGTCTGTAAAGGGGTGGATTGAATATCGCCATGCTAGTTTTCCCGCATCAAAATTTAGCCTAAATTTGGAGTGTTATTTAGCCAACTTCCCAACAAACACTTTGGTAACAATGGATTCCTTAGGTCCTCTAGTTTCATGATACCAGTATCTTCACGGTAGTTTTAAAACTGACATGCCCAGACACACCCAGTGCAAAATAATGTTAAAGTTTTAACATTCAAATTCATTCAGATATTATTGCATATATTTGCCATTAACCTAGCGATAGCCTTGCCCACCATTTAAAATAATGGTACATAATTGTACTGACCAATAAAATCATATTTTCATCCAATTGATAAGGAAAAACATTTTATTTACATGTGCAATGATTTGCACTCAGCATGCACATATTTGACCTCTGCAATAAAACATCATCGAGGTCTTGAGGCTTTTCTGACCACATGCAAGGTAGATCTAGTCAGGAGGAGCACATCAAAATACAAAGCATGTCATTTCCTGTTACCAGTAGGCTGTGCTATGCTTACATCTTTCACATTTTTGTAAGTCTGGACATGATTCATGTGCCTACCCAAGTTTGTACATTTAGGTGAGACATAAGGTGAGAGCTACTTTGTTCAAATTTTGCAGAAGGGTTATCAAGCTATTTTATCATGTCCATGCCCTGTGACACAGGGCTTATGGTGCATGCCGTTTACCACAGATGTCAGAAGTCAGAGCTGGGACTGACATCACACCCAACTTGACTGTGTTACTGTAAAAAAAAAAGTTGGGAAAAACTTTTGTGCTTGATAACAATGCATTCAGCAGTATTTTGTGCATGCAAACAGTTATTCAATGAGACACAAGCGCTAATAAACAGCTTTACTACTGTTGATGCACAGAGCAGCCATATTTGATTTTGAGGTTAGGGATCCTCTGACTTTCTGAGTCAGAAATCTATCTTCAATGTGTTCAAGTTGAAATGTCAAACTGGAAGGTCAGAAATTTTGACTTCCTAGTTCAAATGGAATGCATCATTAGGTCAGTATCTGGCTCATTCCCAAACTGGCCCCTACACGCTCCCGGTTCGTGATGAGTGTGACTTGGTGTAGAGTCACATTTGTGGCTGTGGAGAGTCACGTAAATAAGAGGGAGGGTGTAAATACACTGGTAAGCTTTGGGAAGCC
The DNA here is from genome assembly GCA_034769285.1 of Lutjanus argentimaculatus. NCBI lineage: Eukaryota > Metazoa > Chordata > Actinopteri > Lutjaniformes > Lutjanidae > Lutjanus > Lutjanus argentimaculatus. The sequence continues at coordinate 1,503,656 of JAWZSL010000049.1, forward strand.
CTCGTCTTTCTCTGGCAGAAACTGACTTGTTTGGGACGACCCAAACCTTCCATGTGAACCCACAAACAGAGTGAGAGTGGGTAAGGGGAGTGTGTGGGGGCTGGTTTGGGATTGAGCTTCTGTTTTTCCTGTGTTCCTGCTTCTGCTTTCTCTTCTGGATCCCCCTTGATCGCCTGGCTGCTCCCATCTTGTTAAAGGATTGGCTTCACCTGCTAGTAGCCCTTAAAAGCTTGGTGAATCCAGGATCTACCTCCAGGAGGGCTGGTGCTTTTCTGGCAGACGTCTTGGTTTCGTTTGGTTTTGATTGTGTTTAGATTAGCTTTGGTTCCCTTTTACAGAGTCACTGTTTGCACACACACCATCACTACACCACTGATTGCTTATGTCTGTGAAGATTCTTAGTCATCCAGAATTTCACCTCTCATCCAAGAGGCTTCTGCAGTTCTAACTGACTTGTGGGGAGTTTCAGGTATTTAACCTCTGTGGGGTCATTAACACCTTGAGAGGCCACATACAATACAGTCCTAAGATCACTCCCCAGGCAGCTGAAGACCCATCTACACTTATGTGACTCTAAGGACTCATATGATGGCAACAATGTCAATGACTCACAAGTGACCTTAACAACACTCATTCACACCTATACTCAGGTGACCCTAACGGTTCACTTGATGGAGGGGTGGGTACATGAGTCACTTACCTCTCAAGGTGTTAACGACCCCACAGAGGTTAAATAGCTGAAACTCCCCACTAGTCAGTTAGAAGTGAAGAAGTCTCTTGGATGAGAGGCGAAAGACCAGTTGCCTATGATAACCTCTCTGTGAATCCACTGATTGCTTACTTAAGCATTAGTTTTCTTCTCTTGAGTTTGTTTTAAAGCTGCAACTCCCTCCTTTGTTATGCTCTTCAACGGACTGGGCATAACAGCCCAAGACCTAAAAAACATTTTACCCACTTCTGACATGTGCACAAAGTTTCATGAGTTTTCAAGGACCTTTAGCCCTCTTTGCAACGGTTGGTGCTTAGGCCCTAATTAAGTTTATTTAATTAATGAGGGAAAATAAGACAGGATGTGGAGATTTGGAGGGAATCGGTGGTGTATGTTATGTGTGGATAAGGGAAAGTACAATGTATAGGTAAGAGCCAAAAGTAATCTATGAGGTTGAGGAGTGGTTGGGGCTGCCCAACAAGACAGAGAGTGTTTTTTGTGCCATTAAGCACTCCCACCTCTCAGGTGCAGCCATTGCTTGAATGATCCACCCAGACTCCCACAGGAGAGAGAGAGAGAGAGAACAGAGCGGCAGGAAGCCTGGGGGTGGATCGTCACTATTTGTATTTGGATGTGTTTTCTTACACTATGGTGTGTTGAGCTCTCAGAGCCACTGTGGACTGACTGTTCTTATGTCACTCACAACACTGGATTCTTTCTGCAGTATGACATGATTCTGTAAGATTACACTGGATTCCTACAGCACACTCACACACGCACACAAACAAAGCCAGACTCTATCTAGTCTGTAGTACGGTGAGTGGGCACCTAATGAGTACAAAATAAGTATGTGAGCAGATCTGCTCTCTGTTGGCCACTTGTCTTGGCTGGGGAGGCCGTTTAAAGTGGGTTCCAGCCCCAGGGCAAAGCTAAAATATGCAGGAGGAACACAGTGTAGGAAAATGAAGCGGAGAGCAAGATAGTTCCCGGGGTATTCTCTTACATAAATGAGGCAAGACGTATTGAGGCTAAGCCGTAACTTTCCCTTCTGGAAGTTGCAAACTGTGAACAATGCAGGGCCGAGAAAATCTCTCAATATACCCTCCATCTGCTCACTGTCTCACTGTGGCCTTTTCTCCTGATTGTCATTGTCTACTCACTTTGTCACTGGGAGGGAGACTGCATGTGAGAGTGCCAAGCAAGAATTCAGACCAACTATCTCCTCATTTGATAAGAATAAAAGAAAACATTTTAAAATGGAAACTTCCTGCATTCTTTTAATGCCACACACATGTTCAGGCGGAGGCTAATTTTACTGTAATGAAGGAGTCTTATACTAATCTGATAAGTTTAAAACTATCTGAGTGCAGTTTGACATTGTGATGTGAAGCCCAGTGATAAATATGGGACAGCTGAGGAGGAAGGAACTCTGATGGGGGTGTTTGTTTCTTTCATGTCCATGGTAACCACCCACATTTACAGTACGTCCCTCCACATTTTTAGTTCTTTTCAATGCCTGCTGTCTAAAAAAAAACTAGAACCCAGAAGTTTCTCTGCTGCTGGCTGAAAGTTTACCTCTATGTTACACACAAACCAACATGTTCTCACTCCCAACTTAAATAATGCAGCTTGGTCAGTGGCCTTTGCATCAAATTATGGTGCTGTAATAAACTTTAAAAATAAAGGCACAGGTTAAGGGTCAAAAAATCCTTGACTAGGTTTAAGAAAGATCATAGTTTGGATTCAAATAAGTAGGCCTACTTTAGCTGCATAAGTTAACGTAACTAATGTTAGCTACTTACGTAAAAATAACTAGCTACTTATGTAAAAAGTTACAGAAATTAACACGACTAACCACAGTTTGGGTTAAAATAAGTAGACCTATTTTAGTTATTATCATAGTCTGTTCTGAGGTGGACCCAAAAATGCAGAGACACAGGTGAATGAACCAAAAGAAAACTTTAATGAACTTACTTGACAAAGGCAAGGAACACCAAGTAACAAAAGTTGGCTGGAGAATCCACGTAAAAACACAAATTCAAAGAGACACAAAGAGCAAGAAACAAGAGTTCAAAAAATCACAAAGAATAATCCAGACAACTTGCCAATGCACACACAGAGGGTTAAATAAGGTACAGGTGAAAACAATCAGAACTCAAAAGGGCAGGAAAACAAAGACAGGAAGTGAAACTGGAGACAAGAGGGAAAGGATAAACTTATATAAAACAGGAAGTACGAACAAGAAACACGAAACCATGACAGTTATATAAAATAATGTAACCTGATACGTTAGTTAACATACTTAACTTTCATTGTGTTAGTTTAATAGAGATCAACGCTGAAAGTTTTTTTACATGACACAAGAACCCTGGACCCCTGGGTGAAATTCCTGTGTTTCAGTCTCATTCTCAACACATACCAATGTTTTGTCACCCAGACTTGGCAACTCATTCAGACACAAATGGTACCAATTAGAAGCGAAAGCGACACATTGGAGTTTCAGGTGACTTCAGTGTAAACCCACCCCTGGCTGTATGAGATGCCCCGGGCTTTGGACATAGTTTAAAGAGGGAGAAAGTCCACACATGGAGAAGGTGGGGTTGATGGAGGAGTCAAATAAGCACAGGACTTTCACCCAGGAGACTGAGGTTCATGTCCCATGTGAAAACCAAAACGTTATTAACGTACATACCATTACATGTGTCACTTGGCTTTCGTCATGTGAAACCCACCCGTGTAGTTTTTGTGTCTATACCTACCCAAACAGGGCTGTTTGACAGTGTTAACCACGTCTTAAAAACAGTTTTCTAACCACATCAAATACAGCTCCCAAAGGGTACGTTGTGGTTCAGTATCAGACACCGAGTGACAAATTGTCAGTATGTGATGAGTTGGGATGAGGACGGGTTGGTTTGACCCAACCATCCACCCCACCTCCTCCATACGCAGACTTTCACGCTCTTTATACTACGTCACCTGACCTTGATGGCACATCAGACCGTGATGCCAGAGGTAAGGCTGGGGATCCTTTAAAAATTCACAATACCAGTACCCTTAAAGTGATACCAATACCAATTTGATACCTTTTTTTAGAAGAGTCTTCCTCATGAAAAACACTTGCCATGATTGGCTGCGAGCAAAACCACATAAATAGTGATTTTTTACTAGATCTGGGTACAAAAAGAATTGAGTGCCACTATCATTTGACTGGAGAAGCTGTGATACAACTTGGTACTGAGCTATTTTACTTGATACTTCAAGGGTATTGAGTACTGTACTATCTGGCCCTAGCCAGAGGGGCGTCTCTAGAAGTGACATTAGAGGAGTACCTGCAGAGTCATAGTTTGGAGCATAGGAGTAGTGACCAAGCTGCTGTATTTGATGCATTGTTAGTGGGAATGGGCTGCGTAAACACATGTTGATAATACTATAATACTACTGGCTCATGTTATGGCCATTGTTACAAAAGTTTCACTTTGATTATGGACAAATCATATTTTTGAGCTGTTTGGTAAATCCAGTCAAACTTAACACTGTGGTACTGAATAAACACTGCATCATACTGGATCAAAAATAATTCTCAAAATACAGAAGAAATTTGGAATTTTAGATGTTTCACCCATAAAATCCAACCTCAAATTTCATTGGGTCTGCAACTAGCACATTAACAAAACTTGAAGTTCAGAAAAGGGATGTTTATCTGGGTTTATAGTTGACTTTTCTCTAAAGTTTTGTATCAAGTCTTGCACATCGAACCATAATTTGTTAACGATATAATTCAGTGTAGAATTTCATGCCCATCCTCATGTTGGAAATACTCCAACTACCAATAAAGTAAATGAATAGGACTGACTGCAGGAACTGTGTCCATTGTTGTAACTCTGCCCAATTTTCCACTGAATTGAACCAGTGAGACTATTTCTGCTCCTCGACAGCCTACCTTCTATAAATGCTCTGTCTGCCGAAGAAGTGAATCATGAGCTGAATGTAGCATCCACCTAATAACAAGGAGCACATTTTCTCAGTGTATGAGCAGAGTGTGTGTTGTATTTTTTGGAAGTACATGCTGTAGACATCAGGGTGCTCTTACAGAATGTTTTGTGCTGCTGTGGCACTTGGCAGGAAAAACATATTAGCACCAAGAGAGAGTGGGATGAGGTGAAAACACAGGAACATGACTGAACTCCGTCTAATTGCCATTTTTTTCGGGTGTCTCTGGAAGAGTACGGGAGGCAACTGGTGGGTTGTATTTGAAAAGACGCTGCCAAGAAACAAAGCAGAGACAGTGGAAGTAGTGAGGTCTGCCAACCTTGGGATGCGTCGAATCCTTGATGAAAGCTTAAGCTCCAATCAACGAGGCTTTGCTTGTGCCAGCTAAATTATTTTCCCTCTATTAGCAGGCCCGCAGTCAGTCACTACCTTAGATATAGATGCCAAAACGCTCTTTTATTGCTCATCTGTGAAAATAAACAAAATTCAATGCAGTGACTCATGAACAGCTCTTCCATTTGCTCATTCCACTCAGTGAAGGAGATAAATAGCTTTTATTGTATCATAATTTACATGAAATCAGAGTCAGGAAAGTTTAATTATCCCCCTGCTTGAATGCTGCTGACATTCTAGTGAAGTCGGGGGAAAACACAGGGATGTTCGTAAAGCCAGGCTCAGTTGATTAGCTGGCCAACCCCACTGCTGTTCACAAAGTCAATCTGTTGTCCTTGTTGGCCTGGAGAGCTGTGCTGGACAAGGTTTTGTGTGGACACACAGTCGTCTAATCAAGCAAAATCATCTCTCTGCAGTTCCTGCTTGTCTCTGCAGAACACAGAGCTGGAATAGTCTGCTAACCTCAACTTTTGTTTTCAGTTAATTTTTCATCTTCATGTTGGCCAATTTCTGTGAGGCAGGTGGTTTATTTGTCCTAACCAATCAGTAGTATCTGACATATCTCCCAGGCGGGGGTCAGAGGGGTGGCAGGTGACATGAAGGTGAGAGTGGTCTTACTAGTGTGATGGATTTCTGAACAGGACGATCCCGTACAGGCCCAAGGGCCCCTAAACCAAAACCTCTACTAAAAAGAGATGCAAACCACCACAAAGAGAAACAAAACAACTGCAAAGAGACACAAAACAACTGAAAGATTCGCTTAATAACTACAAAGAGATGCAAACAACCACAAAGAGACATAAAACAAATACAAAGTGACAGAAAATTACTACAACAAGATGAAAACCACCACAGACACAATACAAATGGTAAGAGATGCAAAACGACTACAGAGTAACTTAAACCACCACAAAGAGACACAAAACAACCACAAAGAGATGCAAAAAATACAAAGAGACACAAAATGACTATAAAGAGACAAAAAAGAACAACGGAGACACTAAAGACAAACAAAACAACATCAAATGATTACACAGAAATGCAAATCACAAAGAGATGCAAAACAACTAAAATGAAATGCAACACAACTACAAAGAGACACAAAACAAACACAAAGAGATGGAAAATAACTACAAAGATACACAAAACAACTATAAAGAAACAGAACAACTACAGAGAGATGCAAAACTACTACAAAGGAGACATAAAAACACAAAAGAATGTTGCTTGGTCTCATTGTGGGGAACATGCTCGTAAACTATTTAGAGTTACAAATTGCTCGTATTTGTTGATATTGTCTAATATTAGAATATTTAAAGTGTTTGCTTGCTATTCATTACTACACTGAATAAACAATGTAACTATTTATAATGTGCAATTTATTTTTGGCAAGATCCAGGACTTAAAATATGAGGCTCAACATATTTTTTACTCAAAATGTGGCATTCTTTTTCATGACAATTCAAGAAATAAATTGAATAAGTTACTTCTGTCAACTTATTGCAACCTCTACTCCTGCGTTCATCTGACTGCAGCACTATTTTGATGCCATATTTTGCAGACTGTAGTTTTCTGGACATGGTTGAGGAAGATGACAGTCTCATTCTTTCATACCACCCACAAAGCTCTAATTGGTCACCTTTTTGATTGTGTTACAACCAAGACAACAACTTAAGTACAACATCAAACCTATTTGAAAGTTCTGTCAATCACATAGGTGGGAGGATGTGGACAATTCAGAGGTCCGACAAGGGGTCTCACAGGCTCATGCATGGGTTGCAAGCAACGTTTAGGGTAGCATATTAATCTAAAAGCATGAGTGGTGGTTGCCCACAGGAAGCACTCACTGATGTTTTATTGTTTGTCTTTAGTCTTTGGTATCTGCTGGAGGAGGACAGTTAACATACGAGTGCTGTGTGAACTTAACTGGCATCTTGTTGCTTGGGTTCTAAATTCTGACACCTCAAGGAGAGTTTTATCCCTCCACAGTTGGAGGCCATCAACATGCCTGGTTGCCTTGTGTAGCTTTAACTGAAACCTCATGCTATTGGCAGAGAAGCTGGAAAGCAAGAAAAGTGGCAAACTGAAAGCGCAAGAGAGAAAAGTCCAGTGAGCTCAGATTGGACTGTGGAGAGTTTAGCTGAGCATAGCTCCATTGGTGGGTGGATGAAGGTGTAGATGAGGGCACATCCATCCGGTGGGTGGCAGAGGAAGCAGCTTCTCAGTGCTGCGCAGTTCACTTTTAACTAGAATCACTTGATCAAACTTCATTCAAATATGAAGGAAGTGAAAGTTCTGCCTCACTTTTGTTTTGTTCTCAAAGTCCAATTAGACAGGAAGTTTATGGAGACAGTTTGTTTCTTTACTGAGTGTCTGTACATCTGAGACTGTTCACATAATCCAAGCATGAGAGCAACTGCTATTGTTGTCAGGCTATGAATAGTACTGCCGCTGATTGTGATTTGTGGCTGAGGGCTCTACACAGCCATCCGGCCATGTGGAGGATATTACTCTGATAGAGATGATCCACAGCCTTCGACGGAGCATATGGTCTATAGGACCTCTCAAATGTTGGACCACTATCTTGGTTTTTAAATAAAAAACATACATACAAGCATACATTATCACACAGGTCATAAAATGTATTACTTCTTCTTGAGAACTGGGACAAAACTGTATTTTGAGGGAGTTTTGATTTTTACTCTTCAATTACTGGAAAATATATTTTAAAAGATCAAACTCTTGGCTAACGGGCCAACCTCCTACTGATTACATGTTTGATGTCTTACAGAGTCAACAAAATGTTCCATTTTTTTCATTTCACAGCATAGTGGTAGTGAGCAGCCATTTTATTTTGTAAAGTGTCTCAGAGTCTCTTAATGTTAATCAAAATACATATTTTTAAACCATAATTATTATTTAGCTTTGATTTAGAAGGATTACAGAGTTGACCTGTTATGGTTGAGACACATTTGATAGAAATATTATTTCATGAATTTGTCCAAAAATAGAAAGTTTACCAGTGCTTTATACCAGGAAGTGAGACAGGAGTCTTTAGGGTATAGCTAACCCTTTTTATGCCTGATTAAATCACGTTTTTGTAAAAATTGACGAAGTTGATGGAAATCTGGGAAACAACTTTAAAGGGCCAACATATTCATAAAAAAAGCTCTTTTGAAACAAATGTGATTATAACAGCACATTTTATACCTATGTTATCAGTAGGTATTGTTAGTTTTATTTTTTAAAGACTTGTAATACATTTTTATTGTTTGAAGTTATGAATTCTTATCTGGGACAAAACTGTTTTCTGGTGCAGAGCAAGTTTAGACATTAAAACAAATTATAATTATCCAAAATAACATATGTTTTAAATAAATTTCATATGTTTCTTATATATAAATCCTTAAAGAATAAATGTTCACCAAATTGGAATTAGAGTGTTGGTATTAATCATTTCTAAAGCTCTTTTTGTTAGGACATGGTTTGTCCACTTCTCAAGAATGGGTTCTAATCAACAAAGTAAAACTTTAATGCTTTCATGTTTCCCTGCTTCAGACCCAGTGTTGGGCAGAAACACATCACTCAGCAACTTGTTACTGTAATATTATTACTTTTCCCAGTAACAAGTAGTGTAAGGACTACAATTTTCAATTTTGGGTTGCACTGCTCAACATCATTTAGAAAAGAATAGAATTACTCTATTCCTTTCTAAATGATGTTGAGCAGTGCAACCCATCCAGGTGATTTCTTTATTGTGTGTTGTATTGATCTCTGAGTGTTTATTTAACGATTTACTGCTGATTAGAGGAGCTGCTTTCACTTTCATTTCCATGTGTGCGTTAACATCACTGCAGCAAATATGTGGGCCATATGAGTAAACTCTCTTTAGAGGACACAGAATTCAATAATCAGTTTCCACTGCTGTTGCATCGTGCATAAAGCTGACCATTTGGGTTCCCTAAGTGTAATTGCCTGTAACTTATTATTTCGACAAAGTTTTTCATTATAATGACTTACAGGATCTTGTTTTCTTTTCAAAAAATACCGGCAGAAATGGGACGTCCATAGGGCACATGTTGCACAAACGTGCATATAATGTGGATATATGTCTTTTTGTCACTGTTAATAGACACCAGTCTGCAGTGTAGTTCATACACTTTACTGATACACCACAGAATTACAGAGAAACATCAGACTGTGATCAAAGAAAGTTTTTATATCACATCAATCTGACCATATTCACACGCTCTCTCGCACACGCTGCTGCAAGTTAATTGATGTTTTGGTGCCTTCTCCAGCATTTGGTGCCCTGTGCACAGTCCATGATGCACTATGCACCTAGCAGCAGCGCTGGTAAAGGGGCACACAGCCTCTCTCTCTCTCTCTTTGGGGTGATGCACACTTTTCACTTGCGACCGATCTGCGATCCGATTAATCACAATATTAATTTTTATGAACTGGCCCACCTGACCCACAGATTAACTGCAGTGTCTGTGGTCAAAACTGCAGTCTTTACATCACTAAGAGGTAAAGTTGTTACCACCACAGACAACATCTGGACAGCAACAACAAAATCTTTGTGGGTGTAACAAACAGATCAGCAGTTCAACTTTGTTTGCGGCCTTGTTGCACTTCAAAGTACGAAAGTAATATAGTAATATAAAGATTAACACAAATTACTTTTACTTAAAGTAATAAGTAAAAGTGATATTATTACTTTTTGAAGGACTAATAAATAAAAAGTAACTCATTACACTTCCAGAGTAACTTGCCCAAAGTTGTTCAGACCAAATATATCACCATGTTCCATTTTCGCCTGACATTTTCATTGCTGCCCTTGGTGAACAAATCATATCCAAACACTGAGTAACATTAAGTGTAAGCCATAATAAATAAACCATAATAAATTCAGCAGAGTTTCATTTTGAAGTAGGACAGTTAGGAACAGCCCGTCCTGACCAGAAAAACAGCTGTATAGGCCATCCCAACAGCCTATCATGACCAATATTTGCATTTATTGTTAGGTGGCAACCTCTCGGGGCATAGTGATTATGACAAAAGTCATATAAAGGTTGAGAAGTCCTGGGTTCATGACTCATGTGGAACCAAAAGTCAATGCTTATTTAAGATTCAAGTTTTAAGTTACATAATGTTAATGCATGACATCAACAGACCTGCACTGGTGCAAATTTGTGTAATTTGAATACATTTTTTTATTCAGATCTCAGCACTCTGCAATTGTGTGTCACAACTCAGATCTGAACACACAGACATGATGCACATATTTTTAGATTTGGTGACTTTTACTAATGGGGATATCATTATCTTAAATCCATAACTCACATAGAAATAATACAATACTTCTCCCTCTAACTGCAGAACTTGGCTGAAAATCATCACATTTTAAAGTTTTCTTCCATATCAAAGTAATCCAATAATAGCTGTCAGTACATCCCTGAATACACTGAAAACTGAAACGACTAATGGCTAAGTCAGCATATTTTTAATCGGTGCAAATTTGCCACAATGGCTCTGCTGGAAAGATGGGGCTCAAGTTTGAGCCCACAGCAAACTAACTGACACCATGGCAACATTATACTTCCTCTTTACCTCCCCCAGACTGTGCAAACTGTACTTCTAGACCGCAAATAGGTGTCTTCCCTTTATGTGGCAGGACTACAGTCTTCAGACTGAAGGTCCTACATACACTATAAACACTCCGTCCTGGGCTGATGTCATCTACTCCCCCTCCTCCTCCTCCTGGGGGGTTTGCAGATAGTTAATAGTGGCAGCAGCAGCTCATATATCTTGTGACATACATGTGTTGGAGTCGGTCACGGCTGCGTGTGGGAGAGAGTCAAAGCACAAGAGTAGACGAGGAGGCAGCATCAGTCTCCATTTGTTCAGCTGCTCACACACGATGAAGTGGCTCAGATAAGACACAGATACACAAACTCACACACATACCAGCGATACTATATATAGTATGTCTGTATACTGTATAAAACAATATATACTGATAAATATTATGAATTATATTATATTTACAAAATAAAATAAAGAATATTTTGTAATTCAGACAAAAGTATTAAATCATCTGGAGTCCTATTATTGACTCAGATTTTAAAATTTAGCATTATTACTCAAATTCCTGTTCCCACCCTGCCTGTAATATGGAAAATGTTTGAAAGGCTTTCTAATTAATCCTGAGTGAGGCCTTAGATTTTGTAAACATCCATCCATTGTCCATAACCACTTATCCTTGACGGGTCACGGGGGGCTGGAGCTTATCCCAGCTGACACTGAGCGAGAGACGAGGTACAACTTGGACAAGCTGCCAGTTGATCTCAGGGCTGACACAGAGACAGACAACCACTCACTCTCACATTCACACCCACGGCCAATTTAGAGTTATCTATTAACCTATCATGCTGCATGTCTTTGGATGTGGGAGGAAGCAGTACTGCAGTACTTGCAGTGGGTCTGCAGGTTCATAGTTTGAGCAACCAGTTCAGTAAAGGCAAAAGGAAATACAACGTGGAAAAGAGTTAAAAACTCAATTTAGAGTTTAGAAATATATTAAAATCAATAGAGCAGTAATCTAACTATAAGGACGAATGGTCAGTTCCTACTTGCTGAGGGGACGGGGAAAGTGGGCCAGTTTGCATAGACTAGGCTGGCATCACACTTCAGCTATGTGCAAGCCTAGCTTTGCCTTAGGGCTGCTGCATGTGGTGTGGACCTTTGCCTGCAGATAGAAACTCATGAGAGGATGAGAGGCCAATATTTACAGTTCAATTTACGTGCACAGAAAAATAGCTGGAGCCCTTTCACTATCATTCACCTGAATCATGCATCACATACCTGCAGATAGAAACATACACGAGAGGATGAGAGACAGCAGTGTTTGCTGCATGTGGCTTAAATAACCCAGAGAATGAGGCACACTCAATCACACCTGCCTTCAGTCAGCACCTGCATCACAGCCATTGGCTCACAGCAAAATGAAGTCCCTCCACCACACACACAGACACAACAGCACTGCACACAGGAAACCACTCCCAATCAGTGCCAACAGAATGAAGATGAGATAGTGTGAAGGTGCTGATACAGAGCTTCCTTGTTACAAATGGTTAATACATCATAACCTAATACATACTTTGGATTTCCAGGTTGTTTAAAATCTACTTGACTGCTCGGACTGTACTGCCACCTCCTACTTACAAAAATCTATTTAATTAAGTTTGGATTACCAACATTTGTTTGCGTTACCATGTAAGTGAATTGCTGCCATACCAAAAAAATAACAAGCAATCAGTATCACATAATGTGAAAAGTTTATATACATCTATAAGTTTGAACAAGATATTATCATATTATAGCAACATATTTTCAAGACAAAGCCTATAAACTTATCCCATTAACTATTTTTGTTATAACAATATGCTACTTATTTTGCTCTCACTTGAAATGTCTCATATTATACTTTGAGAACTTATACAGGTCTAACATTTAACATATATTGTTATAGCATAATAACATGATAACTTACATTGCTATAATGTTATAACATTAGAACTTATATCTCTATATGTTATAACATTATAACTTGTTATATATTATAATAATTTTATAACAAGATGACTTATATTATCATGATGTGTAAATGTATATTGTTGTGTTATAACATGGTAACTTATATTGTTCTAACATTATAACAAGATAACTTGTATTATCATAACGTGACAACTTCTAGTGTTATAATGTCATGACTTTTCTTGCAATAATAATATAATGTATGTTATAATAATATTTATAATATATACTATAATATTTAAATATGCTATTATTCTTCTTATAATGTAAAACATTTCATGTTTAAACTTGATAATTTATGTTATAATATAATAACACATTATCATGTAACGTGAAACATTTCAAGTTAGAACAATATAAATAGCATCAAGAGAAAAGTTTCTTCTAATGACATGATGAGTTATCGTAATAAGGTGAAAATATTGTGTTATGAAGTGAAAAGCATCTTGTTATAAAAATGAACTTTTCACGTTATAACATGATTCTGATCCATTTGTCTTGTTCTGGCGTGGCAACAATAAACTGCTGTGCATTTTACTACCAAATAGAATGAAAACACTGATTGATTAATGTCTTATAACAGATCTATAAAGCAGTGATTCATTAACCATTAATAAGGCCATTAGTAATACGACTAATATTAAAGACTTACGAATCTTAATAAAAACTGTTATTATAAAGTCATACCTTTATAAATCTTTTAAAAGCTAAATATATGTGGTTGTTAAGCATTTTTGTGAGTGTTTCATTCTCATATAGCCACATGTTTAAACAGTTTTTACACTTGTGTTAAAATAAATCTGAATGATAGATGACAAAAAAAAGATGGTCCCTGCAGAGAACACTACATCCAGAACCTGTGTGTGAGGTGGGGGTCAGATTACGGCGTGTCAAACAGGACAAAAGTGGTGTTTGATTGATGACAGCTCATCACTCAGTGCTGCTGTGTTAGTGAGGGCTGCAGCCCCTCCTGACTTACGGCCGCCATCTCCTGCTTTAATGGATATTGTTTTAGTGGTATATTTGCTTAGGAAGGCTTACACTGGCTTCTCTGGTTAATATGAGGAAGTGTGTGTGGGGTGGGGTGGGTGGGGGCGCTGACCCGGAGGCTGTAGCTGAGCCTTGCCAACACAAACTGACTCACTTCTTGGAATCTTTCAATTTACCACAATAAATCAGAGGCTGGAGCAGAGGCTGGCCAATCTGCTGAAACACTACGCACTGCATGTGAGTGGATGTGTGTGCGTGAGAAGTGTGTGTGCATTCCTATTTGGTAAATTCTCCCTGTATGCAACACATAGCTGTAGATACAAACTGTGTATGTGTGTGTGTTGATTTGTGTAAGTGAGAGCAGCCTTGCTTTAGCTTTATGCTTTGATTTAGTATTCTCTGGTCTGCAGCCAGAGAACTGCAGTAAATGTTTACCAGCATGTTTTGACTCCTTTTCAGATTTACTTGCATCTCACGCTGCATCAAGCAGCTGGGTGTTCAAGTACACAATCACCGGCCAGCCTATGTTAGAAATAATACCTGAACAATAGAATATTTATGGCATTTTTAATGCGACAAGGGAACAAAAACACATGATGCAAAGCTAATCACAGACGCACCTGCAGAAATCATCAAACTGATCTTATTTTATTGATGGTGGCCATCAGTTTTGTCTGTTGTGGAATCAACAGGGTAATTGCTGCACTGGGAACATGCTGACATCACTATGATGAAGTCTGACAGTGTGAGAAGCACGCAGTAAGTCCTCAAAACTTCAAGAACAAAAAGAATACATTGTTTCAAACTGCCTTCCAAACCAATCCAACGCCCCTTTTGACAAGACAGTCGTTGTCAGTGCCTTCCAAAACACTAACAAATGGCATCCACAGTGGTATGTGGCAATTTTTCCAAGATTCATATTGGCATTTTATAATCTTATTGGGTTAATGAGTGAACTAGCAAACTTTAATTGTCCAGACATGCTACGACTGATGTGTCAGTAGTGCTGATCGTGTTTTCCAATGAAAATAGGTTGGAGGTGGTGGCCTGGTGGCTCAGTTGGTGGAGCGTTTGCCCCATGTGCCAGGGTTGTGGGTCCTCTGCAGCAGCCGTACGCATGACTCCAGCCCATGGCCCTTTGCTGAGTGTTGTTCCCCCACTCTCTGTCTCCCTTTCCTGTCATGTCTTCAGCTGTCCTATAAATTGAAGGTGTAAAAAGCTAAAAACAAAAGGATGTGAAGGTGATCAAGTCTGTCTGAGCCTGTTTGTTGATGCACAAATCATGGTAGAACATCCTCACGGGGAAAAACTGGAACACTTGTTTGCTCACTCACTTGTTTGCATTGCTTCCAGTTAGGAAGAGCGTCATGCTCAGTTAGGGTTAAATATATTGTGGCAAGCAAAGTGGTGGTATTAGGTGGAGGTACTACCTTCTAAAATTACTACAAAGGCAAACAACACCACCTTGGGAATTTCATCATGGTAATTATATTAATTTAGACAATGCCAATACCAGAGAAGGCATACAGGTTCATTATACAAGGGAAGCAGGAGACACGTTTACGATTAAAAAAAAAGAAAAATCTTATGTATTACAATGGATAAAACTCATTAAAAACAACATTCATACTTGACCTAATGAGGAAAACAGGGATCCACAATAGGAAAATCTATGACAATTGTGGACCAGGGTACACAGGAAGTGAAATGACCAGGAAGTGGGGGTCAGAGGGTGTTAAGATGACAATCACCTGCCTTTATAGAGTTACTGGTTACTGAGAGATGAGCAGTAAGGACAGTGAGACAATACAAGCCCATTTACACCAAACAGAGATGCAATATACATTCTACCACAATACACTGGTCGGTGGTGACCTCTAGTGGCTGTAGTAAATATGATGGGAGCAAATAAGGAAGTCAGGTGATGTAGTGTAAGTAAGGGATAATGTAGAGCGAGCGGGTCACTATAGAGAAATAAACCCCGACAGGGTGATGCAGGACCCCGATGCGAAGCGGAGTCATGGCCCATACCGTGTCCTGTTTAGTATTTACTTCATGTCTGTTCTCTTCAATTTAGTCAGTCTCCTTGTCACACAGCTCCTTGTGTTTTTTCACCTCTCTTTCATTCTCTGCACTGTTTTCCTCTCCTCTTCTTTTCTTTACTGGGGACTGGTCAGCCATTAACCAAGAATCCAAAGTTTCGTTCCCTCCAAATGTATTAAAATTGATATATGAAAAATATTCTTTTTTTTTCAGATGGAGCAACAGAAAACTAACGTTAACGGTTTCTTTTCTTTTTTTTTTTTGTAAATATGTTTTATTGTTTTTTTTGCAATTATTATCCCACAGAGACGTTAACAGTTTCTTGCTGCAGGTGTAGACGTCTTTCTGCGGATTGATATGACAGGATGTAATCCGCCAGAGTCGATCAGAAGCGTCCATAGCAGGGGTCTGCTATTCATAGCAACGGTCTGCTATACAGAAATAACAAACCTTAGAATGCTGTAATTGACCAATCAGAATCAAGCATTTGACAATGTTTTGTAAAAAAGAGTGATAAAAGCCGTAACCACTGTTTGTGTAAAACCAAGTCAGTGCTGACTCTTTTCAACTCATGTAACATACTCATTTTAACCCAAACCATGCTCTTTTCCTAAACCCAACCAAGTAGTTTTGGTGTCTAAACCTAAACTGCAACTGTTTTACAACGTTAACCTCCTGATGATGAAGGTCTTGTATGACAAAGGTCTGGTACACCTGTTGCTATTTCTCTCCAATGGTTATATACGTATGTAGTGTTGGGAGTTTTTGTGTATTGTGGGTATGAGGACATGTTGGACACAATGGTATCAACCATCCAGAGCTCGTACATCATCTGGGACATGTTTGCTCACCGTCCCCAGCATCACAACTACACATGCAGAGGCAGCAATCAGTTTCTATGCATTACAGGTCTGGAGTGTTCTTTTTCTGTTTGCCACTGCCCTTCTCAGGGTCATTTAAAGATGTTCCATTTTTATTCTTTTGCACTTATTTTCCTTTATGTTTTGTATGTGTGTGTGTTTATGCTTCTTTAAACTTGATGTAAAGCACTTTGCCTTGCCTTCTCTCTTAAAACTATGTTACACTAACACTGAGGTTTGCTTTCATATTATGTAATTGTCCAAATGCCCACTTTCATGGACTCATTGAACTTCCTTTGAGCAATGCCACCATGTTTCCAGACCTCAACTTGGCAAGTGCAGTGTTATTGTAACTGGTATGAGGGTTTGGTCAAAAGTACTCTTAATTTGTTACAGTGTCCCCAACATGTCAAAATCTCCTCTCAACACACTTTGAAATTTGAAAATCAACATTTGAGCTGAACCATCCAGTTTTTTTTTTGTTTTTTGTTTTTTTTCAGACCAAAGCTGTTGTGTTGTTGCTGCTGTAGACCTGATAAAGAGCAGCGTAAATACACTGTGAACCCAATTAAGTCAGCAGCACTCAAAAAAATCAAGGCAATCAGTTGCCACAATTTTCTTGAGTTAATGAATTAAAAGTCGAGGTTATCAGAGCTTAAATATTTGTAGTTAGTGTTATACATACATCTTTGATTACAGTTAGATTAAAATGATTGATTAGCAAACTCAGCTCAGAATTTTCATTCAGCGCTCTCACTGCCATAAGTTAATAGAACTAGTATATAGTAAGTATAAAAGTACATTATTTCATGTTCAGTAAACTCAATATAGTAATAAATAAAATATTTTTTCTTTTTAAATTTCTTTTGGGGATGTTTTTAGCAACCTTATTTCCCTCATTAATCAAACATTATTAGTTTAATAAACACAAGAGAAAACACTCTACTGGCACTCAACAGTTTTAAGTTAGTAGAACTTCTAAATAAATTTAAAGTTTTCACCACTTCCTTACAAATAATTTAATTCGGTTTTACAGTGAGCTGCTGCAGGTAATTCTGGGAAATGGTCGTTGCTTGTTCAGTCTCATTCACAGGTTGTCAAATACCGACGTTGACAACGGGAGTGAGACTCAACAGTCCAACCATCTTTCTCCAGAATTGCTTGTAGCAGCTTTACGAAACTCTAACTGTTTTCCAAATTTCCAAACCTGCTACTGGATAACAAGCTGCAGTGAGTCATAGGTGGCAGGTTCATCGACAGGTCATATCAGACTCCCAGCATGGAGATGAGTGAACTTAACTCAAACTTTTTACATTATTGTAGTTTTCAGTTTTTTTCCATTTGTAATGGCTTTTTAAACCTTTTGCTGTAGCTCTAAGTACACAGCTGAAGGCTGGGGTTGCATGTTTTGGCTGGAGGCGGTGAGGGAGTTGGCCTCTGGCCTGGAAGCTACAAATTCCAAGTTACGAGCAGCTGTCAGTCGGGTCCTGGTTCTGTAAAAGTCTGGAGAGTACAGAGGAAACCTGCGGGGAAATACACCAAGGAAAGTGGTCCTGTTAATGACAGCAGGGAGTGTGAAGGTGGTGTGTGTTTGTGTGTGTATAAGTAAACCACTGTACACCACCAGAATGATGTATAGGTGTCATTGTAAGAAGGCCTCTGCCATTAACCACATCACCTTGAGAAATGTGAGTAAAACAGGCAGAACTGTGGGTTGCTTGGCTTAATACTCTACATTCTGCCTACAGTGTTTATTTTCTGCTTACCTATGGCTTTCTCCAAAACTCCTGTTTTAGGATAACGACTTTTTTTTAAGATACAACACACACTCACTGGTTCTGTTGGGAAAGTTTTCCTGAGATATTTTTAATCCAAGGAGAACAGACTCCTTGTCCTTAAGCCTTTTCTCTCACAAACATGAAATAATACCATTAAAGCAGAGTGTAAATCCCACATTTGTGTAGCTTATCTATCAGTCACATACTCACACTGTCCTGTTAGTTCTTGGAAGGTTCAACATGATTTTCACCTACAGCTAGCATTTTTTAAGCCTGGATTCTACTTCAAATGACACGTACACGGACAGCTGCAGACACCACCGACAGTAGTAGTTCTGGAGTCCGGATCAGCATAGTGGCCAGGTGGATAACAAATTGAGTAGTACACAGATGTCCACACAGAGACTACATGTACTGCACATCTTCTGATGGCAAAATTTACATCACAAGGACTCTAGCGGATGCTCATGCCCGCATGGACATGGAAAGTATATAAGATAATTCAGACCCCGATCTGTTTTTGCAGTAACTATGGTGGGACTTCTGAGATGCTTTGAACTTGTATTGCATGAATACATTCCTTACTGCCAGCCAAACACTTTGTGAAATAATTACATATTTTAATCTATTAGATTTGTGTACATGGATACAAATCTCTATTTTTTTTATGACAGTCAGCTCAACTTTCAAAATAATGTGCCATCCCCAGTTGTTCTCATTTAGAGGTCAAGTTAGCAATAATAAATATACAACTTTCGGTTACACTTTCAAAATAAAGGTTTTTGGTTAGGTTTAGGTACCAAAACTACTTGGTTAAGTTTAAGAAAAGATTGTAATTTGGGTTAAAAGAACTACTTTCTTAACACAACCAACATGTCTCAAAAAGAAACTGAACCTGGTCTTCTCTGTGAAACTCCTTCATTATGTAGACTTTCTCATCCTTTTGCTTTGTTTCTGTTACTTTGAAAGTTGTTCCGACTGTCATGAAAAATACTGACAAATCGACAAATTCCAGACTTGAGGGCTTGTCCCCAGTGTTAAAAGTTTGGGTCATTGGGAAGTTAACTCCTGATCTATAGATAATATTTTGTTACTATTTTACAAACTGCTGTGATACTGATATAATGACACATAAAGAAGAGATCACTCAGTAGAGTGCAGATCCCCACCAGCCATCAGATGGTGAAGCACCTACTGCAATGTCACCACAGCTGCCAGATGCAACTAGCAGAAGCAGCAGCAAAGTTCCTCCAACATTAACATGACCTCCACATACGTTGTCCCGAGCTGAAACAAGATTTCAAACTTAAGTAGCTGTTAATCACTTGCGGCCCCAAAGTGGCCGGTTAAGAAGAGTGAGAAGTCAGCACTCAATGGTCGTATAAAACAGAGCAGTCAAAAAATAGAATTACTGCCTCACAGTTGTTTGTCTCCATCAACCAGTCAAG
The DNA here is from genome assembly GCA_034769285.1 of Lutjanus argentimaculatus. Taxonomy (NCBI): domain Eukaryota; kingdom Metazoa; phylum Chordata; class Actinopteri; order Lutjaniformes; family Lutjanidae; genus Lutjanus; species Lutjanus argentimaculatus. The sequence continues at coordinate 1,523,466 of JAWZSL010000049.1, forward strand.
TTACAGTTTACATCCATGTCTGTCCACACTCATATAATGTCTGTAGTGAAGACTTTGAAGGAATTTAGTATCGAACTTACTACTTTATTGATCTGTAATTTTGAAGGAATTTAATTTAAGTCTAAGCATAATTTCTGGTGAGAAACATGCTGTCTTCACTTAGAGACTATTTTTACAGAGGGGGTCAGAGGACTGATAGAGAGCTGAAGATTATGATGTCACAGTGAAGTTGAACCACCAAAATGTTATGAGTTCATCTTTCAGTCCAAGTGAACATTTGTGCCAAATTTGAAGAAATTCCTTCAAGGCGCTCTTGAGATCTTGCGTTCACCAGAATCAGATGACCTGAAAACATAATGTCTCATAATAATGCCATAAAAAATAAAGGCATCAAAAGGGGTTTTCAGGCTTTTGCAAAAGTTCTGAGGTCATTCAGCATACATCATTAATGTGCACAGAAAAATTAGGCTGATTGGTCCAGTGGTATTCGAGATTAGCTCCAGACAAGTGTAGTTCCACTGATCATGCACACACACACTCACTCATGCACACACACTTGGAACTGGCGGTGATATAATGATTATATGCTTTACTGTTTCTGTCAATATAGAGGGTGGTGCGCTCTTTATGAAAATGCAATGCAAAAACACTTACATTTATTTGAAGTCTGTGTAATCCATATGACATCCATAGTGTAACTCATACTGTATTGTTATTCCTCAAGTGTTCTGTCTCCTCTTTGTAAAGATCACAGTTGCTTATATTCTGGAAAACAGGCATTTACAAAGTACGCTTCCTCTCCTCTATCCCATATCTCATTCTGAGCATTAAGATGAAAGCAGTCTGTCCATGGCAGCTCATAGCATACTGATGAAGGCCAGGCCTTGGCCGTGAGCTCTCAAACAGTCCGAAGGCTCAGTGAGATGCAGTAGACTCCAGTTAGGAATCCAGCAGCCTGCTCTGCTCTGTAAACAGCACAATAATCAGTCTTTTACCAAAGACTGGGCACACTCTAAAACTGCGTCTGCATGTGCAATGAGTGTGGAAGTCAGAGCACTGTAATGTATGTGTGGAGCTGCAGGCGGAGTGTGTGGGTATTTTTTTCCACGCTGTTTGCTTTAGAGTGGGTAATGTGGTCGTCAATCTCAGGGCCACAGCAAAAACAAGTGTGGGCCGGCAATAAATTATTTTTAAGAACTTCCTGGGCAACAGGGAGTGCAGACTCAGAAAATAACCGGCATATTCTTTTGAATGTGAATCATTTTCATTTCATGCTTTTTAGAGTTACTTCAAGACTTACACTGGGCAGATTCAACCATACAGCATAAATGTTTTCAGTCTATGGTTTATGCTTTTGGGCATGTGTGGAGGCTGAATCACAGCCTTTCACTCACAATACACATCTCTGACCATGAGCTCACCACCATGGACAGATTACAAGGTGATGGGCCCCCAGGGGCAGACATGTAAAAGCCCCCCCATCCATTCTATATAGAAGCCACCCTAAGAAGAGACACAATGATGTGATGTAGTTGAATCACATTTTGCAGCTGAACCAGACTTCCCAGAACCTCAGAGACACAAAAAATGATGTGGAGATGTAGTCGTTTTGTAACTTTTTTGTTGTCATTTTGTGTCTCTTCTTGGTTGCTTCTGCTTTTCTTTCTTTGTGTTGTTTGTAGTTTTGTGTGTCTTTGGGGTCATTTTTTTCTCTGTGTGTCATCGTTTTACGGGTTCTTTGTAATCTTTTTGTGTCTGTGGTTATTTTGTTTGTCTTTGTGGTTGTTCAATCCCTCTTTGTGGTCATTTTCTGTCACTTAGTAGTTGTTTGTGTCTCTTGGTGCTCACATTTGTGTGTCTTGTGTGTTCTCTTTGTAGTCTTTCAAGTGTCTTGGTTGTTGTTTTGTGGTCATTTTGTGTCACTTATGTCATATGTGTCTGTTTTTGGTCATGTTGTGTGTCTGCTACCTGACCCTTTGGGCCCCTGGGCTGTGCCCATCCATACTTACTACTGTTACAAACTGAAACTAGAATTGTGACCTAACCAAATTTTAAACCATTTTAATGAGCATGTCACAAAATAGAGAAAATTCTACCAAGTTAAAATGTTTAGAGTTCTGCTAGTGGCTCTTAGAAGCTGAAATGTTCATTTAATTCAACTTTACAACATGTTGGGTAAAAAAAATAACAACACACTGGTGATTTAGCTGCTGTCTGAACCTTACCAGTGCTGGTGCCAAAAATCTAAAGTTTGTGAGAAAAGGGCAAGATTAGGATATTAAAAAGTACTTTTTATCCCTTTAGGAGCATTAATGTAATCTACAAATTTTGTGACTTCTTACTGTAAAATATTAAATATCATGTATGTAAAGTTCATATTTTATCCTGCTGTTGGTATGAGAAGACGTTCATAGAGTGTCCAAACTGGGTTTATCTTAGAGACACAAGGTTCAGTCTCTGGTTATTATTTAGAGGTGAAGGCACATAGAAGCAGTTTCTTCTTGATATCTTAATTTTATTATGTAAATGTGAAAACATACTGTGTTTCGTTTTCTTATATTGTTGATCTGTTGACTCAGAATCTTTATTGCTTTATTGGCCAAGTATGTGAAAACAAACAAGGAATTTGATTGGGTTTTAAATTTCTGTCAGTGTTCTTACATGAACAGTTTACAGGGAAGAACATGGCCACCAGTATCAGATAACCAGATTATCTCAAAATTCACAGATAGAGCACTTGTTCTACTGTCAAACTTACAGCTTTGGGTTCTCATTTCATTTAACCATAATTACTTAAACACAAGTGATATTCAGTGTTAATTGTTCTCTTCTTTTTGTTTGAGAAATGAACCTCATGAGGACATGCAGGACCTCCTTTTGTTGAAAGAGCATTGCTTCACTTTATATTTAATTCAGGAGTAAAACTGACAGGGTCCAGCTCTCTAATCAGTACTACAATGAACAGACAGAGAGACAGACAAGTCTGTGTTCTGCCAGTCTGCTCCAGTGATGTTCAGCTTTTATTTTATGTTTATAGAGGTACTGGCCAAAATCACTGTATCACATATCAGGGGGAAAGAAAAGTGTAATCCAATATGATTGGTCAATCAAAAATGCTGCAGAAAATTCTGAGTGTGCAAGAGTTGAAATAAAATGAAGTCATGATTCATGTTGTGGGTTGTGTATTTCTTCCTTCAGGGGAGAAGAATATTTGTTCCACAGTTTGAGCCTGTTGTTTTTTAGAAGTGTAGCCACTAACAGATATTAGCCTAATCAGTTCCTCTGGGAAGTTGCAATGTTGCGATTGGAACAGTTCACGCAAACTCAGACAATCTCTGTGAATCTGCAGTTTTTTTCACAAATTTCACCAATCATCATAGCTTCCTGCAGCTCTGCCAATCATAGAACCCCCCCCCCCCCCATGCAAACATCATACCTTTTTCATGAGCCGACTCAATGTTTTTTTTTTCTCATAGGTACTGAGGAGAAGACAAGTTTTTTCAGTGTTATTGCCATTTATGAATGTTCTGTGCAGTTACATATATTCTATAATTTTGTGCTTGCTTGACTTTGAGCTCCAAAAAGTTTTTGTTTCTTTTTGGAATACCCCCCAGGTACACTTCATTTACAAATAAAGCAGATTTTGTTAAATTAATTTTTAGGTAAAGTTACTCAGAAGATTTAGAACAAAATGTGGTTTTATCCTCACAGATTTTTTTTTTTTTTTTTTTTTTTTTTTGCAATTTTCACATGCTCCACAACTTCATTGCAAAAAACACCTAAAAACATTCCAGTGCGCATCGTTGTTTTTTTTAGAAAAGCTGTCGAGAAATAAGCCCGCAAAATCCTGGAGGGACTGCCTAATATTAAAGGTATTATTAACAGCTTAGTTGTGTCAGGGGGAAAAAAATGGTATTGGATTGCTATTGATATTGGCAAATACTAAAGGTTGTCACTGTCTTGTTGAAACACCCAACTGTGTCCAAGACCCAACCTTCTGACTGATGATTTAAAGTTTTCCTGAAGAATTTGGAGGTAATCCTCCTTCACCATTTTTCCAGTTATTTTCTGTAAAGCACCAGTTACACTGACAGCAAAACAACCCCAGAGCATAACTCTGCCACCACCATGTTTGATAGCAGGTCTGGTGTTCTGGGGGTTGAAGGCCTCACCTTCTCTCCTCCAAACAAATTTTTGGACATTGTGGCCAAATAGCTCAGTACCTGACACCTGTGTTCTAGCAGCTTCTATGCAGACCTGCTTTTTGGTGATTCTTGGTTGACTCCTGACCATCCTGACCAACTGTCTCTCAGCAGCAGGTGATAGCTTGTGTTTTCTTCCTGATCATGGCAGCGACACAACTGTACCATGCACTTTATACTTACAAACAATCGTTTGCACAGTTGATTCTGGGATCTGTAGCTGCTTTGAAATGGCTTCAGGTGACTTTCCTGATGTGTTCAAGTCAGTGACTCACTTTTTCAGATCTGTGCTGAGCTCCTTGGACTTTCCCATTGTAGCATTTGTGTCTGAGTCTAATAAGTCAAATGAGCCCTGTTTAAACAGGCTCAGAGAAATCATCATCTGTAGTCACTCACAAGAAGTTAAGAGGTCATGGCACTGAGGTGGCACTAATTTGATTAACACAACTTTCTCACCAAAACTCTCACTCAAATTGCTGTATGTTTATTTTTCAGCCAGCGGATTTTGTCATATTTCCAGAAGATCTGTAATAAATTTATAAAAGAACCAAAATGCATGATTGTTTTTTGTGACAGACACGTGTTTCAATCATTCCATCAAAGACAAATAAGAGTTACAGAAATCATGTGAAACTCAAAACTGCCATGATATACAGTACATGCTCTTTACACGTGTATGTCAGCCTTTAATCACAACTGTATTGTCACAGCCTGGTGCAGTATTAAGACCTTTTTTATTTGCAAAATCAATATATTGTTACATCCCTACATGACTATATATGGTGCATAGAACATGTAAGGATTTATATCTGACAGTGATTGATAATATGTAAATGTTAAAACTGTGTGTAAAAAAGTGTGTATTTTAAGTGTAAATATATGATTTATAATTTGCATGTAAATATGTTTTGGTGTAACAGGGTGAGTGACACCGTATGACTGATCTAACTGTTCATCAGACTGATGGCCTGTAGACAGAAACTCTACTTGTGTAATTCTACTTAATTAGTTAGTGATAGCCTTGTGTGCTGCAGCCAGCGGTTCATCATTTAAGCTCATAAGATGTTTGAAATGTGCATCAAAAACCTCGTCTGCTGCTCTGTTAGATGATTATGAATCAGGAGAGGAATGGCAGCACAGCCCATGGGCGAGGGAGCCCGTGTTTAGACGATCCCGAGCAGAGAGCAGATACGGAGGTGCAGGCCGCTGACAGCTGTTGGGTCCACAGGGCTTTGTGTGATAAGAGCACTCAGTGTGGGAGGGAGGCAGCGCAGCACTGTACCAAGCACCGACGAGCATGCACTGCAAGAACCTGAGGGGATTAGACACCATACTGAGAGACACTGTGTCAGCCTGCCTGGAGACAACTATCTGGAGAGCAGCACTGCTGTTTGAGGAGTTTTATTAGCCAAACACCTTTTAGCTTTCATTTCAGGTTAAAAATTAATGATTTCTGTGGAAAAACTGGTGATAAAGTGTAACAGCAAACATCAAAGAGGAACAAGATGCAGGTGAAATGAAGTAAATGGATGCAGAGGTAGAAAACTAATGTACAGCCCATGCAATGTATCAAAAGGGACAACTCTTTGCCACAGAGGTGAATGGTGCTCTTCCAATCAGAAAACAAAATGTTTGAATGTCATGCCACTCACATCTATTAGCAGGTTGTTTCTTCTCGACTGATTTTCCAAATAATCAATTTTTTGCAAACAGGTTATTTATGGAAGTTTGGTAATCAGAAAGGCTGTCAGCGATAACTTAACTAAGTTTTTCAGTGCTCCATGCTTTGGTGACTTGCAAGTCATCCAGGTCTGCAAGTGAAAATTGGAGGCTAGCTTTAAGGTCTTGAATGTCTTTGGACATTTCAATACATCTTTAACAAGATTGTCTTCACGGACAAACACAGAGTCAGCAGTCACTTGTAGGCATGATTTGTAGCTCTTCTCTTGTTGCTCAAGTAATTCCTTGTAAAAAGTCTTTTGCTGTTCAAGCAGCTCGAGAACCACAGTCAGAATGACAAAAATCTTCATCTTTTTTAAGGCATTAAGTCTTCACAGTATTCACAGTAACTAGCCAAGACAGCCTGCTAATCAAAATACACGTTTTTAAACCACATCTGATAGCAATATTATTGAATGAATTTGTCCAAAAATAGAAAGTTTATCAGCGCTTGAGTAAACGAGACAGGGGTCCTTAGGGTATAGCTAAACCTTTTTATGCCTGATTGAATTATGTTTTTATAAAAATCTGATGCAGTTGACAGTTTCCTGAAGAGAGGAAATAACAAGGAGCAACAATGACTCAGACTCAGCCTAAATGAATTTATTTCTCATTTATAAATTTTTAACATAGTATGCATGTTTTTTGCTTCAAGATAATATAAGGTGATGCAGAAATGGCAGTAAAAATGGTCAGGAACAATCATTTATGCACCCAAAATTTATCGATAAAGCTTATTGTGAATTGGGTCACAATGGTTTCTCATTTTTAAAAAGTGGGTTCCCAGGAAAAAAAAATATTTGGAAACACTACTATAAGGCTACAATATAGTACAGAATATAGAAGGTCAGTATAGAAGGTCAGCTGATGGCTTATGTCACCTAACAGGGTCTGCAACCTGATGGTTGAGCTGCTACACCAATAGTGCTCCATGAACATGATAAAAAATGTTATGAACATGAATGATACGTTTGTTTTTTCTCTTTAATGTTCTAATTTTCATTGTGATCATCGTTGTTAGGCCTCTATGTTCTCTAATCAGTAAAAATTGTGGGCCTATCCTGATTAATTTGGTTGAGTTTTATTTTTTTTAAGTTTTGGATTTTTGTCACATAAATAGTCATCATAGCTTTACTCAGTTGTCGATTAATCTGTCAGTTATTTTGCTGATTAAATCAATTAGTAATCTGGTCTCTAAATGAAAAAAAAAACAACACATACAAACAAAAAAAAAAAAGGTTGAAAAGTGCAACAGTGTTTCCAGCCCAACTGTTATTGTCCACACTTAAAGTATTCGTTTAATGCCAATGAGACTAAAGAACCAATATCCACTTTTTAAGAATGTGAATCAGATCATTTTGATTTATTTTTCCCGTAAAAATTACTCAAACTGATAATCAATATCAGAACATTTTAGCTGCTACTTAATAGTTCAAATAGTCTTATCATTAACTGTTCAGTCTAGCCTTAAGTCACTTCCAAGCTAACAGGATTCAAATCCAAAAAAGAAAATCTCAGACAAGCAGAGATTTACAGTTGTGCTCGGACAGATTTTTTTTTGCTTTTTTGCAAAATGGCTAATGATAAAAGCTCAGAAACTGTGAAATAAACAGATTAATAATTGCACTGTACAAGGATGAGGGTGTTGTTTTATAGTAACTGAGTTTTAAGCATTGTGATTAGTCCATGGCTGCATATTTTTAACTCTCTAATATGTTCCACTCATAGTTTTAAACATCATGCACTTTTCTAAGGAAGCATGTAAACAATGCTATTACATTGAACGTATTGTGATAAATGCGTCTGTTTTCATTTCAAATTGAGACAACGCTGCATGAGTAGCATAACACCACGGATCTTGAAACATTATTAACATAAGTGGAAAATAATAATACCTGTCAGCGTAATTTAACATTGGGGCACAATAAAACACTTATAAATCTCAAAGTCTCTAATTAATACGCATTGAGAAATAGTCCATAAATACAACCCCGTTTTGTCTTTTCATTGGTTTATCTGTAATAAAAAGTGATTTAGTTTCATTTAACACTTTGATATATTAGTGTGACAACATCAACGTGATCTTGTAGCTTGAGCTGAATCTTCTAACAAACAATCCTGACTCACGGAGTCCTGAAGTCTTGGTCATAACAGTCGAGGGTTGTACGATGTTTGGAAATGTGTGCCTAGCAAGATCAAACCAAACCTGCACAGCAATTTCTGGAGTTAAAAATCTGCAGTTGGACATAAAAGTGTGCAGGTTAAGTTTAGTAAAACAGCTTGTATACAGGACACTCTTTTTGTAAAATAACCTGGTGGTGATTCTCATTCACAGCTTTTGCTCATTGGCGACTGAGGCAGGTAAAGTGGTTTACTCCTCAAACTACACTGCTGGCCAAAAAAGAGTCAACACTCTATTTATCTTTGGACGCTCTCTATAGCTTTGATACAGCACAGATTCAACCAGGATCATTTTGATAGTTTGCAGTGTTGTCACTGAAGATTCTCAGTCATCCATATGTACTTGTAGAAGTTGTGTAGGCAACTGGACTTGGTTAGTTCTGAAACATTCGCCTTTATCCAATGAGCTCTTGGCAGTCAAGTTAATCTGACTTCATAATGATTCAATCAAGTGAACTTAATAGTACACAGCGTCATGCAAATGGCGCTCCCTCCCCTGTTTGACTGTCATGTCTGCTGCGCCAACCTGAGGCCTCACACTGCAAAATGCTTTGCATTGATCAGCCTTTAGTGGTAGAGACTGTAAAAAATGGTATGGAAATGAATATACGTTTTTGTTTTTCTTTAATGTTCCTATTTTCACTGCTTACTCATCGTTGTAGGCCTCTTATGTCTAATAGTGAAAATGTGGAGCCTATACACGATTTAATTTGGTTGATTTATTTTTTTAAGTTTTATTATTTTGTCAACAAAATAGTGCATCATAGCTTATACCTCCAGTTGTCGATTAATCTGTCAGTTATTTTCTTGATTAATCAATTAGTAATTTGGTGTCTAAAATGTAAAAAAAAAAAAACAACAACAAAAAAAAAAAAAAAAAAAAGGTGAAAAGTGGCAATCAGTGTTTCCCAAAGCCCAACATGTTTTTGTCCACAACTTAAAGATATTCAGTTTACTGCCAGAGAGGACTAAAGAAACCAGAAAATATTCACATTTAAGAAGTGAAATCAGATCATTTTGAGTTTTTTTTTTCCCGTAAAAAATTACTCAAACTGATTAATCAATTATCAGAACATTTTACTGCTACTTAAGTAGTTCACAACTAGTCGATTATTCAGTTAACTGTTGCAGCTCTAGCCTTAAGTCTTCCAAGGCTAACTATGGATGTCAAATCCAAAAAATGAAAAATCTCAGACTAAAGCAGAGAATTTAACAGTTGTGGCTCGAGACAGATTTTTTTTTTGTCTTTTTTGGCAAAAATGGCTCTATTGATAATAAAGGCTGCAGACCACTGTGAAATAAACAGGATTATATAATTGCACTGATACAAAGGGATGAAGGGTGTTGGTTTTATAGGAACCTGGAGTTTAAGCATTGTGAGTCTGAGTCCATGGCTGCATTTATTTAACTCTCTTAACATTGTTCCACAGTCATAGTTTTAAACACTTGCACACTTTTCTCTAAGGAATGCATGTTTAAACAAGCATACAATTGAACGTAGTGTGATAAAATGCAGTAGCTGTTTGTTCATTTTCAAATTGAGACCGCTGCAGTGAGTTAAGCAGTAACACCACAGGGAATCTTGGAAAATTATTACACATTGAAGTGGGGAAATGAATAATTCTGTCAGCTGTAGTTCATTGGCGGCACAATAAAAACACTTTTATTAAATCTAAAGTCTCTAAGTTAATACGCAGTGAGAAATAGTCCCATCAACAACAACCCGCTTTTGTCTTTTCAATTGGTGTTATTCTTGTAATAAAAAAGTGATTTAGTTTTCTTTTAACACATTTTTGATATATTAGTGTGACAACCATGCAGCGTGTTTCTTGTCAGCTTGAGCTGAAATCTTCTAAACAAACAATGCCTGACTTCCAGCGGAGTCCCTGAAGTCTTGTCATTACAGTGAGGGTTGTCAGTGTTTGGAAATGTTGTGCCTGAGCAGAGATCAAAACCAAGACCTGCACAGCAAATTTCTGGAGTTGAAAAATCTGCAGTTGGACATAAAAGTGTGGCAGGGTTAGTTTGAAGTAAAACAGCTTGTATTCAGGGACACTCTTTGTTGGTGTAATATTATATCCTGGTGTTGATTCATCTTCACAGCTTTGTTGCTTCACTTGGACGTAGCTGTGAGGCAGGTAAAAGTGGCGTTTTACTCCTCAAACTACACTGCCTGGCCAAATAAAGAGTCATACACTCTAATATTTCGTTGGACCGCCTTTAGCTTTGATTACAGCACAGATTCACCATGGCATCATTTTGATAAGCTTATGCAGTGTTGTCACTGAAGATTCTCAGTCATCCAGGTCATGGTACTTGTAGCAAAGGTTGTCGTAGGCAACTGGACTTGGTATAGTTCTGAAGACATTTCGCCTTTCATCCAAGAGCTTCTTGGCAGTCAAATGTTAGACTGACTTCATGAAGAGGTTCATCAAGTTGAACTTGAGAATATTACACAGCTGTCAGTCAACATGAGCGCTCCCTCTCCCTGTTTGACTGTCTGTCTGCTGCGCCCACAGACGCCTCACACTGCAAAAACTGCTTTGCATCTGATCAGGCCTTTAGCTGTAGAGATGATTCTTAAAAACTTAAAGAGCAGATTATGTCAACTGTATACCACCTGTATTTCCTCACGGAGTGCCGCAGCATCATTCCTGTGTGTCCTGTAGCTTGACACCAATGGCTTACTTGCGGGCTTGTGGTAGAATGGTGCTGTCCGTAGTACTGAAAGTGGAGGAGACCCATAAACAGACAGAATGTATTTGGTTTTAATGATTGTAAATAGAACTTTCGGCCCATTTTTCCCCTATTGTGCACAATCCACAGACTCTTTGAGCGGGGGTGTCGCACACTGTACAGAGGGGAGAGATAAATTTTGTCCCCAACGGCGATAAAAAAATAACTCTGCAGAGGCAGGGATAAACAGAGCATGAAATCATACCTGGCAAATATAGCATACAGTCATGAATGTGCACAAAAAAATTAGGCTGATCGGTCCAGTAGTATTCGAGATTAGCTGCAGACAAGTTGTGGGTCCAGTGATCACGTATGCACACACTCACTCACTCACACACAGAAGCAACTGCATAAATAACCTGCTACGTTACTTGTTACAACTAAACAGTCATCTGACTGGCTGGATGAAGGCATGGATGTGTTTCCTGGAGTGGCAGCTGTTCAGAACAGCATGCTGTCATGTAAAAACACTTCATTAGTGAATGTTGCTGAAAGATGGACATGATGCTCAGAGGGCAGTATTCCTTCCCTCTGCTGCCAGCAGGGCTTTGATGGAAAATACCTCACTGTTATTTTTACCTCCAACCTCCTCACCCTTTCTCGCTTCCACACACACACACACCCCGTCAACCATCCATACATCACTGCCATTCCACTCTAATTTCTCAAAAAACCACACCTCGGCTTGTTTAAGGACTGCAGACTCCTGTGGGAAGAATAATAATAACAATAGGAGTCTACCAGCTCTGGAGGCAGTAACCCCCCCTGCCCCCCCGCCCCCCCGCCACCACCACAAAAAACCCCAACTCAGGTCTGACTACGGAGGAGGCCGAGCTGCTCTGCGCGCAGACGCACAAGAAAGAGGCCATTCATTAAAACAAGTCTGTCTTTTATGCGCTGTATCAGTGGCACTGGACCAGAGCCAGGCCATGACCCTGCAACCAGCGCTTCTGCCTGCCACTGGAATGTGGAACAGTGTGTGTATGTGTGTGTGTGTGTGTGTGTGTGTGTATTAAGATGTTTTATGGGAGTGTGTAGAAGACTGTGCACATATATAACATACCTGCTGGGTACACACATGAGTTGCTGGGGGACTTATCATGAGATGAGGATGCAGCTGCTGAAAAGAATTAAGTGACTTCTCAGTGGTGTAAAAAGTAACTGGAGTTCATACTTTTAAATACCTCTGTTGCTGTTATTATAAGACCCCACAGTGCCCCCAATTATGTTTCTATGGGCTCAGACTAGATAACATAAGAAGTTAAAGTAACAATATGAATGGAACTAAAGTGAATTTAAAGGGGTCTTTAGGGAAACAAGAGAAAGAAGTGGATTTGCTTGTGAGTTTCTGGATCAGTCAACGGCATTTTCACATGGGAACTCTGGACATTGTCCTCAGAATCAGGAGGGACATTGTCTGAAATTGGCAGTTCACACATGTAGCACACAAGAAGAGAACATGTATATGTCAGGCGTGTTCTCACATGTTGGAAATATGTTGCTATCAATAGTACATTAGGGCTGCCCCCTAACAGCAGTGATTTGAGTTACTGTCGTGCCCTTAAATTCATGTTTCACTCTTACAAATGTGTGTTAATAAGTTCAAAGTGCTTAATTACTTTAAAGTGATATTCCACTCCTAGATGATAGTCCACTCAATATGTACTCACCCCTATGCCAATGTGAGGATGGGTGATGGGCGTCAATCTTGCTATATTTTCACATGTGCATCCATTAAGAGATATACAAAGTCTCACGAGATCGACGCCATGTTTACATGCTACCTGCTACATGCTACAGTTGACATTTCGGCTAAAAAACATGGCGTAAATGTCGCGGCTCGCGGACACTTGGATACACCACATGAGCAGGATGGAGACATTTTGTGTTTGTTTTGTGTTCTTTTTTTTAACATTTTATCCATGGTCTCCATTCACTGCCATTATACCGGATTTGGCCGCAACCCTGTTTTCTGCTGAAACTCCAGGATTGTTTTGTGAAGTGAAGATCTTCACCCATCTTCACATCAGCATAGGGGATGATCATATAGGGGTGGAATATCCTTTTAAATAAAGGGGAACGGTAAGGAAGAAGGATGAAGGAAGACAACCACACACAGCTCTCACCTTCACTCCTCTGTATTGAGTGAAGAAGAGGAGTGTGATCCCCATACAGGAGCCCTGAGGCATTACAACAGATCCTCTTTTGTATCACTGGCTGCCTAAACAGTGTTTAAACAGTGGCCAATACTAATACATGCAATATGCTACTAACAACATATTAAACCAATATATTAAATGAAATGTTCTGAACATAGAATACCATAATAAGTGTAATAAGAAAAGAATGAACATGGTGGTCTGCTAGCTCAGTTGGTAGAGCGTTGGCCCCATGTACTGAGGCTGCGAGTCCTCTGCAAAATATTTTATTAGCTTTTCAAATGAATTACTCTTTATCACTAACTACATGTCAAATCATCAGTCAAGAAGACATCAAGTTGACACATATTTTGTCAGTCAAATATCTGCAGTTGTGTGTTTTATCTGTACACAGAACACTTCAGGAGCAATAGCATTGCAGCCTGTAAACTTTACAAACCGAGTGTTAGTCCAGCAGAAGAGACACACCAAAATTGTATAACCAAACGAATGAGCAGGATGCACAATTTTACTTTCTCTGACTTTGATTCTCTGGACAGTGACCTCCTCTACTCGCACATGGGTTCAATCAGACTTTGTTCTGAGGAGCTGGCAGGGTAAAGCCTGTTAATGTCCGGTCCAAGTGATTCAGACATCTGTATTCTCACATAGCTCCACTGGGTAGTGTCTAGGTAGGTTCAGAGTTGCAGTGCATGTGTGAAAGGAGCTTTGTGCCACAGAAACACAGGCAGACTATGCTTATCATGGCTGGTATCTGTTGGTGCTACATGAAACACCAGGGGATCACCACAGTCAGTAGGAGTCATCCTATGGGGAACATGAATATCTGTAAAAGTAAATTAATGGAAATCCATCCGTAAATTTCAGTCTGGATGTTACGACCCCAAAGTTTGGGCTAAGGGATGAGGGGTGTAACAATAATTTAAGTAACCTGGGGAAAAGCGAAGAAGAGAAAACTGAGAAAAAAGTGCAAACAAAGGTACTTTTTTATTAATAAATCAGCTTCAAATTAAGGTAACTTCAAATTTACTAAAGGAAACAGCAAGAAATGTTACTTAAAATACTAAATCAGATGACAACGTACATAAGCCTCCCCTGCTAACCAAAGAGGCTAGCAAGATACATAATACATACAGCAGACAACAACTTACTCTGCTAGCTGGGGAAGCTACTAAAACACATGTTACACAAAAAGACAACAAGCAGTCCAGCCTGCCACCACAAGACAAGACTGCAAACATACAGACCAAAGTCTGCTAAATGGCGCACTGGTCCTGTTCTGCTGCAGATGCCCTGCTTTTAAGCACCAGGTCCTGATTGCACACTCTCAGAAATAATGTGTAAAATTTGTACCTTTAAGGGTCCAACAGCTTGTCACTGGGGCAGTACCCTCAAAGGTACACCTATTGTACCCATTAACATGGAAACATTTTTGTACCCTTCCTGTTAGTACCTCATGGGGACATTTATGCACCCTGGGGTACAATAATGGACTTCAACACTCTAGGGACTAAAATGTACCCTTGTAAATGGTACAAATTTGTTCTCTAGAGGGTACAGCCCCAGTGACAAACCATTTGTACCTTAAGATGTCAAATCTGTACTCGATACAACATGAAATAGTCAAAAAAATGTTTCATTCAATTTATTTATCTGAAACATCAGTCAAACATCGATAAAAATCGATACAATACAATTTTCAATAAAACAGAATAAATACAATATCATTTTCAATGAAACAATCAATACAGATCATTTAGCTTGTAAAATACATCATATTCATAACTGAAATTAATCAATCTTCTGAATTTTGAACAGAAACTTCAGCAATAAAATGTCTAACTTATTGCACACACACCCACTCAAATGAAACACTGCTTAAACCCACTGCTCTACATTCTCGCACAGACGCATGCGCACACATGCACACACACACACCTTGTTCAGCCCCTCTCACTTCATATTCTCATCTCCCTCTCCTCCCCCATCCATCATGAATGACCACGCACGGCTCACGCCTGCAAATTAGGGTCAGATATTCATCACATACCAATCTGGCACATTAGACACATTCACAAAGTATTTTTCACTGTAACATACAACAAAAAAAGTCAGGATTTTCCTGAAAGACAAACAGACGATATGCACTTACCAGCAAAGAAGAAAAATTTGGAAAAAAGTGCTGGAGCATCGGACCCATACCCAGCTGTCACCAGCAACAGTAGCTTGAGGGCTATGCCACAACAAGTAGGAGGGCTGCTGTGGTCTGCACAGAAGCCTAGGGCGCAAGCCAAGGTGGTGGCTAGCCCTGCAGGTACTAGCACTGTTCCGACCAGCAACCACAGGGTTAGCACCCACAGAGCTAGCAGGGGTCTGGGCCCACACCTTAAGCTTCTGTGCTCACCATAGTAGCCCTCCTACTCATGACGGCAGAGCTGGCTCCCATGGCCAGAGATGGCTGTGTTTGGGCCCGATACTTCACTCTGACTGTATTCCTTTTCTTTGCTGGTAAGTGCTTAGCTATTTCTCCTGGTTTGATGGCATCCAGTCACTATCTTGGTGATAGTAACAAATGTCAGGGAAAGTGGAGAAGGGTTTCATTTAAACAGCAGTAGAACATGGGTCAGTCTAGAACAGGGGGCGTGCACAACTGAGCCCAAGAGGAGGGGCTCAGTTTGAATGTTGTGTTTACAAACTGCAACAAACAAACCTACAGGCTCTACCTTTAATGTTCATCCATGTGGGAGCAAATTTGGAACAGCTATATCATTAAAGCAGTGACAATGACACAAATATATGGACTACCTGTGGACATTTCTGACTCACATTGTATATTCTATCATTGCTTCGTGGAGAACACGAATTATTCTCTGTCGATCTCTGGATGACTTCCGACATGCTTCCTTGTTATCAAGCCTGTTTTGCAGATCTTTAGGGAAAGGTGGGATGACAAACACAGCTGGAAGTCTCTGATTGGCTTTATTTCTGACAGGGTGGGAGAGGGAGAGGACCTTGTGTTAGCAGTAAACAAGGTGACACAGTACAAATTTCAGGTACTTGTACTTAATTTCAGTATTTCCATGTTATGCTACACTGTAAAAAACTACCGTTAAATTTACGTAAAAACTATGTAAAATCCCTACAGAAAAGTATTGTAAACCCAAAAACATATATTTTTTGTTTAAATCACAGTGAACTTTTGTAAAACTATTAAACATAATGTTTTTGTTATATTTACAACAACAACATGTGATTATAATCAAATTTATTTGTGAAAACTACAAATATTGGTAACAAAAACTGAGAAATACTGTAATACTCATAACAAAACAATTATGTTAATTTGACATGCAAATATTGTAAAAACTATAGTTTCAGTCAGTTGTTTTGAAAAATACAAAAAAAATATGTAAGTCACTTTACAAGTTTATGCTGTACTTTTAACATGATTGATAAAACAATGCAAATTGAGGTAATAAAAATGTTTTCACAAAAAATAAAAAAAATCATTGTGAACCTGAGAGGTTGCCTATAGGTGGTGGAACCCTTGAGAATAAAAACCTTTTTGAACTTTGAAACTTGTAGCCTACTCGACACCCTGTGTTCTCACCGACACCCTCATTGGTCTCAAGCCAGCCCCTATAGCCCTCCTAAAAATCCTCCACTTGTTTGTATAATTTAGGCTAGAGCCTATATATAAGAAATTAAAACTATTGATATAGCCTATGTAAAGTAGGCCTAATACTTCTGTTCAGTCCTAATCATTGTATGCCTTGTGTTCCTTTTAGTCTTTAAAATTTAATGTAATACTTAGCCTACTGGTTTATATTGATAAAATAATATTAATAATTTGAGCATTGTGTCATTACCATAGGCTAAACAACCGAACAGTGCCTTGTACTTCTCTCATGGTACACTGACTCTGGCTAATTTTGAATTTCAAAGTGAGCAGCTGAAGCTCGTCTCTCTCTGATTGGAGGGCGGGAGAAGCGGGAGAAGCGGAGCTGCAGCTGACGTCATTAACGAGCGCGCCAGAGTGGGCTTGCTGGAGAGAACACAGAAGCAGAGCAGAAATCTTCGGACCACTTTGTCATTTTCAAAAGTTTTTAGGACAAATCTACGATTTTAACACGTTTTCTGGAGGGTCTGCTGCTATTCAGTGGGAGAAGTTCCTGTTCACGGCTGCGGCTGACGTCATTAACGGGCGCGCCAGAGCAGCGCTTGGTGGAGAGAGCACAGGAGCAGAGCAGAAATCTTCAGACTACTTTTTTTTTTTTTTTTGGGACAAATCTACGATTTTAACGGCAGTTCTGTGGAGGGACTGCTCCTGTTCAATCGGAAAATTGAAAGTTTGCACGGTAAGCTTCACATTTAGCCTACTTTTTTTGAGACCAAGCTATGTTGTGTTGATATCAGTAACGTTAGCTGCTAGCTAGATCAGTGCGTGATAACTGAGTTCAGCTGAAAAGCACAGGCAAACGGTTGAAATCCTAAAGATGATCACCTGCGTCTTTTGTAAAAAGAAATTGGATACATTAAGAGGTTTTGTACTGCATTGCAGATGTGCATAGAAATGAGCCCCGCTGTCTTTTCAAATGTGTTGGCGCCAACTGTAGTCAAACGTTTAACACTTACTCAGCTTTCAAGGGCCATTTTTATCGTGTGCACAATGCACCTGCACCGCAAGCTGCTATAGCTGTTGCTGTGGATTTAAAATGTGCAGTTTCATTATGTGCCCGCCATTTTCACACTGTGAAAGAGTTAGTGTCTCACTTAAACGATCATTTTGGAGAGGGCAGGTCTGTGTTGTGTCCAGTAAGTGGTTGTAAGCATGCGTTTACAAAAAAGTCATCATTTACTTCTCACGTGTAGGAAGCATAAAGCATGCTCCCCTGATAGTATTGATGACACGTACAGGGAAACTCGCCCTCAGCCCCAGATGTCATTCCTTGTACAGATGATTCAGAAAACACGCATGAAGCCATGCCAACAGCTAGTGCAGCCGGTGATATGCCAGAGAATGATAGTGAGTCTTATCTTCGAAACATGTGTCTCTTTTACCTTAAACTGCAAGGACAGCTGCTTATTCCTGCCTCTACTATACAGACTATTGTTGAGGAAATGCAAAATGTGCATGAGTTAGGTCAAGCCTACACAATAACTAAACTAAGTTCTTTATTAAAAAATGATATGAGCCTATCAGATGAAGCAGTCGCTAAAATCTGTGACTGCATTAAAGAGTCAGATTTGTTCTCTGCCTGTCATCAGGGACAATTAAGAACAACATACTCCAGAAATCAGACATTCACAAAGATGTTTAAATACACGGAACCCCAAAAAGTGGCATTGGGAATGGATGAAAACATGACACAAAAATATGCCTATTACATACCAGTGGCAGAAACTCTGAAGAGCTTTTTACAGTCACATTTGGGGAGGAGTACACAGTCACAACAGTTTGGAGACCCGGATGCAGAGGTTTTTACGGATTTATATGATGGAAAAAATTTCAAATTTCACCAGTTCTTTAATGAAAACCCTGAAAGCCTCAAAATGATTTTGTACCAAGATTCATTTGAAATTGTGAATCCCCTGGGTTCTGCTAAAAAGAGACACAAAGTTCTTGCAGTCTATCTTTCATTAGCAAATTTACCCATTCATTTGCGTTCAAATACTGATAATATGTTTTTAGTCTTGTTGTGTGTTGAGAATGACCTTAAGCGTTTTGGCGTAGCCAAAGTTTTCTCAGAGTTGTTGGCAGATCTGAAATCCTTGGAGACAGATGGAATAAATGTAGATGGAGAAACAGTAAAAGGGGGTCTTTACTGCATTGCTGGGGATAACTTGGGTTCCCATTGCATAGGTGGATTCACTGAGAACTTCAGCCACTCTCAATATTTTTGCAGGTACTGCGAAATCAAAAGAAGTGAGTTTGAGGCTGATCCGAATGCCTGTGGTCCTCCACGCACCCCAGAGAGGTATGACGCGGCTGTTGCTGATCTCCAGGCTGAAAACATCGAAGGCGTCAGAGGAATAAAGGTAAACTCTATCTTTAATACCCTTGAGTCTTTTCACGTTTCCCAGCCCGGTCTCCCGCCTTGTTTAGGTCATGACGTCTTTGAAGGCGTCTTGTCATATGATCTAGCACTGTACCTGAAGAACATTATAAAAAAGAAAAAATGGTTCACATACTCACTCTTAAACAGGCGCATCAAACAGTTTAAGTACAAAGGATCTGAAGCACTCACCAAGCCATGTGCTGTCCGCCCTGATGGAGCCAAGTTATCAGGGCAAGCCATTCAAAACTGGAACCTTTTGAGATTGCTACCAGTTTTGATTGGTGACAAAGTGCAAAACCATGAGGATGAAGTATGGCAGTTAGCTCTCCAGCTAAAAGACATTGTGGATCTTATTTGTGCTCAGAACATTTCCTTGGCCCAGATAGCATATCTTGACATTTTGATCCAAGAGTATTTGGAGTTGAGAAAGATGTTGTTTCCTGAAATTCAACTAAAACCCAAGCACCACTATTTGCGCCATTATTCTGCACTGTTCTTGAAATTTGGTCCATTGATTAGGTTATGGACGCTTAGGTTTGAGAGTAAGCACAGTTATTTTAAAAGATGTGCAAGACACTTGAAAAACTTCAAAAACATTTGTCAAACTTTGTCAGAGCGTCACCAGATGTATCAGGCATATCTTTTAGCTGGGCAAGAATGCAGTAAACTACTGCAAGTGAAGGACAGCTGTGCGTTTTATCCAAGCCTCTACAGTGACACTATTAAACATGCAGTCAGGGAGTTAGGCTGTTCAGAGAGCAATACCACAGTTACCACAGACATTCAGTACAAGGGCACTGGATATAAAAAAGGACAGTTTCTTGTGTACAGAAATGATGAGTATATGGAGTTTGGTGAACTTCTGCTCATCTTGATTCAAAATGACACATCTGTGTATGTTTTGATGGATATCCACAAAGGCATCTTCCTCTCAGAATACCATCTGTATTCTGTGACAAAGGACAGTCTTGGGTTACAGTGTATCAACATTAATGACCTGCCCGATTTTCTATCCTTTGGTATCATACATTCTTGATGGATACCAAGTCATTCCACTAAAACACAGTATTGTGGCAAAATAAAGGCCAATTAAAGTGTTAACTGATGCATGTCCCTGCTCTGTTGTACTAGTGTAGTGTACTGTATATTTTTTCTGTTCTCTTTGAAGGTGGCATTTCTTCATCAGTGCAAATATTAGTGACTCAGAGCGAACCTTTCTAGATGTCGCCATCATGGAAGTCCTACCAGAACTTCCAGCAGTAAACAAAAACATCCTGGAAGAGCACTTGCAGTCCATTGGAGTCGAGACTTATGAAGATCTACGCTTCATAACGGAGGCTGATTTGATGACAGCATTAAGACCTATACAAGCCAGAAAGCTTCTTTCCAGTTGGAAACAGAAATGTAAGTAAAAACACCACACACCACCACACAACACACAACTATTCAAAATCAAAAGCAGACATAGACATTGAGAGGCTGTTCGGGAAATAATTCATATCTGCTCTCACACACACCTCTATACTCAGACACACACACACTACTATACTCTCTAACACACACTATTATACTCATATACACACACGCACTACTATATTCTCTAACACACACCACTATACTCATACACACACACTACTATACTCATACACACACACTACTATACTCATACACGCACACTACTATACTCATACACGCACACTACTATACTCTCTAACACACACTATTATACTCATATACACACACGCACTACTATATTCTCTAACACACACCACTATACTCATACACACACACCACTATACTCATACACACACACTACTATACTCATACACGCACACTACTATACTCATACACGCACACTACTAAACTCTCTAACACACACCACTATACTCACACTTACACACACTATTATACTCATATATATATATATATACACACACACACACACACCTTTTGTACTGTGTGAATCATAATCTTTTTTTCTTTTTTTTTTTTTTTGTCATTTAAAGACCAAACTCCTGAGAACAGCTCACTATCATCTGTGGAAGCCTCACCTACCCAATTGCTGTCATCGCTCTCTGTTTCACCCCGAAGTTCATCGTCAGCCTCCTCCAGCAGCCCAAGATTTGACACACAGTGGGAAGACAACTTTGAAATACCATGGAGTAAATTTCCTGAGGAAGTGATGCATTCTTTGGAGAGGGGAAAAAGGCCAGGCCTAAAACTGAGGAGGCAAATGGTCCGGATTGTTGTGAGTGAGATGATGGAAAAATGCCCTCATGTAGGTAAAAAGCATTCAACTGACGTTGCAAAAAAAATGGTGTCAAAATATCCCAGATCTCTTCAAGATGTCATAGAGGGCGATATTGTTGAAACAGGCTACCATTCCCTTGTCAAACAGTTGCAAAACAGAATTGAAAATGTGAGGCGCACTTCAACACCCAAAATAAGAAAAAGAAGACATCAGACTGACTCGGACCACACAGATGAGGGCCCATTAGAAGAGAGAGCAGCAATGCAGGACACGTACGGATGCATTCAATGGAATGTGAAATTTCTGCCTCTTGAAGAAACTCAAGAGAGCCAGCAGCAAAAGATGGAAAAACTCAAGGTGATGTACCAACACTCTGATGCCAGTCCAGAGGAGGTAAAACAGCTAATGAAGTCCACTTTTTACACGCAGCGCCAACATGTCAACCAGGGAAAAAGTATCAAATGCCTTAGAGAGGAGTGGCCGTTTTGGTTTGATGAACTTGGCATGTCAGTCCACTTCAAGGAGCTCACTGGGATTGACCTCAAAGAGACATTCACACGAAATTTGGATTTGAAGGGAAAAAGGCTTCTCAACTACATGACCACAGTTTGTGTCAACAACAGCAAGAAGTTCCTTCAGAATTATGTAAGGCTTCAGAGGATGCGGGGATCGCAGAGTGGCTGCTCAGATGATGTAGAGATGCTCCTGCTTCTGCTCAGCTACTTCGATGAGAAGGAGGAGTCCATGTTCTTCCATGTCGAAGATACATGTCTGGCAGAAGAGGTCCAACTGGAGCAAGTGCCTCTGACACCCGCTGTTATTGTCTGTGGTAAGTCAGTTTCATCTCTTTTTTTTTTTTTTTTTTTTTTTAATTGCACTGTTTATAGAATTTGTCGTGTGTGCAGCGCTTATTAATATAACCAGTTTTTTTGTTAATAGGACAGTCCTGCTATTCCTCAACAAGGTACATGCTGAGCCTGGATCGGAACCATACCAACACAAACATCTCCTCCTTCATTTCTGCATTGTGCCTCATGTTCGGGAGCTACTACTGTTTCAACATCCACTATCCATCTGAGCTGGCTTCAACTCTGGAGTTTCTTCAAAGGTGAGTAAACATGGCTTACTTATTTTTCAGACCTGGACTTGGACCTGGGACTCTGGGACCTGGAGTCTGGCTCCAGCTCGACCGTCACTAAAGAGGTATAAATTTGGACCCTAAAGATACATTTTAGTCGACCGTGATATCAATGATATCAGTGCAATGATATCAGCAAATGTTAGCTAATGTTAACGTTAGCTACCTAAGTTAACATTTAGCATTGATAAAACAAGTTCCATCCAACAACACAACCCCCCGTGGATTAAACTTAACGTTACAAAGCACAAAAGATGTCTCAACAACCATTTGGTCAAGTTGACCTTTTATACTGAAGCAGAATGTGCGAGTTTTTCTGAGCTAGCATCATGTTGACTAGCATGCTTGCAGAAGATTTAGTCACTGTCTTTCTCAGTTTCGTGGAAAGGCTGCTTCGAACATATAAAGCTCTATATATCTTCAACTTCAGTTCATTTTGAAATGAACTTAACTCTAAATCTCTGGGCTTCTTCACTCGTCACATTTATCCCAGCCTCCTCCAGCTTCAGTAGAAGTTCTTCCGTCGACCACTCCATCTCCGCCTCGACGCGACAGCAGCCAAGTGCTGACTGTTCGGAGGAGCGGTTAATGCGCGTACATGTGCCGTTGCGTCATGAACGCGCATGTATCAGGGGTCATGATCCTTTTTCATGAGAGCTTATGTGTTTAGTGTTTGACATAATTTGTATATTTATTATTTAAATAAAGTTAAAAAAAAAGATCCTTTTTCATCATCAGCGTTATCTCCAGGATAATTTTTTAAACTATTTTATATCATAGTCTCAGCTCAGTTGATCTTAAATATTAGTGATGTGTGATTCCACTGATTTTCTTTCTGATCCAGGTATAAATAAAACCAAATTAAGGTGACATAGCTCAAACCAATATGATACCAAGCAAACCATACCAAAGCAAATTTGTTAAGATAATAGAAATAGTTGTAATTAATTATTTCCAGATCATTTGTGATTTGCAATATTATGTCTATTGCTTCTTATAACACTGTGACCCAGGCATGGCCAAACCAAGGCCTGTGGGCCGTACGGCACTTTGGGCTTTTTAATCCAGCCCATCAAATACTGAAACAAAATTATCCAACAATTAGCAAAGACCACAAACTTTGATGCACTGGCAAAAAGAGTGACCAACAACACTGCTCTCACTGAAATCGAATGTAATCATTTACTTTAGGGTAATGGTTTTTACATTTGTATTGTACTTTTTATATTTGTATAACATCATAAAGCTCATTGTGGCCCCCGAGTTTGCCCACCCTTGGTGTAAATGAACAAAATTTCTCAATTCTAATGCAAAAACCTCCTCCGATTTTCCCTCTATTCATCCACTGACAGCCTCACATTGTCGTTGTACCCCTGTTTGTGGAAAAAATGGTACAGATGTAGACCCTTGATCATTTTGGAAATTAAATGTACCCTTTTAACCCCAAAATGGTACATATAAGTACCATGTGGATCAACTCAGAACCTGTGAGGGTACATCACCAGCAGTTGTACCTTATTTTCTGACAGTGCAGATTGACTGCAGCTGCAGCCAATCACTGCAGCTGCAGGGAGGGGGAGGGGCACTACCTGAGCACAGGAGAGTACAGCAAACAACACACTGTGGCACATATCACTGGACCAAAGCAGTGGGCTGACAGACATTACCATGGCTAAAAAGGCCAATAACTTCTACATGTTCAGTAAAAGTCACTGAGTAGAATGTTTACTTTCATATGAAGTGATAAATGCACAGAGCAGAGAGAACTTCTCACAAGAAAATCTGTTTTTTTTAATCAGTTTGTACTTGTGGTGAACTCTGCAGTTCCTCTCAAAGGTACAGTTTAAACTTAGAGAGACTGCCTACAATAAAGAAGTTACATATTATAAATAAAATAAAATCATTTAGAGAATCCACTGCTGATAATAAAGACCAAGGAAACAGAAAGACAATAAAAGAAGCTGTGTATAAAGCCATAGGGACAAAGCATCATACTCTACAAACCATACTCACAGGGGGGAAAACAATCAGTGCCAGAATATGGAACCAAAGGCTGAAATGCTAAAAACATTACATTTCAGTATGTGAAAGGATTATTTTAGCACCGTGTCTACAAGAGGCAAGATCCCACTGAGCAGCCAGAAGTGAAATACTTTGATATTCTCCCCAATTTGATTAAATCACCTGGTAAGATCATTTAACCTAAAAAAAGATCAAAACCAAGCCTTCGTATCTTCAGTCTGTGCAATTTGTCTGGACAAATTAGCAACAAATTAGTACATTCTGCAGTCAGGATCACTCAGTTCTCCCATTCTTTCTCCTGATGCCTTATGTCTTATTGCATGTATCAGTTTTTTGTCTTTTTAAAGTTTCAGTTTTTTGATTCGGCAGCTTATAAAAACTTAATTCTGTTCTTGACCTTGTTGGTAACACATCTCACCACACAGCAGCTTTTAGGTATTTTTCTGTTGTTTTCTGTCAGACCAAAACGACAAGGAGGCAGTTTCACACAATATAAATCTGATGGAGAGCAATGAATTGTTTTGCTCTCTGGTCTGGCCAGGATGGTTTTTTTGTTTTCCAATTAACAATTTTTATAGATAATTTTTACCATTATACAAAAACACTCAATTTAAGATACTCATAATATGACAATACATCAAAAAATTAGAAGACAACAGCACATAAACAAGCAACAAATCACAACAGTTGTGGTGGGGGACCAAGGGTGATACCTAGAACTAGATCAGGACAAGCACTCAAGGTTTTGTGGAAATAAGTGTATGACCAAATGCAATGTCCCAATAACAGGAACTTCAGATTTCTGACAGAAGTAAATTGTGTCACAGCATACAAACATCCAGCATCCAGCCCACAAGTCACACTCTCCTGATGCATGATGATTTTCTTCATGAGAATTAAATGCAAAATTACGACTGTGGTGTGGGCAGGACTTGATTGTGTTCTGTCTATATAAACTGCCAAAGTAGCCTATGCCAAACAAGACGAGTTTAGTCTCAAATTGTATTTAAAGGGACATTGTGTAGGAATTACTCCCATCTAACGTCGAAATCGTGTTTCGCATTTAAACAAATAGTGCACTCTAGCGCCTCACTTTTTCAAACACGTATTGCAACAACGGTAGCCGCCGTGTATCAAAAAGCCTTGACAACACTGATGAAACCATGTCATCTGATACTTCATGGAGTGTTCACTCAGGTGAAGAGGTTCATGATTTCATAAATATTGCAAACTGCATCGCATCATTAGTGTGAGTGTGTATAGGCCAAAAAAAAAAAAAAAAATGTTGTTACCCTGTAGCAGCTAAGTTAGAATGTAGCTACAATTTGATAACGAACACAAACGAATGTTACCAAAGTGCTAATATTGCTCTACAACACGCTATGATCCTTGGAACTATGTACTAATTAGTCGGGTTATATTATCCATTTACATTTTGATGTGTGTACATTATCAGTGATCATCTTCGGGTGATTCAACGCCTGCAACGGTATTGAGAGGAAGAGGAAGAGGGAAAGGATCCGGTTTTACTCCTCTAGTGGAAATGTATGTTTACGTGGTTTCAGTAGCTTTCATAGTCGCAGTAAACGCCGGCTTTAAGTCACAGTAAAGCCGGACTAAAAGCCGGTGGGAAGGCTTATAAGCTGCATTTACTCTGACAAAAAGCCGGCATTTACTGCGACTCTGAAAGCTACTGAAACCACATAAACATACACTTCTGTACCAACGAGGCTGGTGTATTTTAGCAGGATCTACTGT
This sequence comes from Lutjanus argentimaculatus, assembly GCA_034769285.1. NCBI lineage: Eukaryota > Metazoa > Chordata > Actinopteri > Lutjaniformes > Lutjanidae > Lutjanus > Lutjanus argentimaculatus. Next base: position 1,549,691 of record JAWZSL010000049.1, read on the forward strand.
TATGCTGCCTATGGTAATGAACAACACTGTCTAACAAAACCGAATGAAAAAGTTAGCTTTAGGCTAATTTAGGCAGTACAGTTGACTTACTTGTCGAGGAGAAAGCTGGCAACTTCAGCGTCCCTTTTAAAATCTTTCTCCTTCATGAGCTCCTTCCACCTGGGGAAGGCTAGCCCGATGTTAATCCTCTTTTTTTAATGCTCCGGTCACGCTGCCTTCTAAGTTCCCTTTTTCGCTTTCTTGGCGATGGTGAAACTGTCTCCTGTGCTGCTGCTGCATATACATGGTCCTGCATTATGCTGCAGTAGTGCAGATTTTCAAACTTGCCGGGGTAGTAAGTCTCTCTTGCTGATCCTCTCCTCTGGCGTCTCAATCACTCTGCGCTGGCTTGCAGTAGTATGTATAAACAAATCTAAAATTCTTCGCTTACGAGAATGTGTCAGATTATTAGCAGAGGTCATAATACACCAATGATAACACATATATAAATGCAGATATCGATTTTGGCCAGTAAACAACAGAAAATGTTACACAATGTCCCTTTAAATAAAAGTTCCAATACAGTATTGGTACTGTACTCAAACACTTGAGTAAACCTTACTGATACGTAACAAAGCCTTTCTACATAAACTAGATTAAAGTGGAATATAGGCTGATATACAGTGTATACGTTGATCAATAAGTAACAAGAAATTGCAACACAGAAATGCCAAACTAGGTTTGAAGTCATTTAAAACAGTGTCACCAGTGGTGGGAAAATGAAAAGGTCATCAGCTAAATGTGGTATGATGCATTTATAGTGAAATATTTACAATCCTGGTTCAGATTAAAATAGTTTTATTTTGTGACCTAAAGTACATAGGCAACTAGAAACTATTTAATCATTTAGAGGCACATGGAGGCCAACTAAGTTTGAAGCATGTTGGGTATTGTTTTGTGCATTGGGAGGGCTGCCAAAAGGGCAGATTATCAAATTTTGTCCACTGGAAGGGCCAACAAGAGGGCACTTTTTTCTGTTTTTTTGTACATGTTTTTTTTTTTTTTTTTTTTTGGTTTTACATGGGACATGTCTCCTGGTCTCCTGGGTGAAAGTCCTGTGTTTGTTTGGCCCACCCATCCACTCACCCTCTTTCATACCCAGACTTCCTCGCTCATTATACAGCTCCGGCTACAGCCACAATAATAACAATAAACATAAATATAGCCTGTTAGCTGCTTGCACACATGATCTATACAGCTGTTTTTCTGGTGAAGACGTCCTGTCATTGTCCCACTCAGTATGTATCTGGATCACAATTTTAAAGACAAATCGAGGGATCCATATTTGGATTGTTTGTTTGTGTAATGTGCAGTGTATAAGTAAAGTATAGAGTTAAAATCTATACTTTGTTTGTAAGTTAACTTCTCAACACTGACTGCAAAGTTTGTGCTAGTCAGTGAACCTCCAGCTGTTGACAGTAGAGTAGAGTGTACTCTGGGAAATTCACACTGTGAGTGTGTGAAAGTGTATAAAACAATGTTATGTGTTCTGTGCAGTATCTGCCACGGTTAAATCAGCTCTGCTTGTATAAAATAATGTGCAGGGAGCACACAATACAGCAGCACATTCTGGACTTGTGTGTAATATAATATATAAGGTTTGGATTTGATGTGAAGGCTGCGACATCTTGATGGATGGTGCGTCTTTGTGCACGTCGACTGTGATGGTTCATATCTCACACACGTCAGCTGAGCTCTGGCCATCATCTGACTGTGCTGCTTTATTGTGAGTTACTGCTGTGCACAAGACTGACTGTAACACGCAGTGACAGACAGATCAGACCTGCTGTCACACCGAGTGTCTGTGATTGGTTTCATACTGTCCTCATTAATAGAAAATATTTTTCAAAATAAAACATACATTTGATTTGAATCCCTGCAGGGACACAAGATGGCAGCTGTAAAGTATATAGCAATACATTTGCATTAATTTGGATTGAATTTAAACTTGCTCTGATCAGTATTTTTATATTGTCAATGTGGCAGGGGTTGCTCACAGTGCCAAAACCACAGAGAATCATCACCAATGCCTCAACTCTACAGCTGTGGTAGATTCTCATAGCTCTCATCATTGTCTGTCCAGTGGTAAGCTATTTTTTGGTTTAAAAGAAAAAAATTCACTGTACACTATCTTTTCAGCAGACAGGCATAGTTAAAGGCTAGGTGGTGGACAAAGTGGAGCATTTAGCAGCTAGATATTTCCCTCTGGTTGGTGGAGACCAAAAACAGAGCTAAAAGAGAATGAATGTTGTGCTTACATTAATCTGAGGGACACAAACATGACTCCAAATGAATGCTTAAGTTGCTCTTTGTCTGCTGGATTAGTCAATAAACAACTGTTTGCTAACTGTATAAGATGATTCTATGACAATGCTTGTTGTGCTGCCCCCAGATAGCAGCTGACTCCTCCAACATCAATTGGGACATATAGGCTAAGCGCATCATATACATGACATTTGATATTTCAGGAAAACTGCAAGCTATAGGCTAACTCTTTATTTTATTTTATTTTTTACTTTTTTGCTTTGAAGGGCACAATTGAGCTGTTCAAATTAGGTTTCTGGTGTGATCGCAACCCTTTCATAAGATAAATCCAACATAGAATGTCCATTTTGAAAATCGTTAGCATCCTAAATAATTATGAGAATAACTTTTTTTTTTGTCCAAGTTTTTATTATATTTTCCACAAGGTTTGCAGGTAAACATCAACAAATAAACTTTGTCAATCACATAACATACTGGTATACCAAATTACTGATAAAGAGACTGAAAATAAATCCAAAAATAATAATTCAAATTAAAAGTACATTTTTCCCTCCTGTTAATAAATTCATACTTAACATTTAATCACACTGCAGCTCTATATGACTAAGACATTTACACAAAGCGTACTTCTGTACTTTGGATTGCTTGTTAACCTCAACCTACACCTTCTCCATGGGTCTCACAAAATTCCATTATGCATTCATGATATTTCATCACCATACGCTGCATAGTAAACAGAATAAAACAGAGCATTTATATCATATACATCAACCACTGCACACTCCTACCTGTGGTCATCAGTGGAATCACTCTTTAATAGAGATATTAACTATGGAGCTCTCAGTTGTGAGGATGAATGGGGTGGAAACAGGAAGGAGGCAGCTGGAAACATGATACAAATTATTAGAATATCTTAAACATAAATAATGTGTAGATTCTCCTTTGCACATTTGAAGAGCCTCATGTAGGATTGCGTGCACACACACACACATTGTGTAGCCTATTCCATGGATATGTAGTTGTTGTTCTGTCTCTACACATTTTATTTAAACCTCTGGACATGGAAAAGGACTGGTTGTGATGTCAGAAAATAGGCAGTCAGTGGATTCTCTGTAAGGCAAGCCAAGGCAAGTTTTATTTGTATGGCACATTTCAACAACAAGGCAATTCATAAAACAAAAAGCATCAAGACAAAGTGTAAAGGAAACATAAAAGCAGTATAAATATAAGACATATCACCACAATTAAAAGAATTAAATATAAAATAAAAATAAGAACTTTTACAGAAAAGTAAAAGTTACAGTGCAGTTTAAGATGATATTAATCAAAAGCCTCAGATTTGGTTTAATGAAAGGCAAACAGAAAAGTCTTCAGCTTTGATTTAAAAGAACTGAGAGTTGAAGCAGACCTGCTCTGAGAGTTTGTTCCAGATATGTGGTGCATAAAAAATGAATGCTGCCTCTCCATGTTTAGTTTTGACTTTGGGGACAGCAAGTAGACCTGTCCCAGATGACCTGAGAGGCCTGGATGGTTCATAACCAAGCAGCAGATCAGAAATGTATTTTAGCCCTAAACTTTGAGTGCTTTACAAATCAACAGCAGGAAGCCAGTGTACAGACCTCAGAACTGGAGGGATGTGATCCACTTGTTCTAAAATTGTTGATATAGTCTTCAGGTGGTAGTAGGCTGACTTTGTAATTAGCTTAACGTGGCCTTTGAGATGCATGTCTGAGTCCATGACTACACCAAGATTTCTGGCTTGGTTTGTGTTTTTTATTATTACTGATTGAAGCTGATTGCTGACTTTTAATCGTTCTTCCTTGGGTCCAAGAAAAATTACTTCAGTTTTTTTTCATTCCATCTATCCATCCATCCATCCATCCATCCATCCATCCATCCATCATCCATCTTCAACCTCTTATCTGAAGTCGGGTCATGGAGGTAACAGTTCCAGCAGGGGACCTCAGACTTCCCTTTCCATGGCCATATTAACCAGCTCTGACTGGGTCCTTAGTCGTTTCCAGGCCAGGGTGGAGATATAATCCCTCCACCCAGTCCTCTGGTTTGCCCTGGACACACCTGGAACACCTCCCTATGGAGGCGGTCAGGTGGCATCCTTACGAGATGCCCGTACCACCTCAACTGGCTCCTTTCTATGCAAAGATGCAGCAGCTCTACCCTCACAGATGAGCTTCTCACCCTATCCCTAACCCGCAATTTCCACCAGGCACAGCTGCGCTGCGTTACAGCCGTGCCACAGCAGTTGGAGTGATCTGCGGGCATTCTAGACAATGCCTGTGATTCCACTAGAAGTGCCACACCACATCTCAGAAGCGGCTCTCCACTCCGCTCCGCTTCAAATACGCACTGAGCCTATTTTTGATGGATGCCATGTCAATTAGCACAGAACAGACTGAATGGGCAGGAAGTCAGACAACGAAAAGGCAGGGAGAATCTGGTTAATTTTCAAAATAAAAGACCCATGCAGACTTGCAATCAGAAAGACAGAAAGAAAAGAAACTATTTAACCACGTAGCCTGCTTATCCATGGTAGAAGCACAAAGAGTAAGGAAAGAGGACATATTCAACAAAATCTGAGCAAGTAAACATAATCAGGCGGGCAAGACACTCCACTACTGAAACGCTTCTAAAACGCTGTTGGTGGGCCCTGCAGCCATGTGGAGGACAGATCAGAACCCCCCAGCCCTCCCACCCCCACCTTAACAGTGCTGTTTTACATTGCTGAGGGTAAATTGTGTGGGAAAATACTGTACTGTATTATTTTCTTTGGATTTCTTTGGAAATTGAGCCATTTATGTCATAACCTTTGGTGCATATTGTTTCCTGTTGAGTACTGTCACATTAACAAGGATTTTGTGTTGTTCTGACATTTTAGATTTTCATTATGGCAGTCTGCTCTGTGTCATGTGACCAAAGCAGCACAGCATGTATTTCCTAATGTAAACAGTGTTTAGGAGCAGAATTGCAGAAGGAAGAATCCAGAAGGCTTTAAATGTATTTTAATGTCTTCTGCAGGAGCGAATAAATGCTGGAAAACACTGTCATGCCCTATACACACACACCTGTTACACATGTAGATAATGAACAGAGGAGACCCCAGAATGGAACCTTGGGGAACTCCACAGGTCATTTTTATCTGCTCAGATCTATAATTACCTATAGATACAAAGTAGTCCCTGTCCTTTAAATGGGATTCAGACCAGTTTAGTTTTGTGTCACAAAGTCCTACCCAGTTTTCCAGTTGGCCTAGTTAGTATGTTCTGGTCAACTGTGTCACTGTAGATGTGGTCTGAGTTGTGCATACACTCAAAATGGTTCCTTTTAGGATGGTGATATTAATGTTCTTAAAATTTTACATAGTAGGCAGACATTGGTTGTGACAGTATACAGTATATGAATTCACATTTTTCATTAGGTATTCAAGATTTTCATGAACCAAGTTCCTATATTTTTGATCCAGTGAATCTCTGTAGAGTCTCTGCTGTCAGACAGCAGCACTCTTCATGAAGTAAAGGTTTAAGTATTTTGCATTCATTTTTTTTTTCCAAAGTTGTAGTTTGACATGATTGTTGGAGCAGCTGAACTGCACAGGTTCTTCCTGACATCCTAGACATTGTTGTCAAAAGTAACATTACATAAAAAGTAAAGGTAAAAGTAGAAAACTGTAAACATCTTATGATGGCTTGCATTCATTTGCACTCACACTATAGGGAGACACCACTGCAGCAATGCTGGCTTGGTAACTTCCAGTACTTCGCCAGATTTGGCAAAGTGTGACACTGTCACAGTCGACCCAGGGGTCTGTTGCACTTTGGCGTGAAGCTAGGTTGCAGATGAATGTGTTTAATTGTTGATTAAATTATTTATACATGATAGATACTTGAGAAAATAAGTGTCTCAGGGAAAGGACCCCAGTGAGACTTGCAGTGCTATGTCCCTGTTTATGTATATGCTCTGAAATACAGAATGAGTCATCAAAACAGAAAGTGAAGGACAGGGATTTCAGTATTTAAATACTAAGAAATTATTTTTTTGACAGACCCCAAGGGAATGAAGAGGATTAGAGCTGAGAAAATGTATTCACCTGTTTCTTTAATATAACATTCATTTCAAACACAGCACTCCAACTTAATGAATACACAACAGTCTCTTACACATCATTACATGGAGAAACTGTCCCTCCTGGCAAACAGACGAATAATTCCCCCTGTTTAAGCAGGAGGTGTGGCAATCTCAGGGCCAGACCTTTTATAAATGCTCTCCTCTCTCCTGAGCGTCAGGCTGTAATGCGAGGGCCGCAGGGGCATTTAGCCGGGGCAGATAAATAATGATCACACAGGGGCTGATTTCCTAATGCTGATGTATGGCTGTGATGGGACAGGTGCTGGCTCCACAGCTTCCCAGCACCATGTCAATTAATCTGCTCTGTCATGTGATGAAGCAGCTGTGAATTACCCAACACTTCCTCTGAAGCACAGTCCATAAACTGCTGATTACACACACACACACACACACACACACACACACACAGGACATGTACTTCTGTCTCCCTCTGGCAGGATATGAGCTGTTATATGAACTTGGTTTATTCACAGAAAACTGATGGAGCTTTTCCAGCAACTTCCTTTTTCACACCCACACATTCATTCACACATTCGGACTGGAGGCTGACCAGTAATACTTTCTCTGTGGTCATCAATAGAAGCTGCAACTCTGCCTCGGAATGTTCGTGTAAAGCAACAATAAACGTGTGTTCTGAGTTTTTCACACCACAGAAACGTGTTTTAACCACCTAGCGAAGTTTCAGTGATTAAAAAAATTATGAAACTATGACCTGAAAATGACCTGAAAGATGGACGCTCCGTCTAGCAGCTTTATTGGACATGTCCAGACATGTTTGAGCCACCAGAGCCAGAGGACAGTGACAGGATGTTTTTTTTTTCTTCTGTGTCGGGTTGTTGGAACTGAAATGAGCTGAAGTGAACTGCTGGGCTGATTTGGACTGAGAGAGTTGCTGAAGGTACATTTGTAACTGACTGTTGGGGAGGTTCATGGGGCTTATATAGTGTTGGGGCACCATGTCTCCAGCATGTCACTAAGCCATGTTTCAGGTCTGCCCAAAAAATTCTGAACACAGAAATAGTGAACAATAGTTTAGCAGTCTAACTCAACAATTCAGTACCACAAAGTTCTTGTTCATGTGCCATGTTCATGTGCACATGCACACTGTCTGAACTGGGTGTGTGTGGTGCGATGGTGTACACATGCAACTGAATGGCATGTCGTAGCTTTAGGAGACTTGGATTATACCAGATGAGCAGTATGGAGGCATTTTATGGTTTTTGTTTTTCGGTTGTTTTTTTACTTTTGAAAACTGGTCACCATTCACTTCCATTGTTTGGGAGATTGTTTGGGTTTGATTTTCCTGTGAAACTCCAGCAGTGTTTTGTGGACTAAAAAACTAAACCCAACATTCAATCAGCATGAGGGTGAGTAGATAATGACTGAATTTTACCTACTTTTACATACATAATACTTAAATGTTGAAGTGGATCTTTGATTAGCTTTGTTGTCCCTTAGCTGTATGTCTATTTCTGTTTAAGTACAATGACAGCAATAAAAAACGCAGAGTCCTGGTATAAGTACACATTTTTAGCCGCTGAAGCTGATTCTGATTCTGTTTGAATAAACTGAAGCAACTCCATTTGCATCTGACTTACGTTGTAACACTTGAAGACTTGAACAGTTGAAGACAGTCATCTCAGCAAATATTTTGGCAAGCACAACATTACCATAACTGACAGCACAGATGGCCAAGAGAATAAGATCCAAATTTTCCCAAAAAATCTTGACAAGGTCTCATGATCTGTATCAGTGGATCGTATTAACAAAGACCAGAAAATGTGGTCAAACACCAATATTTCCAAGGTCAAGAATGAGCTTTCATGCTCATGACCAGTTTGTTCTGCCCACTGTAACAATGAATACTTGTGCAGAGAGAGGAATTTTTGTGGTTTAGGTCCTACCGTTCCTTGGCAGGTTCTTCACTGATCCATATTCTTCATGTTTAAACATTATTTGCCAAATGTTTTGATTTTGTTGCTCTGTATTGTAATTTTACAAGTGCAGTTTCAGTCTACGCTGTACATTGGACATCTATTGCATCTCTAACCATTGTGGAAAATGGATCCTTCCTCTGTTGCTCCTCTTGAGGTTTCTTCCTTTTTTCACTGTTCAAGTTTTTTGAGATATTCCTCCTTATCCATATGGAGGGTGTAGGGTTGGTTTTCCTCTACTTTACAAATTGTAAAACCTTCTGAGGCAAATTTATAATTTGTGATTTTGGCCTGTATAAATAAAACTGACTTAACATGACAAAGATAAAGTGGTCTACATTTGCAGTGTCAACCTTAAACATAAAGTTCACCCTGTGGAGTGTGAAACAACATTTTTTGCGGTCCAAACTCTCCACCGGTCTGCTCGTCTGTGCAGGACTACCTGATACGAACCATATGTGATTCATCTGAGGGAGCACAGCCTCCATTAATCTCGTTGCTCGGCCCGGCGCCACCTGACGAAGAATTATCTCACCGGGTCCAACCCGCTAGTAAATAATTGGAGCAGAAAGTGATCCTACCTCATTAATACAGCTTGGATTAGCATCAGTCACTGGCCTACTTACTGTAGAAGCCACGCAGCCCTGTGCGAGGCAGAGGTGTGAAAAAGACAGCAGACAGTGGGATCTGCAGACGAGCTGGAGGCTGCAACATGTGCAAAAGTTTTTTTGCATTCCTCTGAAGAAAAGGTACATGTTGTTCCAGGGCAGCATAGCTCTGATTTGCAAAGTGGATATTTAAGTTCTCAGAGGATGATATTTTCTCATGCAACCATCACGTCCCTAAATCTCCTTGACCAAAACTTTATCTAGAAAAAGTTAAATGACATTTCCTGTAGATATTCAGGCTTCACACATGATTTTGGACACTGTAGCACCAACATCAGGCCAAAAGGTTTCCACTGGACCATGATATATCAGAGGGAGTGTTATATGTTTCATTATTCTTTTCTTTTTTTTATTTCACTTTTAACATTTACTATTTACTGTACATTATATTGTATGTATTGTGTATAATATGACTTTTTGCTTTGGCAACATGTTTGATCTAAAATGTCATGCCAATTAAGCTAAATAAATTGAAATTGAAATGAAGAATGTTCAGAGGCTTCAGATTTTCTTATTTCCACAGTCATACAAATTAGTTTGCCTTCAGTTTGGACTCCTGGTCGCTGAAATCCGCTCAGCTACACCAGTATCTCAATTTTGACTCTAATCACCACTCACAACATAAAAGACCAGTGGTGAGGACCCTCCTTCACACAGCAGAACACCTTGTCAGCGAGAAGGAGGACAGAGAGACGGAGGTACAGCAGGTTCAAGAGGCACTTTGGACGACAAGGAGAGGAGGATAAGAATCACTTCCCTCCTTAAGACCAGGACAGACACTGCAAACTCAAGAGGAACCACCCGGGTAGGAAAAGCCAATCAAAGAGCTTTTTGTTGTGTAGCATAAATGGACTACAACTTACATTTTGTTGTGCAACACTGTACGATAGAATGTTCTTAAATTACCATAAACCGTGATGCAATATAGAGGGTTTTTTGACCAGTCAAAGCACTTTACACTACATGCCAACATTCACCCCATTCATACACTGATGCAAGGTGCCAGCTGCTTATCAGAAGGCACACACACCACACACACCAGTATCACAGTCTTCTGCAGCAATTTGGAATCTTGCTAGGGTGTTTTATACATAAAAATATCAAAACAGTACCGCACATAGCACTAACAACAAAATTAAATTAAGTGGATTTTTTTTTTAAATGACAGAACTAGTGAAAGCATGCAGCTGTTTTACATTTCTGCTTGTGTAGATATTAAAATGTGCATAAAGAATTGATAAATATGTGCTATGAGTTTGTCACACCACAGAGAAATGTTATTAACCACCCAGGTAATTTCAGGTTTGTGTGCTCAGAAGCAAATCTCTTTACATAAACAAAACATTGTATGGAATATAATATTTTTGTTTTTTTTTTCATTAGTGTATCTATCAACTTAGAATGAGCACATCTATAGAAGGAGCAGGTCCTCTTCCATAGAGGCCGTCATGTTTAACCACCATGTTTCTACAGTAGCCCAGAATGGACAAACCAAACACTGACTCTATATAGAACCTTTCATGTTTTGCATGAGTTTGAAGCCACTGTAGTTTCTCCTACACACTAGGAAGGGAAGAGTGAGGCAAGCAGTTGGTTGCAATGTTCAACTCCACCACTAGAAGCCTCTAAGTCCTACACTCTGGTTCTCACTCACTCAGTGAGTGTTAGAGGTGTAGTATATTTTTGTCTTTGGAGATAGCTATGCTAGTTGTCCCCCCTTGCTTCCAGTCTTTGCGCTAAGCTAGGCTAAGCATGTCCTCACCTTAGCTCCGTACTTAACACACAAGTGATTGACACCAATCCTCTTATTCACTCTCAGAAAGACAACAAATAAGTTTAACTATGAAACTAAGTATAACTCACAATGAAACTAAGTAGAGTGCAGATTACTGCCAGGCAACAGATGGTGAAGCACCTACTGCAATGCCACCACAACTACAGAGATTTGTAAAGTTCAAAGTTCATCATTAACAGGACCTCCACATACGTTGTCCTGAGCTGAAACAAGATCTCAAACTGAAGCAGCTGTTGATCACTTGCGGCCCCTAGTGGCAGGTTAAGTTTGTCTTTCCTCCATAACACAGTCAAGTTACAGTTTACTTCCATGTCTGTCCACACTCATACTAAATAAGTAAAAAGTTTTTAAGTTTAAATTTTATAGGATTGAAATTAAAATTGTAACGTCGGGTTGACGTCACTAGATAGGAAGGGATATTACTGACAGATAAGGATGATTGATTGTCACACAGATTTGGCTTACATGAGGGCACAGATTAAATAAACACACACATGGTTATTTTAACACATGTATTTATTGATAATTGTTTGTATATTGCAGTGTGCTGGTAGCGCTCGTTTCACACTGGGGACGCGGGGCTGTTTCGACCTCATCTGGCACCTGTGAAACGAGTGAAAAGGTGCAATAATAACTGAAGAGCATAATAGGAAATGTGTGCTAAGTGTGAAATGTAAATTGAATGCTGCTCATGTTCTGCACAAACTTACCTCTGCTTGTTTCCTTCCCCCAGGGTGTTCAGGTAAAAGAATTCCCCCGGAGACTCGTACACCTTTTTTAGTTCCAGGAGGTTACTAACAAGGGGGTAATGGGTAGAGGGGAGTTTGGCTGTCCTGTTAATATGTAAATATATGTAAAATATTTATGGTTATTTATTAGTGTAGGTTTGGGTGTGTAAATATTTATTAAGACTAGATATATTTTTGGTAAGGGTTTTATGTAAATATTTATTGTATATATATATATATATATTGTGTGGATATTGCTGAGGGTCTTGGGAATGGTATGTGCCACCTGATTAGGTGAGCAGCCAACCTTATAAAAGGGGTCAGTCTGTGTGGGAAGGGGTGTGCTGTAAGATGTTGGGCAGATCTGTAAGCCATGGTGTTATGTGAAATAAAGGCTGAATAAGACGTCATCCAGGACTCTGTGCTCCTCCCTGCCTCATTGCCTCCCTGACCATTCACCTCCTGACAAAAATAAATAACTATATTTAAAATAAAATATTTCAGATTAATTTTGAAAAAAAGGAATCAGAGCTTAAAATAACAAATTTCAATTTAAAATTTAAATTATGTTATTCTTTATTTATCTGACTGTTACACCATATTTGGTGAACACTAACACTTGAATGTATAACTCGTCATTGGTATGATTAGTGTCATGTTTTGATGAGTTATGATTAAAGGTTTGGGTGGGCCTCAGAAGATTTTCTGTAGCTCTGAATGAAGTTAATAACAGGTATTAAGTGTATTTTTTGGTTTTTTTTTTTGGCAAAAGGTTCCCATTACACATGCATAATTTTGAGGTGGAAACATGCTGTTTTCACATAGAGTGATTTTTTACGGAGGACTGATAGAGAGCTGAACATTATGATGTCACAGTGAAGTTGACCTTTGACCTCTTGAATATAAAATGTCCTTTGACAACCAAAATCTAATGAGTTCATCTTTGAGTCCAAGAGGTCATTTGTGCAAAATTTGAAGAAATTCCCTCAAGGCATTCTTGAAATGTCGCGTTCACAAGAATGGGATGACCTGAAAACATAATGCCTGTGGTCACAGCTGTCGCAGGCATGAAGGCAAAGGAAAAAAAAATAAAAAAATTTTTCAAGGTTTTTTCCAAACGTCTGAATCACAGAGGTCCTTCAGCATACAGTCATAAATAGGCAAAAAAAAAAAGGTCTGTTGATCATGCTCTCTCTCTCACACACACACACACACACTGTGGAAGTGATTGATGATCACCTGGTGGAGATAATAATTATAATTAATTTCAATTTCTGAACCAGCGAATATCTACAAGCATACCTGCCCTAAGTACTGAAGGTAAAAAATATGTGGACTGCAATCAAAAGTCTGTCCTCTTATCTGAGCTGTTTTATTTTATTTAGCGATGCTAAATAATTATTTATGAAAGAACTGTGAGGATATTCTACAGGGATACAACCATACAATCTCTCTTTTTTTACTAACTGCTTTATTTGCATCTGTGTGTAAAATAACTGTCCACCAGAGGGGTTTTGTTGGGACTTCGTGGGGATTGGACTCAAAATTAAAACACTGAACAAAATTAAATCATGAAGCAGAAACAACAGGCCAGCAGTTGACAGCCTTGCTTTATTGTTTGTATTTTAAACCAGCATCAGAAATAATTTTGCAGCAGTGTGTCGACAAGAAAATCCAAACATAATGACCTTGTCTAATTTCTAATGTAAGTGCTGAATTGATGGGCTCAGCTGTGTAGTTATTTAGCAACACAAATGTCTTGTAGAACTGCCAGGAGCTTTTTCATTCACACATAAACACACATTTAACATTTTTCCCTCATCACATCTCTCTCTCTACCATGGGAGAACCTTTCCATTCATATGCAGGACACACACACACACACGCACATTCAAATTGACTCTTTGACACCTGGAGGTCCACATCCCAAACGTGGATCAAAAAAACGTATTTACTGGGTCTCCATCAGCATGTTCTGTTTCAGATCACTGGAGGCAACGTTGCACCAGCCTGCTGACTCCTGAAACACTCATCAGTCACTCTCACCACATCAGCTGAAAGCTCTTCACAGCAGTTTTAGTATTAGCCTATTTTTGTGTATCTGTAATGAATAAATCCCTCTGACAATTCTACAAAAAACAACTAATTATATTTAATGATTTTCAGTGAATTTTACCAGTTAACCTTTAAAAAAATATCCCTGCAATATCTGCAAATGCTAAATACAGTATGGATAAGATGTGGTTAGGGTTATCCAACACAGGTTAATATTAAACACAGCCTTGCCCACCAACACAGAGACCTGGAGCCAGATGCATCAAACTCTCAACCCATCCTCACCACAGATGGATTAGAATGAATTAAATTAGATGCAGCACACAAAGATGGCGCCCATTCAGTCCAATGAGAATGCTCGCCTGGCACATAAGCCAAAAAACATTTCAAGCTTCTGGGTTTATTTCCTGGATATAAGGCCCACTGAATGTGCACAGTGGTGGGGGAACCCTTGCCCCTGCGTGCAAGTTCCAGCTCGACGTGACATGGTGATTAAGGAAAGTTTTACAAATAAAAAACCTAAATTAATCAAAAATTCATCTCAGAAAGAGACGTAATTGAACTTGTTTGCAGTTGGGGGTGTCCTGTCAGAAGTTCTACAGATGTCTCTTTTATAATGGTGGCTTATTGGGAAAATGCTTTTTGGGCTGCAGGTGATTTTTTTTGCTGCCATACTGCAAGTGGCCACTGGGAAAACCTGGAGGCAAAGCTGAGCAACAATACCCTATCTAGGTTTATATATTACATCTATGGTCCTCACTGGAAAAAAGGTATAAGGTGTATAAGTCATCTTTGCGGGCAGCTTATTACAATCCATATTTCCACTTATTGTTAAGTGGCGACTTCTAGTGGCCATAGTAATAATGACAAGACCAGTAAAAAGGGAGGAAGCCCAAATATCGGGGAGGTGGGGTGGATGGATGGGTCAGTGAAACACAGGACTTTCAGCCAGGAGACCAGGATTTGAGTCCTGTGTGAAAATGACCAGATCTTCCAACAAACCAAATGTGGGACAAAGAGGGGTTCTTTTTTGGCCTATTATTCTGCCTATTAGCTCCTAACATCTCTATGCTTTGCCTTCTAGTTCATTCAGTAGCAAACAATAGAAAGTAATGAAGGAGCTTCCCAGTTTTTGTGGTAGCTGCATTTCCTTTTCTTTGCAGTAGCTTTCATCATATTCCTCCTAAATCTGCACAGTTTGTGACTTTGTGGTAACTCTCAGCTTTCCCCATCAGGCGTAGGGTTGCAAAGACAATGACAGGTTAACCTGTACTTGACCCGCACTTGTACTGGTTTGACTTTTAAAATCTAATGTGGTACAAGGTCTCAATGTGTGGGATGTGGGACAAGGTATAGAAATGCTGTGCAGTCCTACATAGTGATTGTCCACGAGTGGGATATCTGGTCACCCTATATGTAACATGTGTAGTGCTAAACTACATACATGAACAACATTAACATACATATTTTATAAGTTAAGTTAAGTTTTAAGTTGCATAACATGACTTCTGTGCCTTATTTAAATCCAAACCATGATCCTTTCCTGAATCTAACCAAGTAATTTTATTGCCTAAAACTAACCAAAATGTCAACATTTTACTAACATTAACCATGTGTTTAATGTCACATGACTTACGTAATGTACCTGAGGTCCAGTACGCCTGAAGCTGCCAGTACTTTTCACAGGTTATGTATGTCATTGTCCATCATATTCGGCCTAAATCTGCATAGCTTGTGACTTTGTGGTGACTCGCAACTTTCCTCATTGGGCATAGGTTAGCAAAGACAGTGACAGGTTAACCTGCACTTGACCCACATGTGCACAGTTTGATTGACATCAACAGTCTCATGATGATGGCCTTCCCTGCTTTCTTCACAGCCATTGGATAAAAACCAAACATTGGAAAAGCATCTGTCCTTTGGTGGTTTGACTTTTGAAAACTAGAGACAATCAAAATGTGGCACAGGGTCTCAATATTTGGGATATGGGAGAAGGTACAGTAATGCTGTGCAGTCCCACATCAAGTGGGACATCTGGTCAGCCTATATGTAACGTATGTATGTATCGCTTAATTACATACATGGACAACAGAGTTTTAAGTTGCATAACATGACTTATGAAACTTATTTTAACCCAAACCATGACCTTTTCCTAAATCTAACCAAGTAATTTTGTTGCCTAAATCTAAACAAACTGCAGCCATTTTACATTAATCATGTGTTTGATGTTTTGATGTCACATGACTTACATAACATACTTAAGATTAAGTATGCCTGAAGCTGCTGGCACTGTAAACCAGTTAAATGTTGGAAGTCATTTTAATCAACCTGTTCTGTGGTTTTGGTAAGGGTGTGTGGAAAACAGAGATAAGACACAGACACATTCTTTTCATCATCAGATTTAGAAATGTGTGCTGCCCAATTTGCTGTTTTCTTCATCTCAACCATTAGAACAGTGTGCACACAAGCTTCATTTCCACTCCAACAATTAGCCATAAATTGACGATGACACTCCCTCAATCACGTATGTGTTTATTTATCCTGCTGCCTGCTCCTCCACTCATTAAACTTGTCAATGAAAAGCCAGCAGCAAAGGACAAGTCCAATACCCCTAATTATGACACAACAGGAAGGTTCTCCAACAATGCCAGAACAGATGTCATTATGCACAGACATTATACCACTGTGGCTATTTATAACATCTGTATCATTCATTCATAATGTGCCTGTGGGCTATCACTTACTATCATTATTAAACATCACAGAGGTAATCATTGATTTAGTTTATAGAGCTCATTTTGTAGCAGACTTGACAAAGCGCCTGAAAACAAAGACGAAATGAAAAGAACAAACACTGATATGAAATTATGAGTGCAATGTAAATAAAGAATGATCAAATGGATCGCACAAAGCAATTAACCAAAATTAAGTTGATAAATGCATCGTTTATTGATATTTTACTAATTTCTTTGGAGACTGCCACAACATTATACAGCAGAGCTGGCTAACATCCTGAACAAAGCTTTATTAAGTTTTATTATTTCAGTCCAACAAACCACAGCATTTAGAACCACTCGTCACTTTTATTTTAAATTATTTTGTGAGGCTTTTTGGCCTTTAATTGACACAACAGCTAGCGGATGGACAGAAAATGGGGAGAGAGTGGGGCCGAGGTAAAGTAGAAGTATAAATTCAACTTCTTTAGTCAAATAAAAGTATAAAAGTTCAAGTCTGAAATGTACTCAGAGTATAAAAGTAAAAAGTCATCCTCTGAAGGACATTTCTACTGTTTCTGTGCAAAGTAAACTGAACCTCACCTGTTCTGCACGGTTCAGCCCCCCTCTCTCATCTGTTTCATCTTGTTCTGACTTTTTCATCTTGTTACATCTATTATGTCCTTTTTTGTATTTTTATGTATTTTTTTTGTCTTGTTGTCTTTTACATTGTTTTTCATCTTGTTACTTCTTTATTATGTCTTTATTATGTCATTTTTCATCTTGTTTCATCTTTTGAGTTGTTTATCGTTTTGTTACGTCATATATTACGTTATATCTTTTTACATAATTTTTCATCTTTTTCGTCATGTTACTGTATTTCTAGTTCTGTTACATCTTGTTCATCTTGTTATGTCCCTTTTTGTGTTGTTATGTCTTTTTCACCTTGGTAAGCCTTTTCTGTAGTCTTCATCTTGGTAAGTCTTTTACATAGTTTTTATTCTTGTTACGTCGTTTTTTCGTCTTGCCATGTGTTTTCTGTCTTGTTACATCTAGCATTCATGATATGCACTGATGGATGCACCAAGGAATCGTCTTTCCTATGTGTTATCGTTCTACCCTTTTAGGCATAATCAATAATTCCCCTCAAATGTATTAAAACTAAAGTAATGACTCTGTTTGAAAATGTATGGAGTAAAGGAGCCACTGCAGACTGCAGGACTCAGCCTCTGTACATGAGCTGTACACTCTACCAACTGAACTACCAGAGCGCCCAAACGGCTCATCACTTTTGATGAGGTTAAAATGACTGTTTCTGGAAAGGCAGTCTGGTTAGTTTGGCTAGAGCTGTTTCTAGTTTAACAAAAAAGCTCTACCTCTGTAGGGATCCTTTCCATAATGTTGTCAGACACTTAGAATTACAATCTGGGCCTGTCCATGACAAAACAAACACTTTTAGTAGGCACGCTCTGACGGTGTGCAGTTCCCCACAGGGATTGTAGCTCAGCTGTAGTGCTCTTCCTCAATACTGGACTATACATTGTTGTCACCATTATTCACTTAGACAGAAATACAAGAGAAAATGGGCTCCAGGTTGAAAAATAATAAAGCTACTCTTTAAACCTGCTTTATAATTATTTTGATAATGATGCATGGGGCAGTTGTACCTCCTCTGTTGCACAGCTGGACAGAACAATAAGTAGGATTTCATTTTCTCTTTGTATGTTTTTGTAGGCTGATGTAGGCAGAAATGAAGATAATTATTGGAGTACAGTACAGTAATGTGCTACTGGGACAGTTGTAGCTTCTCTGTATTCTCACACTTCCTGTTTGTTGGTCCTCCTCCCTCAGAGTCTCAGGATTCCATCTGTCTATGCTTCTGGTTTGACTCTCTTCCCGTCCTCTCTCTTCCTGCTCCTCTGCTCCTGCAGGAGTGATGGGATGTGGCCAAACTCTCAGGCTCTGCTGGATCTTAGATCAATCTGGTCTGGGCTCCGGCCCCTCAGGCTTTCTCCAGGTCACATCCTCCACTACAGACCAGGAGATCTCTATCTGATGGCCGATGGCCTCCTCTCGTTCTCCCACCCTCCCTCATCCTCTTCCCGTCTTGCTTTCTCCTACACTCCTTATCCTCCTCAGTGTTGATGAAGGATTCTACAGTTGTCTTCATTCATCTGTCCTCATTTTTTCATTGCATACTGTCATTAGTCATTCAAAGTTCATTTACTTAAGTCTGGCTTCTTTACAGTACTTCTGATGTGTCATGTACAGCCTGAATCTTATTTTGCCTGTGTTCATCTAGCCAGTTATCTACAGGTTAAGAGTTAAATGATTTAAAGTTAGAGCATTATGGCTTGCTAAAAATACTTCTTATTTGTGCAATACAATATGGCATGATCAGAATCATTTACAATGCGGAATAAAAGGTAGTGTGTTGTGTTTCAGCTGAGGTCATTTTTCCATGTAAGCAGGTTGTACAGTGTCAAAGTTCCTTATGTGGAACATTGGCATTAAAAGGACAAATCATAACATTGACTTTTGGTCACGCTTTGTGTTTTCCTCTCCCATTCTTGAAGTCTTTTCACACCTGAAAGTCCAAACCAAGGTCCAAATTAAGATTCACATGTTTGTTACATTGCACCATTTGATCTGTTTAGTTTTGGTGTCATATTGCACTAAAGAACTGTACATGACATACCTGTGACCTGTCATCACCAGCGTGAGCTGCATCTCCCAACAGTTGCCACTGACTGGCTTGTAGACATCACCCTGTTGTCAGTTCATTCCTCTCTCTCTCATCCTCTTTGAAAAGACCTGAGAAGTGTCAGAGTCTTTCTCAGTTTTTTCCAACTGACTCTTTACAAAGTCAACAGACCAAATTTTCAAATAAACCCTTGACACTTGAATTCACTTCCTCTACTCATGTTCTGAAGCAGCTCTTTTTTTTCATTGTTTTCCCTTTGTTCTGGTTTACTTCTGCTAGAACTTCCTGTATCAGACAAATGTTTTCACACTACAAAACAAACCGAACCATGGTTGATCCAGTCTGAGGCTGCTTCTTTTTGTCAGACTAAGGTTTGGCTGTTTGGTCTGTATCATGGTCACAAATCACACCTATAGTCCGAACCAAACAATGTAGGTGTGAAAGGTCCCTTAATCTCAAAAGTGCAACAAGTGCAGTGGTTTTAGATGCATGGACTGTGTGAGAGTCTCCAAGCACACCTACAAAAAGATGTTGACACACTAGAAAACAAACCAAACCATGATTCAGTTTGATCTAGACTGAGGCTGCTCCTTTTCGTCAGACCAAGGATCAGCTGTTTGGTCTGTATTGTGGTCAGGGGAGGTTTCACACCTGTAACTTTGGTCCAGATCAAAGTAGAACATCCTGACCAAACAAGGAAGGTGTATAAGGGCCCTTAATCTCATAACTGCACCAACAAGTGCAGTGGTGTGGTGATTAATAAATACACAGTCAGCCATAGGGCTGGATATCAGTTCTCAATACCTTTAAGGTAGCAGCTGAAATAACCCAGAATCAAGTAGTATTGAAACTTTTCCCATGAAATGATACCTGCATTCAATCCTTTTTGTTTCCATATCTAGAGAAACATTACCATTTGTATGGGTTTCCTTACAGCCAGTCACTGCAAAAATTCTTTGCAATGTGTGGCCGACCCACTACCACAGCTACACCTAGCATCTACCAGCTTCCAACTGTAAAATATGACAAAAAAATAAGATTATCTAAAGAAAAATCTCCTCTTGGTCCTTTTGAACTGGCCAATGGACAGCTCACTGTAACTTTGCCTTAGAAAATGTGAACACAGGCTCGTTTCATCTTATTTCAAGGAGACACCGACCCGGTCGGAGCCATTAAGAACATTAAGAAACAGACAATCTTCTCATGAATGATCCTATGAAAGTCTATGTGACGTGCCGGAGCCATGGTCCCCCAACACTATATAAGCCAGATGAACCGACACATGAACAACACTGCCTCCCCCTCCTCTCACTTTCCCTAACAATCAGTTCCAAACGTACCTTCAGCGACTCTCTTAGTCCAAATCAGCCCAGCAGTTCACTTTAGCTCACTTCAGTTCCAACAACCCGACACAGAAGAAAAAAAAATACCGTCCTGTCACCATCCTCTGGCTCTGGTGGCTCAAACATGTCTGGATATGTCCAATAAAGCTGCTAGACAGAGTGTCCATGTTTCAGGTCATTTTTTGGTCACAGTGGTGTTTGACTCTGAGACAGAGGAGCAGACACGCCCCCAGTGTGTTTCAGAGCAGAGAAGACTGATCATTTTTCATGATTGTAAAACCTAATTTCATTTACTTAGTGACTTTTTTTAATCATTCAAATTTGGCAGGTTGATTAATAACATGTTTCTGTGGTGTGAAAAACATTTATTGTTGCTTTGCATGATCTTTATCTTGTGTAGGTCATATAGAGGCATCAGTATTAAATTGAGACTGTTTCATAGCCAGTTAAAAACTCCTTGGAATAGCTTTAACTGATGAATCTTCTCTTGAACGTTAACTTCTTTTGATATGGACAAATACCCTTCACAATGTGTTCTCTACTTCAGCCTTGCTTTTTTAATTGTGTTTTTCATTTGGGTGGCACTACAGTTTTGTTTTCACAGATTGTGTCTTGAGCACTATTCACTGCAATTTGTCAATCAAGCAGGTTTAAAGCAGGTTTGAATGAACTCTATTGATCACTTTGGAATGTTGATGTAGACAGAGATTGCAAGGTGGCTGGATTTGTGAGATCATGAGTACTAGATCCATCTGCTTCAAGTTATCCATTTGTATCAACACTAAAAGAGGTGCAGCCAATTAGCCTCCTAGGAAGGACTACTGGTAGCTGTGGTTTTAGATTTGATGACAACAAGAAGTCTCCATAGAAGTGTTGATGGTTCATCCAATATCCAATCACCTGCCAAGTGTTTTTTGAAAGTGCATTTACCGAACAGACGACTCCTGAGATGGTTCTGTGTACCAAACCATGTCTTGTGTCACGTTAAAACATATCTTCTCCTTGTAGAACTAACACATTTAAAATCACTGGGTTAAAAATGGACCCAGCGCGATCCAATACAGCACTGCCACATTACTGGGTTAATTTTACCCAGTACTCATGGGTAGAAAACCATCCAACAGGTGAGTTGTGTCGATCCAGTGACCCCACAGTAAGAACAACACCAAAACACCTCCTGGTAAGGGGTAACCCGGTATTGCATCAGTACTATCTTGACCCATGCTGAGTCCATTTTTAACCCAGTGATTCTTAGAGTGCAGAAAGTTACCCAGGCTAATAGAATATGCAGAACACGTCAGGTTTTCATTGCATTTTCTTTAATAAACATGACTGGGTTTAATTTCCTTCAACGATTAATTTCCAGGTGTTTTTCTCATCCTGCCCTGTCTGAGGTTCACGGCTCTGATTAGCTATGTTCCATCAGAATCGAACAAGTCTGCCAGCTTTGTTTCTTAATTATCAATGGATCAAATGGCTGTCTAATGTGAAAGGTCAATCATAGTGCTGCATTACCAGAAAACTGAATTCACAGAGAACTATCACCCAACTCTTCAGTTTGCCTCAGGTCTTTTCAGCAACTTTCAGCTCAATGTTTTGGTTTAAAGGCTCACACCTTCACTCTTCATGTTCATTGTCATTGCTCTCATCAAACTTTGTTCCACTGTTTTGAGTGAAAAATCTCTGATTAACCTTCAGCACGCTACCTTCTCGTCAGCACACAGCAGACACACACAGTCAGAGACAAGCTGGTGAACACGGTGGTACATTTAGCAGCTAAATGGTGGAAACCAAACCAGAGCTAAAGCAGAGTGAATACTGGACTTAGGTTGATGAGGAGGACACAAACACAACTACGCATGAATGATAATGTTAATTCATAACTGTTGAATGCATCTGTTTACTAACACACTCCCAATATCAATTTTATCTGGTGAAAAAGTTGATGTGCTGTCCCCACATAAATCTATTGATAGTGCTTTATGTCTTTTCAGTACGTAACATTTTATATTAAGGTGCTTGTAATAAGCGTTAGTTACTAGGTAATAAGGCCCTCATGCTTATTAAGATTAATGTGTGAAGAAGACAATAAAAGGTTTAATAATAGCACAATAAACACATTTATTGAGACATTTATCCTTTTTATTATTTTAAGAAACTTGTTAACAGTTTGACTGCTTAAGAATGTTAATAAAAGCCTAATGAGATTCTTATAATTGTTTGATAATATTACAGACACAGCCTCAAAATACTTATGCACAGTTAACTGTTGAAAAATGCATAGCTAGCTGATAATAAATGCATAATAAAGTATGTAGAAATCTTAATAAAGCAATAACAAAAGCATAGTACAGCTTTAACAATGACATAATAAGTTAGTAATGGGTGTGCTGATATTTCCACTTGTGCGACTCATTTTGTTGAGACCACAAAGACTTGCAAAAGACACTGAGTTCTTGGAGAGAGACTGCGGAGACAGTGAGCTGCGTCCAGGATAAAGGCTGAATTTGAGGATAAAGTCTTCATTTCATCTCTAAACATGATGTAAAGAAATGTTGCATGTCTCAGATGTGTCAATTACGGTGGACCCAAACATGCAGATAGGTAAGAGCAGTACTGGCTCAATAAACTGAATAAATAAAAGGAATGTTCAGCTGTCTTACACAAGTGTTGCAGGTTGAATCCAGAGTCCAAAAACAAATCAATGGGAGATGGCAAATGAGGAACACAGAGTCCATAAAAACAAATCCAAAGTCCAACAAATGAAACAGAGGTCTGAATCACAGGGACAAGAGGACCACAAGGAACTGACACAGAAACAGAGAAACAGGATTTAATAGGCGAGGAACTAATCAGACACAGGTGAAACAAATAGTAATCAAAAAGGGGGAGAAAAAGGACAAAGACAGGAAGTAAAGTCACAGAAACAAGAGGGAAGAAAAAAAACTACAAAATAAAACAGGAACTGACTAACAAGGACATATATATATATATGTGTATACATATATAAAGGAAATCATCATTTTGAAAGACAAGTTTCAGTCCTTCGAGAATAAAATCATTTTTATGTTCCTCCATCCCTCAGCTGAATGTGGAGTCTCTAACGACACCATCATTCCTCGCCCCGCTCCTCTGTGAACCTTTTCTTTTTTTTAATCAAATTGCATCAGCACATCATTCCTTACATCGGAGCTGCCATTCCTTTTAAGATCTGCTCCTGGACTGATATTGTTTTTTCATCATTTTCCTATCCTCAGCAGGCATCAAAGGGGCCTCCCTGCAGAGATCTTAGACACTCACTGAAGGTCACTCTCAGTCAAAGCTTCCAGTTTAACTCGCCGGCTTTCTATTTTCTTATCTATTTATTTATTTATTGGTGGGGCCTCGACTCTTTGATCGGCCTTTAACATCAGGCTCACCTCTGTGTATGTGATGTTTGCTCATGCTGTCTTCGAACAACACTGTTAGCTGACAGTTTAGCAAGTTGAAATCATTAGTATATGCATTAAAGCACAGTAAACCATACTTGCCAACCCTCCTGATTTTTCTGTTTTCCTACAGGGTCACATTTCTCCCATATTTCTCTTGTTTTATGACAAATTTCTGTCACTATTCACCATGTATAAGCCCTACTCTAAAAGTCAGTATCCACCTGGACAAAAATACAGCTAGACCAAATGCAGTTTGGTGAGGGTGAGGTGAGGGTTGCGTCTAGAAGGCAACCCTTAAATCCGTGTAAGTTCAGAGAAAGAAAACAGTTGGTTAAGGTTAGGCAGAGATCATGGTTTGGGTTAAAATGATCACTCTTACAAGATTATGCAACTGTGAGTGAGAGACTGAAAGAAAAGTATGGAGTACTAAAAGAATGAAAGCAAATTTCAGACTTCCTGGGAAAAGGAATTCCTGTTTCAAAGGAGAGGAGCACATTTTTTTCTAAGAGCAGCCTAACTAGTATACTCTCATTTTCTGTTGATATAAGCAAATTTAAAATTGAACTAGGTAAGGCTAAATGATGTGGTCCCATTGTGTTTTCCAGCTAATAAGTGATCTGCTGTTTGCAAAAAAAAAATGCGTTTTTTGTTATTTTTGTTATTGCAGAAAACAAAATCTATGAAACTTTCCTTTTCTGGAGGAGGATCCCAAGACCCCTCATTTTAGTTTTGAAATCCTCCCTAATTGTGAGTGACCTTGCGAGGCAGCTTTATTCACAAGATCGCGTGAGAATCCATCTTGCCAGGCTCCAAGTCATTCGTTTGTGTCCGCACCAGAGGTGGTGTGAGCCAGTCAGTGTCCTGAGAGGGACTACTAGCAGCTACAGGTATGCTTTTAGGTATGCCAACAGCAAGAAGCGTCCATGGAAACAACTCATCTCAAACAAACAATGGCAGCTCCTGAAGAGGTTAGCATAGATACTGTGATAGCATCAGTTAACATCTGTCAGAAATGGAGAGTATTTCTTCATTGAAAGAAGAGCAAAGAACGGCATGAAGGCTTTGACCCACAATTGAAAAGATGTTTTCGCTCTTCTTCTGGCCAGCTACAGCTTTGATTCAGTGAGTTGATTTGATTGATTGAGGTTAAACCCAGCCTTCATTTTTGTACTCTCTGGCTCCTTAAAATACTTATCCATCAGTTCTAAGGCACAGCGTTACAATGGCAGAGGGTTCAGTGGAAGATGACATTGCGATGCACGATGGCATCCATCCATCTGCCCTACTTTGAATGACATTCACATCAGAAATGAACCATTCTGGGTGGACGTTTAGCTCAGTTGGTAGAACGTCCGACCCATGTATGGAGGCTGTTAGTCCTCTACAGCGGCTGCTGGTTCGACTCCTGCCTTCAGCCCTTTGCTGTGTGTCATCCCCTCTCTCTCTGCCCTGTTTCCTGTCTACTTTCTGGCTGTCCTGTCCAAT
This sequence comes from Lutjanus argentimaculatus, assembly GCA_034769285.1. Lineage (NCBI taxonomy): Eukaryota > Metazoa > Chordata > Actinopteri > Lutjaniformes > Lutjanidae > Lutjanus > Lutjanus argentimaculatus. The sequence goes on from JAWZSL010000049.1 coordinate 1,574,995, forward strand.
AAAGGCAAAAATGTGAAAAAAAATAACTGAAAAAAAAGAAATGAACCATTCCAGAGTTCACCTGACAGCAGCCAGACACCAGGTGGACCAGAGAACAGTTGTTCAGTCCACACCAAAGTTTGAGTCCAACCCAAACAAACCGCTTCAAGGGGGTTAACACTCCAGGGTTTAGTTCAACTGAACAATGCTGGTGTGAACTCACCCTCATGTTCCATTTCTCCCATATCCTGCCAATAAATCTCTTTAAATTTTACACACTGGACCATTAATAGAAAGTTGGGCTGATCGCTTTCCCTCTTAAAACTGTTTTATTTTGATACCTGTGTGATCCCAATCAACATGGCCAGTCCAACAACTTTTAAGTCACCAAGTCTATTGTCCCACTCTGACGTCTGTATCAATACAGTGCTGTATGTCTCACATTTTTTCACACCTGACCTGTTTGGCTCAGTTCAACTCTAACTCTGGTGTGTTTGCCAATTTGGTTCCATTTATTTAGACCCGTGTGAAAGCTGTCAACTGAACTCCGCTGTGGACTAAGTAACCGGACCAGGCTGCTTCCAGCTGAACTTTATTAAACTTCATTTGTGGTGCAAATGCAAATTGGACCAAACAAAGTATTTTGATAGATTTTGAGTTTGATAATAGTCCATTCAAATGTTAAACTATTGGACAATATATAGACAATATGGACAATCTATGTGCTGTTTATTGCAACTGTAAAGTCAGTGATTCTAATAGCCGTCTATACAGGCAATCCATTTATTTATGTAAGGCAATTTGATAACCATGATAGCACACATGTCCATTTTTGGAAGTTCTGAAAGTCAAATTTTGAGATTAATAATAAATTGACTGACTATTTCAGCTGTCTGGAAAAAAAGTGTTGTTTAGGAGACAGTAGAAGTGATACCTATTGGAGGATGAGCCAATTTACTCATAGCTTTAGGCTTAGCCAAGGGAGCACTGCGGCATACAAAACACCCTCACCCCAATCTGAGTGTCATCTTGTCTGCTACAGATGTCAACAAGCCAATGACACTATGTGAACCAGGAAAATCATGATGGATGGTTTTTGGAGGGTGAAATTGGCCACAGAGAGCCACATCTTTGAGGGGGTTCTCTCTCTCTCTGCTGCCTTTTCTACACTTGCCAGCCTTGGAAGTGTTTCGCAAAAAACACTTGTGCCCAGCCTGGTATGACTTCCTGTTCTTCTGAAGTTCTACCAGTTTTCCATCCAACAAATACTACAACACCCTACAAAACTGAGAGAACTGTGAGAAGAAGCAAACATGACTTTTTTCACAGCGTTATCGCACACTGGCTTTGCTTTCCACAATTTGTAAATGCAGCAGCAGATTTCTCCTATCAGCTGTACAGAGTTGAGGATTGCTATTCACAGCACACTGGTATCCTCAGAGCAATCTGAATTTGGAAGCTGATTGCTCCTCTTATGCAACTAAAAGTACACCACAATGACAGACTATTTATTTTCTTGAGAGAGCTCACATTCTCTCTACTTTTTCTTCCTATTCTGTCACCTCTCTCTGAAACCTGTTGGATTACACTGGAGGTATCTGAGACCTCAGCACTTGAACCTGACTGCTGCTTGCCAACAGAATGTATTGGAAAGTTAAAGGGCCTTATTAAGACAATCTATAGCACATGGTCTAAAGTACATGGTGCTTTTAGGGTGTGTCTGACTCTACTTTCACATAATCTTAAGCAAAGTAAGGGGCAAAGAGGTTGTATGTTGTCTCTTAAATCATCAGAGGTCTGTTTTGGGTGTAATATGAATTAAAACAATCAAAGTGTCATCTCCCATTCCCTTTAAGAACTAGGTCCATAACAATTAACATTCTGATTAATAGCAGATGGGTTGCAAGTGGGTGAAATAAGGTTAAGTGTCTAGAGACACTTCCATGCATGCATTCGTAGAAAGGGATGTTGTAGGCAACTGGACTCGGTTCTTGAAGATGTTTTGCCTCTCATCCAAGAGGCTTCTTCAGTTCTGACTGACTGATTGGGAGTTCCAGGTATTTAACCTCTGATCTGTAATGTCATTGCAGCAAATATATTAATGATAATGTATCATATCAATATTATATCATATTAAAGGAGATATATGTAATATAGTCACTGTAATAAATCATATAATGACAACAATTTGTCATCAGAGATCAAGAAAACATGTTAAGTTGAAAAACTTGTATCTCTGGCAGCAACACTCCAGCCGTAGTGTCCCCTTTTGAAATTTCTATTCCTGGCCGGAATAGCTGTTTTTCCTTGCCTGTGTCACATGAATTAGAGTTTAAATTTATATGGAATGTTCACTGAATGAGTAAGTGTCTGTCATAAGAAATCATTAATCAGAATGAGATCAGAAGGAGTAGATGTTTATAACGGTTAGATTGAGCAATATGTTAATGGAGTTTGGCAGGCAGAGAGACGGGCTGCCACTGAATTCCAACTCTGTTTTCACAATAACGGGCTTAACTTTATAATTGACAATTATATACTGGTGATCAACTTACAGTGGAGGACTCATTGTCATTTGTTGTCAATTTATGATTTCATGCACATCCTGCACTCCTGCAGAAACAACTCGCTTCAACCATGGATTGTACAATTATTTATTATTTTATTTATTTATAGGCAATCTGTTTATTTAATATACAGTCTATGCCTTCAACCCACTATTTGGACTGCTGTACTAATTTCTGCACTCACAATTGCTACATATTTCTCCTTTAATATTTAAGTAGCTAAACTAAACTTGACAGGACAGAGGAAACTCTCCACAGGAAACAGAGGAAATCATTTTTTAGACAACTCAGATGGAAGTGAGCAATCAGGGAAGTTACAGCTGCTGTGCCTTGTGTGTAAATGCGCACAATGTCTCTCCGAATAGGCAGACACTTCACCCTATTTAACCCACCATCAACGGCTCTGCTGTTAATCAGAATGTTAATTTTTATAATTAACTGTAGTGCCCTAGAAACAGAGTGTGCGTGGGTTGTGAACCTGCTTATGTAGGTGCATCTTACTATCTGAATGATGTCTCCTTTAAATAGCAAGAAAATACTGCACCATTGAGTTTGTACAAGGTTTTTGTTGTTTCAGTGGCAGACAACATTGCACCAGTCCGCACCTCATTTTAAGACCAACACACCCATGGGTACACTGATGGGCCATGTACATGTGCTACCTACACAATGCAGGCACTGGGCGCGAAGATGACAAGTACGTCAGTCAGAAAGTAGCAAGGATGACTGGACTGCGTTGTGCACTGCTTTGTGCCAGGTGGAGGACAGAGCCCAAAGGTCCCAAAGTCTTTGAAACTAACTAGTTTGTACAACACTTCATCAAAACATGACAAGAGGCATGACAAAAAGCTCAACCATACTGGTAGACAAGAACACTGCTGTTGGATATTTCGACAAAACCCAGAATCGAAATGTCGAAGGCCTGTGTTTTTAATATTCTCACTTTACAGAATATCTGTACATGGCAGTTTTGGTATATTTAAGGTAAGGCAAAGATTTGATAATTGCACATTTACTATGGTTAAGGTATGGTCAAGGTTGAGCAACTAAAAGACCTGCTCAAGTTTACTGCCATTATACACCAGTGAGCCACAACAGTAAAACCACCTACCCAGTATTCTAATAACTGTAGGTTCACAAAACAGTGAGGCATAAATTCTACAAGACCTCTGACGGTGTCCTGTGTTGTCTGGCACCAAGACGTTAGCAGCAGATCCTTTAAGTCCTGTAAGTTGTGAGGTGGGGTTTCCATGGATTGGACTTGTTGTTCCAGCACATCCCACAGATGCTCGATCGTATTGAGATCTGTGGGATTTGGAGGCTAAGTCGACACTTTGTGAACACCAGGCCACCCTCTTCCATTGCTCCACAGTCCAGTTCTGATGCTCATGTGCCCTTTGTAGGCATTTGTGGCAGTAGACAGGGGTCAAAATGGGCAAAGAGTTCTAAATTTATGCAGTAAGCTGTGACATACTGTTTTGTGTGTGTTTTGACACCTTTCTATTACTCGGCATCATCTTCTTCAGCAATTTGTGCTACAGTAGCTCTTCTGTGGGATGGGACCAGATTGGTTAGCATTCACTCCCCACATGGACCAATGAGCCCTGGACACCCATGACCCTGTGGCCCTTTCTTGAACCATCTTTCTGACGTATTAGTCATTGCACACTGGGAACACCCAGACCTGCTGTTTTGGTGCTGCTCTGACCCAGTTAGCCATCACAGTCTGGTCCTTGTCAAAGTCATTCAATCACACACACAGTCATTTTTCCTGCTTCCATCACATAAACCTGAGGAACTGACTGTTCACTTGGTGCCTAATATAATCAACCTACTGACAAGTGCCACTGTAACGAGATGATCAGTTATTTATTTTACTTTTCAGTGGTTTTTAATGTTGTGGCTGATCAGTGTATTACAACTTCTTTAAAGTATTGATTGTTCTGGAAATCCTACAGGTCTATTGATGAAAAATCAAGGCTTTTTTTTCATTCTCAGAATCTCTGCTTGAAGTACCTGAGCACATACACACACACTTGAGTACACTCAGTGCCCTTCCTTCATAAACTATTCAACTCTTGTGGTTTTTTTATCTATCTTGTTTCAGCTTCAAACATGAACTGAAAGTGAATTCAATTAGTCTGTTTTTTGTCGACAAAACAGCCAATGATGACAAAGAGAAAACCTCACAAAATTATGCAAATATATACACAAGTATCTCATTAAAGTATTCAAGGAATCCCCAATCAAGTTGCGGAGATGCCTCAAGGACACAGGAAGAGATTTCTTGCTTGTACTAAGAGCTGCTTCATTAAATTTCTACTCCCAAGAATAGTTTTTGACTTGAAACATGTTTCCTTTTTGTGATCATATTAACTGTTGATCAGTAGGTCAGCGTCACAAACATTCTAATTGAATCATTCTAAATTCAGCCTGTGATAACAGAGAATGTGGAATGTTTTTCTCAAGGCGTCGTCTTGCTCCCTCTGTCTGCCTCCTCCCTGACAAAATTACCCAAACAGATGGAAGATTGAGGGCTTTTTTTCTTGCTGGCTAATCCACCCCTGACTGAGCCTTACCCTCATTAAAGAAACCCGACACTGATTGAACCGCCTGTCAACCCCCCAAGTCCTGACAAAACCCTCTTTGTTGTCATCTCCGCTGCTGTCTGTGTGTCTGTCTGCGATCTGCTCCTCTATTAATAGTAAAAGATGCAGGGGGAAAGACAGCGGCGCTGCGTGTGCTCAAAGGTCGAGGCACAGTGGAGGAGTGGAGGCTCGGGTGGATGTCTGCAATACATGATCGGCAAATTATGAGTGCGTACTTGGATGCAAGGATGAAAAATGTATCAGGGTCGTCACAGTGTTTCTGAGGCGTCGGGCTATTAAAGTCATCTCCTCACCCAGGGCTTCAACACAGCACTCAGGTTTTAGGAATCGTCATTCAAAACAGGCAGCAGAGAGAGCAAAAGGCTTCTTTGTGTGCCCCCCAGGGTCAGAGTGGTGTGTTTTACCAATGCCGCTCTCAGAGGGGGTCAAGAGGAGAGTCAAAGCCCTCCCAGGCTGTGTCAGTATTTTAATTCGACACAGTGAATCTTCCCTGGTACAATCCTGTGCACTGCTGCCACCTCAACGCAGTGTGCAGGACCAGGCTGCACACAACACACTGCGATGCTTCAGAACAGGACCAGAGTACTGTAGGCAAACAGCACACTGTGGAGCAGAACCTTTAAGGCTGCTGGGACAGTATGGATGGTCAGGATGTAGCTTGGGAACCAGATGAATCTGCAAACCCATATTTCATTTGCTTCATCAGATACTTCTGACCACCCTCCTGTTCAAACAGATTTTCACCTCTCCTGGATCTCTTCAGGCCAATCACAGAGATTTCTTCAATATGGGGTGTGTCTTGATGGGCTATGACTGACAGAGGAGTCTCACCGGTCCAGATTTGAAAAGTCACACATTTTGAGCACAACACACCTGGATCCTGAAAGATCAAACTGTTAGTCTAGGCAGTGCTGATCAAATATGGATCAAGATTCTGTTACTGTATTGTCTATTTCTCACCCCAAATGTTATCAAAAACATGTTTTAGTGCAGTGGTTAATTCATCAGAGTGCAGTGAAACTGTGCCTACTTAGGGCATCAAAAAAGTATATCTTGGATGCGTCGGTAATGGAGGCAAACTTGGACAGATGGCAGAGGAGGTACTCCCTTAATTAAGACATGAGTGTTCAAACAAAAGGTGATTGCAAAGCAGAAAAAAAAAAAAAAAAAAGGTGAATTCACCTTAGTTTATTTGCACTGTGAGCACCTTTTGTTGAATATATTTGAAAAATAAGGTGACTTTTTTGTGTCTTTCTAGCCTAGCCAAATTGGTGTGCAGGTATCTCCTTTGCCATCCATTTTAGTGCAGTGGTTCCCAAACTTTTTTTTTTTCTTTTCTGGCATGCCCTCATTTTCAAAGTCGAAAAAAGTTTACCTACCCCACAATTTTTATCAATTATTAACAATAATTGGGGATGGAACTGATTAAAAAAAGAATTCAAATGTTGAATTTTAGTGAAATAAAGATGAGCAGGATAGAATCACCACACTCTTGTTTATTTATTTCCCCTACATAGATCGTATTCATCCAACTTTGTTTCACTCTTTATGTTACCCCCCGCAGTGGTGTGGGAACCCCTGTTTTAGTGACAGTTTAGCTATCATTTGAGAAAGTTTGTCACTAGGAGTGGGTTGCAGCAACTGGGGCCAGTTTCACAAATATATTTTAGAGTAGTCTGTTGTCTTAGGCTAGTCTTAATTTTGCTCATAGATTAGTCTATTGCAAGTTAGACCATTTCACAAAAATAAAGACTGACTGACTGTAGCTAAAACCATAAGACACCTTACCCCCTGGCTGTCTGACGCTTAAGACCCGTGTTATCATGGTAACAATCAGTGCCACCAACTAATCAGTAGCCAGAAGAAAACATGTCTCATAAGTTGTGGTTTATCATGGAGAGATCAGTGATTTCTTTGCATCTTGTCTATATTTTTATATCTTTTTTGAACATCTGTGATGCTCCTCTCAGTGGTGGAATTATCAAATTCAAATTCAAATTCAAAGTGGCTTTACTGGCATGACCATAATGAAATACAGTATTGCCAAAGCACATTTTACAAAATGAAACAAGAAAATAGCAGTAACACAATGTTTAAAGTGCTAAGAATTATCACTGTTTACTGTTTACTGACATTTTTTTTCCAAACTTTCCAAGTAAAATGTCCTTGTAATTGTTGAGTTCCTACAAAAGAGACGTATTTTCTGCTGGGGTAACCAGAGCTGAGCGTTTGGATGCAGTCACTTGGTCAGCCATTTTTTTTTTTTTTTTTTTCACTGTGCCTCAGTCCTACTTAAGATAGTCAAGGACTAAACTGCTTTGTGTGATGGATGAATTTGGACATCTATCTGAAGTCTTGACTGTTATATCTAAGCCACAGCTTTGTGAAACTGGCTCCTGGCCTTTTCTAACCCTGTCCTAACTGCTAAGTTGGTCTTAGTTAAGACCAGTCTTTAGAATGAACTTTACAACAACACACGACAAGACTAGATATTTTGTCAGAATATTTGGCTGTCTTGCCGATTTGTAGCTAACATTACTCATTTGTGGCAATGTTATGGAGGATCAAAGATAAAGAAAAGGCTATTTCATCTCACATTGAGCGACGAAAATTACTAGAGCTTTACAGCCAGCACAAGAAAACACTGACTGATGAGCAGTTCAAGGTAATAACGAGAAAGAGAGAACTTGGAGAGAAATAACAAAGGACATAAATGATTGTTCAGATAAAATAGATGGACTGATGTAAGTGAGCACACTGTTTTGACTGATTATGCCATTGAACTAACCACAATATCCCCAGACTCCCTTAAAAAAGCATGCAATTTTGAGAGAGTTGTTGTGAGAGGAGATGCTTAATACATTTTATAAAGCACTGTTTATGACAAATTCTTAATTATTTGTCATAATTTGTCTTGTAAATTCTCCAAATGATATTTAATTCTTATGTCTGATGTTCTGTCTGAATGATTATAATTCATTTTCCACTTGCACTGCTTTCATTTTCTACACAGTTCTGTCTTATCTGTATTAATCACCTAGATTTTGACTTTACACCTCTTAGCGGATTTAAAGGATAACTTAGGTATTTTTCAACCTGGCACTATTTCCCCATGTGTATGTGTGTGTATGATTGATAGGTACAACTTGTTTTAAAATTGGTCCAGTATTGAGGGAGGCGGATGCAGCCGGCAGCTGTGAAACTAGTTATAACGGTAGATATGAGGGCAAATACGTCCTGTAAAAGTTTGTGCATTAAAAGTGCTTTTTTTCTCCACAGACCGGATCAGATCACCAGTGTAATTTCTGTCAACAGCATGCAAAGCGTCTCTCTTACCGTTTACTCTGTGAGGACATCTCACAGGATCTTTGCTTGTTGAAGAATGTCTTCGTTGCAGTGAGTGGGACAGCTGTTTTCTTGAGGTGTGCTTGGTGAAGTGTTTCGGGATTGGATGTCTTCTCTTCTTGGGCTGGCAGTAGTCATCTTGGGTGTGCACTGCAGACCCGATGGTCTGCAAGGCGCAGTGTCTGGACAGGAGTGTTAGCATCCAATTGTAGCACAATTAGCCACAACTTCGGCATCTCGCTGTCCGACAAAGTCAGCCTATGAAAGCTGTACAGGGTGTTGCACGACATCCTGTTCTTGCAATTCGGTTCAGCACAAACACGAACCATTGTTTTCAATAGTTGCAGTAAAACTTTCAACTGAACTCCGGGACAGCTAACTCCGCTCTGACCGGCTCTCAGCATGACTCCTCTGTTTTCTTCCGGCAACAAACAAAGATCCCGCAAGATGTCGTCACACACAGCAAGCAGTAAGTGAAGCATGCTGTTGACAGAGATTACACTGGAGATCTGAGCCAGACTGTGGTGAAAAAAAGCACTTTTAATGCACAAACTTTTACGGGACGTATTTGCCCTCATATCTACCTTTATAACTCATTTCCGGCTGCTGGTTGCATCCGCCTCCCTCAATACTGAACCAATTTTAAAACGAGTTGTACCTATCAATCATACACACACATACACATGGGGAAATAGGGCCCAGATTGAAAAATACCAAAGTTATTCTTTAAGTCTAGATTATGTAACCAGTATAACTATTAGGTTGGACTTAGAATGCCAAGTTAAGACCAGCTTAGCTTAAGACCAGGGTTAAGTCCTGGTGCAACCATCCCCTGGCCACCATTTTTGCATGCTTGAAAACAAACCAAGCGCCACCAACTTGCATGTTTCGTTCAGCGTTATGTCTTTTGTTGGTCCGGTCTATCAAATTGCATCTAGAGACGTGTTGGTCTCCCCACACTGATAACACCTCTTGGAAATCAAAAATGAACGGAGATCCCCGGCGATGTGAGGCTTATGATCAAATACCAGCAAAACTAATGACATTCCCATCAGCCTCAGTTTTACTTTGTGCTGTATTGCAAATTGTATTAATATGAGTCACTGTACACATCTTACTGTAGTATACTGTTAATATCATGTAGCTCAAAATACCAAGGCTGTAGATGATTAATTACTAATTATGATGAGTGATCCCATCTGACCAATAGTCAAATTGCAAAAGTGAAAAAACAACAAAAAAAAGCAGTAAGCTCATGTATAGGCCAGACATTTTGACATGTCACAGTTGGAAAAGCAATGAGATTAACAACGTTTCTGTTCTGTTCAGTAAGTCATGACAGTGAGTCAGCAGGAACAATGTAAGACCCTGAAAGTGAAGCAGCTGAATGGAATTCAGACGTCATTCATTTTGTTATTTACATCTGTCACATGTCAAAATATCTGCTGTGAAAAAGGCCTGTTGAGAAGATGTACCCATCATGAACTGATTATCTAAAGTGTCAGCTTTTTTTTCTTAAACTTAAACTTAGCTAATCTATTAAAGGGAAAATTCAACATGCATCTTATATCCATTCTTGTGGCCATCATTTATCAGTCACGGTAACACTGCTCACCAAGTTAACAGTTTATCCAGATTATGGAAGACACAAAATTGAAATTAGCCAATAATCCTAATTGCAATTCTGTGAGCACAACTGATATTTTTTATTAGTAGTATATATATATATATATATATATATATAATATATATATATATATACACATACACACACATATATATACATATATATATATATATACATGTATGTATGTGTATATATATATATATGTATATATGTATATATATATATATATATATATATGTATGTATGTATGTATATATATAAAGTATATTAGTTGGTATATCATGTCACCTAACATGTAGTTCAGACACCAAGGTTAACAACTCTGTCTAACTAGGTACGAGATCAGACCTGGGCAAAATGCGGCCCAGTGAAAGGCTTCATGTGGCCCGCAAGTCCATCATGGAAATACTCCAAACTAAAAATCTATCAAAGACAGTCAATAACATTTTGCTTACCATTAAACTGTTATCAGACCTTTATTTTGAAAGGGGTCAGTGCTGTGTTCACTGGTAATGATAATGAACTGTATCTCTTACATTAAACTGTAACTTTATTCACTCAGTGCTGTACGTCAATGTTGTTTATGTTGTTTTATTTTTGCTGCTATTATCATTACAACCTGTATGCAGCCTGCATGGTTCACTGTAAAACATCAAGTTTTGGACATCGTCAACAAAATATCAATCCACAATTCAACACGTCAATTCAGAAAGGGTGACCAACATTAGAGGTGCCCTACATAAAACACCTTTGATTGTGCCATTAATAGACATTTGGCCCTTATTAGGACCTTATATCATTTGTGTCTGGCCCACAGCAGCTTGATCAATTTGTCTTTGTGTTTGGCCCCCCATGAAACATAATTGCCCACCCCTGAACTAGATAAAGATACATGGCACCAAAAAACAAAACAAAAAACACATAAAAACGCCAGAGGTCTCATTCTCTTTTGAGTCTGTCAGACAGCACCGCAGTGGACTTGTTGTTGACCAGATGCTGTAGTCAGAACACCCTCCCTGCTGCGGGCAACTTGACCACCTGGGACCAGAAATCAATTTGGCTGCTATGCTGGGATTGCAGATTTGTTTGGGGATCATCAGCTACAGTTATAGAATCACTGCTGGAAACAGATCAAGACAGAGTAATGTCACTTTTTGATCTCTTAGGAGAAAACACACCCCTGAATTTGCAGATTTAAAAAAATATATAATCTACTCACATTTTACTGTTGATTTAGTTTAGTTAGTTCGGTTTATTTGATTTATAAAAGGACAGTATGCAATGACATTGATCATTTACAGGAAACGAAAACATGGTTGCAGCAGATTTAACAAGACACTACTTTCCATCTGTAGTCCTACATATAACAAGTAGATGCAATAAATAAAATCTTAAGTGCAATACGGACTACAGTAAATGCAGATGTACACACTGCACAGCACAAAATACAATATGAAATACACAATAACCACCTTAAAAAGTGAGCAGGTTGCCAGTGCAGATGCCTGACATGATAAAAACAGTAAGTGCACACTGCATGGTCAAAATACAATATGAAATATGAAATATACAATTACTACATTTTTTTAATTGACCAAATTACCAATGTCTCTGCCTTACAAAATAAAAATGGTAGGTACAGGCTACAAATTACCATAAGAAATACACAATAACTACAGGGTAACCACTAACACCTAAGACATTGGTTCCCAGCCTGGGTTCAGTCCACACTTAGGGAGGGTGCCAGAAATCACAGGGGGTCCCCAAGACTTTGTCTGTTCTGAGGTCCTCAAAATCAGATTTGCACATGTTAACTAAAATCACAATTTCAGGGTTCATGCACGTTTTCCAAAATCAGATTCAAGCTCTTTTCAAGCATTTTCAAGCTTTTCCAGCACCCTCCAGCTGTGATGAATGATTATTTCACCTCTTCATCACATTAAATCAGATGTTATTGTGCTTTTATCAACCAAAATTATGATTTGTGACAGAAAGTTTAATGTCAGAATATGTCACCTGTCTGTAAGTAGACTTGGCTTCCTATTAGGGTTACGCAGTTTGTGCATTTTCCTTAGTTGAAAATGATAATGCCTGATTAATTGATGAATCATTTATGATTAATAAGATATAAAACACAAGCTTCTTTCTGTTTTTTTCTTATTTTCTTTTTTTCTGTTTTTTTCTTATTTTAAATTTAATTTTAAGTTTCTTTGTTACATTCGGTGCAAAGACAACGAATAACTCTGGAGGTGGTGGACCCAGAAATGCAGACGGGAGCACTGGTGCAAGTTTAAATGATAATTTTAATGCTAAAAACAAAGGTAACAAAAAACACCGGCTTACATGAACGAAGGGATCCAAAAGAAAACAGAGCCAGGCAGAAGTCCAAAATCCAAAAAGGGGAAAAACAAATCCAACAAACACTGGTGAAACATAAACCATCAAAAAGGGAGAAAACCAAAAACACTGGAGAACACACTGGAGAACACACAAGAAACTGAAACACCAAATCAACGCGACGAACTGACAAAGACAAAGAGAAACACAGGGACTAAATAGACAGGGAAGTAATCAAACACAGGTGGGTGGACAACAACAGGTGAACCAAATCAGTAATCAACAAGGGCGGGAAAAGGACAAAGACAGGAAGTAAAAGCAACAAGGACGCACAAGGGAAACCAATACTACAAAATAAAACAGGAAGTAACCAACCAAAAACACAACCATGACATTCTTTATCCAATGAATGACTCCGCCAAACAAAACAATGTCAAATAAGGTGCAATTAATGCCATTTCTAGATCACTGATAATTATTATATAACTATTAATTATCAATTAATACATGTTTAATTTGTAAAATTCTTATTGGCAATTACTCAATTAATAATTAATTATGAACTTCCTATAGAATCTGGCTCAGCAAATATCTGACTTATTTCATTTCTTTATCTAAAAAGTGAACTAACTCATTCAGTCAGGCAGCAAATTATTATGATGTGATTACAGTTTCAAACAGTTTATCCAAAATCCAAACATTTTTCAAACCTTGAAAACATTAAAATTCAAGTGATTTGAAGGTTGGGAACCACTAATGTCATGGGAGAAACTGTGATAACTAGTGATATTTTTTTAGAGCATCAGGGAGCCTGTTCCAGTCTTTGATGACGCTACACGAAGAGGCTGACTGAGAGAAGGCAGAGGTTGGTTTTGGAACGCTGCAGTCACCCCTGGAAGCAGACCTTAAAGCTCTGTTCAACAGCTCAGAACCAGGCTGCACAAAGTTCTTCAGTGGGGGTGGAGCAGCATTATGGGTAATCTTGTGCATGCGAACATCTGAAAGCAGGATTGAGTTATCAGTTTATTATCAAGTTATAAAATTTCTTGAGTAGATCACAATATATGGCACAAATTGATGGAAAACTCTACACTTTTTGTTAGGGACGCATGACAACCTGACCTTCAATCAGCATGAGAGTAGATAACGACTGAATTTTAATTTTTAGGTGAACTATCCCTTTAAAGCATCATCATATTGGCCTGTCATATCAGCAGAAGTGTTACAAATATCTCATTTTAAAGCCTTTGTTTGCTGATTACAGATGGCTTGCTGATAATATTGTGTATCCCTACTTTGTGTGCGCAAGCTCTAATTTGAGCGGCCTTTATTAGCACGGTCAGAACAGTCAGGGAAGGAAAAACGGAAAAAAAGAAAAACTGTACCACATACTTGCTTGTTCTGGAGCTTTTGACCACATTACACAGTCTTCATCAACAGACAAAGTTTGCACAGTTGTCATGGTACAGTACAAACCTTCCATATTCCTAAAAACTTTGAGCCTGGTGGTAAAATACCAAATCCCCTTTTATGTAAATATTTTAAAATAGTTTTTCCATGCCTTGTATTAGTCAAATTTAAAGATACTGAATCTTAAAAGAATCAGAATCAGCCTTTAAAACACCCACTGTGTGTAACTAGTGGAATATAAAATCCTCCTCAGGGAAAGTCTTTTCAACTCCATGGTCCCATTTTGCAGCAGTTTTCTGTTTAAAATGTATAGAATTTAAGGCCAGAATGAAATAACCATGAAATAACATTATCAGAGCCACAGAAAACATTTAACAGCTGTTTGCAAAGTAAAGCTCCTCAAGATGAGTAAAGGTTCTTTACACAGAGAGTCTGGACTGTCCCTGATCAAAGTTGACAGTAGAGACAAACCTGATAAAATGAGTCTGAGCTGAAATTCAGACAGCATCAGAAATTTTGGACCAAATTCTCACAATGTGACTGCAGCTATACCTGGTCTACAAACCCAGCCATCATCAGGATGACATGAAACGATGCAAACGCCTCCTGTAAACCCTGTGCTTTATGTGTTGCCCTCTCCTCCGAGGCTACAACTGGCTGTTGCCAAAATTTGTGTAGTCAGTTGTTTTTGTGCATTTTCAAAATATGAGAAAATGCAAATGGATGATTTGAGATGGTGAAGTGTCTCTGCTTGCATGTTTCTTGTTTTTTTCCCCTGTATTAATATTGCAACGAGTTACCAGACATCCATCATACAATTTGACAGCCTCAGAATTGATATTGTACGGCATTGCAACCAAGATCTTATTAGATGTTATATGTAGGCTACTAAAATGGCAAGATTGTTTTTATAGCACAGTGTATGGGTGCCATAAAGTGTAAAATCAGCAGTGTGCCCCTTTAAATCCCAGAAAAAAAAAGTATTGTGGATAAGACCTTAGTGTCCAGTGGGGAAAATACAGAGTGAGGCCTGTGGTCTGATGGGGCCCATCCATCATGGACCCATCATGGTGTTGTAGGTGAAGCCCCTCCCACTAGCATAGTGCTAGTTATTCGTTATGAAGCACACACACACACACACCACACACACACACACACACACACACACACACCATTAGGTGCATATATATTTATCAATGTGTTTGATTTTATAGCTGAATGAGTTACTCAGCAGGGCGTTTCTAGAAAGAAGGGCAATTTTATGGTAGATAAAATGTGATAAAGTGTCCTTGTTACGACCCCAAGTTTGTGCTAGGGGATGAGGGGTGTAACAATAAATGAATTTACCAGGTGGAAAAAGAACGGTGAATCGAGGAAAAAGTGTAAACAAAAGTTCTTTTATTAACAAATTATGTTTAAAATTAAGTTAACAACAAATTAGTTAGAACAACAGACTTAACTTACCAAATTAACAAATACACACAAAAGACAACGAGTACTTTGTAAGCTGGCGAGGCCTACAAAGCACATTGGGCACCCAAACGAGTATCCTGCTAACTGCAGAAGCTAGTAGGACACATTACACAAACACAAGTGCTTTTGCTAGCTGGGGAGCTAACAAAACACATTACACAAAGTAGGGGCAAAGCACACAAATACTAGCAGTCTAGCCTTCCCCTGCAGGACTAGACTGCCGAAATGCAGACCACAATCTGCCGAATGGCCCACAGGCCCTCACATGCAGACCTACGTCTGCCGAATGGCCCACTGGCCCTGACTGCTGCACTGTCCCAGCTTTTATCACCCAGGCCCCGACTGCAGAGTGGCTGCAGCTGCTGCCAATCACTGCATCTGCACGCAGGGGGGGGGGGGGGGGTGCAGTACCTGGGCAGAGGAGAGCAAGCACACAAACACACACAGTGGCACGTAACACCCCCTCCCATAAGATCAAACTAGATAGTTTGATAAACACTACACAAGTGCCACACCCAACACTAAACACAGAACATCAAAACAAAAGGGTTGTCATACTGAATGAGGGATTAGCTGTGGCATCAAGCTAGACACAACCATACTTGCTGAGCTACGCTAACACCAAGAGTCCATTGGCAACCACTCGGTACAAAGCACAAGCACACGGTAAGCTTAGCACATTGTCACGGACATACAACAAGACGACTAGCCACACGACACACTTCCCCACGTCCCGACAAACAAAACATTTACCTGTCTGTCTTCTGGAGCTTGCCGGGCTCGAGGCGACTTATAGGCTTAACTTCAGTGGCCGAAACCCTGAAAAGCCTTCCCCTATCGGAGAAGTGCATCCCCGCCCAGGATTCACTCCAAAAAATAAAAAAAGGAAAAATAACAAAAGAGTGCCCGATGGCTGCAAATGACTGTAATTACTGCACAATACTGCTGAAAACTCATTACTACACTCTGCTTCATGTTTATGTTCTTGTTTATGTTGTTTATGTATCTTTTGTTTGTCTCACTACCTTAGCTTCTTATTTATTTATTTATCTATTTATTTATTTTGCCTATTCATTTTTATCCCTGCTGTTCGTTTTTTTTGAGAAGGAACTTTTTTTTCTTTGTGCTTGGCAATCTACAATTCTGTCTGGATTTCCTATTTCTATATTTTGTCAATAAATTTTTGATCAAAAAAAAAAAAAAAAAAGAGTGCCCAATGGATAAGCTAAAGACAGCTTAGCTGGACACTCACCTGACTTACTGGGGAAGCTGAACACACTGAACACATGAAGGCTAGACATCTGGGCACTAACACTTACCATGACTGAAAACACAGACAACCTCAACACAAAGAAAACTTGCCTACACAATTTACCAGACTCCCAGTCCTTTTTCATATCCCGGACGAGCCCCCATTTATGTTACAACCCTGAGCTCATGGTGGAAAAGGGAAGGAACATAAACCAGTTGTAATTGGTAGAGTAAAGTTATTTATTAACACAAAGATGAATAATCGACAAACCATACATACCGTAAAGATCCAAATAGGGGCTGAGTTCCAATTTGCCGCCGGTTCCAAATATCCGCCGGGTGTATCAAAATATTTTTTATATTAACCGCCTGTTCCAAATAAACGCCGGGTCTATAATGTTTTTTACGGGTGCCAAAAAAAAGTTTATGCCAATACCTAAACACAAACAAATAACCGTTATACAAATTGGAAAGGATATGAACGTTTTCATTTAATTTTAGAGATGATGACCTATGACGTTGAGTGAGCGCTTAGTGTGTGGTGGTTATTTTCAAATCAAAACGGAACGAGTCATTCAGCAGACAGACAACAATCTTTTGACAGGGCTACCGGTAATGGCTCCTCACAAGAAATATGATGTGAAATTCAAGTTAAACGTAGTCCAATATGCAGAGCAAAATACGGGGAAGCTGCGGCAAGGCATTTTGGCGTGGACCCCAAAAGAGTGAGGGAATGGAAGAAGAATAAAACCAAACTCCAAGAGCTAGCTACGGAAGAAGCAGATTAAGAAGTCCTTCAAGGTAGGCTAACGTGTATGAGTTTGTATTGCGTTTGCATAGGGTTGACAAATGTGGGCAAACAGATTTGTGTTGTAGGCTAACGTTTGGTTTGTTTGAGGATGACCTCATCCATTGTTTCAAAGTTGGAGAGCCTTGCTCAGCAGGGAGGGAGATGCTGGCTCGGGCCAGACAGAGAGAGATGGCAGGTGTTGAAGAGGGAGAAGAGGTAGAGTTGGAGGAAGAAGAGGATGACTCGGAGGAAGAGTTTGAGAATGAACTTGTGGTGGAGGATGACGGGGGGGAGAATGATATGGAAGAGGGAGAGGATGAGTTGGATAACGACGGTGATGAGGTGGGAGAGGAAGATGATGATGAGTGATATGGACAGATTACGGTAGATTACAGCATTATAGGCAACAGTTTGGCCCTATAGCCTACATGTAGCAGCAGTGTGTTGCAATATTTTTCTGGTAAGGTTATAACCAGCAGTTGGTATTTTTTATGATGTTCAATCTAATGTTACATTTAACATGGCAGCATTGATAGTCAACAGTTTGGCCCTATAGCAGCAGTAGGCTATTGTTAATTTTCCTTGTGAGGTTTTGTAATAATAACAAGCAATGTAATAACCAGTAGTAGGCTATTAATAATAACAAATATTATTTTTCTTGATTTTCGTTCATCTAATAAGATTTGTGGCCCAGTTTCTTTAATTCAGCATCCATGTGGAATTATTTGTGGTGCAGAGTGAGTGCAATATTAATGTAGGAATGGAAATAAAGTTTATTACAGCAACATTTTCCCTTTCATTATAATATCAATATACAGTCGGCTAATGCAGTTTGTAATTATTATGATACTGGCCCAGGAGGCCTTTTGCAGTAATGTACCAGTAGCAATCCTGAGGCCTGAAACGCCTGCCTTAATAATTTCGATAAGGTCTGCAGGCCTCTGTAATTACATCAGTATACTTTGCTATAGGCTACTGTTGTAAAAGGTTATGAGCACCAATGCATTAGTAGCCTACCATATTCATATTGATAATGTTAGTAAACCATCCAACGGTGTATCTGCAGTACGGCAGGTTCCTTATAATCGCCTGTTGAATTGAGTGATTTTGGCAAATAATGGCTACTATTTGGAAATTTACGGTACGAGGAAACAAATCTAATCAGGTAACAGGGCCAGCAGGTGCTGCTCAACACAAAGAAATAAATATAACAAAAGCAGGACTCACTAAAGTAGAGCTTAAGGTATCAATGTAACCAAAAAAAAATAGTAAAACAAAACTCTATCCTACAATACTTGACTTAAAACTTAAATACAGAGGGAGGCAGCACCCCTATGCCTAGTGTACCTAACAGTTATTAACCTACCGGTGTGTGGAAACTTTATCAGGTTTTGAAGCTCGTTCCTGGCCCAGTCCCCTTCCACACATAAACTAAGTGCCTCATATAACACAGAACAAATCACAATGAGCGCAAAATCGAGAGACACACGTGGCGAGCTGCCATCTGCATGTCAGCTGCCTCGAGCGTCATCCTCGTCGAGCTTATATAGCGTTGGCCCAGCTGCATCCCAGTGATTGGTGGACTGGGTGGAAGTTGACGCCAATCAGCAGACCAGGTAGCGCAGGAGCTGGCAGTTGAGATCAACCCCCCCCCCCTTCAGCTGGAGCCAACCACAGACAGGATATCACACACTGTAATTAACATAAAGAAACAACATGACAAAAGGATTACACACACGAGGTGGGCACGGCGGTGGCCATAACAGTCCTCTAAAGTGCCCTTCCAGTGGACAAAACATGATTAAATTAACTCCAAGGTTCCCATCCAGAAAGTGCTATTGCTCATGAGCTCCTAATTAAAACATGGAAGTCATGAACAGAACGCTCGGTTCTGACAGAAAACACCCAGTTAACAATGTCATGAACATGACATTAAGGGGGGTGTTCAAATTGACTGATCTCTTTAACATAGTAAACACAACCTTATTTGAATGCACCATAAGATGAGGTGCCACATAGGCTGTCCTAAATACTAAAAAATGTTTTGACCTCTATGTGTCCTTCATATAGTTAAATAGTTCCCTGTGAGCTTTAATTACAGAGTTGTAGTAGTTGTTGTATACAAAATTTAATCTAAACCAGGAAATGGAACTTTTTAACCTTATATGCATAACTGTAAGATACGGTAATGTTAGTAATTAAAATAGATAGAAATGATACTGTACATGCACACATGTACTTCATGCCACCCCTGCATAAATCGGTGCCCCACTTGGGCCACCCCAAACAAAAAATTCTGGGAACACCCCTGTCACTCAGGCTATTGTACTGGGGAAGTAGACACACCAAAGAGGAAGCTATCAGAACCATAACTTTTCTGATGGTCATAGTCATCACAGGATCAAATAAAGACTTGACCATGGACAACACAATAATTTATTTATATTACCTGATAATCATCATTACATATCTATATATGACAAAAAATACTACAAACAGGACTTATTCATTCAATTGAATATTTTTTATTGCTTATTTATAATTATTTTAGCTGTGTGGGTGTATTGACTGGGGAATGGAGGGGATTCTCAGATTTACTGCTGTGCCAGCCAGTTATAATTTATTTAATGTGACTAAAGTCAGCATGTATCTTTAAGTATGAAATATTTGGTAGTCATGTGCCAAAAATAAGAAGAAATAATTTTATAGTAGTGCTACATGTGTTTTGTCTGTAATCTATGTGGTCCTGAGGCCCTGTGGGGAAAACGCTATAATATTCTAATAATATTTCATCATTTTTATAGTTTGTCTGTGCTGCTGTACTGCCTCACAATCTTTATGGACCAATTAGGTAACCATGTAAATTTGGTTAGTAACTGTCTTTATAATTGAATTTAGTGAATTAAAACCTTGTGATAGTCTGGTTTGAATCTTGATCCACGCTACAGTCCTGAAGTCCTGCAGCCTCACACACACACAGCTGAATGCTACAGAAAAACAGACAAAACAGATAATGTTTTAGTGCTTCAAACTGACTTATTTACAGTGTTGCAGCAGTTTGTATAAATGTATATCCTATATCCTGATATGAACATCTGGTAAAATCAAATGATAGTATCTGTGTGGGTATAAAGGAATTTATAATTGCATTTATAATCATTTAGAGGAGATGATAAAGGCTTCAAGAGTCTGGAAATGTTTTTGTTTATCTTGAACGTGTTAATTTTACTCTTACAAGGCTGTGGGCTGTAAGCAGAATGATTTTTGAGGAGGGGATTTAACATACAGTGTAGCACAGGCATGTTCTGTCTTGTTTGAACACATGCAGTTTTAACACTCTGTACTGCGTGTGCGAGTGCAGACATCTGAAAGTCTTTCTGTAGCTTCACATAGTGTCCAATCACTTCACACAACACATTACAAAAAAATTCAGAGGTGCACAACCAAGCAACGTGACACCTTTTACACAGGATATGACGTCATTTTTGCCACGCGCCGGGCTCACTATGGTGAGCATAAATCCAGCTTCAGCCACTCCAAATATTGCAGTAAGAGGGGCAGGGGGGAAACTTAGTATCAAAAGCCTTGGCAAAAAAAATCAAATAAATGACCCCAAAAAGTTTGTAGCCTAAGAATGTGTTTCCCAATCCTGGTCCTCAGGGACCCCTGCCCCACATGTTTTAGATGTTTCCCTGCTTAACACACCTGATTCAAATGATCAGCTCATTATCAGGCTTCTGCAGAGGTTTGATGATGAGCTGATCATTTGAATCACGTATGTTGGAGCAGGGAAACATCTAAAACATGCAGGGCAGGGGTCCCTGAGGGCCAGGACTGGGAAACATTGGTCTAAGACACTGTAAGAATTGGTGATCTTTTGAACATTTCACACACATCCTTGTGTTCTTTCATGAAGCCTGCAAACAATCTTGCTCAACCAAATGAACCAGTCCACTGTTATAAATAATTATCTTTCATTAACTTGTAATTCCCATTTTATTTCAAAATGACAGTATTTATAACTCAAACAAGCAGATCTCCCCAGTCATTTTCCGCTTTGTAAACAGATCTCTGTAATCCTGTCACATATCCAGGTAATCCATTACTCCCCAACCCCTGCACTAAACCCGCCGAGCAGCTGTCCAGGCTGCTGCGAGTTTACACACACCAGATTACAGTGACACGGCACAAACAAGCTGGACTGAACCACCATCGTCATGCTCGCCACGGACTGCGCATACACACTGTGATGAGCTGCAGACAGATTTAGGCTGAATTTTAATTTAATAGATTGGAGTGGCTGGAGGCAGCAGCAGATGTGCTGTTTGGCAGCGAATGTTCAGACCCAGAGAGTTGTGAATAGAGGATATGAATAAACCACACTCTGTGTGTGGTGTGTGTGTGTGTGTGTGTGTGTGTGTGTGTGTAATCTACCGAGAGCATGGTTGAAGGTTAGCTGTTGTTTGAATAGCAGTGTGTTAGAGATGTCCACCGATGCTAAGAGTTCAGCTCGGTGTAGAGTGCAAATGCCTTATCAACGCAGCTTGTGTGCTGAATCTACGTGTGCGTGTGTTTGTGTGTCTGTCGGGATGTGTGAACATGACTGAAGGTAGAGAAATCAGTCTCATCTGGGCAAAGCAGTGACCAGTCGAATGTTAAATAATGTATTTTTCTAAATAAAACAGCAGTGTGTAGACGTCTGAGTTGTGTTTCATCAGCCTGCTGGATGACTCAGTCTGTATTTGCTGATAAGAATCTACCTACAAGCAGAACCTGTTCATTAAGGGACACAAACCAAAAAAACCCGGCTGGTCAAGTCAGGGACTTTTTCTCATCTGCTGCTGGAGTTGGTGACACATTGGGCAGCTCAGATACTACAAATGAGAGCAGAGCAAAGATTTCAGCTGGAAGGAAAACTATTAAATGTTAGAGGAAATAAGATGTTTATGATTTATCCTGCTTTTCAATATTCAATTCCACATGCCTAACAATATTCTTTACAAAAAACAGATTTTATTTAACCAAAACTGTTTTCATGTGGGACATTTACACAGAATAAAAACTTTTTTTTAATTGGCCATTTCTGAAACAATATGTAAAAAATGACTCTTAAAGGGTCAATGTGTAGGATTTAGTGGCATCTAGTGGTGAGCATGCAGATTGCAGACACCTGTCCACACCCTCTGTTTCCAAGCATTTAGTAACAAAACTGAAGAAAAACATGAAAGGCTATATAGTCAGTGTTTGGTTCATCTGTTCTGGCCTACTGTAGAAACATGGTGCAACATGGGGGCCTCCATGGAAAAGGACCTGTTCCCTCTGTAGATATAAAGGGCTCATTCTAAGGTAATGATAATGCTTATTTTCAAGTGATTATAATGAATTATATTAATGTAACACACTAATACAGCTGCATAAGCCTTTGCTAACATGCCTGGCTCTTTAGCTGAATGGATACTGCAGATGACTGTGTTACGAGAAGTCCCCACTTTGAATCCTGATCTTCACATTTCATCCTTTGGCTCTTAGGCGTGGGTATTAACCACGCTTGGACCTTACATTGGTGGAATCTCTCTGGTTGTGGAAGTCCCCAGTTGAGCTTCACTCCTGTCATGCATGGATGGTTACACTAATGAGTATGTATCCCATTTCTACCAATAGATCCTCCTAAATCTTACACACAGGTCCTTTAAAGGTTAAAATTACCATGATGTCTCACCAAAGATCAAGGAAACACCTCACACTGACAACAACGCTCTAGCCGTGGTGTCCTGCTTTAAAATTTCTGATTCAATTTCTGTTGACCTGTTTCAGGTTAATTTGAGTTCAAATTAATGCCGAATGTTCACATAATGAGCGAGTGTCTGTTTATAAACTGTAAAAAATCATTAACAATCTTTTAGAAGGTAGTAGATGTTTATAACGATTAAACTGAGCAAAATGTTAAAGGAGTTTGGCAGCAGTGAGACAGGCACTCACCTCACTCATTGTCCAGAGTATTATTTCAGAGCAGTGGGCTTTTGTTTTCAGGTTAACAGGCTTAACTTTACATTAACAGACAATTGACAGTTATAAAAAGCTAATCAACTTAGAGCGGAGGACTCATCCTGTGCTCCTCTGGAGCTCCTGAACCATACCTGAGCGTCCTCAAGTCTGGGAGGAGGGGGTGGTGGGAAAAAACTTGCTTCAACCATAGATCGTATATTAAACAGGATTAAAACTATTCAATATACAGTCCATGGCTCCAACTCACTATTTGGACCGATCTACTCATTTTTGCACATGCAGTTGCTACATATTCCTGTCTGGAAAATGAACTTAAAGTCTAAAGTCAGATTAACATACTGAGCATACACTGCTCAGTGACTCTTTCATGAGCAAGTTATCAAAAGCACATTTTCTGTCTGCTCTTACAGCAGTGAAACAGATGTTATAATATGAAATGTCCTTGAATTATACTGTATGAACGTGGTTCTAGGTAGTGTGCACTATGTGGTGAAGTATTTTAGAATTGAACCAACGGCACAAACAGTGGAAACGCTAAGCAAGTAAGCAAGCAAATATACAGACACAACAGACAACATAATGTACACATCTTGTGCACCAAACAATAAAGAAAACACAATGATAAAATAGAAAGAATACACTGAGAAAACATTTAGGTTGTGATTTTTATTTCCTACTTCCCAAAGGTTGACACTCACTCCACCATTTACCACATGTACATATGTAATTATGTGCTGAACTGAATACACTTTGTTACATAATTGGTGAAACAAAGTCTGGAGAATAAAGAGAATAAAGTCTGAAGAGTAACAGCTGTCAGTCTCCTGCCTGGGGTGCTTGGTACAAGGTGAAATGGAGAGACACTGGGTGCTGCTGCCAGAGGAGTGCTAACTGAGATTACAGCATGTAGAGGAATAAATGACAAAATAATAGATTGGTGCATATTTCTCACTTTGTTCTGATGGTCTGAATAATTGCTGGTCACTTAATTCATATATTTAATATTTTGGCTGTAAAAAGAGACCCGTGGCTATAGATGGGTGGTGGACCAAACCACTGCAAGGAGTTTGAGGGGTAAGCATGTTTCAAAACTTGAAAACATATTGTTTTGTGTCAATAATTAGCATAAGTGCTTTGTCACAATACTTAATCTATTAACTAAGGACGCTGATGGTCAACAGTTACTATATTAAATTTCTGATCAACCATTATCCCAACCCAACTTCTTTCTTTCTATCTTAAGTCAGGATCATTTTTCAAGAGGTTGTTGTTGTAATACTCCTCTCAGCCACAGGCGGCTGAAGTGTATCATTACCCCATGTTCTAAACAGGGCATTTATGTTTTCTTCCAGGTTAGTTCTAATTTCCTGTGCATCCTAAACACAGAGTACATACAGGGTAACTTGTGTTTTAGCAAGTTATATAAAATTTTATTTTAATCACGCCAAAAATCGTCAGCCAAAAAAAGTAACTTAAAGTAAAGATTATCCTGGCATCCCTCTTAAGTGAGGAGAGAAAACAATTAAGATCAGACTAAGATCAGACTATTTATTATTTGTTTGTTTGTTTTCCTTTTTCTCCCCAATTTAGTCGTTGCCAGTTCCAGTTCCCTGAATGTATTGTCCCTGTCACTGAAAACTCCTATGTTTGGTGGATAGAGAGAAGCTTGTTAAGAAGAACATCAGGCTGTAATCGGGCTTGGCTAAAATATATTAATGAGGGACACGTTCTGTCTGTTTCAAACAAATTTTGTTGGCATTGGAACTTGATAGGCTCAACTTTTCAGGCACGATTAAAGCACTAACTGCAAGTACTTTCTCTTGCATTTATGTTGTTGGTTTTAACCACAGGCCTGTACATGAGAAAAGCGACAGTGGGAATGGGAAAAGGGATTAAAGTGGATTAATAAGGGGACATGGACTTATAAGGATGAGGAGCTTGAAGAATACAACTCTTCTTAGTGCTGATTAATTTCTGTTTGTCTTTTTTTTTGAACAGTCGCCCATTTACACATGTTGACATACAGTAGAAGTATTCAGAGCTTTACTTCAGTAAAAGTACCAATACCACACAGTGAAAATACTCCACTACAAGTCAAAACACTGCATTTAAAACCTCACATAAGTATCTAAAGTATTATCAGCCAAATGTATCCTTAAAGTAGTAGTCTTAAATGTAAAAGTAGTCATTCCATAGTAAAATGTTCCCTGTCAGTGTTTTAATATTATATCTGATGTATCTGGATGAATATTACTGCTGCATGAATGTGTATGTTGCATTTTTACTGCCGTAGATGTTTAAAGTTGTGCTCATTTGAACTACTTTGTAGACTGCTGGCCAGTTGAATCTACAGCAATGCATCATGGTCTATAAGATCATTATATATTTTAGGATGGCTTTCCTGTTAGAACCACAAATCTCTCAAAAGTCCAAAAAACAGCCGGTCTGCAGCTTTGCGACGATGCCAGATGATCTAAGAGGGTTTTTCAAGAGTTTGTTCAAACACATTTGGAGATACATGGTTTTCACTGAACAGCAAGGGGTGAAAAATTGTAATCTGCAAAGTAACTTGTAACTAAAGCAGTCAGACAAATGTAGTGGAGTAAAAAAATACAATATTTGCCTCTGAGATGTAGTGGAGTTTAAGTTTACAGTTTAATGTGGTCCACTCCCATTTCCTTTTGAGCTCTGGGCTACACATGTCACAGCCCTTATTACACACATGCACTCTTCAGTATTGTTATTTTATAAATTGGATTTTAAGCAAATTACCTCTGATTGCTAGTAGCATAACTCACCACAGTAAAAACAGACCTCTTTGTATTTTTGGGGGGAGTTTGATGCTTTTAATTTGTAGGAGAGCTGAAGATATAACAGGAAAGGGGGAGAGAGAGCCGGGAGATGAAGCCATGGTCGCTGCAGAGGACTCACAGCATCAGAACATGTGGTGAACGTTCTACCAACTGAGCTACCAGGCCACCAAGAACTCTTTGTATTTGACATTACTCACATGAGCTGTGACTGTGTAGTAGATGTACAAGTGAGTTTTATTTGTAGTAGACAAACATGCAGGGGGAGTTCTGGAGGGGGCAGCAACAGGGGCCAGTGCCCCTGTAACACTGAGGTTAGACCCTGCATGGCCTGCCCTCCAAAAGTCTATAAAAATAATAAAATTATCACTTTCTTACAATGATACGAAGCTGACACCATGGTATTGGAACAAATAACTGAAATTGAAACAAATCATCAGGGTTCAACGATGCCTCGTTGGCAAGTGGGTCAGAAACCTACTTGCCCAAATTCAAGTTTTAGTTGCCCCTATACAAACTGCTGCCAGTCATCAAATAACAACAAAGACTAAAGTTCATTATAATGTTAAATTTCTGACTACAATGTCTGTAAAATGACAGGAAATAGGGAAAAATGTCCTTAACAGTTTCACAAAGTACTCTTTCTCTTCTTCTCCTCTTACTCTTTCAAATGTCTAAAACAATGTTTCCCATACTTATTTCCTGGGTGCCCACTTTTTAAAAATGACAAATCATCGCAACCCAATTTACTGCCATTTCTGCATCATCTTATATTATCGTGACACATTATTGAAAACACATTCACGTTAAAACTTTATAAATGACAAATAAATGCATTTAGGCTGAGTTCACAGACCATCTCATTGTTTTCATTTCCTCTCATCAGG
This sequence comes from Lutjanus argentimaculatus, assembly GCA_034769285.1. Lineage (NCBI taxonomy): Eukaryota > Metazoa > Chordata > Actinopteri > Lutjaniformes > Lutjanidae > Lutjanus > Lutjanus argentimaculatus. Next base: position 1,602,086 of record JAWZSL010000049.1, read on the forward strand.
AAAACAACACAGGACATTTTAGTCTGCTTCATAAATGAGACAATAAAAAAGTGCATTTAGATGGAGTTTAAAAGCTCTTGTTTTTCCTCTCACCAGTAAAATAATTAACACAGTTTAAATGGTTTATAAAAGGTGTACTGCAGATATTAACCTGAAATTTGCTAAATTTCTTCCATAGTCTTTTTTAAATTTGGGGACCCAAATAAAACCTCCCATGACCCACCTGTCAGTCCTGACCCAGTCTTTGGGAATGACTGGTCCACAGGACAGGGGGTGTCACACACTGTCCAGATTGTAAAGCCTCCTGAGGCAAATCATGATTTGTGATATTGGACTATATAAATAAATAAAAGTTGACTTGATTTGACTACTTTCCCGGCATGTGAGGTGCTCAGTTTACTTGCTTGATGCATTTTACTTGCCCTGGACATGCGGACAATCCTTGCTGTTGAGACTTGAATCACAATATGCTATCCTATGTTGGGTTTTGCTTGTACTTTGTGTACTATTACTACTTGGACTAAATGTGCCCCTCTGACAAAATAACTGGGCCCAGCCTGGCCCTCCAGGTAAAACTGGTCCAGACCTGCCACTGTATCAAAGTCTGTGTGATCTAAAAACAACTGCAGAGTTGATGCTTAAACAGAAAGTGTTATCACCATCCCTGGTCTCCCCTACTTAAAGAAATGTACTTAGTTACATTCCACCACTGTGTGGGCTGTGTATTTATTTATTTTAATTTGTTATAAAGTCTGTTTTTTAAGACAGTTTAAACACTCATGAACACACACCTCCATCAAATGAGAGAATGAGGGAGGAGGAGGTGAAGGAGGCTATGAGGGGAGAGAGAGGGGGGTGTATGACTAGTGAGAGAGAGAGAGAGAGAGAAGAGAGAGAGAGAGAGAGAGTTGCTTGGTTGGTTAACTCAGGCAGGCAGACAGAACACAGAGAGTCTCGGGTCTTCAGGAGGAATCAGCCAGTCTCTGGAACACTTTACCCAGACTATGGGCTTGATATTGCGGGCTGGTGTCGGCGGAGCTGCGGGTGTCCGGCTGGTGGGAGCCTCTAACTCTGCTCTCCTCTCTGCTTCATGTCCTTTTCTTCTCCTCCAGCTGCTGTGAAGGCAGCGGAGGAACTTCTTCAGCGGCAGCTCCGGAGCAGCGCGGCCGGCTGGGGGTCTCTGTGTGTCGGGTCGGGTGTGTGTGTGTGAGCGTAAGGGGCGGCGCGGGGGGAGAAAAGATGCGGAGCAGCGGACCGCTGGTGACCTGAACTTCCCTCCCTTATTTCCTCCCTGAGCCTGGCTGAGCGTCGGTCAGGACTTTGCACATTCAGCAGAATGTTCCAGTTCTCCTCCAGCAGCACCGGGAAACCGAGTCAGAGCAGTCCGGAGCCGCAGCGGGAGCGGGAGCTGGGAGCGGAGGCAGCGGGCGGGATGCGGACTTTGTGCCCGGTGTGAGCGCACACAGCTGCGGAGAGACGAGCTGTCCGGCTGGATGTGCAGAAGCGACACTTTCTGCTCTCCACAAGGTAAGAAAACGTGATATTAATGCCAATTGGCCTGATTTTATTTATTTTTTAAACCTAGAATTTGATTTTTATTCTAATGTTCAAATTTTCTGGGAATATCTTTTCACTCCTTTCAAAATAAAAGCCAGAATAAACGTGAAACTGTGCCAGTTTTAGTGCATTTTAATAATTTTATACGCTTCTTCCATTTCCACTGTAAAATAAACAAATGAAATAAAGGTATAAGGATGGTCCTCACGGATTACTTGGATTTGACTCAAACCGAATCAACTACCCGCCAGTTTATCCTCCAAACTGGGACAGAGCTGCTCCACAACAAAGCCACTCTTTTTCTTTAATATAGGCTACTTTTATTTGCAGGGGCACATACAGTATGTCACCGGATTTGATGCCAGAGACCCTGCTGATAATAACCGCGGTGAGGTCGGGTCACCATAATTGGACTCAGTTTGACGCCTTGTTTGGCCCCCCAAGGAACATTACATAACTATTGAACTGCCTTGGCCACAAATCAATGCAATCTGTCAATTGGCTGCTGCTGCCTGGTGCCATTTTATTAATCATCGCTACCACCCTGCTAACAACCACTAATAATACATGATCATCCGTGCCAGTGCATGGACTCTACTGGATTGTAAACTCGGAAGTGCAGCAGTAGAAGGAGTTTTATTGATATTTTTCTTGAATTCACCTAAATAAGGAGTCTTTTCTTTGTTTATGAGCCAACTGGGCCTGCACAATACGGTAAATAATAATAAAAAAAACATATTGCACAGATACTGTGATTGAGATCATTTTTGCATTTTCGCTAAAACAAACATGTTTTCATACATCTAGACAAAGAGATTTGTAGGCCAGGACATCTCTGCAGCACTACAGTGCTTCATTATAAAGCTGTACTGTCACACGTTATACCTTTATCAAAAAAACTGCAGCTTTTGTAATTTGGATATTGCACCTGGTTGTACTGCAGTTTCCATAATCTTCAGATGAATTGTGCAGCTTTAGAACAAACTAATAAATGTGCTGTTGACTGGTAAATCTCTCCACTTTATTTAAATCTTATGACCTTGTGTGTGCAGTTGCACCTTTGCTCATCGTGAGAGGCCCACATCGATCTTAGTTTGGTCCCTGTGCAAAGAATTTGTCTCATCTTATCTCCACTGACAGGCTGCGTTCATCACCATCCTGCACTGCTGCTCTCCTCCAGCACAGTCAAACTTCACGAGTCAAACAAAGAGATGAACAAAGTCTAATTTAGCAATAATTAAGAGTACATATGTGGCTTTGTAGGAAAATCTTGTGGTAATACCTGACACCCACTCTGTCACCTCTTTATCATTCTAAAGTGTAGTGGTTCTCAACCTGAGGGTTGGGACCCCCCAAGGGGGTCGCAATAAAATTTCTGAGGTTTGCCAGATGTTTGCGAGAAAATAATGAAATCACTTATTCTTGAGAACTGGGACAAAAACATATTTTGAGGGGGGTTGCCTTTTATACATTAATTATGTTGGGACATATATTTTCTAAGGTCAAAGTATTGACACTTAAAACCCTGTAACGGGCCAACCTCCCGGTGATGATTTTTTTTTTTTTTATTAAATAGCATTTTTTTTAGCTGAAGTGTAGGAAATGTTTAATGGGTTATGCTGCATCAAATACAACATTACTTAATTAGCTGCATTATCAAAAAGTTTTATATATTTCTGTTCAAGTAACAAATACCATTATAATGTTGCCCACTTACAGTTTCTGTTAATATGATTTGTCAGTGTCATAAGCAACATATAATATAATTTCTAATACAAAGAACACACACTAGGTGTTCCTTATGAACATATATTTAATGAATATGATGGAAAAAAAACTTCTGAAGGAGTGGACAGTCAGCTGATGCAGTTGATGTTATATACAGGGCCGTGTCCAGACTTTTTTGACTTGGTGGCTCTGGACTGGGGCACTGACTTATTATTTTTATGTTGTTGTTGTTTTTTTAATTAATTTTTAGAAAAAAAGTACTTTTTTCCAAACAGATTACTTCAGTTATTAAAAAGAAGTGGCATTTCTGTCAGCACAGATCTCAGCTCTGTAAAATGGAATATCTGACAGTTGTTACTTTTTTCATTTCACAGCAGAGACGTAGTGAGCAGCCAATCTATTTTTTAAAGTGGCTCAGAGTTCTTTTAATGCTAATCAAAATACACCATAATTCTTATTTAGCTTTGATTTAGAAGGGCTACAGAGTTGAAAAAATGTAATTAGAGTGTTAGTTGTATAATTTATTCATAATAACAAAAAAAACAAAAAAAAACACAGGATAAGAGTCAGAAAGCAGCTCTCTGTGACATCAGCCCCTTAAAGACGTTCAACATGAGGTCAAAGCACACAAAAAACATGCCAAATACAGCTGGCTTCAAGAAATGTAACAGCCAGCGCACTAATAGTTAAAGGTATAAACCATCATAAAAATGACAATAAACATAAACCACCATGTTCTGAACAGACACAAACTCTAACGCAAAGTAACTTTTGCAGTTTTATTTAAAATAAAGTAGCAAACATAAAACACTGCTCGGTGCAACAATAGGCATGATGGTAAATGGGGACATATTCTAGACAGGGGAATTGTTTTTACCATAGATATATAATATGGAGACGCCTCATTGATCGCTTTGGCCCGTTGCTGTGGTATGTCATTGTCACTGCCGTACTGGCCAGTGAACAAATACATGTGAACAGGGGAACTGCCGTTTGTTTGGACAAAAAAACCCTATAATGTTTAAATTTCTCAATGGAATTTCAATAACTCATGTAATATTCAAGGGTCTATAATCTACATGTAGTAGGAAAAAAGGTTTTTTTTTTCCTAACTTACTCCACGTAGATTATGAACTCTTCAATATATATCAGTCACAAAATTTAAATGTTACAGTGCTTTTTATCCAGAAAAAACACAGCTCCTCTGTTTACACGTATTTAATCACAGGCCAGTCTTGACTAAACTGACTTGCCAGATGGTTTGTTACACAGAACCATCTGGGAAGTCATCCTTAGAAACTGGAAAAGGGCAGGCACTTGTAAAAACGTTTGGCAGGTGATTGGATGAACTATCTGCCTATTACATCTAACTCGGACTAACTTCAATCAATCAGATCAAACTCCCAAAAACATCTTTTCTCGTGCCGTTCTTTGCTCTTCTTTCAAAGAAGAAATGCTCTTCAGTTGTAATGTAACTGATGCGATCACAGTCTGTATACTAACCTCTTCAGGAGCCACCATTGCTTGTTTGAGACAAGCCACTTCCATGAACGCTTTTCGCAATCATCACACCTAAAACCACGCCCATAGTTGCCAGTAGTCCCTCCTAGGATGCTGATTGGCTGCACCACTTTTGATGCAGACACAAACAGACAGCTTGAAGCCTGGCAAGATGGATTCTCGTATGATCTCATGAACCGTGCCTTGCAGGATTTTAAAGTGTGTTTGTGAGAGTCAAAGGAATGGACTTCATGTTTGATTTTCTCGTGCAGACGGGAATGAAGGGTTAATAAACAACCTGATTATTATGGGGGTCACGGCTCAAAAAGGATGAGAACCACTGCCTTAGTGCTGTGGGGCAGGAGACCGTCCCCCCGGGCTGGACTGGGTAGCAGATTCACAGTGCTCATCAGCAGGCCAGTCGTCTCCTTCATCAGCTCACCTCACACCTCACTGCTCACAAAATGCTTTTGGCTGCCATGTTTTAATCCTTAGAATTTTTTTCAAAATGCTCTTTTTGTCAGTTTGTTCACGTTTGTGGTTATCAATTGGGGAAGGAAGAAAAAAGTTTGAATCCGCTTAGTGTATGTTTTCATTTTAGATTAGGGCTCACGTTACTAATCTGCATATAGACTTGTTAAACTTGTTTTTACCAAACCTTTGCCCTTAGTATCTTTTTCAAAAATCCTTCTCCTCTAGCTGTGTGTCTGAGGAATATGTAACACATCTTTAAGTCATTTGTATGCACGCTGCTCTGCTCTCCCAATTTACAAAGCCTCGCTTTGCATTTTTGGGGATAGAAAAGGGAAAAGAAATCCTTTTGTCTTTAATAGAAAGCATGCATTTGGAGGAGGAGAAAAAAAGGACTGATTTGCCCATTATTCTTATTTTGCAACAGGTTTCTGGATCCAAATGTCAAGCCCAAGGAACCAGCAGTGTGTGACGTGAGAGGGAGAGGAAGCGAGGAAGAGGACATCCAATGATAACCCTCCGGTGTGTCGTACATGGCTCTGTCAGCGCTCAGTGCCGTGCAGACAGCTCTACCCGACGGTAGAAGAGAAGAGAGGGTGAAAATGTGATGGACTTTACTAATGTCTCCCAGCTCAGTTATGGACAGTGGCTGGTGAAGGAATCATATCGCTTAATGAGACCATTGCTCTTGTGTTGGGAAGCTTAGGACAACGAATTACCAAGGGATTACTCAAGACCTTCTTCAGCACCAGGCTGGACATGGTGGTGTTATTAAACCAACAGCCAAAATCTAAAGACTGTTCTGTTGGATTCTTCAAATCCTAATTTCTTATAATTTTTTCTCTGATTTGGTGTATTTTTTCTGATCCATGTGAAATGGAGATACAGTGGCGTTTATGGAATAAGGACTGGGCCTCCTTTATAAGGCCATGGATACCTATATTGTTAGGCCTTCACCTCCAGTTCTCCCGGGCATCCAACTGTCCCGAGGAGTGCCGCTGTGATCGCACCTTTGTTTACTGCAATGAGCGGAGCCTGACCTCAGTGCCTCTGGGAATTGGTGAGGGTTATAAGACCCTCTACCTCCACAACAACCAAATCAACAACGCTGGCTTTCCCTTGGAGCTCCACCACGTGGCTTCCGTGGAGACTGTGTATCTCTATGGCAACCAGCTGGATGAGTTCCCCATCAACCTGCCCAAAAATGTACGGATTCTCCATCTGCAAGAGAACAACATTCAGACCATCTCCAGAGTGGCTCTGGCTCAGCTTCTTTGGCTGGAGGAGCTACATTTGGATGATAACTCCATTTCTACCGTAGGGGTGGAGGAAGGGGCCTTCCGTGAGGCAGTGAGCCTGAAGATGCTCTTCCTCACCAAAAACCACCTGAGCAGCGTGCCTATTGGTCTTCCAGATGATCTCAAAGAATTGCGTTTGGATGAGAACCGGATCGCAGTCATTGCAGAGGAAGCGTTTAGGAATGTCACGCGCCTGCAGCGCCTCCTGTTGGATGGGAACCTGTTGACAGATGAAGGGATTGCCCCAGGGACCTTTCAGGACCTTGTCACCCTGAGGGAGCTGTCTCTGGCCCGCAACTCACTCACATACCCTCCCCCGTTCCTGCCAGGGGACGTGCTCGTCAAGTTAAACTTTCAGGAAAATCAGATAAATCACATCCCTGTCAAGGCATTTGCAGGGTTGCACAAGCTGGAGAGGCTGGATATTTCAAACAACCAGCTGCAGTCGTTGACACCGGGGGTCTTTGATGGCCTCGTCAGTCTCAGGCAGCTCACTGTCCGGAACAACCTTTGGCTGTGCGACTGCAGCATCAAATGGGTGGTCTCGTGGCTTAAATCTCTGCCGGCCTCCCTCAATGTGCGTGGCTTCATGTGCCATAAACCTGAAAAGTTCCGGGGCATGGTGATCAGGGAGCTGAGCGGTGAGCTGGTCCAGTGCCCACAGAGCACAACGCCAGCACCCCTCCCCACCTCGCCAGCTGACACTGCTCTGACCCACTCCCTGTCCTCGTCCACAGACTCCCACCTGGTTACTCGTGTTTCCTCCTCCTCCTCCTCCAAGCGACCTTTCCCCACATCACCCACCCTCTATTCAACCAGAGGTGGGGTGTTGAGGACTAAGCAACCTGTGGACCCCCGAAGGGAGAGTTTGCAGGTCACATTTGCTATACTGAATGGCTCAGCTATCCATGTCAGCTGGGTGGCCGCTTTTCCAGTCACTGCCTACAAGGTGACCTGGGCTCGGATGGGTCCCAGTCTGACAGGGGACACCGTCAGGGAGAGGATAGTGGGTGGGGATCACAGAGGGATCCGACTGGCTAATCTTGAGCCTAAGTCCACCTATCGGATCTGTGTCATTCCCTTGGATGCATTCAATAATTACCGGCCCAAAGATGATACTGTGTGCACTGAGGCCATGACAACGCCAGCGTATTTCAGTCCTGAAAACAACAAAAGACCGGCGGGGCCCGAGCAGGCCACGCAACAGGAACCCAGCTCGCCCTTCTTGCTGGCTGGGCTGATTGGCGGGGCTGTGATCGTGGTGCTGGTGGTCCTCCTCAGCATCTTCTGCTGGCACATGCACAAGAAGAGCCGCTCCAAGTCATCCACCAAGTGGAAATACAACCGGGGTCGCAGAAAAGACGACTACTGCGAGGCTGGCACCAAGAAAGATAATTCCATCCTGGAAATGACTGAGACCAGTTTCCAGATAGTTTCACTCAACAACGAGCAGCTCCTCAAGGGAGATTTCCGTATTCAGCCTATTTACACCCCTAATGGGGGCATCAGCTTCCGAGACTGCCCCCTGGGGAACAACAGCACAGTCTACTGCAAGAACAATGTTCAGGATGCAGACTTTTGTCGCACATGATGATTTTGGAGAGCATCAGGAGAATTTTTACTGATAACTACCCACTCTTTACTGGACACTGTACAGTGTTAATATTATTTGAAGTCTTCAAGAAATGTAATTTATACAACTAACTGGACGATATCTTTTATATAACATTTGTTTATAAGTTATTGGTTTCTGCAGTTGTGTTGTTTGAGTTCTGTGCACATGGACATGTACAATCAGGATTCATTAATTATTATAAATGTTAAAGGGATAGTTTGGATTACTTGTGGGGTTCTATAAGGTACTTGTAAAATAGTCAGTGTATTCCCTACAATAGATGGCAGCTGGCTCGCCCACAGTTAGGAGGCACAGAGCACCAGCAGGGAAGCAAAGCAATCTACTGCTGTGGTCAGGGTCAGCAACAAAAGGCATTTTTGCCACCTAAAATAATCAATATCAGTTTAAATCTACATTATATTTAAAACATTTTCACTGCTTTACTTTGCTAACAGGAAACTGCTGCTATAAAAGCTAAATTTCACTTTCACCAAACCAACCAAACACCATGGGCAAAATCAATCATTTTACCTCACAGAACATTACAGTTGCTGGCCTCAATCTGTTAGTTTGTTTGGGTTTGTGTGTGACTTTGGTGTTTTAAAAGGATAGTTTGGGTTCCCAAAAGTCATACAACAACACAAATTAAGTAAACAAACAAGGCAGTGTGTTCTGTGTTCTGTGAGGTAAAATTACTGATTTCGCACATGGAGTCTGGTTGGTTGGGAGACAGTGAAAACTGGTTTATGTAACAACAGTCAGAATCTAGTATATACTTAAACTGAAATAGATTCTTTTTTTAAGGTAGACCTAAATTACCCTTTGCTGCTGATCCCATCAACAGCAGTACATTGCATAGCTTCCTAGTTGCTATGCATCTCTGCTTCTGCTAACTGCTACTAAAAAATATCTCCATATGTTTTACAGTATACTGTATAGCTTAATATACACATTTTCTGTAAAATAACATACTGTAAATTATCAAATAATGCAAACACAGGATAATATTGTAGAATATAATACATTTCTGTAAATTAATCTAGCCAACAGTATATAAGGTAGTTAAAATGATCTCAACCTTAAACATGTACTACAGTAAAATGCAACATACACATTAATGCAGCAGCAGCAACATTAATCCAAACACATATTAGGGCTGCAGCTAATGATTATTTTCATTAGAGATTAGTTGTTTGAACTATAAAATGTCTAAAAATGGTGAAGAATGTTGATCAGTGTTTCCTAAAGCTCAAGATGACATCCTCAAATGTCTTGTTTTGTCCACAACACAAAGATATTACTTTTATTGTCAGAGAAGAAAAGGAAACAGAAAATATCAACATTTAAGAAGCTGGAATCAGAGAATTTTGACAGAAAAATTAATCAAACTGATTAACTGATTTTCAAAAAAAGTTGCCACTAATTTGATTTAATTTAATAAATTGATCATTGCATATCTAAATATATATAATAGTACAACACTGACAGAGAACATTTTACTGCACAAAATTTTGCTATAATTGCTATATTGTAGGGTTGACTATTGGTCAAAATATTAATGCAAGTAGATTTTTGATAAATTATCATGGGTAATGTGGATATAAGTGGGTAAAGGCAAATACTAGAATGGCTAGAACAGTCTGATAAGTTCAGAAAATGACATCACTTGACTGTCATGCAAAGGACAACAGTTCTGTCATACCATGATGTAATGATATCCAAAATGTATGATGATATCTAGTCTCCTATCATGATATTGATATGATATTGATATACAGGCAAGCCTTAATTCGCGGTGTCCTGACCAGCATCTAAACACTGACTATCGACCTGTGCCTCATACAAGCCCACGTCAAAATAATCCAAAGTACCCCTTTAAGGCTGGGTTCCATTTTGATTTTCAGTAATAGTGAATGATTTTGAAGTCATTGTATACTGTAACCATGACAGACACAGAACCCACTGTGTGGCTGCAGTGCATCATCAGAGTACTGAGAGCAGCTGGCAGAATTCTGTATGAGAGGGGGAGAAAAGAGACAGGCACAAATCTGCCACACTCACCACTAGAGGGCATTGTTTTGTGGAAAGCAGACACTCCACCACACTCTTCCTGCGACTGTTTTTAATCAAGTCATCACAGTCAACACGGCACCTTTCTTTAATTGCCACTACAGTCAATAAAGATGCAAATTATTAAATTTCTGCTCTGGGAAGAGGGCATATTTTTTATGCAAATGGGATTTCTCTCTGCTTCAAAAAGAAAATTTAAAGGTCACAATCATTAAACATTCACAGAAAGTGGCAGGCTGCGGTGCTTTCACCTGCTTTTCAAGATTAATACATTATCACAGGTAAGGGGTCATGTTATTAGTGCGAGCTGTGTTTTATGGTGGGTGTCACAGAGTGAGCAGCAAAAAAAGCACATCTGCCATTGACTGTATGTTTAACCCATGAAAAACCAACCCTTTCCCTTTTGTTCAGCAAAAATACTATTATGGTTAAAAAAAAGTATATATATGTGCCTTGAAGTTATCAGCTTACAATGTCTTTTGAATCCATGTTTTTTGCACAAAAAGTGTACTGTATATACATTCAATTGAATTGTTGTTGAGGAAAACTCTTGCTCTTGATTATTTATTTACCTCATTACACATTTAATTAAAAACATATCTCCAAAAGTGAACCTGATCTGTCCCAGAATGATCACTGATACACTGTTCAAAAAATGTGCATGCAGGAGAGCTCGGTGATAAAAGCAGGTCTGTTTGGAGACCGAAGTCTGACTACGACTAAGGATGACTGCAGCAAGCTCAAAAGTCAAAAGACTGCTCTTAAAGTCTACTTAACACCATTAAAAACATATCAAACAGTCTCACCGCTGAACTGTGTGCAGCTGTGGGGACACAGAAAACTGTTGGCCAAAGCTGCCAAACAACAGCCTGAATCTGTGGCACTTAATGTCATTTTGTATCTGGAAGAAGGGTTTATTTTGTGACCTGTGAAGTCTTGAAAGTCACAGCTTCAAATCTTACTCTGCCTAGGACCATGACATATGCAGTGTTGGAGTGTAGTTCAGTTACTTGTTTAATTGCAATTTGCAGAAGTTAACTAAAGTCAGATCTCAGGAGCTTTTTCAGTAGTTTACTACTCTGGGTCATATAGTTTAGGTAGTTAATTACAAGCTAGGGCTGAATGATTTTAAATAAATATCTAATTGCAGTAATTTTGACTGATATTGCAATTGCGATATGATTTGCGATATTAGAGGGAATGCTAATTTTTACATCATTATTCTTAAAACACATTATTATGGTGTGATTTTTGCAAGGATCTGTACCAAACAAAGATGTTTTCTTAAGTCTGTAAAAATGCAGGCCATTTCTGCAGCACCATATTTAATTTAAAATGCTATTTTGACACACAATTTGCATTTAACACATATTGCTCCTCCAGCGATTTGAAAATTGCCGTAGGCCTTATTGCGATTTTGATAAAATTTCGAGGAATTGTTTTTTGCCATAGAGCTCAACACTGACCGCCCTCTTTTTCAGCAGCTCCGGTTCCAGAAGTGAATTTTTCATTCATTCCCTCTGGTGACCTTTTTATAAAATCCTTACATAAAGACTTTTACGCCTTGAACCAAACCAACCAACGATGAGCTGAATCATGACCGTAAAAACATTTGATTTGGTGCAAAGATAAAATGAGGCAAAGGTACAAGACATGTGTACATAATTATGTTAAGAGTGAAGGAACTACTCATCCCATAAACCACTGCGAATGATACCACTTCCTCTTAAATTTAACTTTTGTCATAATTATAGTGTTTATATTGTTAATAGCAATGTTGTGTTTGTGTTTTATGTGTATATAAATTATATTCACTGCATAACAACATTCTAAGTACGATTCATGTTAGCTATATAACTAGCTAGCCTGCTACTGGAACTACCCGTTTGCGGGGGTGGTAAGCATTTCCATGGTAACAGTGAGATCCGCCAATCAACAACATCGCTGTTACACTTTGAGATTGTAGGAAGTATAGTACTTCTACATGACACTGTGAATAAAACATATTTTTCTTAAAACAATTTTGATGTCTAACAGACTTGTGGCTTCTACAAGAGGATAAACTATCATTTCACAATCTTATAGCTCGTGTTGCGTCTACCTCGGATGGCTACAAAATTATGACTAATAATCTAAATCCTCTATTCAGAATATGAATGGGCTTTTTACTTCCAGAACCTCACTGTTGAACTCTATACAGTATGACACAGTGGCCACGGTTGTCATTTAATGACAATCAGCTGCTATTTGATTACAATCAGCTGTGGTTTGTGGACGAGATGTGTGCTATGAATTTCCCTAAGAAGTTAGCATTTTCCTGATTCCACCTTAACAAATATGTAAAAATGACAGCCCATTACAGTTTATTAACCTGCACATATTCTTCAAATAGTCTACATGTTAAAGTATCTGCTGAGTTTTTAATTATCTTGAAGGGTCTCAGTATTGTGCATGAACAGCGTTCACTGAACGTGCTCATGTTTTTGGTGAACAGTGAACTGACGAATCAGTTTACAATAAACGAACCTGAACGCCGTTCACTCCTGACAGAGAAGATGGTGCTCACATCTTCAGCTGATTAAAGAAGTCTGATCGCAGTAGAGAGAGAGAGAGAGAGAGAGAGAGAGAGAGAGAGAGAGAGAGAGAGAGAGAGAGAGAGAGAGAGAGTGCCAATATGGACAGAAGTGTCGACGTGATATACAAACTTTGGTTGATCATGAAGCATGAAGTGTGTGAACTACAGTGCAGACTGGAGTCTGCGTTACAGTGAGAAACAGACAGACAGATCCATCCTCTCGTCTGTCTCGTTCCCCTCTTCATGTCAGTGCAGTTTTCATGCATTATGGTACGTTAAATTTGAACTGGAAGGTCTGAATATTGAGTTCTCCGTTGGAAATTTCATTACACATTAACATTATTACACACAACCCCCAGGGTCTGATCACCTCAGTTACAAAATGCCATTTATTATCCTTACCACTTGTGATATCAATTAAGGAAACATCCGCATATGTTATTCAGGAAAGCTCGAATAATGTGATGGAAACAGATATTTCTTCTATCTAAAGTTGCTCATTATTATTCAGAAAAAGTCAACTTCATGATTACCTCAACATAGTTTAAAAAGTTTGCATCTCCTTAATCGATCACTGATGAAATGCACCAAGATAACTCAATTCAACTAAAGGATATTTTTATATACGTACATGTACGTCTTTACTGTACAGTTTCTATTTCCAAAACAGATTCTCTGTCAGTATAGCAGCACTGAGGCATTTATTGCTTCAACTGACTACATTTACCATCAACATTGACTGGGCATCCACATGCAAAGTGTTCAGTTGTCCTAATGGTGCTCACAACACTGAGAAATGGCTTTAAAAAAGTAAAAAAGAAAGGTCTTATTGAAATATCAGCTAGACTTGCATATAGCCTGCATTGAATTTGAGGATTGTGAGCTGTATAGTAACTTAAGAAAGTCCTTGGATCTACATTTTGTAATGTGAAAAGATAAACTCTTTTTTATCCTTTCTAATAAGAGCTGAAAATAATCTTTAAGATCACAGTCACAGTATAATTAAAGAATCAGCTGAGAAACAGGATGCTGTACTTCCTTGGTTAAAGTGCCTCTGGGACAAAAGGATGTTGTTAGTCAGACTTCTTTCTTCTGTGCAAACTGTTTTGGACAGTATGTAATCTCACTGATGGACACAGATCCATATTTCTTGCCAGAGAAGCAGACATCACATCTTTCTAATTTGTCTACTCACAGAGGAGGAAGAACAGACAGCAGAGATGGCTGCAAAAGTAGTGTTACTTTCCCTCAAAACCATCTTTAGATAGTCAGAGCTAAATCTTAAAGGAGAAGTCTGGTTTATTACACTCTTAGAAATCTGGGCTCCAAAAGGGTTCTACCCAATTTCTACCCAGAACCATCTGCTTCTAGAGAACCTTTTTTCTCAAGAAAGGGTTTGTCGAGGGTTCTTTGTATGATTAAGGGATTCATTAAGAACCTTTTTCATCCAAAGAACCCTTTTTAGAAGAATGATTGGTTGTTTGAAATCCTTGAGGAACTCTTTCGTCAGGGGTTAATATAAAAAAATCTGGGTAGAAACCCAAAGATGGCTTCTAGATAAAACCTTTGGAATATCAAAAAAGGTTCTTAGTCGAACTCTCTGAGTGTGTTCTAGATAAAACCCTTGAGATATATAAAGGTTCTTGGTAGAACCCCTATATGGGCTCTAGATAAAATCCTTGGAATATAAAAATATTCTCAGTAGAACCCCTTGAGTGTGTTCTAGATAAAACTCTTGGAATATGAAAACATTCTAGATAGAATCCCCAGAAGGTTCTGGGTGGAACCATTATATAATTGAAGGGTTTTCTGAAGAACCTCTCATAAGGGGGTTCTGGGTGAAACCTTTCACAGGTAGTTTAAGGTATATACTTCAGTATATACTATATAGTTAGTAATCATTGTATCACTGTAATCATTATTCCTATCAGCCATGAAGCCCCTCCTGTTCTGTAAAATCTGTAGCCCTTGTTCATGTAAAATGCATTTCATAGTTCAACTGTTAATGTGAGGCTTTAGCAGTCTCACTTAGAAAAATCAAGTGGTCTCCCAGCAGGGCCAAGAGTGTGTATAACAAGACCTTGTTCACTTCTCTTGAATGATTGCTTATCATCATATGACATTTTGTTCCAGTACCATAAAAACCTCTGTGAGATCAGCTCGTTCTCACTCCCAACTTGTCAAATACAGCAGGTGGTCAGTGGCCCTCTGCTTCAAACTCATATGTTGTACATACTCCTGTAGCATCATTCCTGGAGGCATCCCACTAGTGTTACATTTCAATGTGCTGTTGAAGTCAGATTAAGCACTATAGAGAAAGTGGAGGAGGTGGGGTGGGTGGATGCCTTAAACGCAGGACTTTCAACCAAGATGTGGGGTTCATGTCTCATGAAATACAGTCAACGTTGGCTTTTTTTTTAAAGATTAGTAGCTGTATTAGTATGTAATACCCAAAAACATTCATTTACCACACCCCCATTTCAATCGTAGTGAAATGTTTTTTTTGTTTTTTTTAAAGGTGGGTTTAGAATTAAATTAATTTAAAAATGCACTTGGCTTTGATGTAGCAGCCCCTCTCTGTATATAGTCACAACCATAATAATAATAATAATAATACTAATAATAATATTAATAATAATAATAATAATAATAATAATAATAATACTAATACTAATACTAATAATAATAATAATGATAATAATAATAATAATAATATTATTATTATTATATTATTATTATTATTATTATTATTATTATGCTCTATGATATAATTATAATAAAACAGTAATTCTAAGATTATACTATACTATAGAGTGTATTATAATGCACAACTGTATCATAGCATACTACAACACATATAATAATCATACACTGCACCGTATAATAGAATTATTATTATTATTATTATTACTATTACTGTTATTATTATTATTATTATGTACAACCTAATCAATTGATCAAAGATAAAACTACATAAAGATCCTGCTATACAACCTTGTTGTTGACAAGTAAATATCTATTTTGTATCTTGTGTATTGTACTCTGTAGTTGCGCTTAATGTCCCACCCACAGTGCTATCTGATTGGCCAAACATCATGAGTAATAGCCAATCAACAATGAAGCCTGTGTCAAAGACAGGCAAAGGGACTTCTACTGCTTCGGTGAGCTGAGAGGAGCTGTGTGTCTAAAGAAAAGGCAGCAGATATCACTGAAGTTACAATAAACATCACAGTCTGGTGGTCTATTTCTATGACGAGCATGCCCTGCATCTTTCCCAGTTACACCAGTGACAATGCCTGAAGTCATGGTCCTGATTTTACTGAATTTAATAGAGGTGAGAGCTTTTAAATCAGTCAGAGCACTTCAGAGTAAAACCCTGTCAAGACACCATTTTGTCTTTTCACTGCAACTCTACATTGATATTTCAGGAATTATTAGTTTGAAAAGTGCAACAGCGGCAGTAAAACTGTATTCCACTCTATGATGGTTGCATTTAATAATAATAACTGTTATTTAAAATCATTGAGGGCTGGCCCTCATTTACAATGATGGTGAGCAAACAATGATTTAAAAGATGCAATATAAAAAACAAAAGATACAAATAATAAAAGGCACAAGGTGAGTGAAGCAATTAAAACAAAAAAATGAATATTGTTCATAAAAATACAAGATACAAATATTAAATAATTCAATAAAACAGGCACAAACGGAGGCAGTGCAGTTATTGATCATGGATCTGAATTCACCCAGAGACAACAGAATATTGATTTTTAAGTTGTTTTGTAAAGAGTTACAGATGGTCGGGGCACAGAATTTAAATCATTAATCATCTATCCAAATACCAAGGTATTTATATTGTGTAACTCTTTCAATGTTAGACCCTTACATAGTGGAAGTGCAGAAATGGATCACAGTGGATCACATGCCTCCTGAGCTGTAGGGGGAGATCCATATAGACCTCGGGAGCACACACCAACAATGATCTGTTACACCCCTATTGGTATGTCAGGTAAGCAAGTTGCATTATTTACTTATATGATCAATGTAGTTATTTTAACCCAAACCATGATCTTTTCCTAAATCTTATCGAGTAGTTTTTGTGCCTTTATTTTGAAAGTCTACCCAGCGGTTGCATGTATATCAATCAATCAATCAATCAATCAATCAAATTTTATTTATATAGCGCCAATTCACAACAAAGTTGTCTCAAGACACTTTACAAATAGAGTAGGTCTAGACCACACTCAATAATTTTGTTTACATCCGACAGTTGAAACAACTCCCCCATAAGCAAGCACTTTGGCGACAGCGGCGAGGAAAAACTTCCTTTTAACAGGCAGAAACCTCGGACAGATCCATGACTCATGGTGGGCGGTGATCTGACGGCACGGTCGGGTTGAGAGGGAAAGAGGAAAAGGGGAGGAAAGAGGGGAGGTGGGAGGGGTGGAAGAGAGAGAGAAAAGAACAGAGACAGAGAGAACAGTAGTAACAGAACATCAATAGTAAAACTACAGTATGTGTAGGGAAAAGTAGTACATATAAATATGTAAGCTGTATGTAAATAATAATACTAATACTAGATGTTACAATAATGATAATAAAATAATGATAATAATAGTAACAACAACAATGTGATGAATGTTTGATTGATTAGGTGAGTTATAATAATCCACAGTGGGAGGTTCAGCTGTGATCAGCGATCCATGCGCAGCCACAGTCCATGGAATCTGCAGGATGACAAAGCAGAAAGACTCCGGGGAAGGAATCAAGTCAGTAACAGGCATTAATGGAACATAAACGTAAACATCTGGGGAAAGAGATGAAGAAAGAGAGGAGCTCAGTGTGCCTTGGAGTCCCCCAGCAGCCTAAACCTATAGCAGCATAACTAGGGGCTGGTCAGGGCAAACCTGAGCCAGCCCTAACTATAAGCTTTATCAAAGAGGAAGGTTTTAAGTCTACTCTTAAATGTGGAGATGATGTCTGCCTCCCGAACAGAAATT
This sequence comes from Lutjanus argentimaculatus, assembly GCA_034769285.1. Taxonomy (NCBI): domain Eukaryota; kingdom Metazoa; phylum Chordata; class Actinopteri; order Lutjaniformes; family Lutjanidae; genus Lutjanus; species Lutjanus argentimaculatus. Next base: position 1,619,900 of record JAWZSL010000049.1, read on the forward strand.
GGAAGATGGTTCCACAGGAGAGGAGCTTGATAACTGAAAGCTCTGGCTCCCAATCTACTTTTGGAGATCTTTGGGACCACCAGTAAGTCTGCATATTGAGACCTAAGTGTTCTAGTGGGATGGTAAGGTACTATAAGCTCTTTAAGATAAGATGGTGCCTGATCATTAAGCGCTTTGTATGTAAGGAGAAGGATTTTGAATTCTATCCTAGATTTTACAGGTAGCCAGTGCAGTGAAGCTAATACAGGAGTAATATGCTCTCTTATCCTAGTTCCTGTTAGTATACGAGCCGCAGCATTTTGAATCAACTGCAGACTCTTTAAAGACTTATTGCTGCAGCCCGATAATAACGCATTGCAGTAGTCTAGCCTAGAAGTAACAAATGCATGGACTAGTTTTTTCTGCATCCGTTTGAGACAGGATGTGCCTGATTTTCTTGATATTGCGGAGGTGAAAAAAGGCAGTCCTTGAGATTTGTTTAATATGGGAGTTAAAGGATAAATCCTGATCAAAAATAACCCCCAGATTCCTTACAGTAGTGCTGGAGGCTAAAGTAAAGCCATCTAGTGTAGCTATATCACTGATTAGTTTGTTTCGGTGATGTTTAGGGCCAAGTATGATAACTTCAGTCTTATCTGAGTTTAGAAGCAGAAAATTGTGGGTCATCCAGATCTTAACATCCTTCAGACATGCTTGCAGTTTGTCTAACTGATTTGTTTCATCAGGTTTTATCGATAAATATAATTGGCTATCATCGGCATAACAGTGAAAGTTAATGGAGTGGTTTCTAATAATATTGCCTAAGGGAAGCATATACAGAGTGAATAAAATTGGCCCCAGCACTGAGCCTTGTGGAACTCCATAACTAACTTTACTGTGCACAGAGGATTCATCATTAACATGTACAAACTGGAAGCGATTTGATAAATAGGATTTAAACCAGCTTAGTGCTGTTCCTTTAATGCCAATTAAATGTTCTAGTCTCTGTAGTAAAATATGGTGGTCGATCGTGTCAAATGCTGCACTAAGATCTAACAGGACAAGTACAGAGACAAGACCTTTGTCCGATGCTAACAGAAGGTCATTGGTTACTTTCACCAGTGCAGTCTCTGTGCTATGGTGTACTCTAAAGCCTGACTGAAATTTCTCGAATAATTCATTGAGATGCAAAAAATCACACAGCTGATTTGCAACTGTTTTTTCAAGAATCTTAGAGAGAAAGGGGAGGTTCGATATAGGTCTATAGTTAGCTAAGACCTCGGGATCAAGAGTTGGCTTTTTAAGAAGAGGTTTAATTACAGCTAATTTAAAGGACTGAGGTACATAGCCTACTGACAAAGAGAGATTTATCATATCTAGTAGAAAGGTGCCGACTACGGGCAAACTTTCCTTAAGTAATCTAGTTGGGATAGGATCTAGGAGACAGGTGGATGGCTTTGATGAAGAAATAGTCGAGGTTAATTGTGGAAGATCAATGGGAGAGAAGGAGTCTAGATATACCTCTGAATCTGCAGCTATCTCTAAGGTTTCTGTGTTAGGGAATAAATGAATATTGGTAGGGGGCATAAGTTGATCAATTCTGTCTCTAATGGATGTAATTTTATCATTGAAGAAGCTCAAAAAGTTATTACTGCTGAGAGACAGAGGAATACATGGTTTCATAGAGCTATGACTCTCTGTCAGCCTTGCTACAGTGTTAAAAAGAAACCTGGGGTTGTTCTTGTTATCCTCTATTAATGATGAGTAATAGGCTGCTTTAGCATTGCGGAGGCCATTTCTATAGGTTTTAAGACTATCTTGCCAGGTTAATCGAGACTCTTCCAAATTGGTGGAACGCCATTTCCTTTCTAGTTTTCTTGATGCCTGCTTTAACGCACGAGTTTCAGAATTATACCAAGGGGCTTGCTTTCTTTGTTTTATAAACTTCTTTTTCAGGGGAGCAATAGAGTTAAGCGTAGTTCGCAAGGATCCTGCAGCATGATCGACAAGATGATCAATTTGGGAGAAATTAAATGAAGTGTTATCAGAAACATTTAGACACGACATTGAGTTAAGAGCTAGGGGAATCTTTTCCTTAAATGTAGCTACAGCACTTTCAGAAAGGCATCTAGTATAATACTTAGTATATTATTGCTTATTTAACCACAGAGCTCTGTACATACACATGCTACTAAGCATGCATTGTGTGGTTGCGATAACCAGCAACTGTTGACCAAACTTAAGTTTATATCTAGTTTTGACACTTTGTTTGACATTAATTAGTACATGAGGAAAATAAGTGCAGCACTGACTCGCAGATTTGGAGTCTGCAGATAAGAACAAGTGTTCTATTTTAAATCCTCCTCCTGGCATGCTGAGTGGTCCCTCACATGACATAATATCAAGTGCTTCATGGAAATGAAAGAGAGCGTGGCAAATGATTATTGACATGGAAAGTTTTGAACAGAAAAGACTAACTTGGAAAAATACTCACTTGATGTGTATTTTGTCATTATAACTGAGACAAATTCAGAAAGATCTCTTCACTGACAGCAAGGAGGAAAGTTTATAGCCTCTAAGAACTAAACTAGAGCTGAACTGAGTCATTGATTCTCCACCAATATAAATAACTGCAACCAGGGTATAAAATTAACTTTTTGACCTACCTTTGCCAATGGCAGGTAGGTCAAAAATTTTACTGGCCAAAATATGTTTTTACCAGCCACCGAAATGTTCATGGTGTTAGCATTGCTGTTGTGTACGACCAGTCTCTCCGCTCTCCCATATCATTGTATTGCCACTTTTCGTTAAACTTTCTTTTCGGCTGTAACGTTATATCTCCACTGCTCTCCTCCTGTCTTCTTTTTTTTTTCATTTAGGAGCACAGAAAAAATTTAGGAGCACTATGAATTTTCTTAAATAGCACAATTTTATTATTAACCTTCAAACAACGTACACACGTGCATTGTAATGTATCATTGAGCCCTTTGCAGTATTTATAGAACATAAGGTTGTCCTCAAACTAGGGCTGAACGATTTTAGGAAAAGATCTAATTGCATTTTTCTGGCAGTTATTGCGATTTCAATTCAATTCACGATATTCTTCAAATCAAGCTTCAGTGCAATATTCACAATGTGCAGTAACATTTACAAACAAGACAGAAAATTACATCATACCATCAAAGCAACCTGGTTGAAGGATCATTTTTCGGATCAGCAAAAAAGAAAAAAATGGTGGGATTAGGGTTAAATTATTTTAAAAATGCACTTGGCTTTGATCTCTGTCTGTCTGTAATTATCACCATAGTTAATTGTTTCAATTGTTGGATGCAAATAAGATTAATTATTGAGTGTGGTCTAGACCTACTCTATATGTAAAGTGTCTTGAGACAACTTTGTTGTGAATTGGCACTATATAAATAAAATTGACTTGACTTGACTTGAATTATGTAATGTAATAATGAAGATAATAGTCATGATCATTTTAAAATCTTCAAACTTATACAATAGGCTACTGTTCTATGCATATACATAGGCCTACATTAAGTCATTATACACTGAACGGTATAATACACAACTACGCTCTGTAGTCTGGCTCAATGTCCCGCCTACAGCACATCTGATTGGTTAGAAGTTACAGGTAATCAATCAGCACAGACACACTGTGTCACAGACAGGGGAGACAGAGCTGCACCGGTGATCAGAGAGGAGCTGTGTAGAAGTTAAGACAGCTGATATCGCCGAAGTTACAATAATTATCACAGTCTTATGATCTGTTTCTTTGATGACAGCATAGTTACATCAGTGAAAAAAGTCATGGTCTGGATTTCACTCAAGACGATGTGACGGATTTTAAATCAGTCGCTGTTCACAGAGATGTGCTGCAGCAGCATCTGTCCTGTCTTTTCACTGAAACTGCATAGAGATTTCGGGTAATATAACTTATACAAAAGTAACAGTGACAGTAAAACTATGATGCACCTCCAGCTGTAGTTAACGTTACCTCAGTGAGTGTAGCGAGGGTATCTTGTGTGGCTCAGACGTCAGCGCGCGTCATCACGTTTTGCAGTGTGCCGATGTGAAAAAAAGAGAAGTTGTAGGCTATGACTTTTAGTTTGATCCACTTTGTGTGGATTTATTTTAGGAGCAAAATGCGAATGAAAGGGTTGAAATCTGTACTCGCATGCGTGCTCCCTTTTTATTTTTTCTACTCGCACCAATCTATTTTTAGGCGCAGGTGCGAGTGAAACGCTCGCACTGTACAGCCCTGCTGCCAATGGCGAGTGACCTAATTATTTTACTTGCCAAAACATATTTTTACACGCATTTGGCGAGTGGCGGGTGCTAATTTTAAACCCTGACTGAAACTATCTTGATATTCAATAATCGTTGGTTATTTTTTAAGCAAAAGTTGTAAACACTTGTTGTGAGTTGCATTTCTTTGTCTAGTGAACTGAATGTTAATGGGCTTTGGACTGGTGGTCAGATAAAACAAGCTATTTGAAGACATTACACTGGCATTTAGGAAATTGTGATCTTGTGACATTTTTCTGACATTTTGTCGACCAAATGGTTAGTACATTCATTGCAAAAATAATCAATAATGCAAGTATTTGGTAGCTCTTGGTAGAATATTTTCAGTGTTCATAATGCCAACTCTGCATTGTATCAAGATGAATTTGAAAACGGATCTGAACCTATCCCTGAAATAACATCCCACTAAGCCACAGCTTTTTAACAGCTGCTGGGGGCAACATCCTCTCTCAGCTCACTTTTGATTTCCAAGTGGCACAGACCACAGACTATATATAGAAAATGGACAACATGAGAGCTCCCCAAAAGTGAAGCCAAAGCATCTCAATGGTTGGGGTGGGCGAGACCACAAAATTTGGTTTTGATCCCATACCAAGTAATTTAGGACCAGAAGTGCCAAAACTGATACTTTTTATTATTGAGATTTTTATTATTATGTATGTAATTTTCATGTAAGAGAGAGCAGTGTGCCATTATTCATGAGATTAATGCATCATCTATAGACTAAATCTACCAATACAGGAATCATTTCACATTTACACTAAAAGGTTATTATTATAGTCAGTTCCACTAAAAGTAAAGGATCTAATTAATTAAGATAATATGTTTCAATGGGCTGAACACATTACTTTAATGTCTCAATATAGATTTAACTGGTCTGACAAAGTAACAGCTATCTGTTGATGGGCAATTGCAGTTTGAAAATGTAACATTAATCAAAGCTTAAGATCCGATTTGACTAAAATATTAATTTAACTACTATAAACCTGGATGCTCCTGCCTGAGCCTCTCTGACAAATATTCTGCCAGTCAACTCTGTCTGGGTCAGGGTGCTGGATGCTGAGGCATTCACTCCTCCTCCTTCTCCTCCTCCTCTTCCTCCACGTTCTCTTTGCCACGATGTTTTGTTGAGTGTTTAAACAAACTTGTAGCAACCAGCCTTCCTACCAGACACATTTTCATTCACAGCTGTGAATTATCTCCCCACAAAGCTCCTCTTTCATTCACCCATCACTATGTGACGGATTACATTGGTCAGGGTGCCCACCACGGTGCGCTGTGTGGGTATGACACATGTCGTTTGGGTGCACACAGACAGCAGTAGAGAAGGAGAAACTAAAACTAGTCCCTTTTAGATATTAATCCTATTCACCAGAATTACTCTTCGAAAATGAAAAGAATTGGAAGTTATGATATTTTGGGATTGATCCACCCACCCCTACTCAATGGCCCCCTAGTGGCAGGCTGCAGTACAGGTCATAAATCCTGACTCCCCGATATTAATAGGTGGGACATGGACCAAACTAAAACATCAAAGTACAAATACATTTTTCCCAAAGGTAGTCTCTGTTATTTATATAATGCTGGTGTTTGTTCAGGTCTCTATTTTCCTGATCATTTCAGTATTGATTATATAAAAACAAAGTTTCACGTCATGATTGACAGCTGAGCTCATGATGAGTCAGCCAGCTGTGTGGGCAGGAACTTGAAAGTGCATGTCCATCACCGGTCGCTACTGCGCAGACTCTGGATCCAGACATCACCAGACCAGAATGTGTCCAGAATATTTTGGCTTCAGTTTTGTACAGTGGGAGAAAGTGAAGACATGTCGTCCATCTTTTACTTATGTCAATGCCGCAAACCAAAATGCGTCTGAACATTACTGGATACACCTACAACCAATCAGAGCAACAAAACATGTGCAGTGCTTTGGTCTGTTTCAGTTTAATTTCTTGTTTAGCCCTGCACTAACTTGAATGGAGATAAAATGATTTAATCTTGCCTCTCCTCTAGACCTCCCAAATGTTACTGAACCAAATAGATCAAGTTCTGAGAGTGAAACAAATAATTTCACAAGGGTTGTTACAGCTGCTTCTTTATCAATGTAAGCAGTCTTTTTGAGCCAGCGCACTTCCTGGGGGCTTGAGCCAAATGTATCTGCCAGAGCAAATGAAACATTAGCTTGCAGATTTGTCAGGTTCCCAGGCCAGGTTAAATGTTTCTTTAAATTAACTCACATGCCATATTGTTGGTTTAAAATGATCTACTACTTTTATTGTTTTCCCAATCTTGTTGATTTTTTGATAGACAGAATAACACCAGGAACAGTGGTAAAAGTGGATGGTGCTCTACATCAAGTGGTTGTTAAATTGTGTTAAACTCTCTTTGCTGTCAGCTCTTTTTAAACCAGCTGCCACTGTCTGAAGCCAATAATAAAGTTTACCTGTTCAAAAAAGGCTCTAGAAGTGAATTAAATCTATAGCAGCAGTGTAAAATGATGTATTTAGATTTGGTTAACACAATCACACTGCACCTTCAGTCCAACACAGCAGAGCAGAGTAATGTCAGATATTTCAGCGGGGTCACGTGGATCTATCAAGTGATGGATGGTTTTCAACTAATGCAGTAGAGATTGAGGAAGGTAATGCAATCAGAAGAATAATATAAAAGATTTACTGTCCATCTGTGCAAATTACAATCGTAGTGAAATGGTCCACAGCAGCAGCCAGGTGTGCTGGTCCTGCTGTGGCCTGTAAGAACAGAGCGAACTGTGTTCCAGTCTGATTCTCCACAACAAAGAGCTGCAGTAGAAACAAGCAAACTGAAGTCCACTGAACAAGGAGCGTGAAGCTTGTTATAACTGTAGTGAGCCTTTCTGAGTCAGTGAGGTCAAAGTTTTGTCATCAGTAAAATCTATTGTGCTATATACAACAATCATATGCAACATCACACAAAAGGAAATTAAATGTCAAAATTTTATTTAATTCCAAATTACTTCTGTTTTATTTCTATTCATGCAAGTATGGTGGTATAATTTTCGCATTTATAATTCAGAATGTACACAAAGACTCTACATGATGCATTTCATTCTGGTGGCTTTGGTGATCTCCTGACTTTTTGTCTAGCACCACCAGCAGTTTGAAATGTGGTGATTTTGAGTGAAATGTTTCAACAACTGCTGCAGGGGTTGCCATGAAGTTTGGAGCACAGCAATGAAGTATGTATCTGGAGGAGATGGGGTGGATGGATGGGCCAAACAAACACAGGACTTCAACCAAAGAGACTGGGATTTGCATCCTGTGTGAAACAGAAAGTCAGCGCGAAGTTATTTAAAGATTTATGTTCCTAGAGTTTCATTATGTACATGACTTTTGTCATGTGACATATGTATCTCACTTACCTAAACCCAAACCATGATCTTTTACTAAACCTTTCAGGTAGTTTTTATGCCTAAACCTCCTTAAACTGCACATACTTTTACAATGCTTACCACGTCATCCAGGTCATGGTATTCTCGGTTCAGTTGCCTACGTACAGCTCCCAGAGGTCACAGGACTTACGTAGTTAAGGTCGACCTACTCTGTTGTGTAGGCATGAGGATCGGTTGGCAGCAACTTTCATACGAATGTGAAGTCAGTTTTGATGGTAAATGTAATCAGCTGAAGCAATAAATTCCTCAATGCTGCTGTATTGACGCAGAAAGTGAAAGAGTTCCCCTGCTTGCAGAGGCATGCTAGCAGTGCTGAAATGAACCAGGATGCATTGTGCACCATCACCACCAGAGCCTCTAGCTGTTACTTTGTTGGACAAAACATAGTGTTAGATGACAAAAATACTAATTTACCACACCCCCTGGCTACCCAGAGGCAAAGACTAGAAAGCCAAGCTGAAATAGCCTGTTGTTCCTCCTTAACACCAACTGCATCACTGTGACATCGCAGACTGTTCTCACTCTCAACACATCAGTGTTCCTATGCTTCAACCATTGATTTTATAGGTACCCCTCCAGAGTTATCTTTCAATGTGCCATCAAAATCATGTAGATTCAAAAAACAGCATGCACATCAAAAACGATGAGTACTGGGTGCTGGACAGAAGAAGGGCTGGTGCCTGAAACATCATTAAAAAAAACATTAAAAAATCCTCAAAGGAACGGTCTTGGACCATCAAAATCATGTGACACAGCATAAAAAGTGAGAGAGTCTATATATGGTGTATAGATGTAACGATTTTAAACCAAACCACGATCTTTTCCATAAACCTATCCTTGTTTGTTTCAAAGCTAGCACACATGTAGAGCTTTCATGGACTACTAGTACCAATATAAGTTACAAGAATATAAACCTGTATTACTGATTCTACTAGGCGCACCATGTCACCACCATGGATTTGATCCGTCCTTCACATGTCTGCAGCCCCCATCAGCAGCATTTCAGCAGCGCAGTGTTTTGCCTACCTCACTTGCTCAGATTTTGTTGATCTGGTCCTCTTTTCTTGCTCTTTTTACTTCTCCATAGTGGATAGTTTGTTTACACAAGTCTGCACTAGGTCTTTTATTTTGACAACTGACTGGATTGTGTCTGCTTTTCTGTGTCTCACTTCCTACCTACTCTATCTGCTCTGTGCTGATTGACGCAGCACCGTCAAAAATTTTGGCGTGTATTTGAAGCAGAGCAGAATGGAGAGCTGCTGCTGGTGGAATCACAAGCATTGTGTAGAATGGCAGCAATGCTGTACAACCGTGCCTTGTGGAATTTAGCCTTTATGGTGATTAGACTCTTGCCTTTTTGCTCATTGTGGTCATTTTCAAAAAGAACACGCTGTTGTCCAAACAAAGGCACAGTGGAACCTTTTGTGTCTGTCTGTGTCCCTGAAAGCTGTGGCAGTCCAAAAATTTCATAAGTATTTGAAATATTTACATCAAAACTCCTAATTTGAATCAGCACAACAACAGAGCGGACTCCTTCTGCAGATGAAGACCACTACTGAAGACCACCTAAACTGAGGGGCGGACGTCGGCGTTCGGCCCTTTGCTGCACATCATCCCCTCTCTCTCTGCCCCCTTTCCTGTCTACTCTCTGGCTGTCCTATCAAATAAAGGCAAAAAAAAAAAAAAAAAAAAAAAAAAAAGACCATCTAAACTGAGACCTAATCATGACCAAGACCCAGATAGATATATCAAGAACTACGACAATACCACAACTTTGAGGGGTTGAGACCAAGTCAAGACCAAATACAAAGCAGTGTAAGGCTGAGACAGACCAAGTGCTGTCACATTTTTTTGGCAGATACAACCTTTATGTCGCAGCTAACATTTGCTAATGTTGATGTAACATAGCAATACAATATGTAAATTAGCTACATTGCTTTGTGTGGCCTATCACATTGTCCCTTACACTTGGCTTACCTTTATTTATGCTTCCTTTCCAAGTGCAGATAAACGTTTAATGTGATCTCAGGCATCACCAAAAGCATTTTATTGATTACACAATGAGGTGTTTTCTTTGGGATGTTGTTTTGCAGATGAACTCATTTTGGTTTATGTAGCAAAATCAATTTTATTACAGGAAAATTTGACTGACATTTCATCCCAGACAGTCAGAACTTCCTCTCCCGCGTTCACTTTCTTGGAGTGCATGTGAAGGAGGTTTTTGGTTATTGGTTGCATTTGACGTCAGTAAGTTTTCCATCCAATCAAAGTAACAATGTTAACAAATAAATCAGATGATTTTAGCGATGTCCCTGCAATTATAATCTTACCCATCATAAAATCATGTCCTTCAAAAAGTATCCTTGAGACCAGTCTTGAGACTGCAACACTAGAAGACTGTGAGACGCAGATGAAAGTTACAGAAACAAGAGGATCTTGAGTTAAGATTACTTTGTCAAAGCCAGTTCAGATATCAATCATGTCCTGGTTTTTGTTCGAAGGAAGGATCGCATCAATGAATCCTGTGAACAGGTACGCCACATGAAGAACAGAAATAAAGAAAACACCTTCCTGAGTGCATATTTTGCAGAAAAATGTTTGAAATAATGCACCAAGTTCTGCTTTACTTCTGGTAATTACTTCTTGGTTTCACAGTTGATAGTAAAGCAATATACTTAAGATTAGAAATACACATGTTGTACCTTAACCAAGCTGATGCACTTTCCCAAAGGAAGGAATTCAGCCTGTATAATGTTGTAAATGGTTTTAAAGCAATCGCAGTGGTGGACTAAATCAAGTGCCTTTTCCTCTTTAACTCATAGTGGATGGAAAGAAATAGCCCACTGATTCTCAGGAACGTTTGGCTTCCATTTCTCCTGGTCATTACTGTGGTCAGCTTGCATTAAATTGCATTAGAGAGCCACTAACAGCCTCCATTCCCTCTCCTCTTCACACACACACAAATCTACCCTCTACCACGCACGCACACACACACGCACACAGACACACACACACACACACACACACACACACACACACACACACACACATATTGATCTCGGGAGCTCCACTGGATTATGAAAAATGGCTACCAACCTTAATGACACTTCACCTGAGATAGACTGCCTCTCTCCACTGCTCTGCTGCTGAGGTGAAAATGCGTGCACAGGGAAATCAGCGGTAAAATGTTGTCCCAGTCTGTCCCTGTATCTTCTTGCATTGATTAACTGTTGAGACAGAGATATAAAGGAATAATTTATGCTCAAAATGAAGGATGGATTGCATAGTGGAGGGTCATTTGTTGGTGTTAGAGACCCACATGGTGGCTCACAGGACAGTCAGTTCATCAAAGTTAGAGTGAATGTTTGCACTCCAGTAGTACTGTGGATAATCTGTCATTTGTACAGCAACAACATTTGAGCCCTTAAATTTCATCACTGTCACTACAGCACAGTGAAGTGAGCCATATGCATAGAGTTCTATAAATATGCACACATCATGAATAGAAAGTATTATATTTACACATGCACCTTCCTGAAAAGAAAAGAAAATATAATCAGACTTGCGGGCAAATATACCTGAATCCACTCACCAGACTCCAACTTGGAACTTAAGGAAAATTGCTTAGAGCGATTTGAAGGCGAAAATTCTTAGTTCTTTTGCAATAGATGTCAGCATTAACACATACCAAATTTAGTTTAATTTAAATTTGGTTAAATTTCAACAAGGTAATCATGAGATAATAGGAGAAAGTGCTGCAGCACCCCCTGTTGATGGATCTGCATGAAATTGCATGGTTGATCCAGAGCACATCCCAGGTTCATACCAAATTTGGTGTAATTTATTGGTTAGATAATATGATTTATTTTTCCCAAAAAATAAAAAAGATGCTGTACAACCACAGATCAGGAGTCAGTAGAATACAATATTAGTATTAATTAATATTAAAGGTATAGTTCATTATCGACTCACCCTCATGCTGACTGAAGCTTGGGTTTATTTTGCTAGTCTACAAATCACTGCTGCAGTGTTCACAAACAATGGAAGTGAATGGAATGGATGGATGAATTTTCAAATGGAAAAAACAACAAAAGAACAAAAAATTCCTCCATACTGCTAATCTGGCGTAATCCAAGTCTCCTAAAGTCCCGACATGCTGTTTGCACACCGTCACACCACACACACCCAGTTCAGATTGTGTGCACACGTATGTGAGCATGACTCCAAACTAAGGATCTACGTGAAGGTTCAGGCTAAAACATGGTGTAAATGATGTCTTTCAAGTCAACTTGGCACATCAGGGCTTTAGGAGACTTGGATTACACCAGACAAGCAGTATGGAGGCATTTTATGTTTTTGTTCTGCTGTTTTTGTTTTTTTTACGTTTTAAAACTGGTCGCCATTCACTTACATCATTTGGAAGATTCTGTGACATTGTTTTCCTGTAAAACTCCAGCAGTGTTTTGTGGATTTAAAAAAAAACAATTAAATCTGGTCCTTTAATCAGCATGAGGGTGAGTAGATAATGACTGAATTTTCATTTTTGGGTGAACTATCCCTTTAATTTAAAAAAAAGCAAATAAACACCGACAGCTAAAATGAAATACCAAAGACTAGCAAAAGTAGGTTTTGTATCTTTTGCAAAATTGCAAAAAAGTGCAGAAATGGGTATTGAATACACCACAGGATACTGCTATAATGAAGGAACACTTGAATGTAATGAAAATAAATAATGTTTGTGCGTTCTGACACCAGGACATTGACTAAAGTTTAAAAAAATGTGTGAGATAGAAAGTAGTCCTAATCACAATTCATCCTGTTCTCTGACACCATCCCTCTGGGCCTGCTAGCATACTAACAATAGACCTTTTCCACAGCAGCTATTTTGACACGTAATAGTAGTGTTAACACAGGTGTTACCAATAATATTAATTAAGGTTCCGTTCTGTTCATGACAACCAGGGTCAGTGTGCTGCTATTGTGCATGTTGACTCACTGGCATCATGACACCTTAATTAGTATCATTGCCAACATCTGTATCAACATGAATGCTGTGAAAAAGGTTTATGATGCTGCTAACATGCTGATAGTGTTGGTGTTTACCATGTTGAATAACAATTAGCACTAAACACAAAGTACAGCTGAGGCTGATGTAGATCTTATTAGCTTTGTAAGTAATTTGTCATAACCTGATTAAAGAATAATTTAAATGTAGACCAGAAATTAATGACAGGTGACCAATAAGGGAATCCCCAAAGTCATTAGGATTCATTTGCTGTGCACGATGGATATCTGTGCCAAAGTTCATGGCAACTATCAAATAGTTGTTTAGTCATTTAACTTAAAACCACAAATGTCAACCTCACAATGGCACAAGACCAGAGGTGTCAATGTGCGAGGCAGACCTGTCCAGGGGGAGCTCCAAACAGTTTCAGAGGAGGCTGAATGGAAGTGAAAAAAATATTGTGTTAGTTATAAAAATCACATAGACTAGCCTACATGTGTGTGATTTGGTTAAAGAGGTGCTTCAGAGATACAGTAATGGGGGATTTTACTGTTTTTCCTAGAGTCAGAAACTAATAAATGCCTTGGGACAGACCTTTTTAATGTATTTGGTGTAGTATAAAGTTATGTCAAACAGTTAAGTGTATCTGCTCAATTGTTGAGTGTCTAAGGGATCAAATAACACAACCATGATCCCATAGACATTCAGGAATTAAGCAAAACTAAGCAAGTAAATTAAGTAAGTAAAAGTAAGGAAGCCTTTTTTCAAGTTTTGCCTGAGGGGGGCCCACAGTGTCAGATGTTGAAAACCCCTGCACTAGACGAAGTCAAAGAATTATCAAAGTCATTAGGATCATACTCTGGGCACCAGGAATATCTGGATCACATTTTGTGCCAATACATTAAATGGAGGTATTTCATTGTGGAAGTGATAGTTTTGACTTGATGGTGGTGCTAGAGGTCAAACAATCACCAGAGTCATTAGGATTCATCCTCTAACTTCATGGCAAACCATCTGATACTTTTCACTCAATCAAAAAATGTCACCCTCATGGTAACACTGCTAAGACTTTCTATCACTGCTTTTGGCTGTGCCAAGTCAAACCATGCTCCCTTGATTTGTATTTCCATTACCAGTTACAACAATGCAACAAGCTGTGGTAATTCGCACCCAAGATGGACCATCTTTAGACTCACACCAAAGCGCACTGTGACCCGCCTCCAGGCAGGTTGTGGTGATGTCTCTGACTACAGCCAACCAGTAACAATGACCTTCTCTCCCACAAACAAACTGTGTTCAGGATTTTTGTAGCGTCTTACTGAATCTCTGTGGCACACTTCCCAGAAGCGGCTTGGTGCTCCGCTCCGCTTCAGATATTCGCTGAGTCTATTTTGCAGCCATGCAGAGGACAGAACAAAACCGCGGCGCATACACGACATAACAAAGCCATGTCTGGTGGAAACCCTCGGTTAGGTATCTGCTTTATTTTAATGTTTCATTTTCGCTTTCAGCCGCTTGACTCAAGACAAGCACATCATCAGTTTAAAGACACACCTTCAAGCAGGCAGTCTTGCTGTAGCTAACAGACATGCAGATCCCTGCTGTGCCGGCAGGCCAAACCAGTGCATGTATATTAAAGAAGCTAAAGACCACCAAAGTCAGAGGAATTGATCCTCTGGGGACCGCAAATGTCAGTGTTTAAAGTGTTGAGATACTTCAGTCTGGACCAAAGCAATCAACCAACAGGCTTTGTCAACCCAAGAGCCATGCTGCTAGCCGCTAAAAGTCATTCTGATTCCAATTTGTCACATACATATGAAATGTCATCCTCCCTTGGCATCTGAGACAGAGAGTACCCTTTGGCTGCTGTAGATGATGCGGTGGGAAAAACATTTTTTTTTTTTTTTTTTTTTTTTTTACACATAATTAACACTGTGAAAAGGTTGCAGTTTGGTTGGGATTAGGAACGAAAACTACTTGGTTAGGTTTAGGCACCAATAAAATACTTAACTTCATGGTTAAGGTTTTGGACTAAACCATGTTTGGGGCTACCATGACTACAAAAGTTATGTGTCACTGAAGTGTCATGTGTATCATGAGTCATTTGGCATATGTAACTCACATGGAACTCCATGCTTGCGACAGAAGTCACGTAATGCATGTGATGTTATGTTCCTTACAGCTCTCAATAATGTTTTCATTTCACATGGGACACAAACCCTGGTCTCCTGGGTGAAAGTACTGTTTGTTGAGCCATCCATCCACATTCACCTCCTCCATGTATGGACTTTCTCCCTCTTAATACCCAGTGTTGGGCAAGTTACATCCAAAATGTAATACATTATACATTATTAGTTACTGTCATTTGAAAGTAATTAGTTACATTACAATATTACTGTCTCTGAATTGTAATGCATTACACTACATTTGCATTACTTTTGAGTTACTTTCACCAAAATAACTGCAGAAATATGACTAGGCATTCTAAAATGCTAAAATGTAGTGTCTTGCAGCTGATTATACATTCAGTGTTGGGTCACGTAGCATAATGACTGTGTAAAAAAAACTGAACCTGAGGTGCACAGATTCACTTCTCCTCAACAGCATGTGGACTCGCTGTTTAGGTTGCTGTTTGTAATAATAAAAAGTAGATGGCACATGGCCCACTCTCTATGACAACGTTAGCTTACTTGTCATTGCTGGTGTTCACGGGGATTTTGTTGACAAACTTTCTTAACGCGGTGATTCTACCGTTGATAGGAGGTGCATGTCTTCCACAATATACTCTGCCACCAGTCTCCTCACTTCTCTGGCTTCAAGAAGCATGGCAGACCGAGAGAAACTTAACTTTTGTTGCTTTGTCTTTCCCGTATGCTCGTCCTCGGTTTTCTTACTCTTATCTGCAGGTGCACTCTCTCTCTTAGCTTAGTGTTAGCGTGGCGCCAGTCCAGGTGTTTCTTCAAGTTACTAGTGCTATTTTTTGAAGTAGAAGTTCCCTTCGTGTCGCACACAGATTGCACTTGACTATTATGTTCTTGTCCTTTTCTCTGACGAACTGAAAATAATGGGAGTATGTCCATCTCGCAAATGTAGAATCCGTGTCTGTAGTCATTTTAGCGAATTCCAGCAACAGGAAATTACTCTTACTCACGGACTTTTTTCTGTTGTCGGGATGTCTCACAGTGTTGGTGAATTCTTAAAAAACAACACCTAATCGGTGTTAAAATGCGATGTAATGCACGTTACTTAGATTGTAACTGGTATAATATTACAGAAATTTTATAAGTAATGCGTTATTTTACTGCGTTACAGCAAATAGTAATACATTACTGTAACTGCGTTACTTTTGTAGCCGTTACTCCCAACACTGATAATACCACGTCAACTGCCTGGGGCATCTCCCACAGCCACAGATGGGTTTACATTGAAGTCACTTGAAAAGCCCAGAGCGGTTTCAATTGTGAACGTGTACCGTACTCAGTTTGTATGAGTCACTGAAGGCATTAACATTTCACTGGTATCTAAAAGTTGAGAGTGAGAATCAGAGACCTGCATGATTATCATCATGTTAGCTTTACTGCACAAGCTTCACCTGGCACAAAATAAAAAACAGGAATGCATCCTAAATTCTACGTATATCTGTCTCACTCTTGCTAGATTGTTTTTTTCAGAAAGTAAAGCAAGTGGACAGCATCTGCTTCTTATCTATCCAGGCCTGCACTGTACTGAGCAAACCTATTTTCCAACAGCTGTTAAAAGTTGGTGGTCTGGCTAACTTTGTTTCTACTTTCTTCGACCTTGACACAGCTCTGTAGAGTCCTGCTCACTCTTCTAATCAGCCTGCACTCTGAGCCTGAGCCTATTGTGTGTGTTTGTGTGCCCATGTGGATGTGGAGGTGTGTGTGCGTGCGTGCAGTGATGTGAGTCCCAGTGCGGACAAAAGGTTAGTTATAGGATGCAGCCTTTCTGGCTCACACAGTGTGTCCTATTATCACCAACATATTGGACTGGTAGGCTACATTACTCACAGTGTTGGCACCACACCAACAACTTCAGCTCTCTTTCATCATCATCTGCAATATTGCAGTTTTTGCATGATGACAGGCTGAGAGTATTAAGAAAGAACTAACAGAACCAGCCAGCCCTGTCTGCTTCAAATTGTCAACATGAGGTTTAAATTGCACAACAGAGCCATGAGATTCAAGGTGAGGCCAGTGCGCTGTTTGGTTACTCTTCATATCCAGCTTTTGTTGCATTCACATCATGTCAGATTGACTGTGCATATGAGCTGAAAAAAACAAACTTCAGGCATACTGTTTTTTTCTTTATTTTCTACTGCATTTCATTCCACCTGATTTTATACATATTTTCAACACTGTTCAGCCTCCCCAGAAAAGTTTACCCTAGGGTGCTGGAAAGAAGGTTCAACTGATTGTCGAACCTCAGATTCAGGAGGAGAAATGCAGATTCTGTCCTGGCCTGTTGACCAGCTCTTTGCTGAGGGAGTCATGGGGGTTTGACCATCGAGTCTACATGTATTTTGTGAACTTGGAGAAGGCTTAAGATTGCCTTAAGACTCGGGGAGGTGTCTGGTTTGGGAACATCAAGAATCACACTTTTTTGCAGGTGATGTGGTTCTATTGGCATCATCAGATCGTGACATTCAGTGCAAACTAGGGTGGTTTGCAGCCGATTATAAAGTGTCAATGCCATCAAGTCTGTGGCATGATTCTCTGCCAGAAAACAGTAGATTGTTCCCTCCAGGTTGGGAGTGAGCCGCTGCCCCAAGCGAAGGACTTAAAGTATCTTGGGGTCTTGATCATGAGTGATGGTAAAGTGGAGCAACAGGCAGATTGATGTGGTGTCAGTACCAGTCATTCTACGCTCTAAACCTCATCTGTGGTCATGAGCTTTGGGTGGTGACCGAATGAAAGAGGTTGTGGCAACGATGGCTGAAATGAAATTTCTCACCAGGGTGACTAGGTTCAGCCTTAGTGACAGGGGCCCCAAAAGGTGCCAGCTGAGGTAGTTTGGCCACCTGATTAGGGTGCCACTTGGATGCCTTCCCTCTGTGGTTTTCTGGCTACGTCCAACTGGGAGGAGGCCCCGGGGTAGACCCAGTACTCAAAAGAGGTGTTAGATATCTCATCTAACCTGGGAACTCCTCAGGATCCCACTGGAGGAGCTGGGAAGCATTGCTTGGGAGAGAGACATCTGGAAAATTTTGCTTAGCCTGCTGCCCCCATGAACTGACCCCTGAGAAGCAGAAGAAGATGGATGGATGGGTGGATGGATGGATAGAAAAAAGAAAAATCCTTACATTTACAACTCTTTGAACTCTGAAATTAATTTAACACAACTTAATTGTCTGTTGTCAATGCTAACAGCTCTGTGAGACTGAGGTTGTTGTCTTGATTAGGCACTTAGCATACTAATATATGCTAATTAGCACTGAACGCAACGTACAGGTGAAGCTGATGAGAATTGCACTTGTTTAGCTTCTCATAAAGCAAAGTATTGGGCAATCTATCCAATACTAAAACTTAAAATGTCAACCTGCTGATATCTTTAGAGGAAAAGTCAGGGGATCACCACAATCAGTAGGATTCATCCTCTGGGGGACCATGAACGTCCAGACAAAATTAATGTAGTACATGTGGATATGCATATTTCCCCAAATTCATGAAATATGGTCCTAGATAGAAAGTGGGGGATCACCAATTCATACTCTGGGGGCCATGAAAGTCTGAGCAAAATGTCACAGCAATCCATCAAATAGCTGCTATGCACATGCAATGCTGAAATCTTTTCTGAGATTTTTTAAGTTCAGTCACGGTGGAAAAAACAACTAGGAAAAAGCGAAGCCATGAGAGGATCAGAATATCACTGGCATGCATTTTGGGGGTTGATAGTAATTTGAATTGTTTATAGAGGTTGGCGGTGACCTTGAATCCTGGCTGCTGTTAACATCAGTGGGGTGTGGAGTGTCCCACGCTGAATGTTAAAACTCTCAACACAGATTTCATTGGAGAGGATGAAATCCACTAGTCCATCTGTATTATTTTCATTCTGTTTATTTTATTCCTGTCCTGGCACTAACCCTCTCCAAGCACAGTGACAAGCTATATTAGCGGTGAGAGCCTCTGCATGCCACTGCGTCCACACACATCAGGGATGAACTGCTGTGTGTGCACCCATCGATTCCCAATCCTGTGTCTTCTCCCCAGTGGACACAACCTCATATGGACAGACAGCCTTGATAGATACGTAACAGAACTGCGTATTTTCTGATTCATTAGACGAGTATCTGGTGTTAACCCCACCCTAGGTGTTAGGATTGCTGGGGGTACTTTCATGTTAATCTGTTCATCCCCCCGCTCAGACTGAATAGCCATCTGACACTCCTTTATTACCCAGTGACGACATACAGACGCCTGGGAGAGATCCTCACAATTTAGTCTATTGACACAGAGAGGAGAGATACCTATTGTCTCTCTTCACTTGTCAATAACTACACTGATTGGTGCTAACTGCTTTCCTATGTGGCCTTCTTGTGCTGTTGCAGTTGGTGATGGACAGATCTTATGATATTTTTTGAAGCAAAAGCGTGTGAGTTGCAATTTTGTCACTTGTTCAAACTTTAATGTTGCAAAGTCATTCTGTCTGGGTATTTGGTCCACAACAAGAGGAATGGCATGGCAGGGCATGGTCTGTCCCCAGAGGACAAAGCAATTCCAACAAGTCCTCCAACCTAAACAACTAAACAGGCTGTCTGTCCATGCCTTTCAGGAAAACTCATGGCTATGATTCAGATAACTGTTTTCTGATCTACCTCATCTATTTGGCTAAGTAATATAATTAAAAGTCTGTTAATGTTTGAGAAAGCCATGGTTATAAGAAGCCAGTGCTGACTGTTGGTAAGAGACGGGATGTTAACCATGATCTCTGGGATCAGACACTTCATGCCCCACCATCCACTCTAACCCATCCAGCCTTGATGAGAGGTTTTGGCATAAAATGTGCTGAGCACATTCATTATCTGAAGTGTTTTGCTTTAAATGATCCCATGTTGCCAGACTCTGAGATAGGAAGATGAATGACACTCACTTTTGTATTGTAACATGTTGTCTGATCATTTTTATTCTTTCTAAAATTAAACCACACATTAACATGAATCAAAATCAAAATCAAAATGAATAAATAAATAAACATTTAATTTACACAACACTGACAAAAGGCTTCCCATGAATGCTTGTGCAATCATGTGAGCTAGCTAACCTGCTAAATCCATGTGTGGCACCTTCCCATAACAGGAAACTAGTTAGATACGTATCATTTAAATATACCGGCCAATTAGATAATGTCATCTCAAGTATACAGTACAGACACTCTGTAGCTAAAGTGGATCGTTTTACAACTTCATGAGCTCTGACAGACTGTCCATCTCACAAACACTAGCCATGCTACACATGCCACTGACTTAGCAGCTACAGGTAAGCACAAACAAGAGAAGACCAAAATATTCAGTGCTATACATGTGTATTTGTCAAAGATCCCTGCTCTGTCTTTTTATCAGCTCAGTGGTCCATGGGCTGAAAAATGTTGCCCTAAATCTTGCAAAGTACTTATTTTAAGCCAACCCATGATCTTTTCCTAAACTGAACCAAGATGGGCCAATTTAACCTCACGTTAAAAAATGTCTCACACAGACACTAGAGGTGCTAGAAAAAAACAGGGTCAGTATTTGACTACCTGGAATGACATGTGTTGAAAATAGGCTGATTTGTGTTCTTGCAGAGAGCTAGATGAGACTGTGACACTGAACAATATATAGTAGTCACACATCCAAATACTATTTAAGGCAGGTACTAGACCAACGCAGACAGCAGTGGAATCATGAAAAGAAGGTCCACACATTGTAGCTCCCTCAAGTGCAGTTTATTGGCAGATAAAGTCTGAAGAAGACTATTAGCTTGAAAAACACCTCCATGGATATGCCAATAAATTGAACTTAAGGGAGTTTCGGTCTGAAGATTTTTCTTTTATGTTTTCATTACCATCTACAACTCTCATTTCGGTTTTATATGATGCTTGCTTTTCCCCATGTTTCTAGGTTTATGCTAAGCTAAGCTAACCTGGTTCTAGCTGTTCTAGCTCTTATATTTACCATACAGACATGGCTGTGGTGTTAATCTCATCCAACTCAGCAGGAAAAGTGAATCCAAATACAACCCTAACCCCCAAAAGGTTGTGTCATTGTGTAAAACATGAATAAAGACAGAATGCAATAACCTTTCAACCTATATTCAACTGAATCCAGCACAAAGACAAGATATCTAATGTTCAAACTGAAAAACTTTATTGTTTTTTGTAAATATGCCCTTATTCTGAATTTGATGAACAAAAAACTGGGAAAGTTGTGGAATGCTATTAAAAACAACAACAACAAACAACAAAAAAAAAAACCCTGTTTGGAACATTCCACTGGTACACAAGTGAATAATAATAGGTGACAGTATCATGATTGGGAAGAGAGTATCCTCAAAACGCTCAGTCATTTCCAAGCATGGATGGGGTGAAGCTAATCACTTTGTGAAAAATTGCGTGGACAAACTGTCCAACAGTTTAATGTTTCTCAACACAAAACTGCAGGAATTTAGAGATTTCACTATCAATAATGTAATTAAACTAAACTATCGATAATATAATTGAAAGATTCAAAGAATCCAGAGAAATCTCTGCACATAAGGAGCAAGACCGAAAACCAAAATTGAATGTCTGTGACATCATTGTACAAAGGACACTACATGGGGTCAGGAACACTTTGGAAAACCGTTGTCAGTAAACACTGTTTGTCTCTGCATCTACCAATGCAAGTTTAGACTCTACCATGCGAAGAGAAAGACATATATCAATAACATCCAGAAACACTGCAGACTTCTCTGGGCCCGAAGCTCAAAGTGGAAAAGTGTGCTGTGGTCTGATAAGTCCACATTTCAGATTGTTTTCACAAATCATGGACATCACGTCCTCCAGGCTAAAATAGGAAAAGGACCATACAGATTGTTACTAGCACTGTGATGGTATAGGGGTGTGTTAGTGCCCAGAGCATCATGGGTAACTGTCACAGGCCCCATTAATACTGAAAGGTACATACAGGTTTTGAAGTGACATGTGCTGACGACGTCTTTTTCAGCAGGACACATTTTGCACGTGTTCCAACAGCGTGGCTTTCGTAGTAAAAGAGTTCAGGTACTAGACTGACCTGCCTGCAGTCCAGACCTGTCTCCCACTGAAGAATTTTGCTTTCAAAACTTTAACAATTAGTGTCCTCAATTTCCAAACACTGACTGGCCCTGGTAAACATGCCCACCTCCCAGCTTTTTTGGAAATTCAGAATGAGTGTATATTTAGAAAGTTTGAACTGAATATCTCATCTTCGTAGTGTATTCAGCTGAACAAAGATCAAAAAGGTTTTGCAGGGTGTCCTGTGGCTTGGTTGGTGTGTCCCATGTACTAGGGCTGTGAGTCTTCTGCAGCGGCCGCCGATTCGACCCCCACCTGCGGCCAATTTGCTACATGTCATCCCCTCTCTCTTTCTGTCCCCTTTCCCGTTGTGCCTTCAACCTATCAAATAGAGGAAAAAAGCCCCCCAACGGGTTTTGCAAATCATAGCATTGTTTTTATTTATGTTGCACACATCACACCAATTTTTTGGAATGGAGCTTGTAGAAAAATTTTTGTGAAACCCTAAAACTAATCTTAATGAATGACAATGAATATTTCAGTATTTTGTTTCTAAAATATTCTAACCCTGAGTGCAGCAAAAAGGACACTGCATGAAAATATCTGCAATTATACTTCAGGATTTCGACCTGATTTAGTAAAAAAGGGATTCATGCAGACTGAGTAGTTTTGCTGTTTCAGCTGCTCAGAATGGAGGAAAGACTGGTTGAGTTTATGAGGGGAGAGCACTTTCATTCAGTGCGGAGAGAGAACAAGATTTGCAGTATGACCGAGCGGCAGGCCTCAGCAATAGAAACTCTCAGCACATCTCTCATCCTCTAACCCGCCTGCACTCTATTTTCCCATCTCTCTCCTCCCGTCTCTCTTATAGAATGAGATTCTTCCTCGAACATTTGTGAAGCCCTGATGTCCTTTCAAATCCGCTGCTCAGTAATGACCTCGCCTCCCTCTCTGCCTCCCTCCCTCCCTCCCTCATGCCACCCCTTCAATCCGGCCTCTGTTGGCTGCCTATCATTCATCACTGCTGGGACACTTAATGAGAAACCTTAGCAGAGCAGAATCAGAAGGGAAGTCATTTAGATTCAATCAATACTCAATGAAGATATTAGAACGTGCTGCTTCTGTTACATAACCCAGTGCAATAAGGGATGTGTTACTGGTTAATGTACACATGATTAGATTAATAAAGCTGGGTAAGAAAAAAAGAAGAGACATTTGGCAAACTGACAAGAAATCAATCGAGGAAAATATTAAAAAATATGCAGTATATGACAGACTGGAAAAAATGACTTATGTGATGTGGACAATAAAAGTAGTTTATTGTGCCATGGTCTAGTGATCATACATTTGTTTCTTTCAATTTTTATTTATTTTTTATACATGTAATAATCACTACAAAGTTCTCGCACTCCAGTGGGTTCATGAGATTTTGTGTGCGAAGAAACATCTTGGTGAGTACCATCGCTGTCCAAGCACAGTTTTTCATATGTGTCCCGCCCCTTCTCCACTGTGATTGGACAGCTCAGAAAAAAGTGACAATGACAAGTGCAACGTTTTGCACTATCTACCATCAACACCAATTAAACATCCACATCAAAAGGGCGGAATTTTCCCTTTAAGTAGTATCCAAGATTTTACTTTACTGCGGCACTAGAAGTAAAGTAAGGTCACCAAAGTAAGTAAGATTCATCCTCTGAGGACTATGAATGTATACAATTTCATGGCAATCAGTGACTAGGTGTTGACATAATTCAGTCATTAAATGTGGTCATTAAACTTATTAGCCAGCTCTAACAGTGTGTTCTCCCTGTGCATTTAACAATAATGATCTGCTCATTGTACATTATCCTGCTTATTACATAGCTAACTTACCAAAATATATCATAATTTGACACAAAATATTAATTTTAAAACAATGTCAGGGATTTAAAAATGTGCAAAAAAAAAAAAAAAGTTTTTCTTTCTCCTCCAGAGTCCATGATCAGAAGTGCCTCCATAGCAATGGCATATTCTTCTAGCAACACTCTGTAATACATAACAATGCTTGTTCTTAAACAGCAAAAGTTGTTTACATAGCAACGGCTGTTCTTGTACACGCTATAGCAACGGGTTTTCGTGCATGTTATACATAGCAACGACCTGTTCTTTGTGGCAACTGTCAGTTATACACAACAACATATGTTCAGGTCAGGATGCAATCATTTTTGTATCTGTGCCTTGTCCTTTGTCATGTTGTCCATTTACCTGACGAAGAATCGAGGAATGTTGCATTTTTTTAGCCAAGAAATCTTTCAGGAGCTTTAATCCAGTGTGCTCTCCAGATGCTCTCCATTTTCCTTCATTATCTGTTACTCTGCACCTGGCCGAAATACAGGACAGCATGTGAGCACAACTGCCTCTCTGCTCCAAACCCTAATATTGGAAAAACTGGCTTTTAATCAATGTAACATTTAAACTTTTGATTTATAGATCTGAAAATCTAGGTTCTAAATGCTCCACATGAAGTCCCGTCACATTATCTTATCTCATGTCCATATTAAAGAAGGACTGAGCAGAATTTAGGAGAAAGGTAGAAAAAGATAGGATTCTAAAACAAAAATACACCAACTGTAGACAGAAAGGGTGGAGCTGAGGAGTGTGAATGTGAAAGAGGTTTCCAGGGTAAGGAGATGAAGCAGTTTACTCATTCATTTTATGAATAATTACTTCCTGGATCATCATTATATAACCATGAGGTAAAAGAGCACTTAGCCTGTGTGATGTTCATGCAGGGTTGACGAATCTTAAACAGTTTGTCAGTGGAAGCAGGCAGGATGAATGTTTCCTGTTTAAAGAGCTGGAAAACACTGTTGACCAGCATGTTGTACGTGAGGAATAGTCAAATCACCATCTAATCACAAGATGATGATGATGATGATGATGATGAACATTATAATGTGTATCAGTAAAGTGATGTAACACAAAGCAAAACTTTTACTTTGTACTTAAACTTTGAAGAAAATTCAGATAAGAAAGGAAAACTGCTTACAGAGGGCCAGAGGGCCGACACATTAAAGCACTATGCTTATTTAGACGGACATTTTCATTGCTGCTGGTTTCAGCATGTTGCAGTGGGTATCTATGAGCTCCTAGTTGTTGAGCACTAATTGCTGACTGTTACTGGTTAATGAAGCTTCATATTGGCTGCTTTTGGCTGTTAGACATTCTTTACAGCCTCTCTAAGGAGGAGGAGGTGGCGAAAGAAGAAGCATTTTTGCTAAACTGGAACTGCTGAGACTGTTTAACTCAAATATCTAACAAGATCCCAATATTCTGAAAAAAGAGAATTGTTGGACCCGCTTAAAAAAAATACTTCAATTGGTAACACAAATGAGAAATGAAAGTTTTTGTCAAATCAAATTATCAAGTTATATAACACAATTATAACATATAACATAATTGTTTTAAGTCAACTGTACTTAATAATGCAACCTAAATATAAGGCAGGTCAACTTAAAAGTTTTCAGTTTTCCAACTCACTTATTTGTTTTACCCAGAAGTATAAAATCGCCTCTTGACAACCCAATAGTATGGCTTCAGGAAAAATATTTTTTCTAATATAACCTTAGTTAGCCGAACTTAATGACAGGTTCAGTGATTTTATGAAAACTTTATATGGGGCATACACTTCATATCTGACATAATACTTCATTTGATCAGAACATTTTTTGAAAATTTTGAAAATGGTAGCTCAACTGATGATGTGGATGTCATGACATCAGGTGTTCAGTACTAAGAGAAACCTAACTGATGCACTTGAAATAAGAAGAGCAGGTTAAGGGAACAGGATGTTATAATACACTAAAGCAGACTGCCATCACTAAAGCAGAAAGCTGAATGAGACTCATTAAAAACATGATGGTATTTGAGCTGCTCTTGAAATACACTTTTCACAGTGTACTTTGTCTCCAGTAACAAGTTATTTCTGCAGACTTCAGACAGACATTGTTCATCATGTGCCAAGGCTGCACCTCTTTTTAGGGGGAAAGAATAGTGCTTTCATGTGTGTTAACCTGAGAAACTACAGTGAGACTAGAAACAACCACACTAATATCACAAACCAAAGCTTCCACAGAGAGATGTGAGGCACACAAGATACATGAATATTGACCGTCAGTGTGGTAAATAGCTTAATGATGCTGGTGGCAGTTACTACAGAAGGATTGGAAACTGGTGCAGTTAATCACTGTGGGGGAAGTCGATTTTAAAGAATCAGGAAAATAGCTCCCTTAGTCAATGTGATTGTTCATAAATTTTTACCTAAATTATTTTAGAAATTGCATCATAATTGTTTTTGTCCTAAACCTTGTATTCCATTTTAATTGGATACTGTGGTTTCACTTATTTGTTTTGTGTGACAGTTGAACAGTATAAGTCTGTATTGTTGTAACCTTTAACAATGTTGTATGTTGCCCTCTTGGCTGGGTTACTCTTGAAAAAGAGAGTTTTAATCTCAGTGAGGCTTTTACCTGGTTAAATTCATTATTATTAACTCTTTACTTCTGCTCCCTAAATTCTAACACAAATATCTGTACTTTCAGATCCTTACATTTGCAAAACAGGCTTGTTACTTTCGTTTTAATGCAGGATGAAAATAATGTGAAAAGGCACAACAAGACAAAAATATCATAAAAGACATGACAGGGGACGGCACGATGGCGCAGTGGTTAGCGCTGCCGCCGCACAGCAAGAAGGTCCTGGGTTCGAATCCCCGAGCCGGCAGGGCCTTTCTGTGTGGAGTTTGCATGTTCTCCTCGTGTCCGCGTGGGTTCTCTCCGGGTACTCCGGCTTCCTCCCACAGTCCAAAGACATGCAGCAGGTTGATTGGTGACTCTAAATTGCCCGTAGGTGTGAATGTGAGTGTGAGTGGTTGTTTGTCTCTGTGTGTCAGCCCTGCGATGAAGTGGCGACTTGTCCAGGGTGTACCCCGCCTCTCGCCCAAAGTCAGCTGGGATGGGCTCCAGCTCCCCGCGACCCTCACGGATAAGCGGTTACAGAAAATGGATGGATGGATGGATGGACATGACAGGATGAAAACTACGTAAAAGATGTAATGACAAAAAACAATGTAACAAGACAAAAACGACAAAGCAATACATAACAAGACGAAAATGACATAAAAGACGTAACAAGAGGAAATAATGTAACAATACATGACACAAAAATTACATAACAAAACATAACAATATAAAAAAACGTAACAAGACAAAAATAGAAAACGGAACAAGATGAAAATGACATAAAATACAAGACAAAAACAATGTAAGACAAAACAAGACAAAAAGACAGAGAGGGAGACTCTCTGGTGATATAACGGACATAACAAAACAAAAATGATATAAAAGATGTAACAGGACAATGATGGCGAGAGGGCCTCTAGTGGATCTAACAGCTGCCTGTGAAAGGAT
This sequence comes from Lutjanus argentimaculatus, assembly GCA_034769285.1. NCBI lineage: Eukaryota > Metazoa > Chordata > Actinopteri > Lutjaniformes > Lutjanidae > Lutjanus > Lutjanus argentimaculatus. Next base: position 1,647,321 of record JAWZSL010000049.1, read on the forward strand.
TTTTAGGATCGTAGGACTGATTTTTAGACCCAAAAGGGCCCCCCTTCAACCAGCTCCTGCTGAGACTGAACAAAATATTTTGGTAGTCCTGTAGAGATGTATATTGTTTTTTAAAATAGAATTGTTTAATAATCTATGACTTAAATTATTTTAAAAAATTAATATGACGCGAGGTTCAGTTAGCTTTGTGCAGAAACAGCCAGTAGAAATATTAGGGGGTGACTTTTTTACTTTTATACCTTGAGAACATTTCAGAGCCTGAACTTTTTCACTTTTACTGCAGTAAACAAGTTGAATCATTATTTCTACTCATCCTTTTTAACCAACTAAATGTCTCCCCATCATAGCCCGCGGACAGTCACACAGTCAGGACAGCGTGGGTGTGGTTAGGGCTGAAGTTGAAACCAATATCAACATTTGAGAGTAATAAAACCATATATCTGCCAATATTATACTGCTGTAACTCTTTTAAACATAAACACAGGACAAAACAATTTTATATGAAAGTGACCAAGTCATGTACTGAGCAGAATATTTCATACCTAAAAAATAAACTTGTTGGTGCTCTCTGTGGAAGAAATGTTATAATAGAGACAGTTTCTAACATACCTCGAACATATCTTTGGCATTTCTTGTCAGTCAGGCTCTACTTCATACACTGTTGGGTAGTTTAATCTATAATAATGTGTCATGGCACACTGTCTCCCTATTGGCTGTTCTGCATGGCTGTCAGGCTGGAGGGTGGGCTTACCTAGTCACACAGCAGGGGTTCATTTGATAGGAAGGGTGCCAACATAATTAAGGATTAAGGGAGAAGATGGGGAGCAGGTGTGGGTGAAGAGGGATGTTTGTTTGAGCAACAAGAAGACGATCAACTTTCCTCCTTTTCCATGCAAAGTTTTCTTTTGAGTTATTATCTGAGTGTGTAATTGAACTGTCAGTGAAGCACTGGTGAACAGCGGTGACCAACCAAGGAGAATCAGCTTGCCAAGTGACGGATGTTGTGTCAGCGCTGGAGCAGAGAGGAAGCAGGTGAGCCCACACACTTTACCTTTAGCCTGGCAGCTGAGTGTTCAGTTTTCTTATTGTTTCAGATATGCACCTGCGACTAAGCCCTGGAAGTCCTAGTTTCCTGGGGTTGTGTTGCCGTGACAAATGCATCCTGTTGTACTGGCTCCCTTAATTTGTAAATGGATTTCACAGAGTTAAATGACAACGGGCCCGTCACCCTGATGTTTGTGGTGATGAAATCCTTCCAAAGACTGGTGTTGTCACACCTGAAGGACATTACAGGTCCTCCTGTAGTTTGTCTGCCATGCAAACAGGTCAGTGGATGATGCAGTCAACATGGGACTGCACCACATCCTGCAACACCACAACTTCCCAGTGATATACACTAACAACTGTACCACAAGAGACCCATCTGTTAAACATCTGAACTTTGCAGATGATGCAACGTCATCTGCCTCGTCTGAGATGGTGATAAGTCAGAAGAATTCACCCTCAATCACTGCCACCCATAGCAGTGCTTAACTGCTCTGTGCCTGCTGTAGAAACCTTCAGGTTTCTAAGATTCATTGTCTCCCAGAACCTAAAGCAGGTGTCCAACATGGACTCCATCAACTCCATCTAGTTTGGATCAGTCACCAAACAGGACAGGAGCAGACTGCAACAGACAGTCAGGACTGCAGAGAAAATCCTTGGTGCCAACCTGCCCTTAACCCAGGACTTATACAGGTCCAGAGTCAACCTGTTCTACCTTCTCCCCTCTGGCCCTCCGCTACAGAACACTGCACTCCAAAACAACCAAACACAAGAACAGCGTCTTCCCACAGGCCATCACTTCGATGAATACTTAAATCAGCCACTCATTGTAAATACCAACATTTCCACCCAAAGTTCCTGGAACTTTGAGATGCAGAAACTACTTTTCATGGAAAAGAAACAGCCTGTTGTTGTCTAATATTTAATATTTCTATCACAATCTAAAGGCAAATTAGTCAGCTATTTGTTTTTACATGACATAAAACAACAGACTAGCCTCATTATTTGTGTGACACTGCAGCAACAGTAAGCATGGAGGAGATAAATTCCAGTTCTCACTGGATTTTGTCATCAGCATAAAAGCTCAATCAGACCTGGACCTTGTTCAGTCTGTCATATGATTTCTTGTGTAATTCCATGTTGATGTGTGGAAGCACAAGTAACAAAAACTGGGATAACACTTTACAATAAGGCTCCATTAATTAGTATTAATAACTGCTCAATAAGCACTGTCACAGTTAATTAATAGTTAACTAACATGTCTTGAAATCCTTTACTAACAGTGTTCATGTTAACTATGTTATCAAATCATATATACAAACAATATTCATGTTAATTTGGCATTAATGTTAACTATGGTATTAATTCATACATTATTTGCAGTTTATAAAGATGTTATTAACATAGTTAATACTGTAATAAGTATTAACTAACAGTTAATTAATGCTATTAGAATTAAGTATTATTTAACTCTAAACAAATGTCTTTTGTTGACATTTATTAAAATTTTACATATTTAATTAGAGTACTAACTAATATTAGCAAATGTTATTTAGCACATATATAATAAAGTTCATAGCTAAGCTATTTATTTGAGAAAAAAACACTTATTAATGTTTTTAAGGGTAATTATTGTCATTCCTCCAACTTAGGACTTAAATCTGTTAGAGATTAAGATCAGTGGACACAGGCCATGCTTTACATGTAGAAGTTTACTTGTTCCTTTATGTTCACGTAGATTTTCATTAACTTATAGCCTAACCTATAATTTATCGTGCATGTTATTTAACCATTGCTTAACCATGTATTGATGCTGAATAAGCATAACTTAACCATAATTAAGCATGTGTTGATGCTCTTAGTGACCATTATTGTAATGTTGAAAACATGTATCCCTGTAGTAACTCTTCATTTATACAGAAGGATCCTGGAAAAGATTCCACCATCTTGCGGCGCTGCCATTGCTGCGGTGGCACGTTGTGTCCATCACTCTTGGTGTTTCTGGTTGTGTCTAGAAGGGAACCCTAAATTTGCTCTCATGAGATTTTTTTATGGTTTCAGTCAAAGTGATCACTCTTGCAAGATCTTGTGTGTCTGGGGTTTCCTTCTAGACAACAAATCTGGATAACTGGATTGATGACATTAAACAGCAGCCCTCAGTAACTGTAAAAGGTTCCTTTTTCGGATGGTGATACTAATGTTCATCAAATTGTACGTAGTAGTTAGAGACTGGTTGTAACAACAGCCGGAAATGGATAATGGAGAAGAGAAAAACCAGACCACCTCTGTCACATTTAAGTGATGAATTGCTGTGTAATATGTATTAAAAATATATATGAATTCACATTTTTCATAAACAAAGTTCCTCTCTGTTAATATTTTTGATCACACATGCAAGTCCATCAAAGTGAAATCTCATTGTGCAACTCTTCTTCATTATAGCATGAACACACAGCAGCACAAATCTGCAGCCAGAGGCTGATAATATCCATATGTATGTATGAATCAGTCCATGTCTGCACATACAGTAATGCCTCTTCGACATCAGCCCCTCTGCTCCTCAGTGATAATGCAGCTCCAGCTCCTCATCTCAGCCTGATCAGCGTGTTTAACAGATGAAACACTTCATGAAAATCAGAAAAAGCCTTTGATTGGACAATCAGATGTGAAGAATAACTCCATTTCTGTGTACTGTGGAGCTGAGGGGGATGTAGATCTGCTTTGTCTTCATCAGTGTGCAAATGTTCCACTTTGACTACACCCCTCTGACTCCACACTAACACTATTCTTTTATATTATCAAAGTAATTAAGGCCACAGGCATAGTTTTCATTTAATGTGTCAAGCTTGTAAGACATCATCATCAAATCATGACATCTCTGCTCCCACACTGCAGACAATAAAGGCCTCCATAAAGAATGCACGACTAAAAAAAGGAGCCCAAGAGTGTAGCTTGATAGCCCTCATAATCTATCTAATCCAGCCAACTTTAGTGAGTCAAAAAGGGCAGGGGATTAATTTAAACGATGCCTATTGATTGAGGCATTAGCCCTTCAAACTGTCTGCGAGGAATTAAACTGTTTGGGAGAGTGCCTAAAATACCAAGTGGGGCTCTGCAGTGGGGCATGGAGAGTAAAGGAAGGCAGGTGGTACATTACTGCCTCTGCAAGGTAAACTGGACCTCCAATTGGACGCCTGAAGCGATTCCACGGCTCAAAGCTCTCACAGAGGCCTCAGCAGCTAAATCACAAGCAAAACAGCCAGAGGAGAGGTGAGGAGCTCTCACTGCTGGCAGACACACAGGAGGCTTTGATGTGGGATGTATGTTAGTTTGATGTCAAGGACGTGATCCTGTTATTGCAGCGGCTAAGTTGATAATGTTAATGTGACAGAAGTAGCAGTGTGAAGAACCTGGATCCTAGACTTTAACTGTTGGTGTCATCATCGAAGGGGGCAGTGGTCCAGTAACCAGCTTCATCAGAACAAATATACCTTCAAGCAGTAAAAAGTGAGGTCCTGGGACCCACAGGGGTCCATGGCACTCTGCCAGGGGATCCGTGAAAAGTTTTCAAATTCATTCTTATGAACTGTCATGATAGAAAAACAAATATATTTCTTTATTTAACATTTAAACTTTTAAATCTGCAAAAGGACTCCCACACACAATCGCAAATAAATGATATATAGCAAGTTAGTATTTTGCAACTTTCTGGTCTACTCGCCTCTCTCCTACACACCTGTCTGATCTAATAGATGTGCGAAGGGTTCCTTTGTTCTAAATTTTTAAATCCAAAATAGATTCTAATCCAATGAATCAGTCTCTTGCAGTTTTGTTTCTACCATGGGTAAATAGGCTGTGTGGGTAAATAGTTTCTTTCTGTTTTTTATGATCAAGACTCTGCATGGAATCTTTAATTTGTTACGTTTGCAGATGGCACAAATTTATTTTGTTCAGGACAGGACATGAAAAAATAATTAAAAACAACAGTAAGAGAACTGCTGAATATAAAAATTGGTTTGATATGAATAAGTTATCACTAAATGAAGATAAAACAAAATTCATGCTGTTCATTGGTGCCAGGGATAACTGTGAAATAAAACTGAATTTAAATAGAGTTGAAAGCCACATATTGGATATATCAGAATGGAAACAGAATGGAACTATTGCTATTATTTACCAAAAAAACATTTGATGAATATACATACATTGTATTATGTATTTATAATTCCATATATGTCATTTTGTGTTGAGGTTTGAGGAAATGTATATAAAACCAATATAGACCCTATAATTAAACTTCAGAAAAGAGCTATTAGAATAATAAATAGCCTAATGTTTGTTTATACAGTCCTGCACCTTAAATTGTTTTAGATATTGTGTTTTTTTAAAAACAATGGAAGTACTGTTTCAAGTTAGGAATAAAAGCCTTCCTGTTTGTATTCAACTTTTTTTAATTAAAGGAAGAAAATTATGATTTAAGAGGGTTGTGCATCTTTGAAACATCTAAAGTGAGAACCAGTGTAAAATACAGATGTGTTTCATTTTGCGGTGTTAACACTAGAACAGCCAAGGAGGTCATTTTGACTGTTTTCAAATTTATATGTGAAATAACTTTGTTGAAAAATACGGCTGATAGGTCCTCAAAGATCGGTCATCGCTGTTGCATATGGAGGGGATGCTGGTCCCATGTTAGAGAAAAGAAAAACAAACACTGGTTTAAAACCCAAAATATTTCAAATGTTCAATGTACTTTGTAGTACTGAATATACTACAAACCATAAATCACATTTGAGATCATGGCAAAAAAAAAAAAAAAATCAAGGAGCTACTCTTCCTGCTGTAATGTAAATACTCAACCTAACGGGGCGCAAGCAGTTTGCATTTAACTCATGCTCCAAGAGACAGAAAAGTAAAGAAAGTAAAAGTAAAAGGAAAAAACTACTTTTATTTTTTGTGGACATGACTGATATGTTTCAGGCCACAGGTAGCCTTAAGGTCAAAGTGAAGATATAAACACACATAGGAAATTAATGATGAAACTTTACATAATTATCTCCTAAATAATTAGCCTAATTGAGAGTCATCTGATAGAACACATTTCCAGGAAGATCAGAGACATTTTATTTGCCAGATTATAGTGTAAGAGACAACAATAATATAATTTAAAAAATACTTATTGGTTTGGGTGGACATTTAGCTCAGTTGGTAGAGTGTCCGACCCATGTATGGAGGCTGTTAGTCCTCTGCAGTGGCCGCTGGTTTGACTCCCGCCTCCAGCCCTTTGCTGCGTGTCATCCTCTCTCTCTCTGCCCCCTTTCCTGTCTACCTTTCAGCTGCACTATCTAATAAAAAAAATGGCCAAAAAAATAACTTAAGAAAAAAAAAAAAAAACTTATTGGTTTATTTAAGAGTAGCCTATAATATTAATGTAATATTTTGAGATCACACTTAAGATGCAGTTTCCTGAATATGTAGCAGGTTATGTACTCAGGAGATGATGACATATCATTTATTCACAAATAAATACAAGTGTGCGTTCACTTCTATACCTAATGAAGACCATCTGTGATTGAAATAATTCCAGTTACATCGACATTACATAAAAGACTTTGGAAAAACAGTAGTCTACTGCCATTTTTTCTCGCTACTCAATTACTTTTTTCAATACACACTTTTGTATTCTAACTCAGGAAGTTATTTTAAGGAGTTTGTTTATTTCTATGTGAGTAATTGTTTTTGCAAAGTAACAGTATTTTACGGTTTTTGCTACTCTACACACCTACATACCAAACATTTTTATAGTTGAGTTTAGTTTAGAACCATAAACAACATACCTGATACAGCAGGTATCACATAGCTGACTTCAGGCTGCTTCGGCTTGAGGATCCAGCACCCCTTCCTCTGGCTGCTGGTGAAGGCGGGTGTTTGACAACCACCACATCTATTTGAAAAGGACATGCGCAAAGATTTTGTAAATGTTATACAATGTTATATTCAAACAAAATTAGGATAGCAAAGGATTAATAAAATGAAAACCATTTACCATAACTCTGGTCTCCAGTCTGTTCTAACAAAGAGGACACAACACTGTTCTCCAAAGTGGTAATCTGCTTCAGTTTGGAGACGATCTACGATTCCCACCTCCAGACGAACATCTCTGCCTTCCCACTGGTCAGCCTTCCAACCTCTATGTTGAGCTAGTATATAATTCACCAATCACAAGTACTTGTGTTAATTGCATCAAAATTTCTTTCTTTCTTTCTCAATTTCAACCCTAAACTCAGCAACACTCAGTCTAACCAGCTTTTTAATGTCTGCAAGGACACTGCTGGTCAAAGTCTGCAACTGTAAGTGACTGAGTGCTGATCCAGTTTCTGCAACGGCTGAGTCTTTTCCACTGGCCTGAGCTGCTGCACTACAGGGATACTTTCCCTTTTGGTAGCACCACAGACATGCACCTACAAAACAAAAAACATTATCTATATTTAAAGATCAGTGTGTACTCAGGGCCATACTGGGACATTTATTTGATTATTACCTCTCATCACATTTACCTCTGTCACATTTTCAAGCAGAGATAAAAAAAAATAAATAAATCCACTTGAGTTTAAAAAGTTTTAAAAAAAGGTTTAATTTAGAACTTAATTAATGATGGCAAATGGTCAAAACAATGAAAAAATTTACCATTTCCCACTTTAATATTTACTCTGGCACAATTAAAATATGTCACATAGTAATAATCATATCCAACAGCATGGTAAATCATTCTAGGGATCTTACATGCACAAAACATTAGGTATTGCCTGTTAACAGAAAAATAAGCTGTAAAATGGCGGCAAGGTGTACGTTTGCAGAACTGGTCAAAACCAGAACAGCACCGCATTGGCCGTTTCACTCTTAACACTGACAAAATGAACTTGTCAACTTTACCCACTGGGCTCACAGATGCTAAAATAAGTCAATAATAATCTGAATAGGCTTTAAATTTTCATGGTTACTCTGTAATAGGTTAAGTTGTTACAAACATAACTTTTAACCTCACTAGCATTAGCTATCGTAACTATTTAGCCAGCTAGCACATAATCAAAGCATTAATACAAGGTCACGTTATCTTTGTCGCTTTCATCCCAATGTGACTTCTCTAAAATTATCTTAACAGCTCATTAAATTACCATGATAGTAAAAACTCTAAGCGAACACCCCAGCTCCCCCACTTTAATTCTTTAATTAAGCGAGCTGTACAGACCATAGACTGTATATAGAAGTGGACGGAGCCTTCGTGACGTCACCCATTGGTTTCTGAACACCCGTTTTGAAGCCTCGAGTTTCAGATTTGGCCAGCGCCATTTTGACAGTTTTGAAACTGGATGTGAATATGATTGGTTGAGACGGTGGAGCAGGGCGGGACCATACGCGGGACCATAGACTGTGTGGGCGAGGCATAGGCGAGGTCGGGCGAGGCTATCACTGCACGTCAACTTGGCTCCGTGAAACGGACAACCGAGATCCAAAATTAACAAGCAGGGGAGCGGGGTGGGGTGGTGGGGGGCGAGCATAGACGGTATAGTCTAAGGGAGCGAGTGAGTGGCACTACCATAGGGCACTACGCCTGTCAATCACGAAACCACGCCCCTAATTATACAGAACTTTAAGCCTTAATATAAAATCAACGAATGACTTATATGAAAATTCAAGTCTGGTTCAGTGAACATGGTGGGGGATATTAGCGATAGAGACCAAAATCGTTTTTTGACACGGGCTATAAATATGTTTATTTCAGCTGTAAAGTTCGGCATTTTAGAACGGGTGTCAATGGAACCCGGGCTTCTTTTTGCAACCAGCTCGCGCGCCCCCTGCTGGATTTCGGTGAGAATACAGCGTTACTGCACTTCCGCATTGGCTTCATTTTTCAGAGCCGGAAGCTCCGTCCACTTCCATATACAGTCTATGGTACAGACGCTAGCTTAACATGATTAATGCATTAAATCATGTTCTCATTATGATTTACTGTCAGTCCGATGTACCTCAGCATTAGCCACAGCCATGTTACGTTACCATGTCATGGCGAAAAAAACTCACCTCTGTGCGCCAAAATTATTAAGACTGAATGAAAACAACAAGCAACTAAGCCAGCTAACGTTAGCTTCCAACATTGCCAGGTACATTCAGTCATGTTATTGGTACAGCTTACTAGTGGCCTAACGTGACTTGGCGTTAGCTATACAGCTACGTTAAGATGCTGTAAGTCAAAGTAAATGACCGCTCCCCGTCGCCATGCTCTCCGCTTATGAATGAAAATGAATGAAAATGACAAGTGAGGTAACATCGCCTATCAGACAGAAGCTAGCAGCCAGGCCAAGTCGAAATACTGGTTGGTTCTGCATTTGACATAGTTTCTAACATTACACGGCTGTAAATTAATCATATAAAATACAATAACATCGATTTCACCTGTCCTTCGGGTCTGCAACTTTCATTGTCTCTGTCAATAAAACTTCACAAGTGGTCTTGATTTCCAATTTCATTCTATTAAAATACAAATAATTAATTAATTAGACTCAATTAACAATAAAGTAGGGGAGACCAGGGACAGCTGTAACTCTTTTGTCTCAGCACCTGTAACTCACTGAATTTTTGTTTTAAAGCTCTTTGACACAAAGTACCATTACTTACTACAAACAGCAGTGTTTCCAACTTTTTTTGGTTTTATTTTTTGTACTTGTTTCCAGTCTTTTCCCATAGGCTGTGATTATTTTTGTGATGGTTCTAGGTGGAAATGTGTTATTATTAATGTTAAAATAACATATTTATAATTTCATGAAACTGTTTCTTGCTCTGAGTAATTCTAGATGAATCTAAAATTTGAATCAGATCACTGATGGTTATTATCCTACAGAAAAACACCGCTATGAATATATGCAGTCATTGGGCCCTATCTTACACCCGGCGCAATGCCTTTGCGCTGCCAGCGCAAGTGACTTTGCTATCTTACACCCAGCACAAGTGCCGTTTTTGCCATGTCTGCAAGATAGCAAACTCACTTGCGCCGGGTCTGATCCGCCGTGGGCGGGAGGTCTAAACATGAAGGCAAAACGAAGGCGTGGCCCGGCGCGTTTGCTATCTTGTGCTCGGCGCACTGGAGTAAAAACCACTTGGGCCTTAGAGCCCTATCTTACGTCGGTCTGAAGCGCAATGGATTTAATTTATTCAAGGTGTGTCCAAATCCTCCTTTGCTGTCTCCTCCCAAAAGTACGAGTGATATTTTGCCCTGCCCCGCCCACTGCGCCACCAGCGCAAAGCAGCATACACCTATCAGGTGTGCCCAAGTGCCCTCATTAATTCACCAGCGAGTTTAGGCCGAACAAGCAATAAACCAATCAGAAAGTCAGCTCTCATCGCCTGTAAGAGGTAGGTGCGCCGGCGGCGCAAGCATGACGGCGGATTCATAAGGAGGAAACAAAGAGAAAAGATTTTCAAAGCGAGGAGACAGATCTTCTGGTTCGAGAAGTGGAAGCGCGAGAGCGCGCAATATATGGAGACACGTCTCCAAAGCAGCTACATGTGTAAATAGTTTATTTTACATCAACACCTGCAAAAACCATTACAATAAATGAACCGCAAATGTCATGCAGACTGGTCATGTTTTACATTGAAGCACCTTGAAATTGTGTTGTATTTTATAATTAATCATTACCTCCCACCTGCACCTGAAGTGCGCAAAATTACGCACTGATATATCCAACCAGCTCCGTTCAAAGCACACATACCCTTTTCTCTCCGGGTTGGGCAGGACTGTGCGGTCAAATATTGTATCTTGTATGTTACAGATCATAAGTGTTTAATCCTTGTTTTTCTGGATCACAACAAACAGGCAGACACAAACAGCTGTCATGCTCACTCATCTGATAAAGATGATCTGACAGCTGTGATCCCGTGCGCGCTTTACTAGTCTGTTTAGATTTATTAGGCTTTATAATTATAAATAATTTTTTTTCCTTATTAGTGAGTTTATCTTACAAGACACACTCGCGCACGGCTGTTTAACACTTATGAAAGGTGTTCTGTGATTGTGGAGACGTGTGTGCGCCTCAGCCAAATGCAAGACACACGCACGCCTTTAACTTCAATATTTACACTTTATTGCTGATAGAAAATATGTTTAAATGACACTTTACTAATCCACACTCTAAAATCAAGGTGTTTTGTAATTGTGAAGACGTGTGTGTGTGTCGGCCAAACACGCCGCAATTACTCCAATGCGCCGAGCACAAGATAGCAAACGCGCCGGGCCACGCCTTCGTTTTGCCTTCATGTTTACACCTCCTGCCCACGGCGGATCAGACCCGGCGCAAGTGAGTTTGCTATCTTGCAGACATGGCAAAAACGGCACTTACGCTGGGTGTAAGTCACCTGCGCAACGGCTCCACAATCACAAAACACCTTGATTAACGTTCAGTCTTTTTTTACACAGGAGTGTCGATTGTTAAGGTGTCCTTTGAACATATTATCCATCAGCAATAAAGTGTAAATATTAATGTTAACAGCGTGCGCGTGTGTCTCGCGTTTGGCTGAGGCGCACACACGTCTCCACAATCACAGAACACCTTTCATTAATGTTAAATAGCCATGCGCGCGCGTGTGTTTCTTTAAAGCTAAACTAACTAATAAGGAAAAACAAAGTAATTTATGAGTATAAAGCCTAATAAATCTAAACAGACCTGTAAAGTGCGCACGGGAGGTGATCACGGCTGTCAGATCGTCTTTATCAGATGAGTCAGCATGACAGCTGTTTGTCTGCATGTTTGTTGTGATCCAGAAAAACAAGGATTAAACACTTATGATCTGTAACATACAAAATGTACAATTCACGATCATATATTAGTGTCTAATTTTTTGTCTAATTATAAAATACAACACAATTTCAAGGTGCTTTAGTGTAAAACTAACCAGTTACATATTTGCATGACATTTGTGGTTCATTTATTGTAATAGTTTTGCAGGTGTAAAATAAACTATGTACAAATGAAGCTGCTTTGAAGACGTGTCTCCATATATTGCGCGCTCTCACGCTTTCACTTCTCGAACCAGGAGATCTGTCTCCTCGCTTTGTCAATCTTTTCTCTTTATTTCCTCCTTGTAAATCCGCCGTCATGCTTGCAGTGCTTGCGCCGCTGGTGCGCCTACCTCTTACACGTGATGAGAGCTGACTTTCTGATTGGTTTATTGCATGTTCAGCCTAAACTTGCCGGTGAATTAATAAGGGCACTTGGGCACACCTGATAGGTGTATGCTGCTTTGCGCCGGTAGCGCAGTGGGCGGGGCAGGACAAAATATCACTCGCATCTCCGGGGGGAGACAGCAAAAGAGGATTTGGACACTCCTTGAATATATTAAATCCATTGCGCCGGCGGCTTGCGCCTTGCGCCTTGCGCCGGGTGTAAGATAGGGCCCATTATGGTTTCCTGCACATAATGACATGCATATTGATAAATATATATAAAATATTATTTAAATAAATATATATAAAATATTATTTATATTTTAAATATAAATAAAAATATAAATAAAATATATAAATACATTTGACAAAATTTACATTAAAAAAGATAAACCAATAGAGTCAATGCATTCATCTCTTAGTCTGGTATTTATGATGAGAGATAATAGAGTTTGGAAGTCAAAGGTCAAAATGACGACGTTCTTGTACTTATGGGATTCTGTCAGTTCTTGTGTTAAATTGTGGAAACAGCACAGAGTCTCTCTCTCTCCCCTCGCCCCATGTGCTTAGGCAGGTGAGTCAGCTTTCTCTATGATTATGAGCAAACTGTGTGTCTGTGGAACTTTGAGACAATACGAGAGGAGAACAGAGTTGGATGGTAAAGAACATAATTTCAGCAGACTTTGTAGTGATGAAAAGACTGGTTCTTGATTGGTTTCATTCATTCATAACTCCAGCTGGGAAGTTTTTGTCGTCAACCCCAACATGGCATGAAACATCAACCCTTGCAAGCATGTGTCACTAGTTACCGTGGTAACAATGCTATAGTCTTTACATATTTTCACAACAACAGGCTATGACAACAAATGAAGTACGATGAAGTACAGAAATAAGATGATGAGTACCTCTGGTATGGCTTTATTTAATTGGACGGGCAGCTGAAATGTCTTGTGTGCCTGCAGCGTTTTAATGAGGCGATGGAGCCTTCCAAAGTGTGTTTTATTTAGCTTATGTATGCACTAAGAGTGAAACACTTTCTCTTGAACTGTCTATTATGAAATTCACTTCAAATAAGCCCCTTTCTCTTGATTTTCTTTTGGAATTTTGTTTAGGGTTAGGGTAACTTGCAGCCAATTGAGTTGATGTCCATTGCATCATTTTATAGAAGAAGAAGTAGAAGAAGAAGAAGAAGAACAAGAAGAACAAGAACAAGAAGAACAATGAGAAAATTGTATAGCACTTTTTACAGACATGAGTCACAAAGTACTTTACACAACATTAAATAACATACAAAAGAGAAATCTACAAAGTGTAAATTCTGGATTGCCTGCAGACAATCAAGACCAGACATGCTAAGGGAGGAAAAGTGCATTACAGTAGTCGATGCAACATAAGATGAAGGCATGAATGAGCAGTTCTAGTTTAGTCTTTAAAACCACAGATCTGAGTTTACTAATGTTTCATAAGTGAAAAAAACAAGTTGTGGTCAGCTGCTTAACATGGGCGTCAAATGATGTGGACTGATCATATATGACTGGCTGGCATGCGCAACAGAGGACAGAGGCCCTATATTTTGTAAAAACACATGGGCTACTTTTTCTGGAGCAACAACCAGAACCGCTGTCTTATCAGCATTGAGCTGCAGGTAATTTTCTTCTGTCCAATCCGTAATGGCATTAAGACAGTCAAGAAGCCAAGATAAACCTAAAAACCTCATTGGATTCAAATGAAAAGTGGAGCTGAATGTCACCTGTAAATAAATGATATGAGTTATCAAATCTGTCTATGATTATACCCAGGGACAGCAAATATAAAGAAGAGAAAAAGAAGATATAAAGATACTAAGAAGAGAAAAGCAGGGGCCCCAGGAACGACCCCTGTGGTACACCACAAGACAGTGGAGAAGAATCAGACACAAAATTCTCTGATAGCGACAGCAAAACTTCTATCAGTAAGATAAGATGAGAACCAGTCTAATATACAAAAATGGCCAGAGGTTCCAGTCAATTTTCAAAATAAAAGGCTCCATGCAGACTCCAGATTGTAAAAAAAATAGGCTACGTCTAATTATTGCAAGGGACATAAATAAGAGGTCCCTGTTTTATTCTTTTGTCTTTACTGACAAAAAACATTGAGAAGCCCTGTCTTAAATAGTAAGAATAGTTCAATTTCCAACTTTGATAATGTACAAACAGTGTGCACTTCAATCAGTCCCTCAAGGATTTTGTGGGCCGTTTATAATGCCTGATTTCACGGCAGCTTTTCTACAAAATTGCAATGCATGTTGCAATGTTTTTTGGCATTTTGCAAGTGAAAAATTGCAAAAGAAAGTTGCAATTTTTTTATATATGACTTCCTGGATGGACTGTTCAATGCAAGTCCGTCAAAGCAAAACCTCATTGTGCAACTCTTCTTCATTACAGCATGAACACACAGCAACACAAATCTGCAGCCAGGGGCAGATAATGTGGGTTTTCAGTGAAGTCGTTTGTATGATCCAACAGAAATTCAGTCATTATTCTACTGTATCAATATATAATCACATCATATTGTAATTGATGTGACACAGCAGCGTTTGTATTGTAATACATGTTATATATAATAATAATACATGACACTCCACTGATGTTAAGCAAAATAAAGAACAAGTTAGAAAGGAGGCCTTGATGAACAGAATTAATGAGCCTGGTAATCCGACATCTCCCACAAAAGCAGGCAGAACAGTTAGAAGAAGTTATGATGGACCAGTCTCATGGGTGTAGAGGTCTGTGGTTATTTTTTTTTATCACTATCACTATCACATATACAAATTCCTTTTTCCCAACATTTTTTTTTTCCTGCACTGTTCCCACCGAGGAAAAAAGATGCAAAGGGAATTGAGATACTTCAGGTGCTTATTGTTTCCTGGTCCAAACCTCCATATCAATATCCTGAATTAGCACCTGGGGCCCTTATTGTTGAAGACATACAACTAATCAGTGATGTAAAAGCTGTATGGGATGTACATCCAACACAAAGACAATATTATATAGGATTCTACAGGACAGTAATCTGCCCAATAGAACCAACCTCACCACGGACCACATATGTGCCCTGCTTGACCTCTGCTTGACCACCACATACTTCCAGTTCAATGAAGGTTTTTATAGACAGAAACATGGCTGTGCTATGGGCTCACCTGTGTCTCTGATAGTGGCTAACCTCTATATGGAAGAAGTAGAGAGCAGAGCCCTGACCTCCTTCAGAGGAACACCTCCAAGCCACTGGTTCAGGTATGTTGATGACACCTGGGTCAAAATCAAGACCCAGGAGGTTGAAGCCTTCACGGACCACATCAATGAAGTGGACAAAAACATCAAATTCACCCGAGAGGATGTCCGAGGCAACAGTCTGGCCTTCTTGGATTGTGCAGTGTACATTGAAGAGGACAGATGCCTCAACATCGACGTAGACAGGAAACCCACACACACAGACCAATATCTCCTCTTTGACTCACACCGCCCACTGGAACACAAACTAGCGGTCATCAGGACCCTTCATCACAGAGCACAGAACATTCCAACCAGTACAGAAGGTAAGGATAAGGAACAAAAGCACATCAGGGCAGCTCTCAAAACCTGTGGATACCCAAATTGGGCCTTTATCAAAACCTACAAAAGAAACAGGTCTGAGAGAGAAGAAAACAACATCAAAAGGAAAAACATTGTTATACCTTGCTACGAAGGATTCTACAGTGTTTTTCTTAATAGTGTCTGTACACCACATGTCCAATTGAGCCTCTTTCTCTGAAAGTTAAATTATGTATATACACCACCTATATATTCCTAAAGTCTGCCCCCCTTAGTTACTGTTGCTACGAGTGTCAAGCTTTCTGTTGGCACATTATGTAGTTGACTGCATCTGAACCAACTGATATCCCAGTCTGTCCTCAGTAGAATATGTTGGCTAAATGTACCAGCAGTTTTTTTTCTGACTGATATGTCAACTTATTGTGAGATGGCGACCTCCTCTAGTGAATATGACAGGAGAAGTACAGTATGAGGAGCGATGACGTCTGCATATGGAAGTGTAATTTAGTTTATTAGGGTCCCCATTAGCTGCGGCAAATGCTGCCGCTATTCTTACTGGAGTCCAACAAGAAGAGTTGCGTTGATGGATGACTCAAACAAATGCAGAATTTTCACTCAGGAGATCAGGAGGTGAAACCAGATGTAAATATCAGGATATAACTTAAGTTCTATAATGGACGTGACCTCTGTCACATGACATATGTAGTGTACCTCAACCAAGATCTTCTTTTTAACCTACACAGGTAGTTTCTGCCTCAACCTAGTCAATCTGCAAATGTTTTACAACATAAACTGTGTGTGTAGTGTTACGTGAGTTATGTCATGTGACTTCTGTAACATAGTTAAGGTCTGGTAAATCTGTCATTGCTGGTACTCTCCACCGGTTATACATGTAAAATGACATGGCAATCGACCTGTGTCTTATGTAGTTATAAGGATGTGTTGGATGATCCATGTAGGAGACACAAATACAAAAGCAGCATTATTGTTTTTGTACAGCAGTATTAAGTGAAAAGGATTTGAGAATTAGGACTGACAGATGTGCGGACTAAAGTCACATGACTTGGACTTGTCAGATTTAGAAACTGAATGACTTGAGGCTCTACTTTATAAAACCAGACAAGACTTGCAACTTGGCAGCAATGGCTTGTGACCTCAAGATTAAAAGTCTGTGTGAATCCACAAATCAGTTCATTTCTCTTCGTTTCCTGAATCAACAAACATTAATGTTAATTCTTCTCAGCAAGTCGACACTTAATTCCCTAGATCCACTTTGAGCCAATCCAACAGCATCCAATCAAGTTGCAGGAGAGAAGCATGAAGCACTAACGTTATATTACTGGGCTCCGGTTGGAAAAAAGAAGACCAAAGACAATTTCATTCACAAACAAAAACTATGAGGTGGTCAACAGAAAATGAATAGTAATATGCAAAAATGCTTGAGTGCAAAGACTTGAGACTTATTGTGCCTTACAAAAGAATGACTTTGTCCCAGCTCTGCAAACTGATGTGTTTGGCAAATGTCACATTATCTTGGTTGAAGGTTGGGGTTGCTGGAGTGTAAAGGTCAGGACAGAGTCTCTGACGTTAGCCCAAACTCTGATAGCATCCAGGACCAGCCTCCACAGTGGAAGAGTTGTCATGAACAGGCCCTTTTTTCCCCTTTTAATGTAAGATGTAAGTCCATGTAGTTAGACTATTCTGGTCCTGAAAGAAAGACTTTACACTACAACTTACCTTGGTGCTCCAAGGAAAGTCCATTCCTCACACTTTGGTACTCTTCTTTAGTTTTGAAAGACACCACACCCTTTAAAGCAGATTATCACTCTTACTAGGGTTCCATACACACCACTTTGGAATGTGGAGAAATCCAGAGCTTGACAAACATCCTGTACCTTGTTAAGGTTGCTAAGCTCTGATAGGATAATCACGGTTTAGTAGGGTTCAGTGAATGGTCAATTAATGTGTATGAGCTGCTGAATGCACCGATATCTCTTTGAAAGACTGATTTGATTACAGTGGTGGGATTTAAAAAACGTACTTAAGTTACTATACTTAAGTAGAATTTTCAGGTATCTGCACTTTTACTTGAGCATTTATTTTTCTGACAACTTTTTAGTTTTACTTCCAACATTGGAACACAAATATCTGTACTTTCTACTGCTTACATTTTCAAAACAGGCATAATATTTTAGTTTTATTGCATTTGAGGGGAATTATTGATTATTTTGCATCATTGCATCCTGCCTTTGAACATCAAGACTGATTTCAACCTAAATGGATGGAACCACAACATAAAAAAGATTGTTTGGTGTATCCATCAGCCTATTTCAGGCATGACCGACATAACAAGACTAAAATTCCATAAGATGAAAAAAACATAACAAGACTAAAATTCCATAAGACGAAAAAGATGTAACAAGACAAAAAACAATGTATGAGACAAAAAAAGATGTAATGACAAAAAAACAACTTAAAAGACGTAACAAGACTAAAGACAGTGTAACAAGATGAAAAACAATGTAAAAGACGTAACAATACAAAAAAGACAACAAAAAACATGACAAAAACACAAAAGACATAACAAGACTAAAATGATGAGATGTAAGAAGACAAAAAACTACTTAAAAGATGTAACAAGAAAAAAAACAACACAAAAAACAACATAAAAGACATAACAAGACAAAAATGACGTAAGAAGACAAAAACAATGTACTGTAAAAGGTCTAACAAGACAAAAAAAGATGTAACAAGATAAAAAATAACAAAAGACGTAACAAGACAAAAAAAAGACGTAACAAGATGAAAAAGACATAACACATCAAAAAGCAAAAAGAGCCTTTATTTTTTCACTTTAACTTGAGCAAAGAAGTTGAATCTCTATTTCTTCTTTTACCAGAGTACGTGTACTTCTACCAGAGTACAGAATGTGTGTACTTTCGCCACTTCTGTTTGATTTATAAGAGGACTATCAAACAGTCTTTCTTTAGTCTTTCCCCCACTACATCATGTGAAGACACAGTGTTCTAGAAACCTGCTGGATGATGACCAGATCTGATAAACTCTACTTCTACTGCCTGATCAGAGAAAAATTCCACACGTTATGGATTTGTTTAAATATTTAGAAGCCCTGCAAGAGGCTTGTGATAATAAAAAAGCTTGACATCAAAGTGTAGCCAAGCTTTTAAATGGGGCTAAAGACTCTGAGGGAATAAAAAGATATCCAATGAACAGTATGATTACCATGTCATACAAGCGCTTGTGGGTCAACTCAGCGTCGAGCAAGCGCTTTCCTGTGTCAAAATCCCACCGCATGCATACATTCATGCCTCCCCTTGCATGCATAACAGCCATTTCAATGCCACCATGACCTTTCGTTTTCCCCGGGCCTCACAGGGGAAGTGCCGAGGAAGCAAAACCCGCAGATTAATCACAATGCCTCCTTGACACAGAGCTTTGATATGACCCCCAATGAAAAAAGCAGAATGGAAGAGGGTTCCCGCAATACTACCAATCGGATTAAGTTTCCTTCTGTCCCCGAAATGTGCAGATTGGAGATCAAAGTGTGAAGATTGTCAGAGCTCAGTTCTGCAGCTCTGCTCCAGCACAGCTGATAAAACCGTCTCTCATCTGCTCACTGTCCTGTGTGTGCTGTTGATGGTTTTTCTTTTGATTGCACAGAAAGTCAATACCTTCCAGAACATTCCATACAGACGCCAGGAAGCATGTTCACACTAAATGACATTTCTTTCTAGTTTCCACTCTGCATGTCAGTCATGGCTCCGGCTACAATGTTCCAACACAACCTTGTCAGAACATGACAGAGTGTGTGTCTGGACCGAAGCCTGTGGCCTCACACTGCTCAGCTCATTTGCATCGAGAGAAGGTCAACTGCAGGCTCGTCTTGCTAGACGGAGCCTCTGTGGAAGATTTGAATTATTTACCTTCATTCCCCCACTCTCTGGGCGACGGCTAATTGTGCTATTTTGCAGAAACAATCACATAATATGAACAATGAATTAAGAAAGTTGAAAGAGTTTTTTGCTCTGCTATTAATTTACCCCAGGCATAATCAGACCATGATTAAAGGTTAAAAAGAAACGGGGAATTTAAAAAAGGACATTTGATATTGAAAATAAATGAATGCTTAATACTTGGCTTATATTATTATTCTCCATTTTAAAAACAACTTCCCCATCTACATTGTTAGTTTCAGGTTTTTCAATTGCATATTCTAATTTCCAATTGACTTTATCTATTTGCCATCTACTCTTTAATTTTACTCAATCAATCAAATGCAAACTGTTAATACCATAAGATGACACTGTCTCTTCTGGGGGAGGAGCTTAAAGGTGCGATATGTAAGAATTTTAATCATTCTTTCCGTGTATATTTTGTTGCAGAGGTATCTACTGAGGTAAGCATGCTAACTAGCTAGCCCCAGCCTAGGGGGTCTGAGCCCCTATGGGGTCCTCAGAGTTACTTGACTTTTTTCAAAAATTCAAATACACATTAACATAAATCCAACATTGAAAATATAAATCAGTCTATTTGTAAAAGACTGAGATACCCTTCACCTAAGAACCCACTGCCAGAAGTGCAGAGAAGGATGCTAATGCAGCTAACATTAGCCATGCTCCAACTGCCACTGACTCAGCATCTATGGGTCAGCATAAATGAGTGAAGAGTTAAAAATATCACATGTAATATATGTAGTAGGGAATCCCTGCTGCGTCTCTCTATCAGCTAAGGGGTCCATGGCCTGAAAAAACACCTCTGTAGACCTCTGTTATAGAGTGTTTTCACAGGCACGTCATCAATCCAGAGGTCAGCACTTTTGGAGGTACTGAACGCAAGCCACACATCCGATCTTGCATCTGTTCCTGATTACTTGCTGTCTTCAAATGGGGCTGTGTTTACAGTGTCCAAAAGAGTTCATTTGGACGCCCCTCTCTTGTGGTAACAACCTCGCGAGTGGAGTGGTCATGTCTACAACTTCTTATGTAGGAGGTCATGAGTTCCATTTAAAGGCAGCAATTGTTGATCAAAATGGTCAATTTTGGTTAAACAAATATAAGGTTGTGAGAACAAACTAGTTTCTCTCCATTGGACTTCTCCGGATTCAAATGGTCAGTTCGTCATCAAGCCTCTACAGAAGCCTGATAATGACCTAATCATTTTAATCAGGTGTGTTGGTGCAGGGAACCATCTAAAACATGCAGGGCAGGGGTCCCTAAGGACCAGGATTGGGAAACACTGCTCTAAACAATGGTGGCAAAAGTAGATTTAATATCAAAAGTGTAAATAATTGTTGAAATATGAGGTCTTTGATTCGACAGAAGAGTAAACAAAAGCAGCTTCTCATTTCTAGTTGATGACTGTGGATTTTGTCGGCTAAAATGATAACTCTGACTAGCACATTTTATAAGTGTAGCTGGCTAATGTAAGCTACTGCTAATGCTAACTGCTTGAGTCAGCTGAGAAGTCTGTCTCCACCTGACTTTTTAAAGTTTCCATCTGACACAGTGTAAAACAAAGAGAACATGTAAGTTACAGTTGCGTACATGATATAACGTTAATGCTAACGCACTGAGGCTAAAGTTACACCCCAGCAAACATTGGTCAGATGGTGACATACAACATGTGTGTACGATAGATGTCAGAAATACAGTCATTAACGTGGGGAAAAGAAGTGCACATTAAGTGCAGTGGACATCCACACGATCACCCAACCAGACCAGCATGACCACAGTCGCCCCAGTAAGACAGCCAGGATAAGAGCTAAGCTAACCCACCTTTGACAGCGTACCAGAGAGAAATGCATGGTCCTCAATCCACTTTGATTCTGCACCAGCCCAGATCCTCCTCCTCAAACTCCACACACAACAAATCCCAAGGTAACATCTGGAAATAATCCACAAGTTTTTAACGCAGTGGTATCAAGTTTGGATGGAGGTAACATTACTGCAGTTTGTAAGCTGGCATTAATCAGCTGGACATGCTAACTTTTACAGCTTTGAGCAGATAAATATAAAGTTAATCCATCCTCCACGTGTCCTCTTGTGTTACACATTTTCGGAAGACAACAAAAAAGATGCCACTATCCAGACTCACGAGACACAGTATTGCTCGTCTTAGGCCGGAGACACACTTGCTTTTAACTACGCATTTGCATATGCACCCCTACACACTCCTACACATCATGACTGCCTGCATATCCTGCGTCCATTCATACAGATGGTTGCCCTCGGAAATGGCATACGTGAACGCAAACATGTGGTTAAACAGCAAGTAAATGCATAAACACTGCCTCTACTTGGAGAAAAATGCAAAGCCTGACAGGCCCGTGGTTCCCTAGTTATGGTTGCTACTCTATGATTGGACAGTTGCTGTTGACAGGAGTGGCTTAGAAAAGGGTCAGTTGTCTTGTTATCTCATCTTAAAACACGTAGTTCAAACTAAAATAAAGCTCATCAAAACCGTCTTGGCTGGCCACATGCTGCCGCATATGCTTCCTCACTGGAAACAGTTTTTTTTAAAAAAGATGTTGGTGCTTAGAAAAAGTCCTACTGCATTCCCAGACTCCGATAAGGGTTATTCTTATGGATTCTGGTTCTTGTGGAGTTGTCAATCAGGTTTTTATTTGAATGAGAAAGAAAACCAAAATATGTTGAAAGCAAAAACAACTGCAGCAACTTTACTGTCTGCAGATTCCACAGTATTTTGTTGTTATTTTTCTTTGTTTGTCTTTGGGGTACTGTGAGGTGGGTTGTCAAATATGCTACATTCTCTTTTATACCATTTGAAAAATGAGTTTTTCTGGCAGTGATCATGAATGTCACTACACATTTTCTTTGACACATGCTGAACTGGTAATGTAGATGGAAATGCAGCAGGTTCAAATTGCATGTTCAGTTAACAGATGCAAAAACCCACGTTTCCCAATGAATCCCCATTCCCCTTCATTCTCTTTTCATTACATTTTCCTATCCCCTTTCATTCTCCACATATTACACCATAAAGTCTGCTCAGTGACAGAGATCAGCCAGTGACAGGGATTGAGGCATCACTTCAAATTGATCTGTCCAACTCTTTCATTCTGCTGCTCTGTTTGGAGCCTCAGACATGAATGATAGCTTTGTGCTCAAAGACAATGTCACATAAGGTCTGGGATCAAAATCGACTGATGTCACCAGCTACAGAAGTTACTCTGCACCATTCCATCAAGGTGGATCAGACGACATCGAGAACAGTCTGAAAATGATGCACAGAGTCAGTTCTTTTATTTCAAAACAATTTCTTACATTTACTTTATTGGGTGAATGTTAATTTTCTATATTTTGTGATACTGTGAACAAAGATTAAAAGACCCAGACCATTATGATCTTCTTCTTCTGCACCACAGCTCCATTTTTGTCCAAAAACTATTAAAAAATGCATTAATGAGCCACACTGTTGCACTGACTGACATGTGCCTTCATTACATGAACACACACTGAAGTTTATTTTAACTCAGTCCCACCACACGCCATCCTGCTGACCCAAATACTCACTACAGCACCAAATGCAGATTAATCCACTGCTGAAAATAGTCCCTAGTCCCCAAGTTTGCTAAAAACTACATCAACTGTTTTGGGCAATTCCTTGACTTTTCTAAAAATGAAACAACAAATCTGTAAGCTGTTTTAGAAGATTTATGTCTTCAGTAGGACACGATGGGCTTGGAGCCACAGACAGGGTAGGAAAGTCAGACGTTATTGAGAGCCGGACTTACATATTTATGTCTTTGTTTGGAAAATAGATTGGTGAAAAGAATGACATCAAATGAGTTGTACAGAAATATTCATATCCAAGAACATTGCTGAAAAGAGCCTTTGTTAGTCTTCACTCTGCATCTTGCATTGTGCACCCAGGGTCAGATTTGACTGGAAGTCTGCAGGGCTGGTGTACAATGGAGAGCACAGCTGTGGCTGCTGACAACTGTTTTGGCCTGTTTTCTCAAAATCATAACTCAAAGCTGACATACGGATTTCTTTTTCTCTCTTTTTTTGTACATTAGTATTTTTTTAAATGTTGTGATTTCCTATTATTCGGTGAAGAGTTGTTAGACGTTAATTGTGGTTGGACTGACAGAGAAATTACTACCTTTCTTTGCTGGCATATAAGTAAATAAAGTCGGTTGAACTGGTGAACACAAAGTGGAGTAGATGCAAACTGATGTTACTTTCATATGGATAGATGAAAAACTACCCTTCAAATATATCGACAACCTTGTTGTCAGACAAAAAAAATTGATTTCCTGTGGACAAATTCAGCAAAGTAGTGGAAGTTAACAAGCTGCCATTGCTGCGGTGGCGTCTCCCTACATTTTGAGCTTGAATGAATGCGAGCTGACAGAAGAAGTTTGTAGTTTTCTACTTTTACGCTTACTTTTTATGACGTGACATTTGACGACAATGTCTAGGAAGCTGGGAAGAACCTAAGCAGTTCAGCTTTCCAACAGTCAAAATCAAATTTCAACTTTGGACTTTGGTGTACAGAGGACCACCATGTGTCATAGTGGATCAAACATTTTAACAGAAAGGAACTTTGTTCCTGAAAATCTTTAATACCTGATGAAAAATGTGAATTCATATTCATATTCACATTAATAAAAGGAACCATCACCAGTTACTTAGAGCCGTTGTCAATCCAATTATCTTTCCTGTCACTATTAGCAAGTACCAGCAGACACGGTGTCTAGAAGGGAACCCCAGACCTGCAAGATCTCGTGAGAATGAACATTTTGACCGAAACCATGAAAAACCTCAGGAGAGTCTCATAGATTTGGGGTTCCCTTCTAGACCCAACCAGCAGACACTGCAACCTCAGCAATGACGGCGCAGCGGGATGGCGGAACACACAAAGCAGTCGCCGGATTCATCTATATAGAAATCAAGTTAACATTCCAATGTTTCATAGGAAGAGGATAATTGAAGCTGTTTTTCTGTCTATTTTGGATGATGGAGATGTGATTTACAAGCATGCCTCTGCCTTGGCTCGCAAGCCTCTGGCTGCTGTCTGCCACTCCACATTCAGGTTTATTACAAGCAATGGTTACAACACTCACCATTGCATTTTATAAAATCAAGTTGAGTTGTTCTTTCTGTCTCAGAGGCAGGACAAGCACATGTGCCTGTGTATTTACAAAACCATCATTGGGACGTTGCCAGCATACATTTCATCTATGTTAGTTTAGTCTTCTGGATCATATTGAACTTGATCCAGTGACTGGCTTTCCCTACCAGTCCCCCAAGTTTTTTACTGAATTGAGAAGATCTGCTTTTAGTTTTTGTGCCCCGACCATCTGTAACTCTCTACAAAACACCCTAAAATCAATATTCTGGTGTCTCTGGGTGAATTCAGATCCATGATCAATAATCGCTCTGCCTCTGTTTGTACCTGTCTTCCTTGAATTTTTTAGTGTTTGTATCTTGTATTTTTCTGAACAATATTCATTTGTTGTTGTAATTGCTTCATTCACATTGTACCTTTTATTATTTTCTCTTCTGTTTATTTATATTGTATCTTTAAACCATTGTCTGCACGGCATCATTGTAAATGAGGCCAGTACTCAATGATTTTTGAAGGTTATTTAAAGGTTATTTAATATGTTACAAAATACCCCTGCTCATTACTGAGTAATTCTGCTGCTTTAGTAGATAATTTATTGTACTGTCAGCCAATAAGGGCCATGGCCACGATTTCTTAAGTCCTGGCCTACTTAGGTCATGAGTCCAAAGCCCCCTAATGCAACCCCAACCGCACAATTTTAGTCAGTTACAGTTTCTAATTGTTTTATCTCCCAACATGAAGGTCAGTTTCAAAGCATTTCCTAGTTACAAAACATATCACCAACAACGTGTAGGAAGTTATGCATTTCAGCTTGAACTGACTGAGATCTTACTTTCAGATCAAGCTGACTAACTATTCCTGAGGATGACAGACTACACTAAAGCTGGTGAAAGTTATGAAAGACAGAAAATATTTGAATAAAGAGCAACGGTGGGATCAAGTAATTGTTTTGAAAGTCACAAGGAGGATAAGTCTCAAGTCTTTGCACTTACACGCCAAACAAAGACTGACAATCTGCAAGTCAAATCCCAAGTCCTAAGTTTCGAGTCCTAAACAAGTCAAACAAATCAATGTAACAGTGAGTTTTCACTCGGTCCTCATTGATTTACAAAGTAACTTTGCTGTTAATCTAATGTTAGCTAGCATTAGCAAAACTATGATGACATTAGCTGTGGCTTACTATTCTTTATGCAACTTGCTACAGTTAGTTTTTCTTTGTTGATGACTGTGTAGTTTTTGTACATGATCTAAATAATCTTTGGTATAATTTTTTTTCAACTGGAACTTGGTAATGTAAGATTAGTTCTCCATGTTTCTCTCCAGCAACTTGATTGGATGTTGTCAGATTGGTTCAAATAAAGTGGATCTCTGAAAGCGTGGCTTGCTGAGAATGAATGGCGCTATGATAGTTAGCTCCGGACATGAAGGGAAACAAATTGATTGATTGCAGACTTTTTAATCTTTGGATTTGGTTGAATTTCAAGATAAAAGGATCAAGTCCAAGTGAAGTCACAAGTCACTGGTTTTGTACTGGAGGTTTCTGCCTGTCAAAAGGAAGTTTTCCCCCACCACTGTCGCAAGTGCTTGCTCTTGGTGTGACCTGTTGGGTCTCTATAAATAATATATTAAGAATAGAGTCTAAACCTGCTCTTTCTGAAAAGTGTCCTGAGATAACTCGATGATTTAGTACTATATAAATAAAATTGAAATGAACTGAAATCTATGTCGAGTTGCAAGTCTTTAATGAATTTGAGAAGACAAGTCTAAAGTCTTCAAATTTGTGACTTGTGTCTTATTCAAGTCTAGGTTATGTGATTCGAGTCTACACCTCAAAGTACGTTTTTGACCATGTAATTTGATATCTAGGATGGCCATGACTAATACATTGAGCTTGAGGTAAGATCTTTCTCTCTTTTGACATTGTCTATTTTTTTGCTTTTTCCAGTTTCATTATACAGGTCCTAAGTAACTCAACCTCACATAAAATGAAATTATTCAGGTAGTTGATGAGTGACGCTAAGTTTTGCCTCTGGAGAGCAGAACCAAAACTTGAGGTTCAACAAAGCGAGCTAATTGCTCTCATCAAAACATTGCGCAACCCTTTCACAATTAGCATCTGGGTGAGGGGTTATTCAAACATCGTAAATAAAAAGCTTTGTCTTTGTGGAGTACATTTCAAATAAATCTTGTCTGCATCAAGATTATCTGGGTGAACACAGAGACAGAAAACACACAGAGTAAGTGTGATGCCCACAGAGATCAAACAGAGCAGGAACAGCAGTGAGAAAGTCATCTGAAGGTAGACGCGCTCCCCTGCTCTCTGTTTCTATTTAATTTCTGATTATCGCACAGATATGCAGTGTGATCATTACAGAGCGACGCCAAATGCCTCTCGCCCTGTTTGCTCAGGGCTCCTCTCCTTGGCAAGGCAATCACTGATGAATATTTAAAGCTCTCACTAACAGAAATAGATTGTCGGGGTCGTATGAGGTGTCTGCACAAAGTGTCCCCCATCCTGTTTCGATGGCCACACTCAAGGACTCATCAAAGAACTGAAGGCTGCCATGCTGATCTGAGGCCAGCTCCAACAGGAAGCAATCATTTTTCACAGTAAAGCAGCTCTAACACTCGACGACCAGGCCAAGTGTGGACAGCCAACAAGCCTGAAAACTCTGCTTGTGAAAGATGACTTTTTACTTCGGCAAGTTCTGGTCTGCACTACTGAAGCTGTTTGAAGTTCCTTCTAACACCTAATACCAGAGTGATTCACCCCATCCTCCTTCCCAGGCTGTCAAATACCGACGTCTGTGTCATGCACCTGTGTCATGACACTTACAGACACACAAGGTACCTTTTACAAGGAAGTAAGGTAATTATCATTTACAACAAGGTTGTAAAATGACATTTTGATGTATTACCCTCTTGATTGATTGTTTGGAATTGATTGAAGAAATAAATAAAATTATACAACAAGGTCATTTATATGTGAAGTGTTGAGGATGAGTTAAGCAGTCTGACAACCTGAGGGAAGAAGTTCCTCTTCAGTCTGGTGGTACAGATACTTCTGCATTTCCTTCCTGATGACAGCAGGGTGAACTGGCTGGGACGGGTAGATCAATGATGTTCTGGGCCGTATACATCCCAAGCTAGTCTGTGATGTTCCACTCAGGATGCTTTCAAAGTCTCCTTTGTAGAAGTTGACAAGAAGATGGCACAGGAATCTTCCCATCTTAAGTTTCCTCAAGAAATACAACCATTTCTAAGCCTTCTTTTTCTTGTACCAGGGTGGAGTTGTGTGATGTCCATGACAGGTTCTCTGTGATGTTGATTCCCAGGAACCTAAAACTGATCACCTGCTCCACCTCAGCTCCACTGATTGAGACAGGGGTGTGTGTCTTTGCCTCCTTTCCCTGAAAGTCAACAATCAGATCCTTGGTTTATGCTGATGTTGAGCAGTAGGTTGTTTTCTGCGCTGTTGAATTCCTCCCAATATGAAGTCTCATTTCTGTTTGAAGTCTGGCTGATGATGGTGTTGTCATCTGCAAATTTCACAACATTGTTCTTTCCATGTTGGGGGCTGCAGTAATGGGTGTACAGCATGAACAAGAGGGGCCTGAGCACACAGCCCTGGGGGGCTCCAGTGTTTGAGCACCAGAGTGGAGGAGGTGAGACTGCCAATCTGAACTGTCTGGGGTCTTATTGTGAAGAAGTCCAACATCCAGTCACAGTGTGTGGCACTCAGAGCCAGAGTGTTCAGTTTGCCAATCAGCTGCATGGGGGAAAACTGTATTGAATACTCACCCTAAATCAACAAACAGCATTCTGATGTAGGTGTTGTTCTCCTCATGGTGATTGAAGGCAGTGGGGCAGTGCAGATAGCATCCTGTGTGGATCTGTTGGGTCTGAATGCAAAGTGGTGACGGTCCAGGCTAAAAAAATGTATTTAATTTTTAATGCAAATAATTAATTTAAATGTCACATAATGTATAAAAATTAGAAAGTTCAATTTCCCCCAACCCTAAAATTGTGTGCACTTACGCACACACCATGGGCATTTTCATCAGGATGGGAGGCAATTGTTTAGAGCTGCAGCAATTAATCGATTAAATTAAACACCATTTTGATAACTGAGTAATTGGTTTGAGTAATTTTTTAAGAACATAAATGTCAATTTTTCACCATTTTCTTACATTTTATAGACCAAATAATGACTAAATTAATCAAGAAAAGGATCCATCAATTTTGAAAGTAATCATTAGTTGCAGCCCTACAATTATTTTAGTGCTTAGCTCACTTACTGGGTGCACCTTTCAACACCATGACTGCAGTGTTTTCATTCCTGCGTACTTTTCAATGGAGTAAGCCTCCTGGAGCTCTTTAGAAAAGTCTGATTATCTGATTTTCTCATTGGCATGAGAGCTAAGCGTCATTGTACTGACTGACTCTTTCTGTCAGAAAGAGCTGCAAACTTCATAGACTAGCTGGGACAATTTAAGTAGTGAATGTTGAAAACTGGGACATTTTAGTATTTTGCCAATATTTGTCAGGACAAATGTGGTAATGTGCATCATGTGACTTACTTCTCCTATGTCAAATTAAGTATGCAACGTAACATACCCTTTTCTAACCAAAACATGTTTTGTTTTTTTTTTTCCAAAATCTAAACAAGTAATTTTGGTGCCTAAATTGCAACCATTTCACAACATTAACTATGTATTTAAAAGGCTTCCTGGGTACCAGCTGCCTTCAAGAGTGACAGTTGGTGGTGGTAATGCGTCAACAGTTTGGCAGCTGCCACAGAAGAGGAGAAAGACAAGAAAACATGAAGGAGTAAAGTGAAATTGTAAATACAGAGCAGGAGGGATCGCAAAACAACCCAAGATGAGGGAGAAGAACTTGTTACTAAAAGAGGTGGGACTTGGGTGACATAGAAGAGTTTGGCCATTTTGCCCATGCCTAACACTTTCATTTCCCAATCAAAATTAACTGAAATAAACTTTGGTGACCTATTAATGTTTCCCTGAGTATCTTCATCAGGTAAACCTTTCGGGTGTCCAAGAATAGAGCGATGCCGTTGAGCTACTTCTGGCATCAGTTGAGCATCTTCAGTACATCTAGGGGGAAAAATCTTGGTTTAGATTAAAATAGCCAGAAAGCCCCTTTTGGCAGTACTAGCTTACAGTTATCATCTCTCCTGTGCAAGCTGCGCTGCTATACACACATGACATGCCTGACATGCTATAGTCATCCCCAAACACTCCCAATTTGGCGGTCTGTTTAAGCTGCAAATTTTTTCCATCTCTCCCTCTGCCTGTCAATGCCACTGTTTCCCTGCATCAGCGTTGAATCTTGTTTTTTCAGCCCCACCACCACACCAGCATTCACCTGCAGGCTCTGCCAGGAAGTTTAAGATATTTGCTCTTCTCTCCCCAGAATCCATATGTAAATGTATCTGAGGGATGTGATGAGGTCAGAGCCTAAATGTCAAACTCTGACTATGTTCTGCTACTGAGTAAATCTAATGCTATGGCAATGGCTGCACATATGCATCTTTGGCTGGTAGCTCCTTCAAACTTAGCTATTTTTTCTTTTTTAATCAGTTATTTTTCATTCTTTATTGCTAAAAGAAGTATGACAGAAATACACTCCTAGGCACTGGAACATGAAGCGTGGGGCTTGGATTAAATAGCAGCAGACCTTGACATGGCATCTATCAACCACCCAGCCAGATCAGCTGAATACACCACCACAGACCACAGCAGGAGGTGAGCAAGGGACATAATATATGCTAACTCAACTTGGACTGAAGGCTGCTCCTGGCAAATATCTGGTCAGGAAAATGAAATGGACAACACCGGACTCAGGCTGGCCAAGCAACAGGAAATCAGATGTTTTGTCCACATCTTATAGAGTGCTGCTCCACCACAACATCCTGGCTCAAGCTGTTTCCCTAAATGGGTTGAGTTGATAGGACGCAACATGCAAGACTCCAGCAGGACAATGGGACAAGGACTCACAGTTGATGGACAATGTTTCATGAATTTATGTGACAAACAACTATGAGGCAGTAATTCTATTTTTTGGCTGGTCTGTTTTATACAACCAATGACAGCTGACTTCTCACTCTTCTTAACTGGCCACTAGGGGCCACAAGTGATAAACAACTGCTTCAGTTTGAGATCTTGTTTCAGCTCAGGACAACGTATGTGGTGGTCATGTTAATATCTGTGGAACTTTGCAAATCTCTGCTGGTTGCACGTGGCAGTTGTGGTGACATTGCAGTAGGTGCTTCACCATCTGATGCCTGGTGGAGATCTGCAGATCTGAGTTACAGCTGTTTACATTCAACCTGGCACAAATTCAAAAAATGCACCACAAAATTATTTGTAACTGTGTATATTGCTTTAATTTTTGGTTTGTTAATTTTTTTCTGATCTGAATATATTTAATTATCTGTTTATGTGTAGCATGTGTGTAGCATGAAGGAACTACAACTCTTACTTCATTGTGCAACCTTGTGTTGTGTCATGATAATAAATGACCTTGATATTTTGACACATTCCCATCAGCCACAGCTGTACTTTGTGTTTAGTGCTTTATGTTTTTTTCTAATATTATTGCTGCATAAGTAAGTACTCCAAAACTTTGTTAAAAAGGCAAAAAAAAAAAAAAAAAAAAAGAATACATTACTGCCTGATCAAAGCCTCAAAGCCGTGGACCACTGCACAGATGCAATTGCAGCTCCTCCCACAGTCAGTCAGAACAGAGTAGTGAACACACCTGAAGGCTTAGCATACAAGCTGTCAAACAAGTGCGGGAGAAGCGATTGTATCACCTTGACAACGCAGGGTCTTTATCGCTGCTTTTCAAAGCGTCTTGAGCAGCCGTCGTGGTGCTGCCCACTCTGTCTGCGGATAAATCAGGTTAGCAGTGGATTAGGCTGAGGCACCTTGTTTGTGTAATGTACTTTATTTTGCTCAGAAAGCCTTCACCGGTGTCAGGAGGCATTAGTGCAACATTGTCAATCTTCCTCTCTGTCTCACTCCTGCAGCTGCTCCTGCGCGCTCCCTCTCTGTCAGACTCTCTCCTTGGAGATTTGGTGAGGCTGCAGGATGATAGCTGCTTCAAGTGTATGTCTCAGCTTTTGAGGGCTGATATGGGTAGAAATGAACGCTGCGACAGGGGGAGACTTTGATCTGCTCATAATCCCGGCTGTAAGGTCCTGGCTCTGGCAAGTGACAAATTGTCAACTGCTAATCATGTCATCAGGGCAGCGTGATGGAGGAGCAGCTCTTTTCACCTTGAGCTAGTTGTCTGCATTATCCACACAACATGTTAGTGTTTTTCAAAGCTTCCAAGAACTGAAAGACAAAACAGAGAATCCACAAAGAACCCGAAGGCTGCTGTGTTATGCATTTAATAATTTTTCATCTCTGCATTTAGGGAGAATGTGTTGATGTGAAGCCATTTCAAAACTGGAACAGATGTAAATTGAGAGTGCGCTGGCTCAGGCGCTGTTTATATAATGAATTCATGTAATGCAGAAATGATCCTTTCTCTGCCAAAGCAACTGTCGCTGAATGCCAACACAACCATAAAGTTACTTTCCCTAAACTCCTGGTCCAGCATCAGTAGGTCATTTACACAGAGATGTTTGCTTTAGTCAGATATCATTGTGAAATCATCTGCAATTAGGCCTCATAATGTGTCTCTGAAATGGCTGGATAAGTGAAATCCATTCACTCTTGCTCTTCATTTCCCCCCTTGTTACTTTCTAACCATCCACTGTGACTGGAATAACATTCAGTCAGGAACACTCTCATCATAGATTTAACTATTTATTGCAACAAATGGAAGTACAGTTATGCTTGGCTCTGATGGCTCTGCTCTTAAGAAGCTCCCTGGATTAGCCAAGCAGCATGCTAAGTCAAAATAGGAAGCACAATGCAAACCTTCCCATGAGTGTACAAGAGTGGGCCTGAACAAGTCATACATGGACTTTGGATAAACATTGAAAATGTCAGGCTCTGTGATGTTAGATGAGGTATTGTGGTGAGGAGGAAGGATTAATATCTTTCCAAAAAATTAGACATGTTCTATCTCGCAGACTAAAGCTCACTATCCTTGGAGATGCATTTATTTTTATGGTAGCTACACCATCAACACACATTAGTCATCGCCTATTTCGGGCAAATATTTAACAAGGAGAATCGTTGGTTCAAAACCTTACACTTTAGTCCAGTGTTTCCTAAGTTTTTTTTCCTGGGGGCCAAATTTTTTGAAATGACAAACCATTGTGAACCTAGTCCCAAACAGCCTTATTAATAAATTCTGGTAAGAGTTCGTTCATGCATAAATGAATGTTCCTGACCATTTTTACTACCATTTTAATTAATCAACAATTATAATGAACATAATATAAACTGTGCATGCTGCATGCAGCTTGACCTCTGCCACAGCTGTGAGGATAAAATGCCAAGTTTTCTTGTCTGTGATCTGTGACTGTCTGACTAAACAGCCTCATGGAAGATATGATATTTTACAATTCTTCGTATTATAAACAAATACAATTCTTTAAAACAAGTTATTTGGTGTTTTCAAAGTCATTCTATAGAGATGAGACAGATTCCAGATTCGGTTCGCATTAAGATGTTGCTCCAGCAGATGGTGGCACCGTGCACACTGCTGTCTTAGAAGCAGTCGGCCTAATAAATTTAATAATCACTCAAAATTATAAAACAAAACTCTAAAAAAGCTCTCACTCACTTGGTGTGAGATTTTGGATGGATTGAGGGGCGCATTTTGCCGCAGCCAACTGTTGGAGGTAAATCCATCATCTGCTGCCATCTCTCCCACTATTACACCCAGAAGTGTTTTGGATAAAGTATGAATTCAGTGTTCTTGAAGCTTTGGGCTTCACTTGGAATTTTGTCTAATATTCCAAATGTGGCAGCAAACCTCAGTCCATTTTATTCCTCGTTAGAGTGCAGTGCACACTTTGCATCCACATCGTTTAATCTTTTGAAGTATTTCCACACAGAGCTGGTGACAGACACCATGTTGTATTAGACTAAATTAGATGATAGAACCACAAATTACTGTACTAACTGCAAAGGTCAGAAATGTTTGAATTCATGGCGCTTGTTAACTAATTAATTAAAGTGCTTGGTGTAACGCACAAGATGCACACTATGCCTAATTGTGTCAATTAAATATGAAGAATAATATAGCATAATAATATATGCTATGACTTTCTTAGTCACAGCATATACCAATGTAATTATCAATGGCAATCTTACAGCTGTGTTTTCCTGCTTAGCCTCAGGACTGGGGGTCATTGCACCCCCATCTTGAACTTTGGAGTGGCCTAGAACGCAATGTTAATGTTAGCAAAAGCTCTTCAACTGCAAACTGATTTTACATGAAAGTCACGTAAAATCCAGTTTAACTAACTGAGTTTGGAGATTAGTGACACCTAATTTCTTCAGCCCCATTTAATATCTATGTTTCTTCAGATAGAAAAAAGTATGATTGTGGCAGGATGAAAGGAAAGATCTTTACATGTAGCAGTACATCCTTGTCTTAAAAACTATTTAATTCAATGTCAAACCAAAACTGACACTAAAATTTCATTTTACAGTTTCTCTGTCAGTGAACACTGAAAATATGTCCCAAAAACCCGAACGCCACACAAGGGTTAAATGGAACTGTCAGAAACTCCCTCCCATACTTCTTCAAGGTGGTGACACAACAGTAGCGTCTGTTAGCTGCAGGCCTGCATACAGCTGAGCTGAATAAATTAACTGAGCTCTGACCTGCAGTGAATTCTGGGTACACTGGAGTGGATCTCCAAGCAGGACGGGAAGCAATGTCATGAGACAGCTTGACAGCTTCTTGGCATCAGAGCGGTGGTCGATGTTTGCATCAAGACTCAATGAGAGAGGAGGGTTGTTGTCAGGGTGGAGACGATGTCCACATGGGATCAAGTTACACATGTCAAGTTCATGAGTCATGTCAGATGCAAATGGTGATTTTAAAGGAGACATATGCTCATTTTTGGGTTTATATTTATGTTTGGGGCATCTAATAGAGAAGGTTTACAGGCTTTACTGTTCATAAAAAAAACCTAGTTTTCTTATACTGGCCATTTGCGACTCCTTTATGCTCTAAATGGTCAGCTCCCTGC
The DNA here is from genome assembly GCA_034769285.1 of Lutjanus argentimaculatus. Classification (NCBI taxonomy): domain Eukaryota; kingdom Metazoa; phylum Chordata; class Actinopteri; order Lutjaniformes; family Lutjanidae; genus Lutjanus; species Lutjanus argentimaculatus. Next base: position 1,682,452 of record JAWZSL010000049.1, read on the forward strand.
TCAGGGGAACAGGCACTGCCCACCGTGATTCACTTGTGGCTTCTTTTCCACCAGCGCTTTTGGCCACGCCGAGTTGAACGGTGCCACACTGATTTGCATTTTCGCTGTGGCGCATGGTGCCGCGCTGTGCTGAAGATGGACCTACTCTGGAGTGGGGGCCACCAACCAGCCTCCAACTGGGCTGTGGTGATGTCTTGCTGGCCGCAGCCAACCCAGGACAAGCCTCCTTTCCCCCTCTGGAACAAATAAGTGTTGTGATACCCAGCTCTTGTGTGTGCAGGAGAGCAGAGAGAAAGGTCTGTTTATGTTCAGCTGTCTGTACTTTTGTAGCTTCTAAAAAAATCTTTATGATCTGAAATGTAGTTTCTCTCCTCTGTTGCTGTTTGTACCTTGAGGTATCTGCTTTATTTTAGCATTTCCTTCCTCAGTTTTAGCTGTCAGAGTCATGTTAAGTTACTGCTGACAAACACCCCCGAATGAAAACATTTCCTGTTTGTGCTGCTTCACAATAAAAGTGTTTAAAAAGCAAAACAACACAGGCCAGCTCTGTGTATGGAAAAGGGCCATTGGCATTCGGTGGGTGGGACGGTCACCTATCTAGAGGTGGTGCTAAGCCCTTCATGACATCATAAAGGGAGGCAAATCTGACTGGTGTTTTGGAACACAGATTTTCTGAAAGGGGGAGCAAGCAAAATGGAGAGAGGATGGCACTTTCTCATATTTGGGGGTCTTTAGATACACCTCGGGGACACATATTTTTGTTTGAAAAAAGACAAAAAAAAAATGTGTATTTTGCATAATATGTGACCTTTAAAATGTTTCAGAAAGGTTAATAAAACTATAAAACTATATTTAATGATTTTATGACATATATTCCGATACTAATACTAACGCTCACATTCAAACATGAACCAGAATTGTTGAATGGATTAAAAATTGACACACAACTTTGTTATTCTTCAAAGTTTACCACTAGTAAGGTGAGGATTTAGGTTTACATGGATATTAGAGGCGTGTCAATGCCAATATTTGAGCAAACCTGTTCACATGATCTTCTTGCTGTTGTTTCAGAACCATGAACAGCGCTGAGAGATTAAGGGCACTATTTTATGCTGATCTAAAGTGCAAGTGGAAAGCACGAGGCGCAATAGGTTTAATTTATTCAAGGTGTGTCCAAATCCACCGCTGTCGTCTTGCACCAGGGGTGCAGGGGTATCCTGCCCCATCCCGCTGCTTGTGCCATCAGCGTACAGCGGGATACACCTATCAGGTGTGCCCAAATGTCCTTATTAATTCACTGGTGAGTTTAGGCTGAACGTGCAATAAACCAATCAGAAAGTCAGCTCTCATCACCTTTAAGAAGCAGGTGCACCAGGAGTACAAATGTGGCAGCATGACGGCGAATTTACCAGGAGGAAACAAAGAGAAAAGATTTTCAAGCGAGGAGACAGAGCTCCTGGTTCGAGGAGTGAAAGCGTGAGAGCGCGCAATATATGGAAACAGCAGGACGTCTCCAAAGCAGCTTCATGAGTACATAGATTACTTTACATGATTTACATAATACAATAAATGAACCATACATGTCATGCAGATATGTAACTGGTTATGTTTTACACTGAAGTACCTTGAAATGATGTTGTATTTTATAATTCATTATTATTATCACCATAATTATGCAGCTTTAAAATTGTAATCCTTCTCATAATCCCCATTTTTACTTTCTTTTAATCTGTAACTGTAATGGAATACAGTTACCTTTGGTTTGTATCCAGTTTATGTAATCTTGTAACATGTAATCTGTTACTCTCCAAACCTGTTTATGAATAATTTTACAAAAGTAATCAGAACTAATAAAATAAATCCATAGCATTTGTTGTTATGTCATCATGTAATGAAACATATCATATCATTAGTGCTGTGTGTTGATCAGAGCTGTTAAAGGTTTGTGTGAGCCTCAGAGGATCTTCGGATTTCAGACTGGGCCGTGGCATTCTTAAGTTTGGGAATGGCTGATATTAAATAAGTGTCAGACAGTGACATTGCTTTCTAAACAATAATAATGGCCTTTACTGTCCCTGTTATTAGCTTGGAGGGTAAGGAGCCCCTGGACCTCATTGTCTCCCCAATTTGTGGACATTTTCTGTATCATTTATCATCTGTATGAGTCACAGCCAGAAAGCCTTTTTAACTCATGGTTAATGTTGTGAAACAGTTGCAGTTTGGGTTTAAGGAAAAAACATGTTTGGGGTAACAATAAGCATGTTATGTTATGTGACGCACTTTTAATTAACATTTTGATTCCACATGGGACCTGAACCTCAGTCTCCTGGATGAATGTCCTGTGTTTGTTTGATCCATCCATATACCCCACATCCTCGAGACCATACTTGCCAACCCTCTGGAGTCTCCTGTTTTTCATTGCCTTCTCCCTATTTCCTCCTGGGATCACAATTCTCCTGTATTTCTCCTGATTTATGACAAAGAAGAATTACATTTCTTAAAGAAAGCTTTAAAGGAAAGGGGTATGCATTTTATGAAATCTGTCTACTTTCTTTTAGGGGCAGAGCAAAAAATAAATTAATGAAAGAAAACTGATGAATATTATTGTATGCCAGAGATTTGCACAAGTTCACACTAGAGGAACAATTTCTCTGCATTATTTCCTGACAATTAAAAGTAAAATTAATATGAAAATGCTGTTGCAGTGTGCTTAATATTTTGTTATTTTCATTCTTTAAAAGTCACCAGAATGTAGGAAATCAATTTTCTTTTGAAATCCTCCCTATTTTTGAGGTCTGAAGGTTGTCAGGTCTGCTCCACACACTCTCTCCCTCTATATATTACAGTAAAAGCCCAGTGAGTCTCATTCAGACACTGAAGGGTACCTCGTGCATCTGTATGAGTCGCCAGGAGGCGTGACAGAGCTTCAGTATTTGATGACTTGGTAAAAAGGATGGGCTAAAACATCTCACCCCTGTTACCACCTCCTCTGCCGCCTTAAAGGTGGAATAACAATGCACTTACAGGATGGTGAGGCAGAATAATGACGCAACATCCCCACCTTGATCGAGCTGTGTAAACCTGGCAATAGAGAGAGAAAGAGCTGGGAGCCCCAAACAGCTGTTTCTGCATGACTCTCCCTGCTGATCTTGACAGAATATTGTTCATAAATCAAAAAATATTTAGTATGCAGCTAGTCCTAGTGCGGGTAAGATTATTACCAACTGACCTGAGAGCACATCAACATGGCTCAAAAGAAGCAATTTTGGTACAACACCAGCCGAGCTCTTCTCTGTTGAGGTAACACACACAGACACGTGGTGGGTGAGAGTAAATGTTGGCAAATATCTTTTTATTTATTATTATTTATACTAGGGCTGTCAAACGATTAAAAAATTAACTTGATTAATCGCAATACTTCTCTGTGATTAATCGCGATTAATCGCAGTTAAAATACTACATATTATATATACTAATATTACTTGTATTTTCTTCTATTCTTTCTTATATAGTATTGAAGGATGCAGTACAGTTAATCCATTACAATTTAAGGATGCAATTTTACAGATTGGTGAAAAATAATAACACATCATAGTTTATTTTTTACACATCAGCACTACTTTTTGATTAGTGTATTAAATAAATGCCTATGTATCCGTCTGCACACCTCAACTTTCATAAACAAGTCACATCCATACAGTCTATGGTCACTTTGTTGTGAATGGAGAATATTGTCTCCCTGAAGCTGCCGTACATCTGACAGGCCACCGTCCGTCATAGGAAACACTCGCGGAGTTACAACTAGTCTGATTGTCACTGTCACTGACACTGTCAGACCAAGAGTTTAACAGTGTTTTACACTCACGTGTGTGATCAAACCACCGATTGCAGTGAGTTGTACCCGATTACGGACAGAGTCGGACGGCTCTTCACCGGGCAGCAGGTGAAGGTTTTAACTTTGACAGCCCTAATTTAAACTTCAACTGACACGTAATTTGTAATATGGCACAATGTTGCAACTGTAACCACTGTCCATGTAGAGTGACCTGGATTAGTAAGAAAAGTATTAACTCTCAGGTATTTTACTGCTTTATTTTACTGCTTTACTGGTACAGCATCCATGTTGTTTCCATATTACAACTACATTCCAGATTATTTCTTTATCTTTTCATATGTACAGTTGGGACATAGTACCTCCACAGCACCTGAAACTTTTGCCCTCTTGCTTATACACCTGTCACAAAGGATTGTGGGTCAGAATATCCAGAAAAGCATGATGGCTTGCATGCTGCAAATTGTGACCTGATGGCATTTCTAGCATACTGCATTTTGACATAGCGACATACAAAATCTTTTTTGGAATATTAAATAGTATGGTAATATGGGTATTGGAACACACAGTATGACTTAAAAGCTCATAAACAAGCTGAAGTCAGAAGAATGACTTCCCACTCAGAATGGGCACATAAATGCAGCATTACGTGTGTTTGAGATGAACCAGGCCTGCAGAGAATCAATCACCAGCGATCACTGCACAGTGCATGCTGTTAGATTTGTGTCCGGCACTGATGTCATGCACACCTTTTAGAGCCAGGCGCTGCAGTTGCTCTCCACCGACTGCACACCTGGCTGTCACCTGATCAATGAGCTGACAGGCTCCAATTGGCTCTTAATTTTGACAACAGACACTACATGTTGTATAAAATACTAATTTTCTGTGTAATTGTAATTGTAATGCTGGATATATTAGTCTTATGTTGTGCAAAGTTTTAATCTGTTAACAAGCATAAATTTAAAATTTTAAATTTTCTTTACAAGGCAGATAAAAGAACAGAGGATCATGTGACAGTAGGAGGTTCTCTTCTATTTCAACTTCAATCAGCAATCAAGAACACACTTTATTTCTTCAGCTCTTATTCTATGGTCTGTAGACTACAGGTAGCCTCCAGGTGATCTAACAGGATCAGCTGAGCAATCAGACAGCTGCAGCTCATCCAGAACACTGCTGCCAGAGTCCTCACCAACACCGAGAAAGTGGAGCACATCACACCACTGCTTAAATCACTGTTACTGGCTTCCTGTGTGTCAAAGGACAGATTTTAAAATCCTATTACTTGTCTATAAAGCACTAACTGGTTTCGGGCCTAAATACTTCTCTGATTTACTTGTACATTATGAAGCAGCCAGACCCCTCAGATCATCTGGAGCAGGTTTAACTCAGTGTTCACAAGATCAAAACCAAGCGAGGTGAAGCAGCCTTTAGTTTCTATGCTCCTCATCTGTGGAACAAACTTCCTGAATACCTGAAACTGTCAGCTCATTTAAATCAGGACTTAAAACATCATTGTTCACTGCAGCTTTCCAGTAAAGTAGATACATAATTTCTTGTTAAGATAATCTGTAGCTACTGTTTTTATATTTGTTTGCTTTCACTTTTGTTTTTATGTTTTTTTAAATGCAATCTCTTTTATGTTTATGACATAATAAACTATTTATTACCTTGCTTTTAGCTTTTGTTTTTATGACCTCAAATACAATTTTAATGTTCTTATAATGTTCTATTTTTATGTATTTCTATGGTCTTGTAAAGCAAATTGAATTGCCTAGTGTCTGAATGGTGCTATATAAATAAACTTGTCTTGCCTTGTGTCTCTTCCTGTATATTATCTGAAGTCTGCTGGAAACTGTCTGACTTGGCTGCAGCTTTTTGTCGCCGCCTCCTGCTGTGGCCGCCTGATCTCATCTACTTTTCAGAAGAGGCGCAGCTCATCTCGAACGAGCCTAGTATTACCAACAGTGACCTCGGGTTTGGTTTTGCATTCAGATGAAGTAGTTAAGATAATCTGGCTAAACTGGCTGCTCATGTTTCTCGTCCCGCTGGACTTGTTGCAGCAGTGCTGTCATGGTCCCGTATATTCAGGGATGATTTTGGTGGGTATCACAACTGACAGATGGCCAAAACTAACTGCAAAACAAACTGATCTTTTAAACTCAAGTACAGCTGGGCCATGCTAATTCACAAATCAATCAAGAAATCCATGGTTTAACTGTTTATATTACGGTGTAATGCAATCCTGGCAGAATGCTTCTGAAGTTTCCTCAGAACTCCACAAACTTGTGAAAGTAGCCTTGTATTAAAAGTCAAGTTGCCATTAACATGATGTAAGATTTCTGATTATATTGATAACACTGTTTCTCTGCAGCATCCGACTCAAGGCAACACGGCGCAACAAAAATGATTGATGTTTTCAATCAAGCTATGGTGGATTCTTTTTTGGCCGTTGGCAATGATGCTGTCAGGTGGAGGGAGGATGTGTTTTTTGCAAGGCCTCCGGAGGCTGGCGGCGGTTTCTGCGGGACTGTGGATGCTGGCTGCTTGACAAGGACAGGGGAAGGCTCCCCGGAGAGCGCACAGGAAATGAAATATGGATCGACCAAATCTATTTACTGTCAGTACACTTTAACAAAGTAAGATATCAAAGCAGCGGGGGTTCCTCCTAATGGCCGTCCACCTCAAGAACACAGCAAATGCAGCGGTGCCCGTCACAGGCCGTGACAGAGAATACAGAGAGATACTTCACCGGTTTCAAGGTTTGGGTGTGTTGATGGGTGTTAAAGAGCGGGGCTCACTGAAGGAGCTGGTGGGTGGAGTTGACAGAGTGTGAAGCGATCAAGTATTGATCTGTTTGCCTTTCACAAACTCATTGTCCTCTGGTGTTCTTGGGCGGTCAGGTAGAGAGCTGACTTTGTCTACTGCTGTGTACCAATAACTGAAGACTTTGTGTTTGACCTGAACTCTATTATCATGGGACCAGTGTTACTTAGCAACTCAGGTAGTTCTGTGATTTAGAGGAGAGGGAGAGAAAGCTGTGACAATGACCAACTAGCAATTTAACATTGATAAGACAAGTCTATATATAGATTTCTAGGCAAAAATAAGATTGCATGATGACTTTATTGCTGTGACACTGGCCATAGAAGCTTCATTAGACAACACTGAGACATTAGTGACATCACACTAAGTGATTTCTTAGAGTGTACAGCTGACAGATCTGCCTAAAATAAAGAATCACAAATCTTTCTCCCAGTGAATACCTACTGTACTATAGATTGTCAGCACAAGTTGTAGTGTGATATTCAGAGCTGTGGACTTGATTCATTGACTTGGAACTGAGTCACCAATGTGATGACTTTAGACTTGACAAAATCAAGAAAGACTTGCAACTTGGCTTGCCCTTTAACACCAATTACTTCACTTTGAGTCTTTTGATTTGAAAACACTTGATACCTTCCCCCCAAAGTCCAAAGTTGAAAAAGTTTCTTCTATAAACACAGTGAATCCACAAATCAAGTCATTTCCCTTCATTTCCTGAATCAGCTAACATTAAGAAGAAGAAGAAGAAGAAGAAGAAGACATACTTTATTAATCCCCTGAGGGGAAATTACATTGTTTTCACTCTGTTGTCTTTTTTTTTTTTTTTCTACATACACACGCACATGCACAAACAGGACCTATAGACATGCATCAGGGAGAGGTGTCAGAGCGAGGGGGCTGCACACACATACATATAGTCAGGTGCGCCCCGAGCGGTTAGGGGTTTGGTGCCTTGCTCAAGGGCACCTCGACAGTGCCCAGGAGGTGAACTGGCACCTCTCCAGCTACCAGTCCACGCTCTGTATTTTGGTCCGTGTGGGACTTGAACCGGCGACCCTTCGGTTCCCAAGCCAAGTCCTTACAGACTGAGCTACTGCCACATTATTCATTCTCAGCAAGTCAACACTTAATTCCCCAGGTCCACTTTGTTTGAACCAATCTGACAGCATCCAATCAAGTTGCGGGAGAGAAGTGATACCAAAGATTGTTTTGTTCGCGTACAAAAAGTATGAAGTTGTTAACAACAAAACAAACAAACAAACAAACATAATGTGTGGGTCAGAAGTTACAATGCAACAACTTCTTTCAACATCTGACTTGGTTCCACTGGCCTTGGCACGTCTGTGCCACAGTCCTTCACATGTCTACAGACCCCACCAGCAGCATTTCAGAAGCATTTCACCAGTGGATCATTTTGCTTGCCTGATTATGTGTACTTGTTCAAATTTTTCTGAGTTGGTCCTCTTTCCCTGTTTTGTGCTCTGACCATGAAGTACACTACACAGTTCAATAGTTTCTTTTCTTTCTTTATCAGTCTGTATTAGGTCTTTTATTTTGAAAATTGATTGGATTCTCTCTAGTTTTTCTGTGTCTGACTTCCTGCCTGCTCGATCTGCTCTGTGCTGAGTGACATGTCATCCATCAAAAATAGACACGGCGCTGAGTGGAAAACCGCTTGTATGGATGCTCCAATGCGCTGCTGCTGGAATCACAAACATTGTGTAGAACAGCTGCGATCAGCTCTTGGTGCCGCAATGCAGCTGTGCCTAGTGGAATTTAGCCATAAGTCAATAGAAACTGTTTGGAAAAGGGCAGTCACTTAAAAAATGTTCTGTCATGTCTAACATGGCTAATTCAAATAAGATCAACTCACCAACAAAGTTGGCCGGAAGAGGAGTGAAAACATTTTTTTCCATTGATAAAAGCCTTCCGTGTTGATCTTTGCTCTTCTTTCAATGAAGAAATACTCTCTAGTTCTGATATAACTGATACTATCACAGTATCTATGCTAACCTCTTTAGGAGCTGCCACTGTTTGTTTGAGGCGAGTTGCTTCCATGGACACCTCACAAGGTAACTCAGTCAAGGCTCTGTTAATATAATAGCATTACATTTGATGAAACTCAAAACTCAAAGTTTAGGACTTTGGACTTGAGTGCAAAGACTTATTTGTGACTTTCCTCATAATGACTCGATCCCAACTCTGGATATTCAGATTGTGCGTCGAAAGTAACAAGTGGCATCTGTGGCTCAGGGGTACAGCGGGTTGTCCATTAATCTGAGGATCAGTGTTTTTTATCCCAGCTCCTGCAAACAAATTGCACGATATTACCTCAAATTGCTCCAGATGGCACAGTGAGTCTGTGTGAATGGGTGATCATGATATGTAGTTGTCAAGTGCTTTTGATGGTCGATAGACTAAAAGAGCACTACATAAATGCAGTCCATGTACCATGTAGTGGAGTGGAGATCACAGTGATCAAGGTGTTGAAAGGGCACTGTATGCTTGAATCATACTAGTTCATGCAATGCAATTTATTGTCTAACCAAGTCTGAAGACAAACGCTGTTCCGAACAACTCAAATATACAGTAGTTCAAATGCAGTGATAATTGATAAAGTTTCCACTTCAGCCAAGTGTAAAACTGTTTTGCAATTCTTCCACTTTTTTTTTTCCAACTTTCTATGGGGGGTCCCCGACAATAATTGGGCCATATTTAGTCTGACTGATATGGTCTGAATGTAGCCCAAAAATAGACATTGAAATTTGGACCATGTGTAGTCCATCTAATCTGGTCCAAATCTAGTCCAAAAAAACAGCAGATGCTGAAATAGATGGTGAAATTTGGGCGATGTTTGGTTCATCTGATTGTCTTTCCAACAACTTTTTCACTTTTTCTTTTAACTAAAACCAGACGTTGATGGACGTCCTGAATAGGTGTTATTTCAATGACATAAAAAAGACATCTTTTCATCTTTCAACTAAATCAATCAAATTGGCAAAGCCATTTTTTCAACGTCTTCAACCAAATTTGACTGGGTTGGTGCATTTTTATATGCGATCAGTGGTCCATATTTAAAGGCAAACTATGCATGACCTTCCTAAAATCACATAACAATAACAAAATATAAAAATAATCCCTCAATTAACATGTCTGACCCACTGGAGGTTGTGGTGGTGTCTGTATCTGCAGAGACTCTGCAGTTATCTGCCTTATTTTCTTATTTTGCTGTTAACTAATTAACTAATTAACTAATGAATTCCCTGACAGTGTTTTTTTAATAAAGTTGCCAGCCAGCACCAGAATTTCTGACAAAATTCACTGATTTTTCATCACCAACAAAATATTCAGATCTATGAATATGTTGGCATGGAATATATCAAAAGAAACAACAGATCTTCTAGTTTCAGACAAAAAAAAGCACACTTCGGTGGTTGCATCAAAAAAATAGGGTTAGGGTTAGGGCAGAATATTGACTTCACATTTTTATTGTTTTATTTTTTTATTTTTTAATCACCTCATATTACGTGTGTGACATCATTGTCACCAGTGTGGCTAACGTTAGCTGTGTGTGTCCCCCTGCCCCCCGCCCAAAACACTTCTGAGAGGCCCAGGGGCTGGAGCGCTATCTGACCGACTGCAGCATGATTCCCAGGGGCTGCGGTGTAAGCAGCCTCACTGTGTCCTGGCAGCTGTGCAGGTCCGGGGACTGCAGCCCCAATCTGTACCTGGGTCCAAGTGCTCTCCACCCCACAGATCTGCCACTGTGCACCAATGGTTTCATGCCTGATAACACCATCTGCTGCTCAATTCCAGTGGTTCTCTGCTTCTGCGTGGGACAGTTTTTATTTGTTTGTTTTTTTTTAAATCAGATGATGCACCACAGTGTCCCCTACTGCCTGGCAGTGAAAACAGCAGTTGACGAGATATCTCGTCAGTGGCAGGGAAAAAGTTAATAAAGAAGACATATGTCATGCACAGAGAGTGGGAGCGGGGTATCAATAAGTGTCCCTGGGCTATAGCCACTGTAGCAGGTGAATTCAGCCCTGGTAGTAATAAAGAGCTTTTGTCACGATGATGTTTATCAGGTACTGCAGTAATATGCTCTTAAATATGCATGAGATGAGATGGACACAAAGGTGACACAAATCTCTCTTTAAGTCTGTCCATGTCCATTCATTCACTCTAAATGTTGCAGTTACAGATGAACCCTGGTGGATGAACTTTGATTTCCTCTCAGTGTAGCTGTAACAGCTCGCTGGATTAGAGGCTTTTGTGTGTTTGAGCTTCTTTTCATTATGCAACAGGACGCGGTTTGGAATGCAGGACAGCTGAGACGTTGGCAGGCAAGACTGCTCGCTGCTCATCTTCTGGCTGACCCCCTCTGCATATCAGTATATTTCCACAGCCCATTGGTATGCATTTGGCTCCCGGCACCGACTGGGCATAATCGTTGCCTCAGTCTCATAATGGTGTGTGCACAGTTCTCCCCTGCGATGCCAAAAGCCGTGCTCAGCAGCATCAGGACAGGGAATACGAGCGAAAAGCAGACAATGAATATTTTACGACTCTTTAAAAGGCTAGGAAACATTTTGTTGGAGGAAAGCTTGAAAATCTGCAAGTTCTGAGGTCAAATTCTTTGTTCTGACATGTAAATAACAACAATTCTTATGAGGAAAAAGCACTCCAACAAACAAAATGATATAAATAGTCCAGAGAGAGAGAAAATTCCTCTGTGCTGAAGTTCATGGCCTGTAATTATACTATTCCTTTCTGCAGAGGAATGGCCTGAATTCCTCTCAGAATTGTTGATCTTGTGAGTTGTCACCACAAAGTTAATTTCCCCAGGGTGCACCATATAAATTGCATGCCACTGAACAGAGGTAATAGCTGTGGTCCTGGAGATATGTTTGGCAGCAACTTCCAAGAGGCACGTACAGAGAGCTGCACTGATTTCTCTGTTACTCACAGCAGCACAGTACTTCCCACTCATTATTTTGCAATTGGGAACAAGTGTTTTGGCTACATCTTAGTATATTGCCTTGTGGTCTCGTAGCAATTTGTTGTTATTATGTTCATATTTTTAAGAGGTGAGGTAAATTTTGTGGTAATGGAAGATGATAAAAGTGTTGGGAGTGCGTCTGTTGACTGGAGAGCGGGGGGGCTTTGGAGAGCTGTAACCTGCGGCGCCGCCACATGAGCTAATTGTCGTCAAGTTTGTACAGGTAGTTTACAGCTGCCAGCCGCCCCCACAAGATCCTCACAAAGCAAACAAATTCAACATCATGTGAATTATTTATACAAGCTCTCATGGAAAGTAGGATGGGGGAATATTTTTACCACATGCTACTTTAAGATAGCACACAGACTAATAAACACTGAGAAATACTTAACAGTCATAGAAAAGTATTCATTTGGGAAGAAGAAAAAGTTTTATCTCTACTTAGCGCCTAAAATCTGACTGTCAGCTGATACTGAGTCCAACAACAACAACTTATGGGAAGAGTTTCAGTCTGGTTTCAGGGCAAAACATAGTTGTGAGACTGCCCTTACTAAAACTTATAAAAATACAACGGGTAAAAGTAGAAGTACTGATTCAGCTTCTGTACTGCAGTAAAAGTGAAAAAGCACAGGCTCTGAAATGTACTCTGAGTATAAAAGGAAAAAGTCATCCTCTGAAAGACGTTTCTACCAGCTGTTTGTGTGCAAAGCTTGTCGTTTTTGTCATGTTTTTGTCGTTACATCTTTACCGTCCTTTTCATCTTGTTACATGTTGCTGCGTCTCTCACATAGTTTTGTCTTGTTCAGTTGTTTTTGTCTTGTTCTGTTTTTATCTGCCTTGCCTTTTATGTATCATTTTCAGTTTTTTCCATCATTTTCATCTTGTCACATCTTCCATTGTTTTTGTCTTGTCATGTCTTATACATTTTCATTTTGTTACTTGTTTTACGTCATTTTCATCTTGCTGCATCTTTGCATAGTTTTGTCTTGTTACATCATTTTTGTCTTGATTTTATCTTGATTTTATCTTCTTACGTCATTTTCATCTTTTTACATATTTTATGTCATTTTCTTCTAGCTGCGTCTTTTACATAGTTTTGTCTTGTTATGTCTTTCACGTCATTTTTGTCATTTTCATCTTCTCACATCTTTTGTTGTTACGTCTTGTTATATCTTTTGCATTGTTTTTTCACTTGTTATGCATTTTATGTCATTTTCATCTTGCACACATAGTTTCACATAGTTTTGTCTTGTAAAGTTGTTTTCATCTTGTTCTGTTTTTTACCTGCCTTGCCTTTTATGTATCATTTTCATTTTTTTTCCATCATTTTCATCTTGTCACATCTCTCATTGTTTGCGTCTTGTTATATCTTTAATGTCATTTTCATCTTCTTACATTTTAGATCATTTTCTTCTTGCTGTATCTTTTACATAGTTTTGTCTTGTTACATCGTTTTTGCCTTGATTTCGTCTTGTTTTGCCTTTTATGTCATTTTCACCTTGCTGTGCCTTTTACTGTACGCAGTTTTGTTGTTAGTTTTAGTTTAGTTTCTGCTTTGTGTGACATTTGAGCTAATATTAGAACTGAGCCTGTGTGATATACAATTCTGCACCTGCTGAACACCGCTTTTTTTAAGCTGCTACAAGTGAGTCTGGAGAGACTCAAATACTGACATGTTGGGTTGGTGGCTCAACCTGAGCACCAACACAAATCACTTTCATCTCATAAAGATTTTCTCAGAATATTCCAAGCAGTTTTTGTCTTTTTTTTACAATGGCCCTAATAGGCTGTTGTTGTTTTGTTTATGTGTGTATGAAAATACATAATGAAGTATATGAATTTTCAAACATAAAAATGAACAATTAGAATTAATTACCAGTGCACTATAAAGTACATTTTCATAATGATAATCACATTAAATGTGAAATCGACTCTTAAATTGGCAGACAACCTAAACTAATATATAAAAATTCAACTGGAATTTTCCATTTGAAATTGAATTATGTCCTGATTTTAGTTCTTTTTAAAGGACGTTTAACACCACAATTAAAAATACATATTTTTCCTCTGGCCTGTAGTGCTATTTATCCATCTAGATTGTTTTGGTGTGAGTTGCAGAGTTTTGGAAATATTGGCCCCAGAGATGTCTGCCAACATAATGGGACTAGATGGCACTCAGAACTCACTAAAAAATTCACTTGAAACATTTAAAAGTGTCTCTGTCCAAAAATCATGACGGTTGCTCAGGATAACCTACAGATCTTGTTTGGAGCAGTTTCATGTGGGACGTAGGAACAACTTTCCTTCTGCAGCAGAATCAACCGGAACTACTTTAGAATCTTCTACTAGTCCTACATGAAACTGCTCACAGCAGTTTGAAACACTGTTTTAAATTGTTCAAATGTATTTTTTTGGTGGAGACATCTCTACAGCAAATATTTCAAAAACTCTGCAACTCCACACCAAAACAATCTAGATGGATAAACAGCACTACGGGCCAGAGTAGGATTTGGGTAGAATAAACTTACTGCAAGGTCTCGCTGCCTTTTTTTCAGTCACACTACACAGTGCATGGTGGGCAGGCAGACACAGACAGATAGAATATAATTAACAAAGAACACAGAGAAATATGTATTTCATATCTCCAGAATGTTAAACAGTGATAAAACCTCTCCACAGACGAATCATCTCAGGCTGAATTTGACTTCCTAAACACTGTGCGGACATGCTGCTTTGCTGTTCCTTAATAATGCAAAAAAGCAAATTGGATTTTTCTTGACTTTCACATAATTAGAGGGAGGGAAAGGCGACCCATATGGTGCCATTCATAATTGATGGCCTTTTGATAGAAGTGGCCCTCGTGTGATGCCGTAATGTGAAATTAATCAATCAATACGCCCGTTTTTGGGTTTATCCTTCTCAATATTGTATTTTTGGAATGAGATACATGTTAACAGGATCAGACATGATATCATGACCCAGCTGAATGTCCCATAACCATCTGAATTTATTTGGTAACATCTAATTACTGCAGCCATTGAAAGAGCTTTTCAGATCTGTGATATATTTGATTTTACACGTGTCGTAATTGTGGATGCCGATTTATGACCGAAGCTTGTAACCTTTTGAATATGAGCAGGACGATGTGTCATTAATCCTGAAGGTTAACCACAGCATCTGCGTGACACATTTCTGATTGTGTTCATATGGCTCCGTGATTGATACGGTGGCACATGTGCCCTACTGAGACCAACGAGTGCTTTATGCTTCGGCTGTGCAATAATTCACCGTGACGATGGAGCACGCCATCCATCACATGCTCACTAATTTCCCCCTGGATGTAATAAGGCTTCTTTTATGAAACTAACAGCTTTTCTGTCTCATTCTTCCACCCTGTGTTCTGTGTCAAGCTTGATTATTTATTTCTCACAGACACACACACCATTCACAGGAACAAACTTAAATACATCCTGGTGTGAATTTAACAAGGAAACCAGTCATAATTGGCCAGATTGATTCATATGTGGGCCTTTTACTCCTATAGGCCAAGAAGATAAAGGTATTAATCAACTTTCTTCAGGCTGTTCTCTCTCCAAACGTGTCAAATACTGCAGCTGGTCAAAACATGTTTGGATGTTTCATCAAAGTGTGAAACCAAGAGTCAACACTGACTTTCTTTTAAAGGACCAGTGTGTAGGATTTGATAGCACCTATCCTCTAGAGCCAGTGTTTGGTTTGTCTGTTTTGGGCTACTGTAGAAATATGGCGGTGCAACATGGTGCCATCCATGGGAGATGACCCACACCTTCTGTAGATAGAAAGGGTTCATTCTAAGGTAATAAAAACACAATGATTCTTATTTTCAGGTAATTATACACTTATGAAAACATGCTAAATATTGTAAATGTTTAAAGTGAATGCAAACCCCTATTTGTAAAATACGTGTCGTTTTGTTTTCTTAGTTTCACATTCAGTTTTAAAATTAATTTTACCATCTGTTTGAACTAACTTTAAAAACCTAAGAGGACGGGAGTTTTTATTTGTGTCATTCTGAACATAAAAATTTTAAACTTTGTAAAACGTAATGAAAGTAATATCATTTTGATTAATTGTTGAACTTTAACTTACAGATCATAAATGTTAGTTTCAAATAGTTTTAAACTTTTAAACAGATTTAATGTCCTGCTGTGTACGTCTACAAATGGTCCAACCAGAGTCCAACCTTTGCAACCTGCTTGTATGATTCAGCCCATAAGGGTCCGTTTTTAATCAATTGTCTACCATGCGATTGAATTTGCATTAATGGTTACATTTTGATAGCAAAGTTCTGTTTCAAAATTGATTTTATTTTGTGAACGTGAACACTGTTCAACAAATCTGTCACATCATTTCCAACACATACAATCTTTTTCATCACACAGTCATCTCCATCACAGCACATATTTATAGGTAAAATTTATAAAGAATAACAAAATAGCACTAAAAACATTTTGTAGTTTTTAAAATTGTGCAGCTGTTATTACAATTAATCTACCAAAGTGGAGAAATCATGATTGTGCCATGTAAGAAATTGATTGAAAGACAGTTAAAAGCATTTTTCATCTTCATGATGGAAAAATACTATCATTAAAGCCCTGAAAATAAATTCCTTTTATGCATTTAGTTACATCTGTGTGTGAAATTCCATTAAATATTTTGAAAAAAAAAAAAAAGAAACAAGGTATGTTCATAATTTTGTTTAAATTATTTTTTTTTTGCTGATGTGACGGAAATGATGATTTCCTCTGAATGTTACAATAAATGGCAACATTCTATATTATCTAAATCATTTTAACACAGCCACTATCAGGAATGTTTCTACACAGAATAGAGAAATAAATATAAATACTTAAATAAAACTTTCCAGACCAAAACTGACCATAGCTGAAGAATGACCCATGTATATTATATTTCATTTCTGACATCTTCTGCTGATTAAAATCTTATAATCTGCACTGTTAAGACCTTATGTCTTCAAGCTCAGTTATGCTAAATGTTCAATATGCACTGAGATACAGACAAGGCCTACCCTGCATCATTCCATATGTATTTTGACATGTTTTCTGAAAGCTTATGGATACAAAGGAAACAGAGCAGTACTCACTGGGGCAGTGTAGCAGTGTAGCCAATAGTTCAAGCAAGACACGACCACAGGACACAATGAAGAAGTTTTAAAAATCTGAAAGTATTGGAAATGATGTTTGTGGTCAGTTAGTTTGTGGAAACAATTTTCAGTCCATGTTGCAATGTATTTAATGTCTGCACACACCACCGCCATCCACAACGCTGCCTCCGCTTTGCCTCTTTCCACTACGTTACATCATGACAGCCTCCTCCAGCATCACATTTGTTGTTATCAGAAACTTTTAACTTTTAATTCTAACTTTGTTGGATGTACTGCTTAACATCCAAGCCAACATAAATGACGTCTTTGGAAGCATGTGGGGATAACCTGACACGCCAGATGGTTTATTACACAAACCCATCTGGGAAGTCGTCCTTAGAAACTGTGTGGAAAGGGCAAGCACTTTCAAAAAACACTTGGCAGGTGATTGGATGAACCATCTATCACGTCTAACACAGGCTAACTTCAACCAATCAGATCAACTCCTCCATGGACACTTCTCGCTGTCGTCACATCTAAAATCATAGCTGCCAGTCGTCCATCCTATGATGCTGATTGGCTGCTAGCTTGGAGCATAAGGGCCACTGACCATGCTGTATTTGATGAGTTGGGAGTTTTGACAAAAGTCATTCAATGTTTGACCTTGTGCAGGAAAGTAAGATCCTCAAGCCCTACAGAGACAGGGAAGATTACAACAGTGATGATTGGTTCGCTATTTATATGGGCCTTTCTTTTTTATGATGCTTATTTTTGCCTTCCACTTTGCTGCTGTAAATGCTAGGAATTCCCCACTGTGGACTAAAAACAGGAATATTTATCTTACTATCTTATCTTTGAGTCTGTCACAGCCAACAGTCTCTGCAGTAATGAATCAAACTGTGGTCACATTTACAGCTCCTCAGATAATGTCTGAATTCATTCATTTTCCCTTCACTCAGAGTGAGATCATAGAGAAATAAGCTGCACTCATGCAAATCACTGCTTCATAAAGTCACGCATCCATTCATACATTTAGGCTGGTTATTTAAATATAATGGTGGAAAGTAAACCATTTACCCGAGCACAACACTTAAGTACATTTTTTAAGTGCTTGTACATACTTTTATTATTTCCATTTCATGATACTTTATACTTTAGCTTGATACTGTAGTTACTTTTCAGTCCAAGATGAGTTTATAAAATTATTAGGATTGCAAATTGTAGATATTTTTCTTAATCAAACACTGATAACATTAATCAACAATTAATCATTATTAAAAAACATAAGAAATATTATTTATAAAAAAAAATACCATATGTGTTTTTTCCCTGCAGTATTTGAGGAGAATTATTGGTTATTTTCATTTTACATTATTGCGCACTGCCTCCAACATCAAGACCGATTTCATCCTAAATGGACGAGACAATAACACGTAAAAAAGACAAAAGCGACATAACAAGATATGATATGATGAAAATAACATAACAAAATTAATGTAACAATAGGTAACAAGATGAAAACACTGTAACAAGATATAACAAAATGAAAATGAGGTAACCAGACAAAACGTAAAAGACGTAACAAGACGAAAAGGACATGAAAGATGTAACAAGATGAAAAAGCTGAAATAGACGTAAAAAAGCCGAAAATGATGTAACAATACGAAAATAGCAGAAAAAGACAAAAAAAAGACAAGAATGACATAAAAATGGAACAAGATCAAAACAACATTAGATAAAAACAACGTAAAAGACGTGACAAGGCAAAAACGGTATAAACGATGGAACAAGAAGAAAATGCTGTAAAAATGTAACAAGACAAAAACAACATAAAAGATGTAACAAGATAAAAACAAAAGACAGAAGACAAAACACATAAGACAAAAATGGCATTACAAGATGAAAAACATGTGAAAAACATAACCAGATGAAAATGACATGAAAGACATAACAAGATTAAAAAACTGTAAAAGACAAAAATTAGAAGACAGAACAAGATGAAGACACTGTAAACAGCGTAAAAGACAGAAAAAGATAAAGCAAGATAAAAACAAAAATGGTGTAACAAGATGAAAACCATGTAAAAGACAGAACAAGATGAAAATGGCGTAAATGACAGAACGAGAAAAAAACGCAGTAAAAGATATAACAACGCAAAAATGACATTAAGACAAAAACAACATAAAAGATGTAACAAGATGAAAACCTTGTAAAAGACATAAGACAAAAACAACACGAAACAAAAACAACGTAAAAGATGTAACAAGATGAAAATCACATAAAAGACGCAACAAGACAAAAACAACAAGACAAAAAAACATCATAACAAGATGAAAATGGCATCAAAGACATAACAATACGCATCTACAAGATGGAACAACCAGACGTAATAAAACAAAAATGATGTAAAAAGTTCTCAAGTTCTTACTGGCTCATTAATTGATCGTTAATAAAATAATACATAATGAGGGTGAGGGTGGGGGTGGAGGTGGGGGTAGCATCCTTAACAGATTTTGCCCAGGCCTGCAAAAATGCTCGCGGCTTCAGTGTCTATTTCATCAAAATACGATCTAATGCCAGCCCTTTGGCCTCCTCTACACTGCACATAGAACCTCCTGCCACTCCTCCTGCAGGCACCTGTAGAAATACAAAAAGCTGAGATTCATAGCTTGTCCTCGGCCACATGGCACGTACACAAATCCTTTCAATTAAAGCTTTCCTGTCCGGGCTGGCCTACTTCTCTCAGAGGCCTGTTGCCCTTTAGTGCACAGCTATATAAAGGCCAGCTTGATTAGGACATTTTTAGCCTTGTTTGTCTTACATACATTCTGGAGTGAGAAAAATGAACATCAGCAAACTGTTTGTGCAGCTGTTTTTTTTTTTTTGTTTTTTTTTTTCTTCTTTTTTTTCTGGGCAGAACAAACACTAGCACGTCTCATCTAAAGTGATAGTCTCCCTGAAGGTCACACAGATGATTTTTATAAGCTATTAAGATTTTATGGTTGATAGAAGTCTTCCTCAGAGATTATGGAGGATTCCAGCAGGGACCTTTTAGAGCTAGCTGATTGCTATCTTGGCCCCTGAGCACACAGAACCTCCATCATGCCAGAGCTGGGATCACATAAAAGTTTCTACTTCATTTTAACTTCTGTACAAAGTTGGATATTGGCCAGAGACAAGAGGAACATTGTGTGATGTGCAGCTTTAGGAGCATTAACCACAAACTCCTACTGTGAGAATTTATTATCAACAAGTCACTGAGCGATCACAGCAACTTAGCCCATCAGGTTGCTCAAAGTGTAGAAGGAGAGGGCGTTCATTCCACGTTTTCAAACCTTATAAGTTGTCTATTTTTCAGTGACCTCACAAATAAAACTCCCAACAACCAATGTTTTAAAAGCACTAACAGAAAAGATTTGTATTCGCTCAAGATCAGTGGTGGAAAGACTACTGAAAATCTCTACTCAAGTACAAGTACTATTCCTATTACAACCTCTGATTGCATCTGTATGGTGGTGTGCTAGAAAGTTTTCAACAGGCGTATGGATTTTTCACAGCTTTTTATACATCTGTCGCCAAGAGTTCATGGTGGGAGTTCATTTTTTCTCAATTGATTTTATGTTATAATATCTTTGCAATCACTCTCAATACTGACACTTTTTCTTTCTAATAACCTGAATTCTCTCCGTCTACCAGTGGTGCAAATCTGTACTCAAGTACAAATACTGTTACATGACTAAAATATTACTCAATTACACGTAAAAGTACTGGTGTTAGAAATATTCTTAAGTAAAAGTAAAAAGTAAGTAAAAGTAAGTAAGTAAAAGTATTCATTGCAAAAACTACTCAGAGTATTAGTTACATTTAATGTTGATGTCATCATCACTTCTTCAAACTAGGTTTGCAGATTTTTTGTGTTTTCTTGAACCAATAGTTGAAAACGCAGACAACTGATTAATCAGTAATAATTTTTAGGATACAAAACTTTTTTTTTCCTCCTTTTGTTTTTTTAATAGTTTTTTTTTTTTTTTTGGTCATTTTTCCCCATTTTTAGCGTAAGTTTCCTTCATCAACAAATGGCTCCAGCAGACAAAACAATGTCAAATGGCATACAATGACTGTCATGACTATTAAATATCCATGAATACATTTTGAATTGGTTAAATTCTACATGGCAATTAATCAATTACTGATCAATCATTAACATCCTTACTCCAAACAACATTTTGTTTTGTTTTTTGTTTGTTGTTTTGTTTTCAGATCACCTGACTGGCTTCTAAAACACAGATGAAAGATTGAGATATTAATTCAAATTGTACTCAGTACTCACCTATGACTTTAAAAGTAACTAAGTAGATTACACCTTGTAATGCATCACTTTAGTCTGAGGGGAAGCATAACGTAGAGTCGATAGAGACAACTGATTGGGTGACTTTTCTATACGTAAGTTCAGTGATTTTTCCTCATAAAATTGGCAAAAACACAACCTTTAACAGGTATAAGTAGACCCACTAGCAGCACAGAAGGCACAGAGTGACATTTGGTAATGACCTTTATTGCAGCAGAGAGTAAACAGGAACTCCAACAAAGAAGACAAGCAGTTGAAGCCCACACACAGTCTCTGGGGTTGAGGCTCGGGGAGTGAGTCGAGCCGAACCCAGAAGCAGGACTGAGGGTGAGGACATGCAGACAGACAGTTCTGTTTGTAGACTGGCGAAAGGTACCTGAGAGGGGCTAGCAGAAGACGGGGTCAAAGAGGTGAGGGGTCCGGAACTAGGTGAGCAGGCAGACGAGGCAGAGGAGCCAACGAGGGACGAACAGGAGGTGAGTAGAAGCCAGGTGAGGGGTCGAGGTGCGGACATGTAGGTAAACGGAGAACACACACACAGGAACGCGTGTAGCGTCTCACAGACAGTCTCTGGGCCGCAGCAGGCAACAGGTAGGCAGATGGAGGCACTCACACTGACACATCATTGCGAGGAAAGACAGCACAGCCATAGGCAGACAGAAACCAGAGACACTGAAGCAGAACTCGTGGTGTGACAGTATGACCTACTCAGCTCTCCCTACTTGATATGGAGGTTGTTTTCTGGGGTGAAGTGTCACAAAGAGTCTATGTGGATAATTGACCAGGTTGCGATTTTTCCGCATGTAAATTCATCCATTTGTCTAATGTAAGTTGCCAAAAACACGACCTACTGCCACATTGCTGTTGTTTGTTCTTATAACAGAGCTGTGTGGGGTCTTTTATTTTGAAAGCCCTGCATGCAGTGAAGAATCTGTTGCCTCAAACAGCAAACAGAGAGAAATGTTGTGGATCATACTGACCTGAAGTTACTTTCTCTTCTTTTCAGCAGGCTGAGAATCATTTTATCACAGCTATTTACAGCAGTTTTACTGCTACTTGTTTTGTGTTCTAAAAGCTACAAATGCCATATACATGGTATCCAACAATTAAAGAGGACATTGTTTTTTTTCAAATGAAAACAATTGTCAATTTCTTTTTGTTTTTTGAGATAGAGCTGTTTGTTTGGATTGAGTGGGAAAAATCTCATTTAATGTCAGAGAACTGCAGCAACTTTCTGTTATATTTTTTTGCAGGTCTACACAGTGCCAGGCTACGTTCACATTACAAGCCCTAAATCTGCTTTCACTGGACACGAGCTTTAAGAAAGCCAGCTGGATGATTCCATAAAGTACACTGTAGGTTGGGAGTGAGTTGCTGACCCAAGCTACGGAGTTTGAGTAATTCACAAGCTTCTTCACAAGTGATGATAAAATAGTGTGTGAGATCACCGGGTGGATTGGTGCCGAGTTGTACAGGTCCATCATGATGAAGAGCTGAGCCAAGAGCCAAAGCTTTCGACTTGCAAGACAAAGAAAGGAGCTGTTGCTGCTGGTCATTGCACTTCATGTCTCCATGTATGTTTATTACTTTCCTTTAAACACAACTAAGTTATGAACATGTGGTGCCAAGCTGAAGATCCTTTTAGACCCAGCAACAATGTCATCGATGTTTCACTGTGGACATCGTCATATGCCAATGTGGTGGACATCACCCCACCCTAGTTCCAGCGCTAACTTATGGTCATGAGTTCTGGGTAGTGAACAGAAGAATAAGATCACAGATACAAGTGGTTGGACTGAGTTTCTGCTGCTGGGTGGCTGAGCTCAACCTTACTGTAAGACCTGAAAATAGTCTCAATAGTCCTGCCCTTCTAGATCCACCTAGAGGACTTGTTCAACACATATGCAGATGGTTTTCTGAAGTTTGTTGTAGCGTAGTGGCCTCGTGGACAGGTCAGTAAATTGGAGGTATGCACATGTCTACACAGAGCCCACGCTTTCATCCTCTGATGATGAAATTTACATCACATGGACCCTAGTGGAAGTTCAGGTTTAGCGATAGGGTGCACAGCTCAGGCATTCGGAGGAAGCTCAGAGTAGAGCCAGCTTAAGTGGTTCAGGCATCTGATTAGGATGCCTCCTGGACACCTCCCTTTGGCAAGCTTGTCCAAGTTGTAGACCCAGAACTCACTGGAGGGATTACATATCATCTGATTTAGGAACGCTTCAGGATCCCCCAGTAGGAGCTGGAAAAATGAACGTCTGGAATATCCTGCTTAGCATGCTGCCTCCACGAACCAACCTCAGATAAGTGAAAGTGGGTGGATGGATGGATGGATGGATGGATGGACATTGCAGATCACTCTAAAGCTTCTTTAAAGCTCCTGTAAACTTGTTTTCAAATCTTAACTATTTCAAAATGAAATATATGTGAGGAAATATGCAACAATCACAAGAAGTTAAAACCAAACATCAGTGATAGTTTAATACTTCAGCTTATCTGCCTCATCATTATTGTGTGGGTGTGACTTGAACAGTGGACATCAGGTTCTAACAGTCATTCCCTTGTTCATCCATTCACTATTCTACAGAACCTCACAGGGGTCGTATAGTAGAAAAGAATGAAGCAGCATAAAGCATAACAACCTGCGCACTGACTGAATGAATTGCTAAACTGAGCACAGGCTTTAAGGGACATTATAAAACGGACAGTTAAGGACCTTGATTATGATTGGCTGTTGTAAAATACTCTATAAACACACACCATTGACCGCATTACATTAGTATCACTGCACCAAACCCATTGTTTCAAAATGTCAGATTTTGTTGAATTTTGATTTACTGGGTGGGTTCAGTGAGGATGAGTGGCTGGAGGAGATGAACAGAATAGAGGAGGAAGACATAAAGAAAGGAGAAATTAATGACAGAGGAAAGGAAGAAATCCAATTTGGCCCATCTTTATCTCCAGTGTAAATGCTGCCTTATTAAGGTTTGCTTTGATCAGTGTACTGACAAAGTGTCATTCTTAACATAAATTATAATTCCAACTTGATATATCCACAATGTAAGTTTGAGTTTTGATTCAAGCAAATGATGTCAACAATTAAATTCTCATCAGTGGAAATTGAAGTTTTTATATCTGACAAGTGTAAAATTACTGGTCACAATCCTTTTTCTGCATGTGAAAATTCAACTGCAGACAATGTAACAGTACTTGTACTTGAGTACAGATTTGCACCACTGGTAAACAGACAGAATGCAGGTTATTAGTAAGAAAAATGACAGTATTGAAAGTGATTGCAAAGATATTATGAAGTAACGTAAAATCAATTCAGAAAAAATGAACTCCCACCATGAACTCTTGGAGACATATAAATAGTTAAGCCGTGAAAAATCCATACGCCTGTTGAAAACTTTCTAGCACACCACCATACAGATGCAATCAGAGGCTCTCACACCACCCACCATGTGTCAGAATAGAGCAATCCATCAGCCCCTCCGCTCACACTGTGAACATGGGGAAAGAGTAAAGATCCAGGGACCAATACAGCAGTGGCATTCTCACATTTAGCAGAAAGTTTGAATCGTTTTAATCGTAAATGGTTCTTAAATCTAATTGTGGGATTCACTCTGCCTGCCTGTGCAAGAGCCTACACATCTTCAGGTGCCCGGAGGAGCGGTCCTGATTGGACAGTTTACCCCTGCAGGGCTGCATCCGCCTGACCCCTGGGCTCTGTGATTGGTGTGTTTGCTAATCAGAAGTGACAGCCTGATTACACGGGTGGTCTGGGGAATAAAAAGCCACAGAGGAACCTTGGAGTCACCTTACACCAGAGGAACACGTTGGAAAAAAAAAAAAAAAAGCTTGGTGTCAAGTTGGATGTATCCATGTCACTCTCCACCTCCACACGCACCTGAGATAATCACTGCAGGTTGGAGGGTGGATGCTACAATGGAATCGTGGTACAGCCTCTGTTTCATTAGGAGGCTGAAGCAATGAATCAACAAGCTATTTCTAGACGGAGGAGCGTTTAATGAGTTCGGGATCTCATCGCAAAGTGATGTGATTATAATTGTAACTGACATTTTTTTTCATGTGTAAATTAGATTTGCTCACAGTGATGCAATGCCCGGCAACAGTTTTCATGGCAGCGGGGATGAGTGAAGGAGTGAATTCATGAACAATGAGTTTCCTGTAACGGTAAATGAATTATGCTACAAAGTCGAGGAAATGTCAGGTCTGCATTACACTTTCAGATACCACAGGAGAGAGTGACAGGCAGCCCGAACACAGCTTCACTCACATGACTGAAGAGGAGAAGATTTAGCTCAGTCAAAAGTTAGGAAAGGAAACTCATTATTTCCTTTGAACAAAGTTGTTTCTTTTTCTTACGGCACTTACAGTGACTGTACAAGGTTTAAAGGAATATCTCAGCATTTTGGGAAACATTTCATGCATGAGAAAACTGCATTTTGAGGGGGTTTTAATTTAAACTCTTCAATTATGCTGGAAAATATATTTCAGATCAAATTATATGCTATTAAACCTTGTAATGAGCCAACCTCCTAGTGATTAAAGGGACCCCAAATCAAAAATACATTTTTTCCTCTGTCTTGTAGCACTGTTTATCCATCTAGATTGTTTTGGTGTGAGTTACAGAGTTTTGAGATATCAGCCGTAGAGATGTCTGCCTTCTCTCCAATGTAATGGTCCTAGATGTCACTAGTCCTGTGGTGGCTAAACTGTCTCTTTCCAGAAATCATGACCTGGTTACTCAAGATAATCCACAGACCTTGTTGTGAGCAGTTTCATGTAGGAACTATTTTCTTTCTGCAGTAGAATCTACCAGAACTACTTTCTTTCAAACAGGAAAAAAGACAACTGAGGCGGAGAATATCTAGCGCAGTCAAGAGAAAGCAAGTAGTTCCAACATGAAACTGCTCACAAGAAGGTCTGAGAATTATCTCAAGTAACTGGGTCATGATTATTGGAAAGAGACACAAAGTTTTGAATTATTCAAATGTATTTTTAGGTGCTTTGAGCTCCACAAGCTGAGTGCCATTTAGTTCCATTATATTTGAGAGAAGGCAGACATCTCTACAGCTGATATCTCTGAAACTCAGCAACTCACAACAAAAAAGCCTGGATAAATATCACTACAGGCCAGGGGAAAAATACGGAATTTTGATTTTGGGGTGAACTATCCCTTTATTTATTCATTTATTTCAATTAAATGTAGGAGTTAACAAAATGTTACATTTTTTCATTTCACAGCACAGTCGTAGTGCTTTTATTTTTTAAAGTGTCTCAGAGTCTCTTAATGTTAATCAAAATACACATTTTTAAACCATAATTCTTATTTAGCTTTGATTTAGAAGAGCTACAGAGTTGACATGTTATGGTTGAGACACATGTGATAGAAATATTACTTAATGAATTTGTCTAAAAATAAAAAGTTTACCAGTGCTTGAGCAGTATTCCTGCCTTTTTTAAACCAGGAAGTGAGACAGGGGTCCTTAGGGTGTAGCTAACCCCTTTTATGCCTGATGAAATCATGGTTCATTAAAAAAAATCTATTTTAAAGACTTTTAAGACATTTTTAAATTGTTTTAAGTTGTGAATTTGTGTCTGGGACAAGGCTGTTTGCTGATACAGAGCAAGTTTAGAACATTTAAAAAAATGAAAGCAAACCAATTTACCAAAACAATCTCAATATCACTTCTGTGTCTGTGTGTGAAGTAGCCTACAAAGACAGAGACGTAAAACTCTGCAGAGAATTCCTATTTAAATTCAGCATACACACAAACATAGAAACGTGCATATTCATTCTTTCCATCAGAATTACAAAGCTCTTTAGATGCATGTTTTTTTTTTTTTTGAATAATCCATCGTTGTGAAACGTGCACAAGCCTGATTTCCACTCTTGTCATAAAAGAAAGTAACGCCCCCTCACTACTCGCTTCCATATGTTAACCTCTGTCGGCTGCACTCGTATTTAAAAGAGGACTCCACTGATTCTGTCATTTATGATTATACACTTTTAGAAATGAGGGTTCCAAAAGGGTTCGTCCTGAAGGGCTGAGGTTCTACCCAGAACCATTTTCCTCTGAAGAACCATTTTTGAAGAAATGGTTCATTAAGGGTTCTTTGTAAGAATAAGGCTTCCATTAATGACCCTTAGTCTTACAAAGAGCCCTTTTAGGAAGCAAGAGTTCTTCAAGGATAGTTGGCACCCTTGAAGAACTCATTTGTCAAAGGTCTTTTTTGTACCGCAATATAAAAGGGTTCTCAGTAGAACCCAGAATTCAGAAAGGAACAAGCCCAGAACTGTTATTGCTGAAAGAGCTTAAATAATGTTTAGATTCTATTGCATTCTCCCTGCATGTTCTTCTTCTACTGTGGACGATGATGTAGGTTATGGACAGGAAATGCATGGTGTTTGTGCACGCACTGTGTTTTATACATCCAGACTCTGAACTCAGGATGTGGTTAGCCTAGCTTAGTTTAGCATGAAGACTGAAAGCAGAGGGAAACAGCTAGCATGGCTTTGTCCAAAGAGAGGAAACAGCTACACCTCTAATGGCCACTACTGTAATTTACCACTACATGAGGTAAGGTTGATTAGGTATGAAGAGTACAGTGGTGTAACTGCAGGGATGACTGCTGGGAGGAGAGTGGATTTATGTAATAGAATGATTATTGATGGATTACTATAGATTAGGGGTAGGGCTGGACAGGCATGTTGCCTCTTCCTACTCCTTTTTGGACATCAAATGTTGATGTCTCTCACTGAAATCTGTTCATTATTTATTATGTTTTTAGTGCACCACGTAATCCCCACTCTGGGCCCTATCTTACACTGATCTAAAGTGCAAGTTGAAAGCGCAAGGCACAATGGATTTAATTTATTCAAGGTGTGTCCAAATCCACTTTTGCTGTCTTGCTCCAGAGGCGCAGGGGTATCCTGCCCTGTCCTGCCCCTTGCGCCAGCAGCACACAGCGGGATACACCTATCAGCTGTGGCCAAGTGCCCTGATTAATAAATGGGTGAGTTTAGGCTGAACATGCAATCAACCAATCAGAAAGTCAGCTCTCATCACCTTTGGGAAGCAGGTGCGCCTGGATTGCAAGCCTTGGCAGCATGACGGTGGATTTATCCGGAGGAAACAAAGAGGAAAGATTTTTGAGAGAGGAGACAGATCTCCTGGTTTGAGAAGTGAGAGTGAGAGAGCGCACCTTTTTGCCTTCATTTTCAGACGTCCCAACCAAGGCCGCACAGTCCACAAGTTC
The DNA here is from genome assembly GCA_034769285.1 of Lutjanus argentimaculatus. Classification (NCBI taxonomy): domain Eukaryota; kingdom Metazoa; phylum Chordata; class Actinopteri; order Lutjaniformes; family Lutjanidae; genus Lutjanus; species Lutjanus argentimaculatus. The sequence goes on from JAWZSL010000049.1 coordinate 1,710,890, forward strand.
ATTTGCTATCTTGCAGACACAGCAAAAAAGTCAACTGTGCCAGTGCAAGATAGCAAAGCCACCAGCGCCGGTGTAAGATAGAGCCTAGAGTTGGCAATATGTTAAAATTTCCCAAACGATCATCGTTAGCCCATCAATTGGTGATTGGCGATATCCTCGTCCCCCCCTCCCACCTTTTCCCGTCCTCTCCAGTCTCAGCTGGGAGATGTGCACAAGTGGCGAATTCTCTATGTTACACATGCTGTGTACGGTCACTATGTCCAGTGGACAAAATAAACTCACATAGTGCCTAGAAATGACATGTTCTCACACTTATTTTCCATTTTAAATTGAGAAATACAACTGTAACCTTCTGAGTTCAAGTTTCTCTCTTGACTGAACTAAGACGAGCTTAACTGGCTCGTTAACGCCTCCGCAAACACACTTAATTCAAACTTGACAGAAAAACATGTAAAACTCACCAAAACCGTCTTTGTTAGTCCACTCCTCCAGCAATCACCAGCTATGGTTTGGTCAAAATAAATCCTTCATTTACTGCATGAAAAGAATGTAAAGAGTCTGACTCTGCGGGCTGTTTGCCTCTCACTCGTCACCCAGCTCAGAGCACTCATGGTCGGCTGAGTGGGTGTGAACTGCGCTGCTGGATGAGAGCGCAGAGTGGAGGCTGTCACTCTGCAGATTGTTACATTAGCAAAATAAAATGACAAATAAATCGGCCAAAAAAAGCAATCGGCGATGGATTCAGCCCATCGTCGATAGATGATATATATTTGTCTGATCGCCCAACTCTAATAGAGCCCTAGGTCTGTTATCCTGAAAACAAAAACCCACGACAAAAACCCGTCCACTCTGGACGATGGATTAAGTGGCTGCCTGTCTCACTGCTGCCAAACTCCTTTAATATTTTGCTTAATTTAATTGTTATAAAACATCTGCTCCTTCTACAAGCTCAATAATGATTTCTTACCACTCATAATCAGACACTTAATGATTTGGTGAAAATTCTGCATTAATCTGATTAATGTGAAATGGACATATTAAACAGTTATTCCAGGTCTGCAATGGAAATTTTAAAGGGGGACCCCATGGCTGCAGTGTAAATGTCAAATGGAGTGAGTATTTCAACTTAAGATGTTTCCTTGTTCTCTGATGACATATCATGGTCATTTTATGATTTATTACAATAAATATATTACAGATTTCTCCTTTAAGGTGACATGGGAGCTATAAGCATTTCTCCATCCAATGAGTCATGACCCATTATTTCAGGATTACTTACAGCAGATTTATAATTACTACCACTTTATGCAAAGTCTCAAGTGTTAAAATGACCATTACGCTGGTGTTTGCTACACTTACACTATCTTAACACAAAATCCACTCTGGACAATCCACAGTTTACTGCTGTGTCGAACACGTCACATGACACAGCACTGATGGTGTATACATGAAGAGATGTTTCCGCTCTCAGGCCTGTATCTTTGCTGTAATAAGGTAACCATCCACTCACAATAGTGTAATCTACAGCCTGACTGCTCTCCAGGGATCACAGAACCGTTAACATTTTATTACCACACATTTGAGGCCACAATGATGAATTCCGTTTCATCAGCCCGGCTTTAACACTTTGGCTCCCTGATGTCTTTTTAAAAGCCACTGCTCAATAGAGAGTATATGAGGTGCGTCCGCATATAAAATGTCACTATTAAAAATGCCCATAAAGAGAGCGTCTCCCATGGTCCCTTGCAGCTGACATCTCCCCCTCTTCATCTTTTCCTCTCTGAGGCTGGTGGACCTTTTATACTTTTTTTCCCCCCCATCATTCCTGAGTGAGGTGAAAAATGAAAGGCAATAGTGTCTTGCTCCCGGGATGGGGAGAGGGAAGTGGAGCAGAGCCGCCGAGCTCTCTGCGAGGCCAGCTGATTGGCTGGTGAGGCTATGCAAGGGCTCCTGGGAAGAAATGAGGAGAGTTAAAGGTAACTCCTCGCTGCACGCCACCGGCTGAGGAGACACGGTGTTTAGATAAGCGTGATTGCAGCCATTTAGATTCCACCAGAGGAAGGATAGGAGAACACTAAGGTTATACACATACTATCTATTTACATCCTTACAGCAAGATTTTCTTTTATACGTCATAAAATCCATATATAGATAGATAGATAGTGAGGCTGATCTTGACCATGGATGTATTTGTACATATACACTACTGTGCAAAAGTTTTAGTCAGGTGAGAAGAAATGCTGCAAAGTAAGAATGCTTTCAAAAATATTAAATGTAATTTATTTTTTAAATAAATTTTTTATTAATTTACAAAATGCAAAGTGAGTGAACAGAAGAAAAATCTAAACAAATCAATATTTGGTGTGACCTCCCTTTGCCTTCAAAACAGCATCAATTCTTCTAGGTACACTTGCACACAGTTTTTGAAGGAACTCAGCAGGTCGGTTGTTCCGAACATCTTGGGGAACTGACCACAGCTCTTCTGTGGATGTAGGCTGCCTCAGATCCTTCTGTCTCTTCATGTAATCCCAGACAGACTCAATGATGTTGAGATCAGGGCTCTGTGGGGGACATACCATCACTTCCAGGACTCCTTGTTCTTCTTTATGCTGAAAATAGTTCCTAATGACATTGGCTGTAAGTTTGGAGTTGTTGTCCTACTGCAGAATAAATTTGGGGCCAATCAGACGCCTCCCTGATGGTATTGCATGATGGATAAGTATCTGCCTGTATATCTCAGCACTGAAGACACCATTAATCCTGACCAAACACCCAACTCCATTTGCAGAAATGCAGCCCCAAACTTGTGAGGAACCTCCACCATGCTTCACTGTTGCCAGCAGACATTCATTATTGTACTGCTCTCCAGCCCTTCAGTGAACAAACTGCCTTCTGCTACAAACAAATATTTCAGATTTTGACTCATCAGTCCAGAGCACCTGCTGCCATTTTTCTGCTCCCCAGTTCCTCTGTTTTCATGCATAGTTAAATCACTTGGCCTTGTTTCCACGTCGGAGTAATGGCTTTTTGGCCACAATTCTTCCATGAAGACCACTTCTGGCCAGACTTCTCTGGACAGTAGATGGGTGTACTTGGGTCCCACTGGTTTCTGATAGTTCTGAGCTGATGACACTGCTGGACATCTTCTGATTTTGAAGGGAAGTAAACATAATGTGTCTTTCATCTGCTGCACTAAGTTTCCTTGGCTGACCACTGCATCTATGGTCCTCAACGTTGCCCGTTTCTTTATGCTTCTCTGCTGCTGTGCTTTGCTGCTCTGAAATCTTTGCCTGGGAGAGACCCTGCTGATGCAGTATAACTACCTTGTGTCTTGTTGCTGTCCTCAGTCTTGTCATGGTGTCTGACCTGTGACATCAAACTGTCTTCCACAACCTCACCTTGGTAGCAGAGTTTGGCTGTTCCTCACCCCTCACACAGCTGTTTCTGTTTCAGTTAATGACTGTGTTTCAACCTACATATGAAATTGATGATCATTAGCACCTGTTTGGTATAATTGGTTAATCATACACCTGACTATGATCCCACAAAATCCCTGACTTGTGCAAGTGTACCTAGAAGAACTGATGCTGTTTTGAAGGCAAAGGGTGGTCACACCAAATATTGATTTGATTTAGATTTTTCTTCTGTTGGCTCACTTTGCATTATATATGTATGTGTGTATGTATGTATATATATATATATATATATATATATATATAATGTATACACACATATACATATACATATATACATCTAACAAGTTTGTTTGAAAGTGCAGCTAGTAAGCTAGCATTAGTTAGTTAACATGCTAGCATTCACAGCTTATGTTAGAGCAGATGATCATGAAACACCGAGTGTAGTGGCAATCTTTCCTCCATCCAGTACTCTACATTTACCACCACTATTAAGCAGTCCCTTGGCAATAAGCTTGACACAAAAAGAATCTTCTGAGGCAGTAACTCTGTTCAAAAAACTTTACTTGAAAGGCAAAAACAAAGTTACAAAATTCTCTTTTGGCTCAACTAGGCGCATGGTCAAAAAACTGTCTTGCTCCTTAGGCTGCTTAACCTGGTCTGAGAACTAAATGGCTGTGATATCACCAGCAGCATCATTAAAGGAGCATTTCAATGTTTTTAAAGGAAAACTACTAAACTATTATTAGCAATATCAATATCAATATCATTATGGCTCTTACATTTCCAGCCCCTAATTGCTTATGCTAAATGCAAAACAATTACCAAATATTTTCCAACATGAGAGGCATATAACATTCAACATAATATCTACGGTACTGTTACATGTACATCATAATACACAAAGATGAAAAACTATATACATAAACTCTTATTCACCTTCTCAAAGTGTTCACATTGCATGTTTCAGCAGGCACAGTTTGTTTATAGGTCTGTCCAGTACATTAGTTTTAGTCTGCACGCTGACTCGCCTCACTGTACCACTGGAGTCTGGTAATGTCTTTATTACTCAACCCATATTCCAGGAGTTGCGAGGGGCAGATTCATCTATTATCAGTACAATATCTCCTGGCGAGAAGTTCCTCTGTGGTGTGAGCCACTTTTGTCTCTCCTGAAGGAGTGGCAAATATTCTCTCGTCCATCTAATCCAAAACAGATTGGCCATATACTGTATCTGTCTCCATCGCCGCTGTGCATACTGATCGTCTTTGTCAAAGACCCCTGGTGGAATGTTGGGTTGTGTTTTCATAAGCAACAGGTGATTAGGTGTTAAGGCTTCAACATCATTAGGGTCATCTGATGAGTGTGTTATTGGTCTGTTATTGATGCAAAACAGTCTCCTTCCACGTTTAACTTCAAATGGCCCGAAGAAGTCAACCTCCACATTGGTAAAGGGTGGCTGATCAGGTAGTAGCCTGTCTTCAGGCAGGTCTGCCATCCTTCATCTTCAAGCTTTAGCATTGAGTCTTCTGCACACAATGCACTTGGAGATAATCCTCCTTACAGCTGAATTAGCTTGAGGGATCCAATATTTTTGTCGCAGCATTGCCAACATATAGTTGCGACCACAGTGTCCAACTTCTTGGTGGATGTGTTGCAGTATGAGGTTGGCTACAGGTGAACTTTTAGAGATGATAGCTGGGTGTTTAGCCTCTTGTGGCATTGCAGCTTTATTAAGCCGGCCTCCAACTCTTAGTATACCATCCTGCAACATGGGGTCAAGTTTGTAGATCTGGCTGTTGTTAAATCTTTTTCATCCAGTTGTTCTGGCCACTCACTCTCGGGTTTCAGCAAGAATGCCAGGCCGTGTATCCAGACTTTGTTCTGCATGAACTTCTTCACTTTGACTTCTCTTGAGCCCTGATCCGCCGGATTTAGCGCTGAGTTGACATAGTGCCACTGGGTAGGATGAGAATGATCCCTTATTGTAGTGACTCTGTTCGCTACAAAGGTTTTGAAGCGGGCACTTTCATTTGAAAGATATTTGAGCACCGTAGTGCTATCAGTCCAGAAAACGGATTCCTGTAATGAGATCTTGAGTTCCTGTCTCAACATTCTATCGATTTTGACAGCCATGACTGCTGCCGTCAGGTCCAGTCTTGGTATTGTGACATGTTTCAGAGGTGTCACTCTTGATTTCCCTAGTAGAAGGGAACAGTATTTTTTTTTTGTTTTCATGACTGGTAAGCACTATGTAGGAAGCTGTAGCATATCCATCCTCACTAGCATCAGCAAAATGATGCAACTGTGCTGATTGTGTGGATCCAAACTCTTCTATTTTGATGCATCTGGGTATGCTGAACTCTGCCAAACTCTCCAAGTCTGCTAACCATTCATGCCATCTTTTTGCATGTTCACCTTCAATCTCTTCATCCCAACCATGTTTCTTTTTGCACAGGTCGCGCAAGATGAGTTTTGCTGGTAATATGAGTGGTGCCAAAAAGCTGAGGGGGTCGAAGACAGAACTTACTGTGGATAAGATACCACGTCTGGTGACAGGCTTGTTTTGCATGTTTATCTGGAAGTTGAACCTGTCAGTCTCTGTGAACCATTGCACACCAAGAGCACGCTCCATTGGGAGTGTGTTGTGGCTCAAGTCTAGGTCTTTGACTTCAGGTGCTCTTGCGTTATCTGGAATAGACAACAAGACTGTCTTGCTGTTACTCACCCACTTGGTGAGACAGAAACCTCCTCTGGCACACAAGGCTGTGAGTTCTTGTACCAGGCTGACTGCCTGATCACTTGTTTCCACTGCTTTTAGGAAATCATCAACATAAAAATGTCTTAGTACAGTGTCAACTGCCTTTGCACTCATAATCTCTTTTGCATCGTCCGCAGTTCTTCTCAGCGCGTAGGAGGCGCAACTGGGTGAAGATGTAGCACCAAAAAGGTGTACTTTCATCCTGAACTCTTCCACTTCGCTGTTAAGATCACCCTCTGTCCACCACAGAAACCGCAGTAGATCTGTGTCTTCCTCTGGGACCCTCACTTGATAAAACATAGACTCTATATCCGCCATCAGCGCCACTGGATGCTCTTTGAATCTTAACAGGACACCAATGAGGTTGTTAGTGAGGTCTGGTCCTTGGAGCAACTGTTCATTTAGTGAGACACCCTGGTATGTAGCCGTGCAATCAAAGACTACTCTTAATTTCTTTTTCTTGGGATGATACACCCCGTGGTGAGGGATGTACCACACACGACCATCTCCGCGACTGAGCTGCTCAGCTGGTATTTTCTCAGCATAGCCTTTGTCAGTGATGTCTCTTATGAATGCTACGTAGTCTTTATGGAAGTCTGGGTTTCTCTGTAACTTCCTCTTGAGTGTGTCAGCCCGCTGCTGAGCCATGCAGCGATTATTTGGCATCTTGATGTTTTCATTTCTCAGGGGCAACCTCAGACTGTAATGTCCATCAACTAACTTTGCTGAACTTGAAACCAGGTGCATGAACCTGTGATCATCCTGGGACATTTCCTCTTTTTTCTTCACAGCTTCGTTCTTGGAAATCTGTGTTGTACTGTTTCACTAACAGTTCTTCTATTTCACTCACCAGAATGCGATTAGCTGTGAAGCTCTGCAGCTTACCATTGTCTATTTTTGGGCCGTCGTCTCTTCTGAGAGGTCCATTGATCACCCATCCAAGGGCGGTCTTAACTGCATATGGCCCTTTCCCATCGCTATTTATGACTTGCCACGGCTCAATGGCTTTTGGGAGGTTGGCACCAATAAGCATTCCCACTTCTGCTTTAATACATGGCAGGTGTACTTCTTTCAGATACTGCCATTGTGCAATATCTTCCTGTCGTGGTATATTTTCTTTTTTCACTGGGGTGTGGCTGTGTGTAAACACCTTTGGGAGCTCAGTGTAGGTGTTTTCTTCAAGACCACACACCTCAAGATCTGAAAGAACAACATTCTTCATTAACTTGTGACTATCAGAGTTGACTTGAGCCATTGTGTCAAGAAGAAACTGGGTGCTCTTTCCTTTGAGATTTAGTTTTCTCTGAATGTCTTCAGTGCAAAATGTTGCTGTGCTACCAGGATCTATAAAGGCATATGTTTCCACATATCTCTCACTCTTCCTCGACTTAAGCTTAACTGGTACAACAGCAAGCACACATTCTTCTTCTCTAGCCTCAGTGTTTCCACATGACTCCTGACCCAATGACACATAGGCACTAGACACTACGTCGTTCTCAGTATTGTTTTCTTCCGTCTTTTCTGAAGCACTATTATCCTCTGTCTTGACATGGAGTATGTCTGGATGCGACTGAGAACAAATCTGACACCTGAGTCTCTTTTTGCAATTTTTACTAAGATGCCCAAAGGTAAGACATCCAAAACACAGGCCTCTAGATTTCAGGAAGTCTATCTGTTCTATGTTTGTCAGCTCTTTAATTCTATTGCAGACAGAAAGAGCATGATTTTTCTGGCAGAACAGGCAAGGTTTGTGAAAGGCTGTTACAACACCTTTTACAGGGCTGCTTTTCTTTGCAATTGCCTCCATGGTTGTGTCCTGCACGCCTGTAGCAAATGTGCTTTCTCTTTGTCCAGTCTTCTTGTTGTTTCTTTCTTTTGTAGCCTTTTCTTTTCCTTTGATGGTTTGTGAACCTTCTATAACATCTCCAAAATGGCGATCCAAGGCTACTTTTGCTTGCCGATCAGTGAAGTCGACTAGGTGAGAAAAGCTTGCTCGTCCTCTTCCTGCCTCATGGATCTCAAACGCAGTTGTTCTCCACTTCTCTCTTATCTTATAAGGAAGCTTCGAAATAACAACTCGCATATTAGTTGGGTTATCCATTTCTTCCATGAATTCAATTTGCTATCTTCAACTTATAACCATATTGCCTCTGGAGTAACCTTCTGGCCTCATGGTAGCCTCTGTCAGCTGACACATGCTCACAGCTACGCACAAGTTCCTGCGGCTCCCCGCTGGTATACTGCTCCAAGTAGTACAACTTGTCCTGATAACTGTCAGTTTTGCTATCCACTGCATGCTCAAAGGCTCTGATGAAGGATTTGTAAGTGTGAGGGTCACCTTTAACACTAGAAAGGCCAGAATTCCAAACCTACTAGAACGGCCGTAGGCGGTCATTTTGACCTCTAGAATCCAAACTTAATAATCTCTTACGATAAATACCCAGTCGAGAGATTAATGCATTTATTGTCTTAGGATGTCTTTTAAAAAAAATAAAAAAAAAAAACACCTAAATGCATATTTTAACAAATTAAATTCAGGCATGTCAATATTCATATCATCCCATATATCAAACCGTAATTATTGCATATTATATTCACACCAGTGTTTGACAAATTCATTCATTCATAACTCAGAACAGGAAAATTATTTCTGAAAATAACCATTAAAAATATATTATTTCTTTAGGAAACATTTTTAAAACACTTATAACACATAAAATTATTTTTAAAAAGGTGGAAACAAGCTGATCTGAAACAAAAGAGCCAAGAACAAAGTTTAGACTAAAACCATAAAACAATTTTATATCAACTAATTAAATCAATAGTGCATGTCTATTTAACATATAGGTTTAAGATTTGGTTGGTCTGTTCCAAATAATCTGCGAACGTCCCCAGTCTCCCCTATTCACTGTCAACGTACGTTGACTCCTCTCCTCGCACAATTTACACACGGCTTTGCAGCATTTTCCGCAGGTGCTGAATATTTTAGTAGCCACGTCTTTTTCCTCCTTATGAACTCCTCATCACTTTCTGATGAGAATGAAGTATGTTCATTCCAAGAAAGGTCGCTGTCACTTTCCACCTCAGATAGCTCCCCTGCATCAGAATCGCCGCTGTCCAAGTTCTGAAGTAGCTCCAAGGCCTTGGTAAGTGTCAGGTCTCTCCTCGGTCTTTCAGACATTTTCTTTATTTCTATCTCTCTGTCTCCCTATATGTCGATCTCTCCATTTCTATCTAATAATAACGTGAAAGGCTAAAAATAGTTCAACCGCGGAAAAAATAAACAATAGCGCAAAATTCCGTACGGTCAATATGACCATTCACGGCTGAAATAGGTAAAAATGATTATATTTTTGTTGTCATTTGTGTAATTTATGTAAAAACAACTTTAAATAAAAATACATACACTTCTGTGAAAAGTCAAGAACCAGCAGGATTTTATTTTTTTATTCAACAAAGTCATTGCACATGTAAATTTCAAAACAGTCAAAATGACCATCATGACCGTTCTGGTGTTAAAAACTGGAATGTCTTTAGAAGGGAGATAAGACCTCGTCTGTTGCCTTACAAGCATCTCAGTAATAGCATTTTGCTTCTGCATGACTTCATACAGTCCTCTGTCATTGCTTGCTACCGGTGGATGGTTATTGCCACGAGGTTCATTCAGTTGTGTGTTTGGTGAAGACTGTGCCAACAAACCAGGAACGTATGCTGCGTGTCCTCCTGCAGGAGCATTTGAGGTTAGCATAGCACCATCACTCTCTTCTTTAGGTCTATATTGTGAACACTTCCGTGATGGATTACTGTGAGTGCTTCCTTCATATTCCTCAAACACCTTGAGCTTTGCCTTAGACTCTGCAATAGCTGTATTAAGCGCAAGCTGTTCCATTTTAACCTTCAGCTGCAGCTTTTCCATCTCCAGCGCTTGTTTCTTTTCTAAAGCTGCTGAACGCGCCATCAAGGCTGCATGCTCTGCTTCTTCCTTCATATGTGCTGAGGACCCAGTGGTTGTTGATGAAGCAACTGAGGATTTATTTTTACTATGATGACAACTTTTTGCAGCTTGAGATACGCTGTCTTCTGCTTAATTTTTCTGCTTTAATTTTGCCTCCTGGGTTATCATTTGTACCTTTAACTTCATTTGCATTATTTTTTATCTGTTGATTTCTTTCTCATTGCAGCACACCAGTTTTCAGTGTTCTCAACAAATTCTTTCAAAGGTGCTGTTCTTGGTTCATACCAGTTATACTGATCTGCTTGTCCTTCATCTTCATCCAATAAAGCAACAACTGCAGTATTTATATCCTCAAACTCAGTATATGCTTTGTGAAAACTATCATGAAGCATCTCTTCTACTTCATCCACATTTGAATCATCAAACTTCAAATTATCAATGTTTTTCATCATGCCTGTAAGCTGAGATAATTTACCTCTTCTGGATCCAATAAGCCTACTTATTTGATCATCCACTGCTTTCTCTGTGGGCTTTGGCACCCTCTTCTGGTCAGATTCTTCCATGGTCACAGCACAAACCACTTAACTCAGATTCAGCTTAAAGCATAAGTTCGGTTTTTTGACACCTGGACCTTATTGTTAGGATTAAATATGCTCGTAGACTCACCCAGACAATTTTGGTGGAGCTCGGAGCCGTTTTCGAGCAATTTAGATCCAGCCGACGGCGTTTTTTTCTCATGCCATAGTAGCGGACGGGGCCAGAAATCGAAGCCCCTAAATTAGACATTATCTGCTGCGAAACTCGCTCATTTCACCTACATGTTATAAATGAATGGCCAGTGTTATCACCATGTCAGCTCAACTTCGTTGTTATGGTCATCCGGGGCTTTACAAGGATGGGTAACTTTTGGTGACATTATAGACGTGCGCCGCAGGACCACAGCTGAGAAGAGACGCTGTTGTTGCTAGGCTACACGGCAACACGACTATTTCTGTGCAGCATGGCGGAATATTTATCCGATGTAGAAGTGTCTGACGACGACTTTGAGTATAATGGATGCCCGTATCGTTTTGAGCCAGAATACACCGACGAGGAGCTATTTGAAAGGAGGATGCAGAGTAGGGTGATCAGGTCCCAATAAACCAAAAGAGGGACAAGGGGTATGTTTGTGAGGGACAAAGTGGGACACCGCCTGTAGCTGCATCGTCTCTTCTTGTTTGGCGTCTCCTCCTCCTCCATTTCCAAAGAAGAACGCGCGGTGTGAGTGTCATTCACTAGCTGTCACCTCAGCTGTTGGTAGCGCGGTAGCCTAAGCGCCGTACGTGCGGTGCTACTATGACAACAACAAACAGCCCAGAGTGCAGGAACATCACCGGCTTCTCATTGCTGGGGCCTGAGGGGGATGTTGTGCGGGACATGGTCTCAATTTGCGTGATGCGTGAAAAGAGACAGAAAATGCGTGAAATCACGCGCAAAGCGGGACATCTGGTCACCCTAATGCAGAGGGAAAGAGCCGAACAGCTGGCCAGAGAACGAGCAACCACTGCACGTCCACGAATGGGGGCTAACTGGTGGTGTTGTTGTGGACATTGCATGAGTTTCACAGCAGATAATGTCTAATTTAGGCGCTTCGATTTCTGGCCCCGTCCGCTACTATGGCATGAGAATAAACGCCGTCGGCTGGATCTAAATTGCTCGAAAACGGCTCCGAGCTCCACCAAAATTGTCTGGGTGAGTCTACGAGCATATTTAATCCTAACAATAAGGTCCAGGTGTCAAAAAACCGAACTTATCCTTTAAAAACAGTCTGTTTTCCAAAGACAAACTAATGTCCAGCAGTGTCTTCACATGCACATCACTTTTCCATAAACAGCTGATATCCAAATCCGCTTCAATGAAATGCATTCACCATGTATGTGCTGCGCAGCTCCGACAGGCTCCGACAAGCAGGCACTTAACGAGGTAATTAAGGCCAATCGACTGACTCCAGCCCGTTGTAGCTTTCTGTGCGTTAGCTTACTTAGCAGTTGAAAACGTGTTGCAAAGCATCCACTGACTTACTTTTTTCCAATATGAGGGCTTGTGTTGATTCCTCCTCCATGCAGAAACGGCTTTAATCCACATTAGTCCGTTCTTCTTTCCATCAAGAGCAGAGTTTTTTGACTCACATGTAGTGGCAATCTTTCCTCCATCCAGTACTCTACATTTAGCACCACTATTAAGCAGTCCCTTGGCAATAAGCTTGACACAAAAAGAATCTTCTGAGGCAGTAACTCTGTTCAAAAAACTTTACTTGAAAGGCAAAAACAAAGTTACAAAATTCTCTTTTGGCTCAACTAGGCGCATGGTCAAAAAACTGTCTTGCTCCTTAGGCTGCTTAACCTGGTCTGAGAGCTAAATGGCTGTGATATCACCAGCAGCATCATTAAAGGAGCATTTCAATGTTTTTAAAGGAAAACTACTAAACTATTATTAGCAATATCAATATCAATATCAATATGGCTCTTACACTGGGTATCACTCTTCTCAGAGCCTCCTGTACACCTTCGACATGCAGAGAAATGGAAAACTTACCAGCTCTAGTTACAGTTGCTAAGCTATTATTGGACAATTGCTGTTTGGAGGAGGGGCTTAATGAAGGATCAATTGTCTCCTGCCCTCTGAAAGGATGGAACCACTGGTAGGACAAGCCTGACAGAAGTAATGTTTTAAAAAACTTCTTCTCTGTTTCACAGTTCAACAGAAGGAAGAGGAGATGAAATTCCTGAAGGGTGTACGGAGTGAGGGGTCACAGAAGGAAAGTGTCTGTGAGCTCTTGTCTAGTGCTCTGTGAAGAAATCAATATTACCAGCCAATCAGGTAACGCCGTCCACTCTTCCATGCCATCACAATGTAGTGATGAGTCTAGTAGCTAGGATTAGGATTTTCTCTAACTTGTTTCCTTCTAAAACAGTGTAGAATAGTGCTCGGCAGTACTGCAGACATTTTATGCTTTTTTGTCCAATATATGATAATATAATGTTTATTTGTAAATAGGGAGTGTATATGGATGTAGGGCAATCTTATTTAGTTGATGTTGAGAGTTTCAGTAAGATAACTCTTTAATGTTAAAAAGACTCAGCCAGCTGAAATATTATTTCACTCCCCTGTGCTAAATCTAAAGAATGGTACCATTCTGGTAGATTTAGATATGTCAAATCTTTTTATACTGATGAAACTTCAGAAATCAAAATATTTCGATAAGAGGAATTAATGCATCTCAAATTTCATTAAAAAAGAGAACCACTGTATTAGTCTGAAATAATCAGCAGAGCTGTAATGAAAAATAATACTAACCAACTAACCCTGGCCCATCCTGTCTCATATAAGCCAAAAAAAAAAAAAAAAAAAAGTCTCACCAAACTTCAGTCAAAAATCTCTGAATTTAAAGTTCCCTTGTTTTTCAGCACACACTTTTCTGTCAGTCCTGGTCAGAGCCACTGACATGGTGCTGTCTCTGAGGTGTGTTCAGTCCAGGTCCAGCCATGTTCACTGGGAGACTGCAGAGTCTACTGGATAACGGCAGCTGCAGTTAGCAAATACGGTTAGCAGCTACAGTTAGCAACAGTTAGCAGTTATTCTGGTGATACGCTGTCCCTTATTTGTTTGGAATATGAAGTAGACGGGTGGCCTGTTCTTACATGTCCCTTTAATGTTTGGTAGGCTTTAGACACAAAAATGACTTGCTTAGAGTTAGGGACAGATCATGGTTTGGGTTAAAATTACTACTCCCGAAGATTAGAGGACCTCATCATCTCAAAAATAAATGTTAAGGTGACAATTGACTGTCTACATTCATTGTTGATAGGATAGTATAAACTCCCAGGTTAATGTCTGATGTTTTTTTGGTACATACATTCCCCCCTGATCTCATCAAGTCAAAAATCTTCAAGCTGCTTTTAAGATTAAAGATGGCCCCACTTTTATTAGATTCCACAGTGACTCAGCTTTGCAATGACATTTGTGTTCCATTTGTTGTGGTAGATGAGATGATAGTTGGATAAGTCACTTTGATTCAGTGCAGTATTACTTCTGTTATTTATACTGTAGCTGTTCCTACTGTGTCAAGGGTTTCCTGTAAAGAAAACAACTTCCATGTAAAAATACAATTATTTAACTGAAACATACCAGGGATTACAGAAATGTAATGTGTGTCAGAACCAGTGGGTTTAGCACCACTGCAACCATTTGTTGTCATGGTTTTGGATTTTTGCAGTTAACTTCCTGTTTTATTTTGGTATGTCCTCCCTTGTGAGTCTTTGTTGTCTTTATTTCCAGTCTTTTCCCGCCCTTTTTGATGTCTGATTGTTTTCACCTGCCCCTGATAGCCTCCCTATTTAGCCTTGTGTCTGTTCCCCCTTCAGCTGCTGCTTTGTCTTTGTCTACATTGTGCTCCCTAATGTTCCCCTGTGTGTATGGTTTTTTTTTGGATATCTTCTTTGTGTTTCTTTTCCCCTCAGTGTTTTTGTTGTTTCGTGGACATTTGGATTTTCTTTGTTGGACTATTTTTACTTGATTTTTGTCTATTCTCTCCCATGTGTCCTGTTCTGCATTTTTGGGTCCACTTTCAAGACTGATGAAGCATTAAACTAGAAATTCTCAGCCAGCAGTTGAGACCGTTATTTGAACTTTAGGACACAGGCCTTATTAAAGGTAACATCATAAACAGACCTTTTTCTGAGCAGCTTTATGTCGGAACTATTTTCTCTATAACTCTCTATATTTTCTCTACACCCGCCAACCACATCACCATGACAGACCAGGATGTAAACATAAATGGCGTCCTCCTCAGCTGAGCTGTATCATCTCATCCATGAGCAGATGCACATTTCCTTCTGCACAATGATACAGTTTGTAGGTTCAGTAAAAAGAAAGTAGTTCCTACATAAAACTGCTCACAACAAGGTCTGTGGATTATTTTGAGTAACTGGGTCAGTTTTTCAAATGTAATATTTTGGTGCTTTGAGCACCACAAGCCAAGAGCCATTTAATTCCACTACATGGAGAAGGCAGACATCTCTTCAGCTGATCTAGATGGAGAAATGGCACTATTTTTAAATGGAAAAACATGTATTTCTGATTTTGGGATGAACTGTCTCTTTTATGTGAAACATCTGTAGATGTTTTTAGCAGCTTAGTTTCATTACAATAATGCATCAATAACATTGGTCAGAATGTGTCCAAGCAGGTTGGTATTTGTTGCGTTGAGACAAAGCCCTCTCACACCTGTAGAAACCGTGTGGTGAGTGCAGAATAAGAGAGAGAATTTAGCTCATCAGTCATCACGCTGTCGCCCCATGTTCAATCGATCCCAGCTGTCCAGGGTGAAGTCACATCGGCAAGGTGAGAACATCGGACACCCCGGATCAGAACTGATGACCAGACAGAAGTGAGCCACCTTGCCATGGCTGCCGAGTCTTCTGTGGATTTCAGCTTCCATTTGCCGGAGTGTCCCTCAGCTCAGCAAAGCATCTGTCTCAATCAATGAGGCCAATAACCACAGGCTCCAGACAGCTTGTCTGTCTGCCACTGTGTTGTCTCTGACATTCACTCTGCCTCGCCGTCTGAAGTTACCAGCCACTGAAAGCTCCCACTCAGCAGTGGCTCAGCCTGCACAAATCATTATTAAAGCCCGATAGCATCTCCACACAATGCAACTATGTGGCACAAACACATACTCACGTCTCACGTGGATAGAAGAGCAAAAACAAGTGTGTGTGGAAGTGTATGTACGGGCATTAGGTGTATCACACTTGAAGCAAATTGATGACTTGACACAGTCTTGTGCTCAGTTACAAGGAAGATAATGAAAGTAGGGCATCATGTGTCAAATCCATCAATTCAATCTACAGTAAAGACAAATCTACCTTGTGAGGCAGCTGGATTCACAAGATCACATGAGAATCCATCTTGCCAGGCTTCAAGTTATCTGTTTGTGTCCACCAGAAGTGGTGTAGCCAATCAGCATCCTTGGGGGGACGACGGGCAGCTACAGGCGTGGTTTTAGGTGTGACGACAGGGGTTAGGGTTAAGGTTAGGGTTAGGTTAGAAGGTTCATCCAATCATCTGCCAAATGTTGTTTGAAAGTCCCTGCCCTTTTCCAAAGAGTTTCTAAGGATGACTTCTAGATGGTTCTGGGTTAACACAAGGTCCTGGTGTCTTAAAAGGATATTCCATCCCTATATGATAATCCACTCAATATGTACTCACCTCTATGCTGATGTGAGGATGGGTGAAGATCTTCAGTTCACAAAACAATCCTGGAGTTTCAACAGAAAACAGGGTTGCAGCCAAATCCAGTATAATGGCAGTGAATGGCGACCATGGATAAAATGTAAAAAAAAAAAAGAACACAAAACAAACACAAAATGTCTCCATCCTGCTTGTGTGGTGTAATCCAAGTGTCCATGAGCTGCAACATTAAAATTTAACCACAAAAGACACCATTTACGCCATGTTTTTAGCCGAAATGTCAACTGTAGCATGTAGCAGGTAGCATGTAAACATGGCGTCAATCTTTTCAATATTTTCACATGTGCATCCATTAAGAGATATATGAAGTCTTGCGATACATCGACACCATGTTTACATGCTACCTGGGAGGCTACAGTTGACATTTCGGCTAAAAACATGGTGTAAATGGTGTCTTTTGTAGTTAAATTTTAATGTTGCAGCTCGCGGACACTTGGATTACACCACACGAGCAGGATGGAGACATTTTGTGTTTGTTTTGTATTTTTTTTTTAACATTTTATCCGTGGTCACCATTCACTGCCATTAGCTGCAACCCTGTTTTCTGCTGAAACTCCAGGATTGTTTTGTGAACTGAAGACCTTCAACCATCCTCACATTGGCATAGGGGTGAGTACATATAGAGCGGACTATTATTCTGCGGTGGAATATCGCTTTAATGTGGTATTTGGGAGGGATTTTTGACTATTGTTATCAATACTGCAGTTGCCAAAATTAGTTAAAGTTTGCACTAAATCTGGGTAAGTGTTTTTGGAAAGTGCCTGCCCTTTACTAAATGTTTTCTAAGGATAACTTCCCAGGTTATTCTATGTAATAAATCATTTGGCACGTCAGGTTGATGAAAAACCCCAATTCCAAAAAAGTTGGGATGCTGTATAAAACAAAAATTGAAAGCAGAATGCAATGATTTGCAAAAAAGGTTTCAACCTGTATTCAACTGAATACAGCACAAATACAAGATATTTAATGTTCAAACTTAATTATTTTTTGTAAATATGCACTCATTTTGAATTTTATGCCTGAAACATGTTGATGTTTTTTCTTTCTTGCTTGAAATACAACTTCAGGTGCTCAACAGTCCTGTTTGGTCTCTGTTGTCTTTTTTTGTGTTTCATAATGCACCACACATTTTTAGTGGGAGACAGGTCTGAACTGCAGGCAGGTCAGTCTAGTACCTGAACTCTTTTACTACAAAGACACGCTGTTGGAACACGTGCACAATGTGTCTTGACATTGTCTTGCTGAAATAAGCAGGGACGTCTCTGAAGAAGACGTCTGGGTGGCAGCATATGTCGTTCCAAAAGCATCAGTGGGGCCTTCACAGATGTGACAGTTGCCCATATCATCACAGATGTTAACTTTTGTGCTGGTAAGAATCTGGATGGTGCTTTTCCACTTTAACCTGGAGGACACGACATCCATGACTTCTAAAAACAGTCTGAAATGTGGACTCGTCAGCACACTTTTTCACTTTGTGTCAGTCCATCTCAGAAGATCTCAGACCCAGACTGTAAACTGCAAAAAATAAATGAAGAAATTCATCTGAAGGGATATGTGTCCACCTCCCCCAAAAGCAAAGAAGTAATTAATTCTTTCATTGTGAATAAAAAAAGGACTGATGGGAATCGCGATGTAAGGCGTGAAAGAGGCAGCCTGACAGCGATTTGTGATTAAACAAAACCTCGAGTGAAAAAGGTTGTCAGCTCGCAGGGCGGGCATGGAACAGATTCAGCTTTGAAGCACATGCCAGCATTTGGAGCCTGTGAGATCCATCAGGCAGACAGGATGGAAGGTGGTAAGCTGCCGAGAGGAAGTGAGCACAGCAGAGATAAATGCCTCCATGCTGGCTTTTGGCTCACTGAGGCCCTCCCATTGCTTCTGCAGCAGTGGCTGCACAGCTGGGGAAGGAGCGCGACAGAGGTGTGAAGAAGTCGATGTGAGTACATCTTCACTCCGCTGAGGTGGAGTAAATGATTTCCTGGTAATCCCTGGGAAAGCTGTGACCGCTGGAAGAAGTCGAGGGGCATAGTCAGGCCACAGTGTGACTGTAGATGTGCCTCAGTTCATATGAATGTTTCAGACTTCCGTGATGTACAGTTCATATTCAAATCTGAAAACACTGGCCAAGTGAGATAAAACTGTGGGAAAATTACGTGGGAAAATTGTTTACAAAGCCATTCATGAGAATGTTAGTTTGCATTCATTTTTCTGGAAAAATTTCTAGTTCATTCCCCGAGTTAAAACCTGTCTCAGTCAATTTGATATAAAATATACAGGAGCCGTAATGTGGAATATTGTTAAGAAGCTCGGTCAGTCCTTGTCAAAACTTTTTTTTTAGATAATCTTAGAACTTGCATTAGTTAAGGTCTTGTCTCTCTCTCTGAGTTAATTGTTGATTATTTGAGTTCATGTTTTTTCTTGCTTGTGTGTTACTTGTTTTTTTGTTGTTTGTTCTGCATCATTCGTTCATATCACTTTTCTCTTTTTTTTTTTTTTTAATTTCCCTTCTGTTTGTGACTTTTGTTACAGAATAATTACTTTAGGTTTTGAAACTATTTATTACCTATATGGACTATTTGGAAGCATAATCAGTAGTTTTATTTTTATTTTGATTGCTCTAATTTAAAGGTGAAATATGTAGCAATTGTGCGTGCAAAAATTACTGCAGACTGTGTATTAAATAGGTTGGACTCTTGCTTGTTTAAGTAGGCTCACTGGAACTCACCTGCCCTTATTTTAATTTTTTAATGTGCATTTATTTATTTATTACTGCGGTGTGTGTACACTGCCCAAATGTTGTGTTGTGATGTTTGTGCCAAAGATGAATTTCCATTTTCTGTGAATTTAATGGACAATAAAGTAAAATTAATCTGAATCTGAATCATATTTAATCGTATTTAATATATGATCTGTATGATATATATGATATGATAGGATCCCTGCCCCCTCCTTCCCAGACTTGGGGAAGCTCATGCAGGCTCCAAGATCGCTGCAGGAATGCAGGACGAGACATTGTAAAGTGACAATAAGTGAGGACAAGTCCTCCACTGTAAGTTGATCAGATGTTTATAACTGTCAGTTGTCTGTCAATGTAAAGTTCAGTCTGTTATCCTGAAAACAAAAGCCCACTGCTCTGAAATAACACTCTGGACTGACTGCTTGTCTCACTGCTGCCAAACTCCATTAATGTTTTGATCAATTTAACAGTTATAAACATCTACACCTTCTACAAGATCATTAATGACTTCTTATGACTCATAAATAGGCACTAACTTGTTTGGCTAAAAAATCTGCATTAATTTGAACTCAAATTAAAGTGAAACGGGCCAATAAAAAGCGTTTCAGAATAAAAAGGCAGACACCGTGGCTGCAGTGTTTGTCAGAAGAGTATTTCAGCTTAACATGTTTCCTTGATCTCTGATGACATATCACGCTCATGCTTATGATTTGTTACAGAAAATATACTACAGATTTCTCCTTTAAAACTGGAGGAGACCCATGATATACATTTTTGGCTTTTGGTTTCCCTTACATATTC
The DNA here is from genome assembly GCA_034769285.1 of Lutjanus argentimaculatus. NCBI lineage: Eukaryota > Metazoa > Chordata > Actinopteri > Lutjaniformes > Lutjanidae > Lutjanus > Lutjanus argentimaculatus. Next base: position 1,730,848 of record JAWZSL010000049.1, read on the forward strand.
TGTTATTATTTTTATTGTTTATCTTCTTTTATATGCGCTCATAAATCAAACCTTGTAGTCTGTAGTCCTGGGTGAATTCATGTGTGGGAGAAAACTAAGGTCTGGACTTTTTGCACAGAGGTTTTATATTCGCCTCTAAACAGAGAAATTGGACATCATGTAGAAAAGGGAGAGCAGCCAAGCTTCCAGCTGTCTTTCTCTCTCTCTCTGTATGTGTATATTGTGCCCAAGGGTCCCTTAAGACTCTGGCCATGCTCTGTACTCCTGACTGTGGTCAGGGGCTGGGGATATGATTTATGTATATCATAATTTACAAATATTTTCATGGGAACTTTTCACTGGGGAACATTGAATTCAGCATGGGGAGTTCCATGTTCAACTCTTCAACCTCTTCCTCTCAGTTAATCCAATTAGTAACAGATCCTGCAGCAGATCAGCTGAACAGGTAAAAATGTGAAACTTCTCTATAGAGTTAGTAAATAATTCACCATAAACGATGACTCATGACTCAGTCCTACTAACACTGCTCAGGCCTTCATCTGTTCAATGCAAAGTATAAGACATCAATTCTGATATGCATCTTTATCATCTATATTTAAGTTAAACTTTTTTATACATAAAGGAGAACCTACATTCTTCTCTATGATGACGAACACTGTATCACCAGACGTTTGACCTCACTTGTTTTTTTTTAAGTTTACCCCAAATATTAAAAAAAATGGAGTTGCATACAAAGAAGAAAAAACTTCAGTAACAATATTAGATACTACAGCAGAAATGTGATTTTTAAGGTATGCTTTTATTTGACATTATCTGAGATGTATTATTTATTTCTCATATTAAAAGATGACTACTGTTTTTCTGTGAGATGTGAAAAATTGAAAAAAGAATGACTTAAAAAATAAAATAATTAGAATTGCCCCCAGTCTCCCCTATTCCAAAATAATGACTTTATATCAAAAATATTAAATGGAATACTTTGGACATACATGACAGACAGACGTGTCATTCAGACATACAGCGGGACACGATTCAAAGTCATTTCAGCATGTACCAAAATTTAAGAGACTGTCAACCTTCCTGTAAACCTGTGAGCATCAAGGCTAAATGGGAGAAAGAAGTAAATATTGAAATTACAAGAGAAGAATGGCTCGACGTGTGAAGCACAACACACCACTTCAAGTTCAGGGACATGGAGGGAGTTTGGGTGGAAAAATGTAACCCGCTATTTCATTACCTAAAATAAAGAGCAAACAAACTGGTTCACAAAAACCCTGTTGGAGGTTCTGTGGGAATAGAGAGGTGAACTACACACACATTTTTTGGGGAGGGCCATAAATTACACTTATTATGGGAAAATGTTTGTGATATAATTAAAGACATTCTGGGATATCCAAGGGAATGCAAAGTTATGTACCTTGGTAATATAAATGATTATATCATTGATAATGATAGGTATTTAACCAACCATATTATTGATAACAAGCAAAAAGGCGATAACAAGAAATTGGACAGAGACAAGACAAGATCCCCCTACCACAGAGCACTGGTTAGAAATTATGAGAGAGATTTATAACATGGAAAAAATGACTTTATTTATTTTATTTTTTTATTTTATTTTGTTTGTTTTGTTTTGTTTTCTTTCCTTTAATGTGTTTTTTTTTTTTTCTTTTTTATGAAAAAGTCAGAAGTCAACATGCCCAATGCCTGGGGTTGTATGTTCAAGCAAAAACCCAATAAACAATAAAGTAAAAATACATAATAATAATAATTAATAATAATAATAATAATAAATGACTATAGTATGTACGTCATTTTGAGGAAGATTCTCATTATTTTAATATATAATATTCTGAAATACTAAATCATGAAGATGAAGTTTCTCACTATAATGACTTACAGGATCTGATTTCTTTCGTCATATTGACAGAAATATTGGTGTTTCCATATATAAAGACATTTGAGGATGAGTGTATAATGTGGATCTGTCTGTTTCTCACTTTTAACAAACTCCAGCCTGTAGAGGAGTTCATACACTTCACTGATAAACCACGGAGTTATAGAGAAATAAAGTTTTTATATCACGTCGACACTTCTGTCCATATTTATGCTCACTGTCTCTCTCACACTGTCTTTTAATCAGCGCTGTTATCTCTCAGGAGTGAACAACCCTCATGTTTATGTTTATTAATTGCAAACTGATTGGTTCAGTTCACCGTTCACCAAAAATACTGTATGAGCACATTCAAAGGACGCTGCTCTTCATACACAACACTGCATTTAGTCCCATTATATTGGAGAGAAGGCAGACATCTCTACGGCCAACTCTGCAACTCACCAAATGTATCTAGATGGATAAATAGCACCACAGGCCAGGGGAAAAATCTTTATTTTTCATTGTGGAGTGGAGAGTCCCTTTATCGTACTGTGTTGCTGTATCTTGTGTACATCAATGTAATTTTTTGCTGAATTCTCCCCATGGAGTAAAGTTTTCTAAGCCGACTATTCTTGCTCCCTGGTGAATAAAAGCACATATTGTGTATTTCTCTGTGTTAGTTTTTTCTTCTTTTTGTACGATATATGTGCTCAACAATTCAAACACGCTGAGCAAATATCAATAAAGATGGGACGGTAGTAAAGCTGCTGAGAGCTTGGCTTCTCACTGAGGCAATTAGCTAAGTGCAAAACAAGGCCGAGCCGACACTCAGAGCGCTTTGGCCGCTGGATGAAAGGAAACACTCTCACCTAACATCCTGATCAATATGTGTGTTCTCTGGTTGGCCGTGTCCCACAGCAATTATCACACACACACACACGCGCGCACACACACAGCGACAACAGCGTTCGGGTCGAAGTACATTTGACCCACACCCCTCCAAAGTCAAATAAAAGATCCACTCCAGCTTCATCTGCTCTCATCAGTGTGCTGACACACTCTGCACAAACACACACACACACACGCACAGTGCAGCTGTCCAACTATTGACTTCACACAACTATAACTATTAATGGAACAACAGGTGATGATACAATCAGCCTTCAACAGCCACAAATGTTCTATTCATGTATGAAAAGAGTCCACACAAAGTAAGCAACAAATCATTCAAGTACATGTTAGTATCATATGTAACTAACAACAGGAATTTTCCAGTGTTTTCTCCCTCATATAGCAGGGTTTTTTCTGCCTACATAGCTAAAAAGCCTTTGTATTATTGTATTGTATTTGTATTATTGGCCTGTGTTAAATATTCTAACAAACATGTATGTTTTTTTAATGCCAAAACTACTGTACCTTGTATCAGCAGGGTTGGAAGGATTACTTTAAAAATATACTCAGTAACAGTTACTAATTACCTGTTAAAAAAAGTAGTCAGTATCGTAATCCAAGTATCACAATATTAAAGTAATGTAACTCGATTACTTTCTGTTACTTTTGGAGTACCTCAATATGATATGTGGTGAAATTGTTATAATATTTTTAGGGCTGCAACTAATGAAGATTTTCATCATTGATTAATTGGTCAGTGATTTTCTCAATTAACTGATCAGTTGTTTGGACCATGAAATGTCAGAAAATGGTGAAAAATGGTTGATCAAAGTCCAGGATGACGTCCTCAAATGTCTTGTTTTGTCCACAACTCAAAGATATTCAGTTTACTGTCAGAGAGGAATGGAGGCGTATTGCTGCCACTCCAGGAAAGGAAGTTTTGCATGTTATAACAATATAGTTTCATGTTAAAATGTGATAATTTATATTGTAAGAACGCGAAAAGTTTCATGGTATAACGTGATAATTTATATTGTAAGAACATGAAAAGTCATCACGTTATAACGTGAAAATAGATTGTTTTAACGTGAAAATATAGTTATAATGTGAAAAACCTCTTGTTAGAACAATAAACTTTTTGCACGTTATAACATAATACTGATCCATTATTTTTTTCCTGGTGTGGCAGCAAGACGCTTCCGTAGAGAGGAGTAAAGAAACCAGAAGATATTCACATTTAAGAAGCTGAAAACATTTTAAAAAGTGACTCAAAATGATGAATTGATTAATTAATTCTGTCACAATCTTGAAAAATAGGTCCAAACATGTGACGTTCATCCATCTGCTCCACATGTTATGACTTATTTTTCCTTTCCTTTCTTTCTTTTCCTGTAATTATTATATTTTATTATTAATCTGTTGACCATTTTCTCCATTAATCAGGTAGTTCTTTGGTCGATAAAAAGTCCAAAAACCATTCCAAAGTCCAAGATGATGTCCTCATATTTCTTGTTTTGTCCACAAAAACTCGAGGAGTAAAGAAACCAGAAAATATTCACATTTAAGAAGCTGAAATCATTGAATTTTTATCTTTTTTAAATGAAAAAAATGATTAATAAATGGTCAAGATAGATGCAGATTAATTTAATAGTTGATTAATAATAGATTAGTTATCGCAGCTCTCAGTGTTTTATGCTCATTGTTTGGTTTATTAGTTTGTCCAGCTGTTCATTCCTTTGTTGTCCACATTTATCGATTGATTGATTTAAAGACAAAAAAAATTTGAAATTTCTGATGAGTGAAACATTTTTTCACATCAGGTAGTACATTGGTCTTTATTAATCCCCATTTATACTAAATGTATCTGTAATCTGATTACACCTTTGTTATCTGTAACTGCAAAGGAATACATTTGCCTTTTATTTGTATCCAGATTACGTTACATGTAATCCACTACTCCTCAAGCCTGTGTATCAGCAACCGCTTTTATGTGCTTATACCACGCGTATTATAGCACAAGAGGCACTCGTGGGTGTGTGTGTGTGTGTGTGTGTGTGTGTGTGAGAGAAGGAGAGAGAGAGAGAGAGAGAGAGACCAAGGGAATGATGTGTTCTCAATTTCAGCAACATCAAGTTCATGCTGAAGCAAACAAATGTGTTTGTAATGAAAGCTAGGTCAGCCTAAATTTCATAAGCAAATAACCATTATTATTATTATCACTATTATTATTATCATTATTAGTTGTAGTAGTAGTAGTAGTATACATTTCTTGGTTAATTATCCATTTGTTTATTTATTGGCAATTTTTATCATTTATTTATTAATCTTTACTTTATTTATTTTGATTTTTTTGTATTTAATTAATTTTTTTAATACCTTGTCTTTTAAATACCTTGTCCTATTAGCAGCAATATATTATTTTTTTTATTACTTCTGTTATTGTTATTGTTGCTTTTATTATTATTGTTATTACTACCATCATCATTTTTCATCATTATATACTGTTTCATGTTTGCATGTTTAAATAAGTGGATATTGAACCTCAGTCGCAACTTAAATGATCATTTAGAAAACGTGTGCGTGTCAGTGTGGGTATTTTCCCTGACAAACAGGTCAGAAACTGTTCAGACTGTTCAAGCTTCTTGTATCATGCTCTGCTTTGTCAGTTCATGAAGTAAATATCATACATTTATGTTCCTGATTCCAAAGAGACAATCCACCTTATGAAGCATGTCGCTTCTTCTCACCTGCTGCAGCCCACCAGCTCCATGACAAACGTGTGTATAAACCATCTGAGTGAAGAATCTACTGAGTTTATTTCATTTGCTTCCAACAATGCAAATCTGTTCACTGACTTACTGCTATTATGATAATAGATACAAAGCTCCATTTAACAATCTCCTATAAAATGAGGGCCTCTGTTGTGTGTGTGTGTGTGTGTGTGTGTGTGTGTAGCCTGAGCATGTCTGTTTCCAAGGTGAGGACACAGTGTGCTGTGTTCATCAATCATGCTTTTAGAAACCATTACTGTCTGTCTCTGTAACCTCGTGGGAACATGTAGGATGGAGGAGTCAGACACTCAAGGCTGAACATCCAACTTCACCACACCGTGTGTGTGCCTTCATACTATCTGTTTATAACTGTGTGTGTGGTGTGTGTGTGTGTGTGTGTGTCCATGTGTGTTCAGTGGTGTTTGCAGTATCTATACAGATGTCTTAGTTTCCTGGGTGACAGGTGCATCCATCAGCTGACTATAAAGCAAATATCTCTTTTTGGAAAAATGAAGAAAGTAAAGAATGTTTTGTATCATACACATACAGTATTTCTGATTACTGCAATGCTTTGACTTTTTTCCAGAATTTTGTAGTGTTAGCTTGAAATCAAAGCTGACTTTTTGTCATAGACACACACAGAGTATTCAGTGACAAGAAAAAAAATGCATGTGTCTACAGTTGCTTAAAGGGTAACAATTTTCAACCTGGACCCTAATTTCTCATGTTTTTCTGTCAAACTGACTAATGGTTCTTGAGACAAACCTACAGTGTAATCCCTCCTGCACACCATTAAAGTTTGTCAACTAAAAGTGTTTGTTTCGTCACTGACAGATTGTTATCTTTAAGTATCTGACTACTTTATGGAAAGGATCCCAGATACAGAGCTGTTGGAGAGGAAGATGCATTTTGTTCAACCAGAAACAGCTGTTTCAGTGCTCTCACCAAACTAACCAGACTCCATTTACAGAAACAGTAATTTTATCATGGTCATTGTCATCCTCATCTAAATGTGAAAAAAAGAAAATAAAACTCATTAAAATGTCTTGGCTCATCTTTTCCACTGTTCCAACAATCACCAATTCTGGTTTGGTCCAAATAAACTGCTTAATCAGCATGTTAGATGTGAAAATGTCAGGAGAGGAGGGAGACAGAGGTCAGAGAAGCAGCGTGTCGCTCCAGAATATTTTCACATCTGACTCTGTAAACCAGAGATGCTGATTGTTGGAACAATAGAAAGACAAACCAAGATGTTTTTGGTGAATTTTATGTTGCTTCAAGTTTGAATGAAGCTGATGAACACAATATTAAAATTACAGTTTTGTAAAGGGAGTCTGGTTAGTTGAGGAAAGAACAGAAGCAAATCTTCCAGGTGAGATTTAAAAAAAAAAAAAAAGCCTAGAGGGTCACAGAAGGAATCTCACCTCAAAAAGCATCAGACATAAGGAAATACAAAAGTCATGCAGTCCACAAATGTAAGTTAGTTTGGAGAGAGTGATAAAACAGCTGTTTCTAGTTAAACAAAATCTCAGGTCTATTTCTGTGGGGATGTTTTCCATAATGTCAGATACAGAACAATCTGAGCCTGAGTCAGTGGTAAAAACATATTTAATGGACAAACTTTAGCGGTGTTCACTTGCCCATAAAGATTACAATGTAGCTCAAACATTGTTGCCCCTATTAGTGACTTAGACACAAAAAATGGGAAAAATAGTTCCAGGTTGAAAAATACTTAAGTTACCCTTTAATGTCAGGCATGGACACAGGAAGTAAAGGTGCTGAGGCTGCCCCCCCTACAGTCAGGCAGAATAAAAGTCATCAGCTTATAATAAAATGTACAAGAAAGTGAAGAACTTATCTAGTGTTTTTTTGTTGTGTATGTTTCTAATGTCTGTGGCATATTTTTTTTACTTAGTTTTGTTATCATGCAGAAAGATGTTTCAAAGTTTTTTAAGTGAGTTTTTTCAAATTTCAGTGAATCAAAGAGCAAAACTTTTACACATCTGCAAACAGAAATGTGCATAGGGTCAGAGTCAACAATAAAAAGCAGAAAGTCTCCTGCACACTGTCCTCTGCATGTGCAAATTCAAGATTATTAACAGCATTTTGGTGTGATGACCTTTATCAGGTTAACTAAACACAAAGAGGGACCATTTAAATAGGTACAGTAATCCGTGTGGACCAATCAGGTCACACTACAAGCTGACATCATTTATAAAAAAATCTGAAAACTATCTATACCAATCAGGTCACACTACACGATTACATTATTCAATTAAAGCATTCATAGAAACATGCAGCTTAAATTTCATGGTGCCAGGGGCAGAAAAATATATATATGAAGTTGTGTGAATAAAAATGAGCACAGGTTCAGAATGCACGATAATAAAGGAAAGATACCATATCAAAATATTTAGAATACTCAACTGAAGCTGCTAAGTCATATCTGAACATCATGATCTTGTCCCATATTCTGTTCTGTATATAATCTTGATCTCAGAATAACAAGACCAAGATCCAAGTAGATCACTTTAGAATCAAGCTCTGAAAGTTCTAAATAAAAACACAACAGCAGCATCACTGTAATCTACTGGAGAACTATACAATGTTAAGCTTTGTTAACTTAATCATGTTTTCTAATGTTTGCTTACTACACAAGATTACCCATAATGCTGCTCCACCCCCACTGAAGAACTTTGTGCAGCCTGGTTCTGAGCTGTTGAACAGAGCTTTAAGGTCTGCCTCCAGGGGTGACTGCAGCGTTCCAAAACCAACCTCTGCCTTCTCTCAATCAGCCTCTTCGTGTAGCGTCATCAAAGACTGGAACAGGCTCCCTGATGCTCTAAAAAAATATCACTAGTTATCACAGTTTCTCATGTGACGTTAAAATCTGGAAGCAGTCAGTCTTGTCAGCACTGATCTTAGACAGATGTTAGAAGTTACCCAGGCAGGTACATAGATGTTACATGTTAGCTTTGTGGGAACATGTGCTGCTAACTTTGCCACTTATAATGTAGTTATTGTGTATTTCTTTATTGTGTCAGACACAGCCATTGGTAACTTGAAAGTAATTGTATTTGGTATTTCATATTATATTTTGCCCGTGCAGAATGCACTTAGTGTTTTTGTTATGTCAGGCATCTGCACTGGTAACCTGCTCACTTTATAAGGTAGTTATTGTGTATTTCATATTGTATTTTGTACTGCGCAGTGTGTTTTTATTATGTTAGGCACCTGAAATTACTGTAGTCTGTGCTGAACTTTAAATTTTATTTATTGCGTCTGCTTGTTATGTGTGGGACTACAGATGGAAATTAGCATCTTGCTACATCTGGTGCAACCATGTTTTCATTTCTGGTAAATGATCAAAGTCATTACACACACTGTCCTTTTAAAAGTAAAGCAAATAAACTAAACTAAACTAATACATGGTTTTAATTTGGTTGAACTTGAAAAAATTCTCTTCTAAAGTCTGACTCCAGACTAGATTTTCAGATTTTTCGATGAATGATGTTAGCTTGTAGTGTGACCTGATTGGTCCATGTGGAGTACCCAACCTATTTAAATGGTCTCTCTTTGTGTTTTGTAAAATTAACCTGAAAAAAGTCATCGCACTGAAACGTTAATAAAATCTTGAATTTGCAAGTGCAGCAGACAGTGTGCAGAAGTCTGTCTGCTGAGTGTCAGTGAGTCAAAATAAACATTGAGAGCTCTGATCCTTCTGTCAGGCAGACTCCTACAGAGACTTTAATCCAGCAGCTGTAGGTAGAATATGAATGTATCCATTCTTACTGTCACTGTGCTGCAATCACTCATACAACATTTGCTCAGTAATCTGTATTTCATTAATATATGATTTGTTTATAGCTCATGATTATAAAATAGATGCACTAACTATGAGTTGCTTGAAAGCAAAGGTGGATATTTCATTTCACTGTTGGGGGATAAAATGCAGTCTGATTACAATTGTGAACATGTTTTATTCTGTCTGACACATCTTTTGTTTTAAGTTCACAGCTACTGACTGCAGTACAATTTGCTCACTGCCACTTTTAAGAGAATGTGGGGGATTTCCCCTCCTCTGCTCTGCATATCCCCGCCTCTACTGAATTATTTTTCATGGGGACAGAATTTATTCCCCCCTCTGTACTCTGTTCAGTCTGCCACAGCCCCTGTATTGTAGACCCTCAAAGAATCTCAAAGAGCCTCAAAAGGACTTTTTATAGCCTGAAAAAACAAACAAATTCTGTCTGTCTATGAGTCTCCTCCCCTTTCAATACCATGGACAGCACCACACCAACACAAGCCCCCTCCCCCAGGTAAGCCTTTAGTGTCAAGCCGTGGGACACACAGGAACGATGCTGCGCCACTCTGTGAGGAAATACAGGCAGTATACAGTTGACAAAATCCGTTTTTAGCAATCATCACTAAAGCTAAAGCCCTGATCAGACACAGTGTGAAGCGTCTGTGAGCGCAGCAGACAGACAGTCAAACTGGGAGACGGAGCGCTCATGTGGACTGAAAGCTGTGGAATATTCTGAGCTTCAACTTGATAAAACTCTTCATGAAGTCAGTCTAACATGTGAGTGTGTCCTCAGTCATAGTTGACTAATACAGCCGATGTAAACTTGTGAACAGGTTAAATTACCTGAAATCAGACACTGTCTGCATGCATCATAGTGCAGTCTGTAAATGACACAAAATGCACTTTAACCTCTGTATTTAGCCAGTTATTTCACTAATTTTATATCACAAATACACACTTACTTCAATATGTGGCTTACAGCAAGGGACTGGATCCAATTAAATTTGTACTGATCCCAGTCTGGGAGCTCCCTGATCCTGTTCCGACAGGATCCAGCAAAAAGTTAAGCTCTGGAAAAGGGGATTTAATTCTGGCATGTTAAATGATCTTCTAACATTTTGTTCTGTTGTTTGTATTATCACATCACTTGTGTGTCTGAATAAGGAAAGCAAAAGGCCTGCAAGTGAAAATATCACACTTCATCAACATGTTTTTTAATGGATTAAAAATATTCCTGCAGATGCAGTGTTTAAGTCATAATTCCTGAATTGTTTAATTAAGGTTCATTATTATTCTATAAATGTTACTTTAGCAGCTGTTTCAATCAGCGTTTCACCCCCCCTGTTTTTTTCACAAATGGCACGCTGCATAACAATGTGTCCTTACCAACACCAGATGTCATTACTGCTTTATTTTAATTATTAATACGATTTTTATTTGCAAACATATTTTAAAACTTCAGTAGAGATGATTTACAGGTTAGAATCCAACATGTCATAAAAAGTAACATATTTTCTTTTGTGTGTATGAACACACTTGACCTAAAGGGTATGGTCTAAATTTTCCATTGAGTCAAGAAAATCATGAAACCACACGTGTTTTTTATTTTTAGTATTTACAATGATGCACAAAGTTTGATGAAAATATGTTTAAATTACTTAAAATTGAATAGAAAATGCATTTTTGTCATTACCAAATAATGTGATGTTATAATGTAATGTAGTGGTAATGTAATGTATAAGAACAAATGGTGAAAACTGATGAAAAAATAAACATGTTCCAGATTAAAATCTTTTGGTCTATATATAATTTTGGGTGCCTATTTAAATTTACTGCAGACTCTGTAGTCTCACGTAGCCAAACCACTCAGTGCTGGAGAAAGGTCTGGCTCCACATGTGCACATTCTGCTCCAGGGGAAAAAGCGCCCTGCCTTGTTTACATTTCTTTAAACCAATCAGAATCGTCTTGGGCGGAGCTAAGTCCAGGATGCAGCAATGGTGCTGCTGCAAAGGTAGAAATTGTTTTGGTGGAACACTTGCACGTCTGGAGGCGAGCCCTGACATTAAAATGACTACATCACTGCAAAAGAAAAGCTAACAGCTGCTAGCGTGTTTACATTCATACCGTTAGCATCCAGGGCACTGCAATGCCACTTGAAACGAGCGACCAATGGCAGGCTTATACCCAAAGTGTGCATGACTCTGATGCTTAGCGCCAGCCAGCACCAGCATTTTTGACAAAATTCACTGATTTTTCACCACCCACAGAATATTCATTTCTATGAATGTGTTATCATGGAATATATCAAAAGACAGAACAGATCTGACTGTTTCAGACAAAATAACATTTTGTTTTGTTCTCGCTTTCTTCTAGATTATTAATTATAAGCACTTTAATTGTGATTGGTTACACGAAAAAAATCCACTTTTCAGACAAAAAATTGAGAAAAGAGTGTTTCTGTGAAAGAGACATTTTAAGCAGAATATCGACTTCACATTTTAATTTTTGTTTTGTTTTCTAGCACTTTATATTACATGTGTGACATCACTGTCATCAGTGTGGCTAACATTAGCTGATTGCTTCCCACGCCCCCCTGGCTATGGCGGTCTGGGGGACGGCATCACGAGTAGCCTCACTCTCTGTCTCTGTCACATGGATTTGCTGCTGAGCACTGATGTTTTCATGCTACATGACATCATCATCTTCTTCTTCTGCTGAATTCTGGTGGTTCTTTTCTCTTTTTGTGTGACAAATTTTTGTCAGATGATCCATCACAGTGTACCCTACCTCCTGCCAGTGAAAACAGCAATTGGAGAGGAAACGTTGTCTCTTAAATGACGAGATATCTTGTCAATGACAGGGAAAGAGTTCAATTTAAAATTCACAGTAGCTGATTTTTAATAATTTTGGAGGGTCAAAAATGGCCATAGTTGAAGTAAGACCAAATATATAACCATCTTTAAGGTTGAGGGAGACAACTATATGTTTTTCTCAGAAAGGGTCTGAACCCCTGTGTCCCCTGCAGAAGAATATGAACTCACTATATTTATGTTGTAACAGAGAGAACCAGAGACACAGAGAGAGGGTAAATGCATGTGGGTGCGTGAGGGTACATGGACATGAGTGGAGATGTGAAGCTTAACATGTCTTGATGACAGTGTTTGGAGCTGCAGAATGATCTTAGATAACACAGGGATGCAACAGTTATTTTCTTGATGGATTTATTTTTCATTTTCACTTGATGGCTCTTTATTCTTCCTTCGCTCCGCTGTCTCTGGCTCTTTCTGCTCACATGTTCACATCCCTGCAACTGTTGAGGAAGACCGTCTGAGAGGAAGCCTGTGGGCTGTGACCTAGAATTTTAAACAAGAGAACACCATATCGGCAACAATCAATATTGTTTCTTTAGCGGGTTCTTTGTTCTTCTTGACAGCACATTGGCAGTCTCAACCAGCCGGCTTTACATAAATGTGGGTTCTATCGTGTGAGAACAAAGATGATGCTGGCTGGGATAAAAAGCGCAGGGCTATGTGGGAGTGACCCCTGAGGCAAAACGCAACAATTGTTCTATATGGTGGTACAGTTAAGAGATTTATGGCCAAAAGCAGCTGAATTGGTGACCTACATGCAACTGAAAACCAACTGCTGCACAAAATAAATCAAGATGGAACTTAAATGATCCCTGTGGAGGAATTAGGCGCTTGCAGCAGCAAAAGTAAAGACATTCATCCAAGATAAAGAAATCATGTACGATGAATTAAATGACTAAAATGTGGAAAAGGGGGGGTGGCCTGGTAGCTCAGCTGGTAGAGCATTCGCCCCATATTGAGGCTGTGAGTCCTCTGCACTCGTGGGTTTGACTCCCACCTGCAGCCCTTTGCTGCATGTCATTCCCCCACTCTCTCTCCCCCTTTCCTGTCTTATCCTCTGCTGTCCTATAAATTAAAAGCATAAAGATTCTTTTTTAATGTGAAAAAGAGAAATGAATCAAATCAGGATGTAAATGTAATATAAAACTTTCCAGTAAAATTCAGCAAATAAGAATAAAAAGTGTAAAGATAGTATGAATTTTGATTAACTCTTGTTTTTAGAATGAATGGGTGTGTGGTTAATAATCACATGTAATCCATTACCATGGCAACCAGATTCATTAACATCATTAGCATAGAGAGCAGTTGTGTAAGAAAATATCGATACACTGAAATATTGCAGTATTTAATTTGGCCATACTGTATCAATTCTCAAAAACCCTCAAAGTAACGGTTCTTTTTTGTTGTATTTAAAGGTGCTACATTCAACATTCAGCCTCATAAGATGTCAGCAAACAAGTATTTGCAATGTAAAGGTATAGTGGAGTAATGCCTTCCTGAGCAGAGAATGATGCCACACTCCCTGTGGTTTTGTTGTTATTTAGGAGACTTTCACACCCAGGCACAGATCCAAGCATGTTTGACCCCAACGTTCAGTTCATTTGATAAGTTCCCAGCCCATAGTGGTGGGATGGCGTCATCGGTAAAGTGTGGTGCACACTTGATTCAACTTAAATTTTATCCATAAAAACTCACCCAAAATAACAAAACATAATTTGCCTCAGGTTGCCTTACTCTCAGCAGAGAGGCAGCGGCTACATAGTCTGACTATGTTAACATGTAATATATCAAGTTGTGCACCCAGTTGTGCGCTGTGGGTACAAGCGTGCTTCAGGCATCCCCAGGAAACAACAACAACCCCCGAGCTGCAATCTTCAAGCTAAAAAGTGCAAATTAGCGCTGGGTTGCTAACGGTATGAGTGTAAACAATCTAGCAGCTGTTACCTTTTCTTTTGCAGTGAGTTAGCCATTTTAAGCCAGGGCTAGCTGCCTGATGTTCAGGTTGTTCCACCAAAACACGTTCCCTTCCGACACTATTCAGCAGGGGTGCTGTCACTGCATCCTGGGCTTAGCACCGCCTAAGATGACTGTGATTGGTTTTCCCTATAGCAGAATGATTGTCTGTGCAGCCAGACCTTTCTCCAGGCTAAAGGATTAAGGGTGACAAAGAAGCATGACGGTGTGCCTGTGCAAGCTTGGAAGATGACATGCAGCTTCTATAGTTTGTTACATATGTGTTATATTTTTATTTTAGCAACAGCTTAATGTGCACAGCATTGTAGCATTGTCCAAAATTAAGTCTGTCCAAAAAGTATTTGCAAAATATTATGAATATTATAATATGAAATGTCACAAAAAGCCAAGATAAAGTGGAGTGGGGCTTTAATGTCAGTTCAGTGAAGACTAACAATCAAGTATATATATATATATAGTACATATCTGATGTGCAAAACTGCAGTGCCACTGTATGATTAATAAAGTCAGCACAGGACAACAGCTGTGCAATGTTCCAAACAACATGCCCATTATCATATAGCGACTGCACAGATGTGAGTGGCATACAGGCTGTAATGATATGAACATCACTGGCTCTTCATGTTTTACAAAGCTGTATGAAGCTTTAAGCCATATGTCCACACAAATGTCGCAGTGTGTCACAGAGTTTATACTGCACAGGAACACCGCCCCGTCTGGTTCAGATTAGTAAAGAGACATCACTGACATTCAGTACCGGAGCTGAGTGTCAGACAATCACTCTGCTTTACCATTTCCATCTGTTCCGTTACCATCAACTCTCCCTATTTCTATTACAGAAGGTGTTGAATTTTGTTGATTTTGAGATTAGACTTTTTTCTTTTTTTTTTTGTACCCCAAGGATGGTTTCTGAAATGCAAGAATATATAGTATCAAATTCTCATACTGGTCCAGTTTGCAGTTGCCAAGGCAAATTCAAACTGTCAATAAACTGTAAATCATGTGGTGGAAATGATGTTCAATTATTGGTAATACAGTTGGCAAGTGCCAGTTTCTACCTGGAGCATCGTCTGGTTCTGTTCATGTTGGTGCTGGTATGGAGGACGTATCAGAAGGACGTTTTGAAACCAACCAGTGTTCACACTAGGAATGAACTGCTTGAGAATTCACTCTAGTGGTGCAAGACCAACCCCTCAAGGTGGAGCAGAGTGGTTGTTTGGTCCGCACTGGAGTTCAGGTCTAATGTTTACACCCAAATGAACCACACCATGGGGGTAAACGCTCCAGGGTTCAGTTCAAACAGACTAAACAAGGCTGGTGTGAACCCACCCTTAGACTAGTTCGTAAGAGTTTACTTCCTGCCATGTTGTTACCCTACTTTGGTCTGTGACAACAGTGACTCGACTGACTAAATG
Source organism: Lutjanus argentimaculatus (assembly GCA_034769285.1). NCBI lineage: Eukaryota > Metazoa > Chordata > Actinopteri > Lutjaniformes > Lutjanidae > Lutjanus > Lutjanus argentimaculatus. The sequence continues at coordinate 1,746,451 of JAWZSL010000049.1, forward strand.
AGACTCGGGGGCTTCTTGACTAATGATTCCAGTCATCACATTTATGAGGGCAGTGCTGCTTGGAGCTAAATGTTAAAGTCAGCATGCTTACATAATGTCAATGCTAGCATGCTGATGATAGGAAGATTCAATGCTTGCCAAGTTAGTTTTCTGAGGCTGATGGGACTGTCATCGGTTTTGGTCATATATCAAGGTATTGGACAAATTGAAATTTTGACCTGATGAGGACCTGGTGACCTGAGTTGTTAAAGGATCACAAAAATTATTGCAATTCATCCTGAGAAGGACATGAGAGAGAATATCTGAAACAAATTCATGGCATGGACAAACGTTTAACTGTGCGAACATGACAAAAGTTCTGACAAGATATCACCATCACACAAGCTGTGCGTGGTAACACTTTCTAGCATATTTACACTCGATTATGAGAAGGAAATAAGGCACTCTCTCATCCCCCCTTTGGTAAATCAGACTACATCTTAGCTCTGCACTCCACATCTTAGACAGACCTATGGCACAAACCATATATTTTTGGTCTGACCAATCAGACCTACTTACTATGGAGTGGCACACTGGGCTTTTAGAGGTTCTCTTTACTGAAACCAGCTGCCTGCTGCAGCCCAAAATAATGACACTTGACAGTTTTGACGGTGAACCAAAACAGTAAAGTTGCGGGCAGACAGCTGAACAATGAGCTGGAACTCATTACAAAGCTTCGTTAAGCTAAGGTGAGCTGCGGATGCTGTAAATGGTTCTCTGTAGGTTTATCACTACCACTGGCCCCAGTGGTCACACTTCTGTGTTCTACCTACACTTTTCCTACACAAAGTTCTTTCCAAGAAACCTCCAAGACAATTATTTAGAAATTATTAGCCTGAAAAACACAGTATTACCAAAATACATGAAACCCCAAGTCAACAATGTTCAGCTCCAATATCTCTGATGTGATTGCCCCCCCTTGGTGCCCCCATGTTAAAGAAAAAAACACAGTACACTGCCCTCTTGGATACTGCCATGGTAGACAAAACGTGATAAATGTTCTCTAGAGCGACCCAAACTCCAAGACAATGTCAGGAAGTGCACTTGCAGTAGATAAAACATGAGAAAGTTTCCCCTAGAGTGTCCTTCCAGTGGACAAAATGTGATTAAGTGTCCTCTAGTGTCCTTCCAGTAGACAAAACATGATAAAGTGCCCTCTTGAGTATCTTTCTAGTTGACAAAACATGAGAAAGTTCCCTCTAGAATGTCCTTCTAGTAGACAAAATGTGATAAAGTGCCATCTAGAGTATCCTTCCAGTGGACAAAACATGATAAAGCGCCCTCTAGAGTGTCCTTCCAGTGGACAAAACATGATAAAGCGCCCTCTAGAGTGTCCTTCCAGTGGACAAAATGTAATAAAGTGCCATCTAGAGTGTCCTTCAGTAGACAAAAGTGATAAAGTGCCCTCTAAAGTGTCCTAAAGTGTCACAGTTTTCTGCACGCTGCCCCAGTGTATACAGTTGGTGCCCTGTTTTTACACCCCTTGCCCCTCAACTGTCCACCACTGACCACAATACTACACAAATAAGTCCACCCCTAAATCCAGCTGCTCCTATCATCAGCAGGGAGCTTTCTGCACTGTTGGACTGAATTAAAACCAAAGTCAGTGTCTCTAGCTGTTAAAGAAATATAAAAGACAATGAAGCTTCACTTCAATTAAATAAAAAACAGAAAAACATTTCATTACAGTGTGAGAGCTTCCACAGAGCTCTGCAGCCTGAATCTGATCCTCCAGCTAAAGTCCCCCCCCCCTCGCTAAGCTCCCCCTCCTCCTGCCTTATCTCATCCTCCCACTCTGAATAGCTTTATTTAAGTCCACTCTGTGAGCCAGATTTACAGCAGAGCGCTGGAGTACAAGTGTGCAAAGTTGGATTAATCTGCTTGTTTAACACTGAGACAAGACACTCAACTGTCATTTCACTGGAGCTGAATGAAGTTGTTGTGTCAGGTACAGATTTACAGTCCAGATCAAACAGCTCATCATGAGACAGGATAGGCAGGCGGGACATATCGTTCGGAGACATTTGATTTGAGAGTTGAAAAGTGGGCGTGTCTGTGTCTTGAATCTTTGAGGGACAAACTCACATGGAGGAGGTGGGGTTGATGGGCTTTCATCCAGGAAAGAGGTTTGTGTCCCATGTGAAACCAATATTTTGTCATCATTAGAAGTTACGTACTTTTGTGAGTTACATACATCACGTGACTTTCATGTTGTGAGCTGCTTCAGTGTCATCGTAACTCCAAACATGTTTTTTTTCCCTAAACCTAACCAAGTAGTTTTAGGGCCTAAACCTCATCAAACTGCAACCCTTTCACAGCATTAATTACATGTAGCCAAAGAGTATGTAAAAGTTGAAGACTGACTGATGGGTGAATGTCATATTATTGCTTCAAACACTGTCTACATAAGCACACATCATATTTCGTTTTACAGTAAGAATTAATGTTTGGATTTTGTTACAATGAAATCAATTTTTTGCTGTTGTTGCTTTCTTTTTGGCATGTATTGTTAAAAACACACAATGGCTGCAAATGTCATCTAAAAGGGTTTAAAAGGTATTTTTAATTTCATCTCAAATTTAAAGAGATAGTTTGGAATTTTTGAAGTGCTGATGGAAAATGTCTAACCTGACACACCAGATGGTTTGTTACACAGAACCATCTGGGAGGCTGTCCACAGAAACTGTTTGGAAACAACAATTGGCATGTGATTGGATGAACCGTCTGTCACATCTAACACTAACTAACTTCAACCAATCAGATCAACTCACTGAACTGAAGCTGAAGCTGCAGGGAAGAGAAGCGATAACATCTTTTCTGTTAATAAAACTCTCCAGTTCTGATAGAACTGATGCTATCACAGTATCTACGCTAACCTCTTCAAAAGCTGCTATTGTTTGTTCGAAACGAGTTGCTTCAATGGACGCTTCTCGCTGTCGGCATGCCTAAAACCACACCTATAGCTACCAGTAGACCCTCATAGGACACTGATTGGCTCGTACCACCTCTGGTGCAGACACAGATAGATACCTCGGAACCTGGCAAGATGGATTCTTGCGTGATCACATGATCTTGTGATCTTGTGAATCCAGCTGCCTTGCAAAGTAAGAAAATGTCATCATTTAAAGCAATAAATTCCTCAGTGCTGCTATACTGACAGAGGAAGCTGAGTTCTCCTGCCCCAAAATCTGCTGATCTTCCTGCATCCAGTGATGTCACAGTGATGTCATTGGTCTTAAGGAGGAACTAAAGGCATTTTCAGCTTGGATTACTAGTCTCCTCCTCTGGGTGGCGGGGGGGGGGGGGGTTAGATTTTTGTCACCTTAAGCTGCGTTCTGCCGTCATAAGCTTGATCACAATGCATCCTGGTACATGTAGGCAGTGCTGCACGGCACCATGAGCAGAACTCCGTTTTCTTCATCAGTATGGCAACACTGAGGAATTTATTGCTTTGACTGCATTAACCATCAACAATGACTGGACATCCACATAAAACCTTTGTGTGTATACTATATCACAATATTTTTAGCACTTTACCTTGCTGTTAGACAGCCATTTCTGACAGAAAACCACCATTATGTAAGCCGGACACCACTCTCTTCAGAGCCACCAGACTTCTTTGGCAAAATCAGTAATTTTACCTTGCAGAACATGAGAGCTCCTGGTTTACTACTGCCTCGATCTTTTAGTTTGTTTGTGTTATTGTGTGACTCTGGCGAATCTGACTTAGCTCTTTAAAACACCAAAGTCACCCAATAACTCAAACAAACTAACCAATCAAGGGAGCAGTAAACCACTCCTGTGTTTTGTGAGACAAAATTACTGATTTTGCAAAAGAAGTCTGGTGGCTGAAGAGAGTGATATTTGACTTATGTAATGGTGGTTTCCTGTCAGAAAAGTCTGTCTGACAGCAAGGTTAAGTGGTGAAAATATTCTAAATGTAGCATACACTTAAACTGATGTTGATTTTTTTAGATGTCTGAAAAACGTTTTGTGGCTGACCCACAGCCTCTATAAACTACGAGCTCGTCGATCGTCATCTATTTTAGGTAACACGCTGACTGCGGATAAGTACCTCATACAACCACATTTCAAATAATCCAAACTATCCCTTTAATGTCTGGCAGGAGTTTGGTAATCTGAACATATTAGACTTGTTCTGTAGTAGTAAGAACAGTACAGATTTACAGAATAGCACCCAGTTTTGTTGCTGAGTTGAGCTCTGGGGACTGTTTGGTTGAAAAGGGCCATGAGCTGGAGTCGACTGAAGCCCCGTGCTTCAGATCAGCATCTCTGACTTCTATCCACAGATTGATCATTCCACAGTTAATTGAGCCAATCTCCAGCTATACACTCACAATTACTGCTGCAAATCATATTTTTAATAGAACACTGGGTTTAATTTAATGTGCATGCTCAGATAAACCTTGGAGCCATTTATTGAGGAGAGGGGCTTGAATCTTTGGCAGACTGCTGTTAATTGAGACTCAGAAATGACTCCCCTGACTGCCTTCTGCAACATTCCATCAGTATGGAGGCTGTTTTATTTGTCGTCTCCTGGGCCTCAGCAGCCATATGGTGCCATGAAAGCTTTTATTAACGGAAACAACAACTTAGAGAGCCTCAGCATGTGAAAAGTGCCATTGTTGAAATTGCAAAGGTCTGACTAACATGTCACATCAGGCAGAAAACACGTCACATAAACACGTGTCAGTGAATACACTCACCTTAAAGCAGCTATAATGGATACTTTCATAAGTGATACTAAGTGATAACAATGTGCATTTTGGTCTCATTCCAAACTTGTTACAAACTGATGTTTTGACATTGCCCCTCAGTGACTCATACAGATATACATGGTACTGGATGATGGGCTGGATGAGACCGCAGGTCACGTCCCATGTTAAACCAAAATGTTATCAAAAGCTGTGAGGAGCATAATGTTATGTGTGTTATGTGACTTTCCTCATGTGACATTCGTCTTGTGAGTCACTTTGGTGATGTCACCAGCTGCAGAACTACCATATAAGCAGGTAATGCAGCTGCATTAGAGCCGCGACCAACCAGGGCCTGCCTCCAATAATTTATTACACAGGGACAGCCCTTACACTGTAGTTTGCATTTCATGAACCGAAGGAGAAATGTTTTATACAGTATGAAGCACCTGGGTACAGCAGATTTAAACTTCCACAGCGGTCTCTTTCAGCTACGTATTGTATCAGAGTTAATAAGCAGTTGTTGATTTCCTGAGGAATTACCCTGAAAGATGGGCTCCATTTGGAGAAAATATTTGTTCATAATTACTTTATTACTGGAAAGACATTTTTGCATGTTCGCGGACCAGCTGTGCACTGAGTGTGTTGGCAATTGATAGAGTCTAATTAATCAGGAGTGTACCAATTAGTTGTCTGCCAAATCACAAAGAGAAATTTACATCTACATATCAGCTCCTTTCTAGGGAATGATAAGGAAAGTGTGGGATTTTTATGATTCTCCTACTTTAGTTTAATGCTGTTGTATATATGAAGTATATTCATCTATACACGTTAACACAGGGGGAACCCATATTGAATATTTATTACCCCCTGCTCACCCATCAGATTTTATAACTAAAGTATTCCTAGATTTCTCAGAGATTCACTCAGATATTTCCATAGTGGGAGATTTTAACTGTATACTGAATCCCTTTATTGACAGACTCCCCCACAAAGCTTCACCTCTTTCTTCACAAGCTAAGTCACTCAATTCTATATGTGAAGATTTAGGATTTGTTGATGTATGGAGGACAATTCAGCCTTTGGATAAAGAGAACACTTTTTTTCTGCACCTCATAGGTGTCATACTAGGATTGATTACTTTTTTTTTACCAGGGCTCTCCTTACATTCAGTTTTATCTTGTGTAATAGGCAGTATTGTCATTTCAGACCATGCCAATGTGGTGCTGGATCTCTCTCTTAAGGGTATAGGGAACAGAGTAAAATACTGGAGACTGAATACAACTATTTTAAAGGACCATACCTTTATATCCTATTTTAATACTGAATTTAGATATTTTCTTTCTATTAACTCTCAGTCAACAGATAACCCTGACCTCCTGTGGGAAACTATTAAGGCGTATACTAGAGGGGTTATTATTTCATTTTCAGCTAGCAAGCAGCGACAGAAATTGAGGAAGCAAAATTTGTTAATGACTGAGCTTAAAACAAAAGAAAGAACCAACTCCTGCTTTATTGCGAGAAATATCTGCAGTCAGATCAACCTTAGATAACCTCCTTACACAGGATGAGGAGACCAAACTTAAATTTTCTAGACAAAGATTTTATGAACATGGGAATAAACCCGGAAAATATTTAGCATACCTTACCAAAAAAGATCAGAATTACAATCTATTGCAGCCATTTGTGATGTTCAGAATAATCGCATATATGACAATAAGTTCATAAATGACACCTTCAAGGAATTTTATTGTAGACCGTATGCATCTGAACAACCATGTGACGCACTTGATTTAATGGAAAAAAAATTCTCAGCTTAGTTTGCCTACTATATCAACAAAGCAGCAAATCAATCTTAATGCTCCCATTTCCAGAGAGGAAGTATTGAATGCTATAAAAACCTTACAGAACAGAAAAGCCCCTGGACCTGATGGGTTTAGTAGTGAATTCTAGAAAGAATTTTGTGACTTATTAGCAGACCCATTATATGTTATATATGTTTAACTATTCTTTTTTGCATAATAGATTACCACAGACTCTAAGAGAAGCAAATATTTCTCTCATACTGAAAAGGGGGAAGTGCGCAGAGTCTTGTTCCTCATATAGACCAATAGCTCTTCTTAATGTGGACCTGAAGATACTTTCAATAATCCTAGCTACTCGACTTGAAGACCTCCTGCCTAAAATTATAAAAGAAGATCAAACAGGTTTTATAAAAGGTCGTAACTCCCGTAACAATGTCAGGCACCTTCTCAATGTAATTCAGGCTTTCCAGCAAAGAGATATTGAGGGTCTAGTGCTTTCTCTTGATGCTGAGAAAGCCTTTGACCGGGTAGAATGGGCTTATTTATTTTATACTTTAAATAAATTTGGTCTCGGTGATAATTCCATTAGGTGGGTCAAAATTCTGTATGATAGGCCTCAGGCAGCTATTTTGAATAAAGGGCTTGAATCGGACAGTTTTCCATCGTATAGAGGAACGAGACAAGGCTGCCCCTAGGACGTATATCCTTGGTTAAAATGAATATATTACCTTGATTGTTGTATCCTGTCCAAATGATTCTGGTCATATTCTCAAATAGGGTAATAAAAGACCTGAATGGCTGGCTAAGTTCTTTCATATGGAATAGAAATACGAAATACGAAATACTTTATTGATCCCCAAGGGGAAATTCATTTGTCTGTAGTCTCATCTATTTGTATAAGAATTATAGAGTCTGATGGCAGTTGGTATGAAAGATCTTCTGTATCTCTCTGTCCTACAACGAAGAGAGAGAAGCCTTCCACCACCATTATTTCTTTGGTCCATCAAGGTGTTATGCAGTGGATGATCCATGTTGTTTAGGATGGCCTCCACCGTCCTCATTGTGTCTCTCTCCACAACTTCCTCCAGAGAGTCCATCCTTACTCCGATCACAGAGCCAGCCTTTTTCACAAGCTTATCCAGCTCCTAGCTTGCTTTTTTCCCAAACTTCCTCCCCAGCAGACTGCAGCATAAAATAAAACACTTGCCACAATAGACTGATAAAACATCTGCAGCATCTTACTGCAGATGTTTAGAGATCTGAGCTTCCTTAGGAAAAAGAGGCGGCTCTGCCCCTTTTTGTAGAGTGCATCTGTGTTAAGGGACCAGTCCAGCTTGTTATCCAGGTGTACACCAAGATATGTATAGTTTGTTACCACCTCGATGTCCACTCCACAAGTGTTCACAGGCTGAAGAGGGGGCTTGGATCTACGGAAATCAATGACCATTTCCTTTGTCTTTGATGTGTTTAGTATGAGGCAGTTTTTATGACTCCAGTCACTGAAGGATTTTATCAAATCCCTATATTCAGATTCCTGTCCATTCCTTATACAAGCTACAATAGCAGTGTCATCTGAGTATTTCTGGATGTGGCAGGACTCAGAGTTATATTTAAAGTCTGCTGTATACAATGTGAACAGGAATGGAGCCAGGACAGTCCCTTGTGGAGCCCCTGTGCTGCTCATTAATGTCCCAGAAAAAACAGTTCCCCAACCTGACAAAACTGTGGCCTTTCTGTCAGGTAATCCGTGATCCAGGAGACAAAGGAAGAAACCACTCCCATCTCTATGAGCTTGTTTTTGAGTATGTTGGGTTGGATGGTATTAAATGCGCTTGAAAAGTCAAAAAACATAATTCTTACATAAGCGCCAGATTCTTCCAAATGAGAGAGGGAACGGTGGAGCATGTAGAGTACTGCATCATTCACTCCAATGTGTTCTTTGTAGGCAAACTGCAGGGGATCGAGTTTGTCTTTGACCTCAGGCCTCAGAAGACGTAGAATCAGCCGCTCCAGGGTTTTCATGATGTGTGAAGTAAGGGCCACCGGTCTGTAGTCATTTAGTTCAGCTGGACATTTTCTTTTTGGTACCGGGACAATACAAGATGTTTTCCACAGAGCCGGCACCCGCCCCAGCTGTAGACTCAGGTTGAAGATTTTGTGAAGAGGTTGGCACAGTTGGGCAGCACAGTCTTTAAGCAGCCTTGGACACACACCATCTGGGCCAGCTGCCTTCCCAGAGCAAAGTCTCCCGAGCTCCAACCTCACCCCTGTCTCAGTGACAAACAAGGGTGGAGGAACAGGTGTGTGAAGAGGAGTAGCTGCAGTCGCGGAAAATGTACCCATGTGGAGGAGGAGGTGGAGGCGGAGTCATGATGGAGATGCCCAGATGTTGTTGAAGAGGAGCCATGGTGGAGGAACACACTTGTGGAGGAGGAGGAGGAGGAGGAGCCATGATGGAGATGCCCAGATGTTGTTGAAGAGGAGGCATGGTGGAGGAACACACTTGTGGAGGAGGAGAAGGAGGAGGAGGAGCCATGGTGGAGATGCCCAGATGTTGTTGAAGAGGAGCCATGGTGGAGGAACACACTTGTGGTGGAGGAGGAGGAGGAGCCATGATGGAGATGCCGGATGTTGTTGAAGAGGAGGCATGGTGGAGGAACACACTTGTGGAGGAGGAGAAGAAGGAGGAGGAGCCATGGTGGAGATGCCCAGATGTTGTTGAAGAGGAGCCATGGTGGAGGAACACACTTGTGGTGGAGGAGGAGGAGGAGCCATGATGGAGATGCCCAGATGTTGCTGAAGAGGAGCCATGGTGGAGATGTCCAGATGTTGTTGAAGAGGAGCAATGGTGGAGATGCCCACATGTTGAAGAGGAGGAGGAGGAGGAGGAGGAGGAGCGGCAGTCGGATGGGATGTGACCTCAGTGTCAAACCTGTTGAAGAACTGATTGAGTTCATCAGCTCTTTCCACATCACCCACGATTGGCTGTCTTTTCTTTTTGTTGTAGCCAGAGATGGTATTTATTTCTCTCCACACCTCACGGATGTTGTTATGATGTAAATTCTTCTCTATCTTCTTTTTGTATTCCACCTTTGCCATTGTCAATCTCTTCTTCAGCTCATGTTGAACCTGTTTGAGCCGTTCTTTGTCACCCTCTCTAAAAGCTTCCTTTTTCTGATTGAGGATTGCCTTTATGTCACTTGTGATCCAGGGTTTGTTATTGGGGAAACAGCGTACAGTCTTTGTAGGTATGACTGTGTCTCTACAGAAGTTGATGTACTCAGTGAAACAATCAGCCTGTTTATCAATGTCCATACTGTTCTCGTCTGTTTCCAGAAGCACATCCCAATCAGTGCGTTCAAAGCAGTCCTTTAGAGCCTCACTAGCCTCAGGTGTCCATTTCCTTACAGTGAGTGTAGTTGTAGGTTCCCTTTGCACACAGGGTTTGTAACAGGTCTGCAGAAGAACCAAGTTGTGATCTGACCTGCCCAGTGGTGGTAAGGCAGTATCTCTGTAAGCTTCTTTGACATTGGCATACAGCAGATCAAGGGTTTTGTTTTCTCTTGTAGCACAGTTAAACAAATTGTGTAAATCCAGTCAGGTGGGAGGAGAGGGTAACATGGTTGAAGTCTCCAGATATTATTATAAGTGCCTCAGGGTGTTTAGTCTGTATCCTAGCAACAAATTCATGCAGAATTTCACATGGAACATCAGCCGTTGCCTTGGGAGGGATGTACACAAGTATTGTTATTATATGACCAAATTCTCTTGGTACATAATATGGCCGCTTCCAACTGCCAATAATTCAATATCTGGACAGCATATCTTCTCCTTGACAGCAATATGTGCAGGATTACACCATCTCTGGTTCACAAATAAGGCCAGTCCTCCTCCTTTTTTCTTGCCACTAGCCTTTGCATCTCTGTCTGACCGTATGAGAGTGAAGCCAGGATATCCACAATGGAATCCGAGATGTTATTATTCAACCAGGTCTCAGTAAAACACATCAGGCTGCACTCACGGTACACTTTCTGAGTCTTAACCAATATCTCCAGCTCCTCACTTTTGTTGGGCAGAGAGTTGACATTCCCCATGATGACTGATGGCAGAACGGGCTTGTATCTCCATTTCCTTGCCTTTAACTTTGCACCAGCGCGGAAACCCACGAAAGCTCCTCCTTATCTCAGCTGGAATAGGGTAATATACTCCAGATTTGCTCCATTTCAATGAAAAAAAGCTCTTCTTTCGAATAAAACTCTTCTCTCCACGGAAAATATCCATCAGTAGATGTAAAAAAAAAAAAATAAAAAAAAATAAAAAAAAAAATCAGATAAAAAGCGACAAAAATAACAAAAATAGCAAAGATTTTGAGAGCTACCAGACTTTGCTGCAACCTGTAAGTGCGCAGATTCTAGAATGTAGTAGGTGCAGACCAAAATTTAAGATGGCTACACTGCAGCTGTCAGGTTCTGTAGGGGGTTTAGACTTACCAAATATCAGAACATATCAACTGTGTACTCACATGAGGTATATTTATGACTGGGTTGTAAATAACTCAAACTCTATTTGGTTGGGAGTTGAAGCTTCCCTTTCAATGTATCCACTAAGGGACTTACTGTCCCTTACTGTTTTTTAAGAAATTTAAAAATATCAGACCGAGTTGAAATTTAACCCGGTTACGCTAAATACACTCAAGGCCTGACGATTAGTATATCGACTTGAGGGAAGGTCAGAGTTCACATCTGTTTTCACCCCTACTGTGAATAATCCTGATTTCCAGCCTGGGATGGTTGATACTGGTTTTAAACGGTGGGGGGATATTGGTTATGACATTTGAACAAATGATAGAGAAATATTCCATCCCCAGACATGACTTCTTTCGTTATTTGCAGATAAGGCATTATATCTTGCACAGTACTACGTTAGTTGAGAACCATGAAAGCTCTCCTGTTGAGGAATTATTATTTTTAACAAATAGAGCGATATCTGTAAGTCAATTTTATAAAGCTATGTATTTCGCACCCACGGTAAGGTTGCAGAGGCTTAAAGGCAAGTAGGAGAAGGAGCTAAACATCACAATGGATGATGAAGAGTTCAAGGATGTCTGGAGACATGCTAAATCAATTTCAGTCTGCAATCGTGCCCAAGCAATACAGTTAAAAATTATACACAGAATGAAACTTATCCCCCAATTGCAGACATCACTTCAATCCTACTCTCTCACCCACATGCCTTAAATGCAAGATAGGAATTGGTACCCTAACTCATTGTTTTTGGTCATGTTGGAAACTGCAAATGTATTGGTCTAATGTGTTATCTGAAATAGAAAAGATACTGGGTTTAAAACTGGAGATGGACCCTGTGTCTCTCATATTGAGCCTCCCAAGCCGACGCTTAACATCAAAACATAATAAGAGGCTGTATTGTATTCTTACTTATGTGGCAAGGAAGGATATTTTATTGCAGTGGATCAATGAAACCAACTGTTAAAGGCTGGCAAAAGTGATGTTTGATCTAGTGCCATTAGAGTACCTTACATGTTTATTACATTTAAAAAAAAACCAATTCTATAAAGTTTGGGAACCCTTTTTGAACTACGTAGAGCCTGGTGTCTCTAATATCATGTTGCAGGGATTTTCTTGACTGCTCATACTGTACATTTTTACTGTAACCCAGGTATTATTTATATGGATCTGAGCTGGTGTTCTGTTTTTTGATTTGTTTGTTTTGTTCTGTCTGTTTGTTTGCTTGTTTTGCTTTTTATTTCTGTGGACCATATTATGTATCCATCCTTTACTTGTAAAAGTGAAAAAAAATGAATAAAAAAAATTGTTAAAAAAAACACAGGGGAACTGTTACGCTCCCACAAGTTCCCACTTTGTGCAGAATTACTGGTGTCTGGAGAGGCTACTCTAAGGTAAAGGAACTAAACTCAGTCAGCTATATGACTATTTGCTTAACATACAGCATATATCACTGGTGAATGTGTGTCATGGTGGAACTTCAGAAGATGACTGTGGTTTGTCTTTTCTCTGCTCACAAATGTAAAAACATAAAAAAAAACACAAATGTTGAGCAGATCCAATTGATCTTCCATCAGTATAGTGAGCTCCATAGTAAGTCAGTATGTGATCGTAATGCCGAGTTCAAACAGGAGTTGTATAAAAGCAAACAATTCAGTCAGGTCTTTAGAAACTCCAGTTCAGAGTTAGTAACACCAGAGTCCCCAGAGTTACTAACAACAGTTATCAGAGGGTCTGAACACTCTGCAAAGAAAAGCCAAAGATAAGCATCACATTTTATTGGATGTAAGAATGTGGACATAGTTAACAGTGTTTGGCAAGTTACTAAAATTTACTAATAAGTTAAAGTTACTAATAACTTCCCTCAAAGGTAAGTCAATTACTCTACCAAGTACTGCATTATAAAGTAATTCTACTATTACTAGGCAAAGTAACTTTTGTGTTACTTTTAAATGTCTGCTTTAATTGTCTTATTAATGCACACACAGTTATATTATTTTAATGGAGCTATATTATTCTTTTGTAGCTATATTATTTTAGTGCAGTTACAGACACAGGAGGAGACAGGAGGTGTCTTATACATGATTCAAGGCTTATCACTGTGGGATCACTGTCACATACTTTTTACTTGACAAAGTACACGTAGTGGGCTACAAGCACAGCAGTTTAAACTAGGGATGCACCGATACCACTTTTTTTCAGAACAAGGACAAGTTCAAGTACTTACATTTGGGTACTTGTCGATACCAAGTACCGACACGAGTACTTAATAATGCCATTATTACAGTTCTTAACTTTAAAAACATGTTTTATTTTCATTAGATGTTCCTCACTTTCTAAATGTAACAAATTCATTGTTGCTGTTTCATGATACAAGTGTAACTAATATACACATGACATTTTTGTGTTATTTGTACTAAGTTACTTTACTGATACTTTTTTGTTCCTTATTAAGCTGTGCAGTTTACTGTGTACATGATATATTTCAGTATAATAATTACACAACATTATTATGGACTTGCAGAATTAAGTTTACTGTTACAGATGGTGTTACAAAGGATAATAATTTCATTATCATTGACAGCACTTTAACTAGTATTTTAATGACATGTTTACATGTGTAGTATTTAAGTTTCTTCTTCATGTCCCTCTTGTCTAAGAGATAATTAGTTCCTACCTGCCATTGTTTAGGGGGGCAGGTATGAGTGTGGTGCCGTGTGTAACGGTTTTGTTGACCCTGCTGTGAACCCCAAAGAGTGAAGCTGGGTGTACTGAGCTGTCAGGCTGTTTTAGTGAAGGTTAAGTACACAAAGAGAAGTTGTAGCAGCTTATTACCAAGAACCAACCAAAAGAGGGTTACAGACTGGTGGCAGCTGTGTTTTTTTTCTTAGCTGAGACATTCAACTAATTTACACCTGCCAGGATTTATTAGACAGCGGCTGGCCTACAGGTTGTCAGTTTTACATGGACTTACATGGAGTTTTACGGACAGTTTCTAAAGTCACTGCGGTCATTAGTGGATGATGTTGAGGACAGCGAGTCTCTCACTGATGATGAAGACACGACCAAAAAAGAGAGAGGGTAAGCATCAGCAAACGCCATGAACTCTGCGTCGTGGTGGTTCTTTAGATGTTTGCTTGTGTCGAGCGGCTACTTTTCGTGACGTGGTATCAGGTGTGGGGTTTCAGAGTAGTTTATGAGTTACAAGTACGAGTACATGAGGACTGTATCGGACTGATACCCGATGCTGGTATCGGTATCAGTGCATCCCTAGTTTAAACAGCTTTTGTTACTGAAAATAATTGCACTTACGTACATAAGTTTTAGCATTGTTACAAAATGATTTGCATAAATATATACTTTGCTTACACAGATCCTTTATACAATCACTTCCTGAACATTTTTCACAATCACCAGATGGATTTATCAGTAGTCCAGCTTTTGAAATCGTGCTAAAGTCACATATCTGCTGTCATAAAGTCATGTGGTTGTTTTGTTTGCTTTCAGACCACAAATGAACTGTACCAGAGTCTGCTGGGAAGCAGACTGAGTGCAACCTTTTCAAGCGGTCTTGGTCTGCTTGTTTGGTCACGTCTTAAAATATAGACAAGGACCTGAGGTGAATACAGTCTGGAGGAGTTTTATGGATCCATCCGGACGACTAAACGAGAGCTCTAAAGTAGCTGGCAAGCTAATGTTTAGTGTGCAGGAAAATTTTTGTGTTGCTTGGCAATAGTCCAGTTTCAATCCAGTTGTGGGACTATTGTTTTGGTGGAGGCACATAAATGAGTAAATCATCTGTTTTTCAATTATTACTGTTACCTAATAAATAGTGCTTGTAAAACCATTGTATAACAACAATATCTGAGCTGTTTTTGAACTGTACTTTCTTCATGCCAGAGAGGCTGTGTGAATCTGATCCAAACCTCCCTGCCACAACAGATCAATACAAGACAAATGACCACAGGACACAAAATATTAAAGGAAACCATATGGAAAGCTTGTGCTGCTCACAGTAATTAAAACAGAAAACAAGGTGGGAAACAGAATGGGAAAGGTGCAGAGGGAACTACTTTCTTCCTGCAGTGATAGAGTGTACCAGAAACTACTTTAGAATCTACGGAAAATACTTTATGCTAGAAAGACTGATTTGGATTTTTTCTTTAATGTATTTTCTTGGTGCTTTAAGCGTAAGCCGGGTGTGATTTAGTCCCATTATAGTGGAGAGAAGGCAGACAATCACTACAGCAGATATCTGTAAAACACAGCAACTCACACAAAATAAAGTAAACACTAAAAACAGCAACTAAACAACACTGCAGGCCTGGGGGAAGATAAGTACTTTTGATTTTAGGGTGAACTGTCCCTTTAAGGACCAGTGTGGAGGATTAGTAGCATTTAGTGGTGAAGTTACAGAGTGAGAAAATCTTGTCTCACTCTCTCCTTCCAAGCCTGGTGGCTGTCAAAGTCATGAGAAACAAAAGCAAAGCAAAGGCCATATTTAGAACCAATGCTTAGTTTTGTCCTGTCATGGGCTACTGTAGAAACATGTCAATGCAACATGGAAGAGGACCTGATCCCTCTTCAGATATAAGGGCTCATTCTAAGGTAAATAAAACACAACAATTCTTATTTTCAGGTGATTATACACTAATAAATACATTCCTATGAATATTATATCACACTTATGCCATATTCTGCTAATAGATCCCCAAAATTTCACACACCAGACCTTTAAAAAGGATTAAACATAGTAATTGTGATTGTCAAGAATTGTAAGAGCCTCTACCACCCTGTATTCCCTCTGGCCCGTTCCTCTATCATGTGGTGCACCTCCACAAAACCACCAAACCAAGGTCCACCAAGGTCTAACTAAAGCAATGAAAACTTCTAATTTCTGAGTATCAACACCTCGAGTGTGAAACAGAAGCACACCATCGGCCGGTGTGTGAGCGATGACTCTGTTCCTGTGACCCCACGAGGCTCTGCTCCGTCCACATCTTATATCTAATTCTCTACAGTCACGGGCACAGCGGAAAAGGTCAATGTCGCCTCGCTAACGGCCGGCTAGCCAAGGATAGCTTCTCTCCAGAGGCCTCTGTGCTGATGTCCTGTTTGCGTCGTCTGCGTCCTGCGTGTCACCGCTCTCCGCTTTGTTCTCAGCCTACCTGGGGGAAGGGCCTCGTGTCGGGTTAATTGCAGAGAGGAAAGAACTCTGCTGCAGAAATCACCTGGACGTTACTAACACTCCACTTTCATTAGCAGGCCGTCTGAAACACTGCTTTCTTTCTTTTCAGTGTCCCAAACTGATTAAAGGGACAGTTCAGTTTTCAGTTTTGGAGATATCGGCTGTAGGGATGTCTGCCTTCTCTCCAGTGTAATGGGACTAAATGGCACTCAGCTTTTTGAGGCTCAAAGGACCAAAAAACATACCTGAAAAATTCAAAGCAGTGTCACATTCCAAAAATCATGACCCAGTTACACAGGACAGTCCACACACATAGAAGTACAGTTACTAAAGGTACTGATTCAAACTACTTTATTCAGGTAAAAGTGAAAAAGTACAGACTTTGAAAAGTACAGACTTTGAAATGTATATAAAAGTATAAAGCAGTCATTCCCAAACACTGGGTCAGGACCCACAAGTGGGTCACAGGAGATTTATTTGGGTCCCCAAATGAATAAATTACTGTGGAGGAAATTCTGCAAATTTGAAGATTTGTATCTGTTTGATAATGATTTTATGTTGTTGTTTTTTTGTTTGTTTGTTTGTTTGTTTGTTTTTTCTTAGGAAAATAAAAACAATGAGATGGCCTGTTACCTCAGCCTAAATGATTTTATTTCTCATTTATAAAGTTTTAACATCTATTTGTTTTAAATATATCATCAATAAAACATAAATTAATGCAAAATGGCAGTAAAAATGGCCAGGAACATTCATTTATGCACTAGAATTAATTAATAAGGTTTATTGGGACTTGGGTGGCAATGGTTTGTCATTTCAAAAAACTGGGTCCCAGGGAAAATAGTTTGGGAAACACATTGGTCTGGACATTTCTACTGGCTGTTTCTGTGAAAAGCTAACTGAACCTCAGCTTTTCTTCACGGTCAAATCTAACTGTCTGTTTCATCTTGTTACATTTCTTTACGTTATCTTCATCTTGTTCCATCCTGTCTTCTATCTTGTTTTTGTTTTATCACATATTTTACATCGTATGTCGTTTTGTCTTGTTACACCATGTTAATGTTTTCATTGTTTTCTTTTTTGTTACATCTTGTTACATTTTTTTGTTTGATGTCATATCATGTAATAAGCCTATGTTGAAAATGTGAAGAGTAGAAACTACTTTCTTTCTGTGGTAGAATCTAGAGGAAACTACTTTAGAATCTACAGGAACTAAATTAAAATGCTCACAACAGGTTCTGTGGATTATCTTGAGTAACCATGTTATGGTTTTTGGAAGCACTGATTTTTAAATTTTCCATTTTTTTTTTTTTTTTTTTTTTTTATTTTTTTGGATGCTTTGACCACAAAAAATATTTTTGATTTTGAGGTGAACTGTCCCTTTAAGGTTTTGAAAATAAGCTAACATAACTGACAAATCGCATTAGACAGTAACCAAACATCGCATGGATGATACTTTCCTCACACCTCATCCCCATATTCTAATCAGCCATAATCAATAACCCTGCCTCATCCAATCTGAAAGTTAATGTTGATCCTGGGGAGGAAGGAGGGAAACATTAGCTTCTCAATGAGCGCATTAAAAGCACCTTGGTCAGATTTATGAGTGTAATTTACTGTGGGCATGCCTGCATTATCAATTTAAAGACCATGTACAGAACCAACAGGCATTTGCATAATGTAAGCTCACAGCTTTATGCTGACGGTGGAGATGAGAGGGCACAGGAGCCACACGCCCACACGCATGACTGCTGATGGACTGACGCAGCAAAACTGTGCCACCACAAGCATGACGGGTAAGATTTCTGGATCACTACTGATCGCTGATGGAGGTGAAGAAATCAAATCTGGACTTCCAGTCGTTCTCGTCACTCTGTATTACAGAGTGAGTTCACTCAAATCACACAAATGTTTTTTTTTTTATTTTTCTTCTGACTGTACCCAGTATTATCTGTCAGAGATAGTTTTATCTCTGCAAATTGAATTTGGTCTGTGATACAAAGCAAAAGCATTTACAAGGAAATGACATTTCAAAAACAGCAAATGGAAAATTGTTTCTGTATTATCAACACACATCACTGTCAGCAGTTGTCATCTTGACTGGGTTCTAGAAAACCAGAACCATAGCCATTATTTCAATAAAAGAGGTAATGAGTCCTGATTCACCCTGCACGACCCCACCATTACCAAGAAATGTTTGTCTACAGCATCATGTTTTGTTGTGTGTGTGTGATTGTTACATCTGTCCATCTTTCAAGATCTTGTAAAGCAACAATAAATGTGTGTGTTCTGTATTTGTCCCACCACGGAGACATTTGTTATTAACCACCCAGCCAAATTTGAATGATTTAAAAATACTAAGTATATAAAATTAGGTCTCAAAATCATGAATATAAATGAGCATTTTTCTCTGCTCTGAAATGCTGGGGGCGAGTTTACTCCACTGTTGCAGTGTCTGACAGCACTATGACCTAGAACTTTTATCTGGCCTGAAAAGTTGAGCCCGAACCCATCCCTCATTAGCATATTTCAGCCAAATCCGATTACAGCCCAACATTTTTCTTAACAAGCTTCCCCCTATGTTACCAAATATATGGGGGGAATTTCAACTAGCAATGAGAAATTGGAGAAATATAAAAAGATACTACTACTACTACTATTACATACCAATAATAATAATAAGCCCATGAAATATGTGAGAAATTCAGCCCGACCCAACCCAAACCCGTTGGGTCCTGTAGGGTCCTGTTGGGTCCCGGCAGGGATCTCAAGCCCTACTAGGACCTGAAAACCACCTGAAACATAGATGCTGCATCTGGTGGCTTTATTGGACATGTCCAGACATGTTTGAGCCAGAGTTCGGTGACAGGATGATGTTTTTTTTTATTTTTTATTCTGTGTCAGTTTGTAGGAACTGAAGTGAGCTGAAGTGAACTGCTGGACTGATTTGGAAAGAGAGAGTCACTGAAGGTACGTTTGTAACTGACCGTTAGGGAGGATGAGAGGGAGGGAGAGGTGGTGTCATTCGTGTGTTGATTTGTGAGGCTTATGTAGTGTTTGGGGACCATGGCTCCGGCACGTCACCGAGCCATGTTTCAGGACCCGTCCAAAGAATCCTGAACACAGAAATCGTGAACAACAGTTTAACAGCCTAACTCCACTCCAGTACTACACAGTTCTTGCTCTGTTCACATGCTTTCAGTAACTATGTTGTAACATGTATAATATGTTTAGAAGAAAAACAAATCTTTACACAGACTTTCAGAAGACAACTGGTAGCAACTGGTAGCAATCATGTTTAGCGTGACGGGACAAAGGGCCAAATTTTGCCGTGGGAGAAAACTGGCGCAGCCATTTTCAAGGTGGTCCCTTGAGCTCTCACCTCAATATCTGAAAGAAAATGGGTTCTATGGGTACCCAAGAGTCTCCCTTTTACAGACATGCCCACTTTATGCTAATCTCATACTGTTTTGGAGAGAAAAAACCAACATTTTTTGTGTGCAGTATAAATATGTTATTTTCACATGTTCTAAAAGTGGTGCATTTGAAGATTTCTCTTGGGGCCATAAACAGTATTGAAATTGCACGATATGGGTCTGACTGTAAAGCTGTGGATTCAACGATCCCAGTTATATTCATGTGGGATGATGTCTCCATAGTAGCATTTCATTGTAGTGAGACCAGTTTTTGAAAACATGATGAAACTTGATGGGGATTTACACAATATTAAAATACTGAGCAGGTGGTTTTACTGTTGTGGGTCCTGCAGTATCTACTGAGCTGTCTTTAAACCACTTAATTAACATTGTGCAACTTAATTAATATGAGATGATTTAGCACAGACTACAGTTGATCCACAGATGACATCGTCTCCACTGCCATTCACTCAGTCACCTTGAAAATAACAACACCTACATCGAATGATGTTTGTTGATTTCAGCTCAGCATTCAACACAGTTTCCCTCATGAAGCTGTTTGGCAAACTGAACACTCTGGGCTTGAGTACCACACTCTGCACCTGGATACTGGCCTTTCTCACAAACAGACCAACCAGCACAAGGCACAAAAAAACACAACGAGACAAAACAGACAAGAAGTAGATTCGACAGCAGAGAAAAGGTCAGTTCAGGTAACAAAGTGAAAAATGATGTAAAATAATGCAACAAGACAAAAAATGACATAACAAGTCAAAAAAGACACAGCAAGAAGGAAAAAGATGTAAAAAGAGGCAAAGAGGACATGACAAGATGAAAAGTGATGTAAAAGACGTAACAAGACAAAAACAATGTATGAAGATGAAAAAGACATAACAAAACAAAACAAACAAAGGAGCAGACTCAACCACGGAGAAAAGGTGAGGTTCAGGTTACAAGATGAAAATTGACAAGACAACAAAATGATGTAAAAGAGACAAAGATATGGAACAAGATGAAAAAAGATGTAAAAAAAAAAAAAAAGGCAAAAAGATGTAACTAGACGAAAAATGATATAGCAAGTCAAGAAAGACAGCAAGACAAAAAAAGACGTGAAAGAGGCAAAACAACAAAAAAGACAAAACGAGAAGAAAAATTACATAAAAGATGTAACAAGACAAAACAATGTATGAAGATGAAAAAGACATGAGATGAGACAGATGAAGAAGGAGACTCAACCGCAGAGAAAGTGTGAGGTTCAGGTAACAAGATGACAAATGACATAAAAAGAGACAAAATACGTACAAGATGAAAAAAGGTGTAAAAGAGGCAAAACAACAAAAAAGAGGCAACAAGATGAAAAATGACGTAAAAGATATAACAACAAAAAAAATTACGTAAAAGACATGACAAGAAAAAACAGACAAAGAAGGAGATTCAACCATGGAGAAAAGGTGAGTTTCACTTAGGTTTACACAGAAACAGTAGAAATGTCCTTCAGAGGACAACTTTTTACTTTTATACTCTAAGTATATTTCAGAGCCTGAACTTTTTCACTTTTACTGCAAGTTGAATTAGTGCGTCTACTTTTACCAGAGTCTTTTCTTTACACGAGTATCTGTACTTCTACTTGCGTAAAGACTGTGTGTACTTTTGCCATCTCTGTAAATAAATACTTATTATGGGATGTGCTGGCCTGGTCGGAGCAATGCAGCTGTGCATCCCTCCTCCTCTCTGAAGTCGTCACAATAGCGAGCGGGCAGGTGCAGGAAGCGGCCGCAGCACGAGCTGTGCACAGTCACAAAGTCACAGGTCCTCAAAGGCACAACACTAATCACACTGGAACCTAAATGGCTGACAACAGCAGCTGCTCTCTTTCTAATGAGTCCAGCCTGCTGAGTGGACGTTCTTCAGCTGCAAACTGGCCTGATTGGAAGAGTTTCAGGAATTCAAACAGAGGGCAGCCAATTAGGAGCAGGTCCAGTTAGGATGTATTTACAGAAGGTAGTCTACGAGTACCCAGCTAAAAGATGAATGTTTGAAATAATTTAAACTTTGGCACACTGAAATGAAACAGCAACCATGATGTTACAGTTATGGTTTTTACCCTTAAAGGGTCAGTTCACTCAAATAGAGCTTCACATACTTTCTAACGAATCAATCACATTTTATAAATATACTCAATGTACAATGTACTACCTGATCCACAGAAGGTCACATGTTAATACCAGGTGTAAACAGGGTCTACATTTAAATATAAGCAAGATGAAGTATAAAACATATGAATAATTTAAACAGAGGAAATATAAAAATAAAAATAGGAACACAACAAATGGGAAATACAAAAATAGGAACAGTGTATACAATATAATGAGACTCAGCTGCTGAATTTACACCATTGCACAGAGGGAATATTCATACTGCACATGGAATGATAATAATACGTGTGATTATTGCACATTGGAATTGAAATTAACCTTTGTGAAATATTGATATTTCACAGTCAATGATTATACACCTGATGGAAGTATTGAATTTTGCATGTTGAAATTAAAAATTAATTAATAATTTTCTTAGTAAGGTCACTGCAGCAGTGTATCTGCAAAGACATATTTCTCATGTCAGTGCAGTGCGCTCCACAAACTACACACCACTGGAGGGAATTGATCCTTTAAAGTGTTTTGGTGTAAGAACAGGCAGCTACGGAGGGGCTTGATGCAGATGTTGAGATTGGCGTTTACAGTAGCCAATAGCGCCGAATGTGCATTACTTGTAACAGAAGCTAGCAGTCATGGTTAGCTACTCTAGCAACAAGATAGCTGCTAAATCTGCCTATCTATCAGACACTTCGATGTTTTTTTCTTTATTTTTTATAAGAAATGATTCTGATTATACTGACAGTGTGCATCAGAATCTTTGATTGCAAGTGCAGTGGACAGTGAGTGAGAGTCTTTTATATTTTAGATCTTTAAAAAGCAAAAACATATTTTGCCCTGTTTTTCACCTTTTTTGCTTCCTATAATTGCACGTAGTTCCATATTTCATAGCAGTAGTCAGAGTCTTCAGTATCAATCAATAATAGGGCTGCACCTAATATTTCTTTAAATGATTAATCAATCAATTATTTTTTTTGATTAATCTATTGATTAACTTATTGATTAATCTAGTTATTATTTTTTTACTGTTCTTATTATTTACTTAAAATAAATATCAAAAACTTGTCTCATTAATACTTCAATATTTCATTAAATCATAATCCTGAAAAACAGACATAAAGCACATCAGAATGATGATAATAGTGGCATATTTTAAAATTTGTCTAATTCCCACTGCAGTGAGACATGCTTTCGGCAGCTTATTCTTGACGTTTTTTTCATAATTGATGACCCTAATTATGTCAATGAATCCCCAGCCATAATCAACAATATAGAAAAATAATAAAAAATAATTAGAAAAAAATTAAAAAAAAAAAAAAAAAAAAAAACTAAATAAGATGTGTCCACACCTTTGACTGGTATTTCACCTAGTCTTGGGAATCAGGACAGATAATGTGCTACCAAAAAAAAAAAAAAAAAAAAAAAAAATTATATACACTAATTCCAATTTTTGTGGTGAAAATTTATTCTTTAAGGATTTATATATACAATATATGTAATTTATGATTTTTTTTCTAAACGTCCTCTGTGTCAGAAGGCAGTCTTGTTGAATTCTTGAATTCACAACTTCAAACAATTTAAAAATGTGTTAAAAGCCTTCAAAATCAAACAATACATACTAATGACACAGGTGTAAAAACATGCTATTATAATAATCTTTGTTTAAAATATTTTTTTTAATGAAAATGGTTGCCTTTTAAATTTGTCTCATATTTCTGATTTTTACAAAAACGTGATTTAATCAGGCATAAAAGGGGTCAGCTATACCCTAAGGACCCCTGTTTCACTGCTCAAGCACTGGTAAACTTTCTAATTTTAGACAAATTTATTTAATAATATTATTATCAGATGTGTCTCAACCATAACATGTCGACTCTGTAGTCCTTCTAAATCAAAGCTAAATAAGAATTATGGTTTAAAAATGTGCATTTTGTGTATTTTATTCTAGTATTAAAAGAGCTCTGAGCAACTTAAAAAAATAAAATGGCTGCTCACTGCGACTATGCTGTGAAATGAAAAAATGTAACATTATGTCACCTCCATCATCTGAATTGTCTCCCTTGGCAACAATAATGTCTTATCTTTTAAAAATGTCAAATCACTTCAGTCTTGACTTAATTTCCACCATATGGTTCTGAAACAAATCCAAATATATGCAGTAAACAATATGTACATGAGGACAGACATTTAGTGTTATGATCGGAGTTGTAAAATATCTATATTTTTGTCAGCACTGCACTGTCACCATTACTTACTTTAACTTTGCTGGTCACTTAAATACTTTTTCCTCTTCCAGCTCTGAGTTCCCACCTTGTCCACTGATGACCTGCAGAATGCTGCCATTTCTCTGGGCTCAGTCTGTCTGGCAGGCTGCCTCAGTGAAGGAGGTTAAGGAACACAGAGGTCAGTGGTAACACACGCAGAGCTGGCATGGGGGCGGCCGCTGCTTTATCATGAAGCAGCCACAAGCTGTCAGCCGTGATAAAGTGGGAAGAAGCTGCTGGTGCTCATTCAATAAAAGACTCATTTTTCTGCCGCCTGCCACGGCCCTGCTGCATGCTCCAGAATATCACTGCTCTGCTCACACCTCCAAGATGTGCTTCATCAGTTACAGGTAATAGATTCTTTATGGAAAGCTGTGGTGACTTATCCTAAACATTGTCCAGAGGAGCATTTACAACATCCGTCCAAGAAACTGCAAGATATAAAGGATATTTATTGTACTGCAAAACAGCCAATCCTCAAAGACCGATCTGTTTGTGTGATTTGATGGGACTGGCCTCTCTAATTGTATCATCTGTTGGAGATGTGACCTGGAAATCCATAATGATAAATGTCTTGATTGTTGCCCTTAGAGTTAGCAGGCCTGAGGTCAATACTCCAGCCAGATAGATAGAGATCATAACAGACACAGTGTGCATATCCAAACGCTCCCTCTCTAATAGAAATTATTGATCACATATTAAATTGTGTAAGCACAAATTAAAGTCAATTGATTTTGTTGTCATCTGACAATTACACGCCTCTGTCATGACATGTTTTTGCACCAACAGTTGTGGTCAGATGGAAACACTGATTGCACATTTGGTCATTCTGTCTGTGTTTGTCCTGTTTTGTCCAGCTGGACAGATTTCCATCAGATATATTGATATTTACAGTCCCCATGGGATGAATTCCAGGATATTTTGGTGACTTGCTAAACTCTGCTTTAGTGTCACCATTAGATCCGGCTTTCCCTTCCTACACAAGAAAAATGTAAATCTAATGGGCAGGTTTGAGAAGAAACCTGATCTTTTGTGAAGTGCTACCCTTTTAAATAACATATATAAAATATATTATATATATATATATATATATATATATATATAAATTTTAATTTCCATCAAATTTAACGAATTTTCACACTTAACATTTTGAAGTTGCTTCAAATAATAAAATGTGCTTTTTGAAATGTAAAACAATGTCTGAAGCAGAGTCCTGCACCAGTTCGGGTATCTTCGGATACCCAACGGGTGACCCGCAAAAATGTTATGTAAAAAATATGTTTATATAAATTCATGGGTGCTGGTAAAAATGAATTAATTGCAGGCAAAAAGCAATATAACACATAGAGTACAATATGTTTTTTCTCTGGAGAAATCAGAAATGAAAATGATATTTTCAACATTTACATCCACGAATACAGTAATATGAGGTCTAATCAGCCAATGGGAGGCCATTGTTTGAGCCACAGTGAGGTAGGCCTGCTGCCAGCTGAAATGGATGACATTCAGGCAAAAAATAGCAAATACCAAATTATCGACAATACATTGTTGAAGGCCAAGTCGGACATTTGGGAGGATTTTGGTGCACTCAAAGACTGTCAGGGTAACACTGGCAGTGGTTTTGCCTCATACCAAGAAGTATTAGCTTTTGACAGCCGCAAGCTAGGCTCATTGTCACTATGGAAACACATCAACAGTTGCAGAAGTAGCACAGGTGCTGTGCCAGTTAGAGCTAGAGATCTGTGCCCGAACCTGGCGGGACCCGATGGGACGCAAGTAAAGTAGTAATTTTATTTTTCATTTTTCTCCTCAGTTTAGTCATTGCCAATTCAAATTCCCCCCATGTATTATCCCTGTCACTGCCAACTCCTACTCTTTGGTACATAGAGGGAAGCCTGTTAATAAAAATGTCGGGCTGTAATTGGGTTCTGGCTGAAATATGCTAATGAGGGATGGTTTCAGGTTGAGTTTGGACAGAATTTTGTCATGCTTGGGCCTTTCTGGGCTCAATTTCTCAGGCCCAATTAAAGTTTAGCACCAGTTGAGAACACAAGTATATATATTATATAGGTGCAGGCGGGTGCAGATTTAACTTGGAAATAAATGTGGGTAATGGGTCGGTTTGCTTCTCATCTCTGGCAGGCGGGGTGAGTTTGCAAAACTGAACCCATGCAGAGCCCCTGAAGCGCTCTTTTTCAATTCTTGAAACAGCCACATTAATTAATAAAACTTTTTTATTTTATAATAGATACAACACCATAAATGTCTTTGAGAAGTGGCTGTTCCAAATTTGCGCTGCCATCTCAGCCTGTTCTCACTCTCAACAAGCCAAAAAGCTGCTTGGTCAGCGTCTCTGTTCTGCAGGTACCAGTTGCATTCAGGACCAACAGACCATAGAGGATGCCAAAATTCCTGTGTGTTTTTGTCAACTTCTACAGAAAGCATGCTGAATGGAAACATCACAAACTGGCATCATGGGATGTGCACGGTTCAGGACAGAAAGACTCAAAACCGCCCAGAACATCATTGGAACCCATCGTCAGTGATATTGGGGAGGCGAGAAGCAGAGACAACACCCACCCCAGCTACAGTCTGTTCACCCTGCTGTCATCTGACAAGAGATACAGAAGTATCTGCCGCCATACCACCAGACTGAAGAGCAGCTTCTTGTATAATTCATCCCCAGCACTCTGCCTGTTAATTAGTTTGTATTATATTTTTATTTATGCAATCAAATTCCAATCAATCACTCAAAGAGGAAACTACAACAAAATCTCATTTTACAATCTTGATGTAAATGATAAATAAATCATTTTGACATATCCACTGGACCCTCTCTATGATGCCAGTGTCTTTAGCCTATCATCTTGTGTGGCAGTTCAGAACACTTAGTAACACTTTTGCCTTTGGAAACTGTGATACACTTGTTGTACACTCAAGGTTGTTTCAAGCATATCCAGCCTGCTTGATCATGCTTATATAAAATGAGTGCTGTGACAGCAGTGTAAATTAGATTTTTTTCTTTGTCTTCTTCTTCTCAGCTGTGATATATTTATATAAGTTTGTTACCTAGTGAACCTGGATACAGTGTACAGCTGCTTTATATATGCTGAATCCATTCTATCAGTATTAATATTGGATTTAAAAATGGATGTCGCTGCCAGCTGGAGGTGGTAAAAGTACACACATTATTTACTCACACAGAGGTACAGATACTGTGTAAAAAAAAGACTGGTAGAAGAACTGGTTCAGCTACTTTACTGAAGTATAAGTGCAAAAGTGCAGGGTCTGAAATGTACTCAGAGTATAAAAAATAAAAAGTGTCTCTCTCTGTCTGTTGTTGTCTTGTTTCTTGTTACATCTTTTTACTTTTTACATCTCTTTCATCTTCTTATGTCTTTTTTGTCTTGTTATGTCATGTTACATTTTGTTACCTTGTTACTTTCTGTCTCTTTTGTCTTTTAATGTCCTTTTGGTTTTGTTATTTCTTCTTATGTCATGTTACATATAGTTACTTTTTATGTCTCTTTCATTTTCTTACATCCTTTTTGTCTTATTAAGTCTTTTACGTTGTTTTTGTCTTCTTTTACACTGTTTTCATTTTGTCACGTCCTCTTACATCTTTGATGTCGTTTTCGGTTTGTCTTTTGTGTCTTCTTACATTTTTTGTGTCGTGGTATACAATGATGCAAAATATAAATAGTAAATTATTCAAATTTTTATTGTTTATTTGTTTTTCCCAACATCACAGATCATAATTTGTCTCATGGAGCTTTGCAGTCTGTACGGTGTCCAATATTTCCTGTCCTGTAGACCCTCAAAAGAGTAAAGAAAGACTCTCCCCCCAAAAAAATACTTTTAACAAGGACAAAACTGAAGAAATATATAATAATTCCCCTAAAATGCATAAAACGAAAGTAATGTATGTAAAAAGTAGAAATTACAGATACTTGTGTTAAACGGTACGAAGTAGATCAAATCAAAGATAAAGAAAATAAAGAACCCCCCCACCTCTACCCCATCCACACACAGCCGCACACAATATCACATAAACTCACACAATCAACACTCACATTACATCATGATGAACTAAGTACTGAAGAAACGCCATCTTGAATTAAAAAGAAATGAAATGAGGAAACACAGGAGATACATTTGAAATACTAAAACAATAAAAACAAATAAAATTGAACAAATTTAAAAATATAAAATAGAATAAAATAAATAAAATGAAATAAAGTACCTAAAATGGATTAAATTAAAATTTTAGTTAAAAGCCAGACTAAAAAGGTGGGTCTTAAGTTTGCTTTTAAAAGTATTAATATTACATGTCGCCCTCAGATCTTCAGGCAGGCTATTCCATAAACGGGGGGCATAGTAATAAAAAGATGCCTCACCGTATGTTTTGGTTCTAACTTTGGGTTCTGTTAAAAGGCCACTTCCAGAAGACCTGAGGGCTCTGCTGGGTTCATATGGTAAAAGCAAGTTAGATAAGTAAGAAGGAGCAAGACCATTAAGAGCTTTATAAACCAATAAAAGAATTTTAAAAATCAGTTCTAAAACGCACAGGAAGCCAATGCAGAGACTTTAAAATCGGCGTAATATGAGCTCTCTTTCTGGTCTTTGTCAGCATTCGAGCAGCTGAGTTTTGAAGTAATTGTAGTTGAAAAATATTCTTTTTAGGGAGACCAGAAAGAAGAGCATTGCAGTAATCAATCCTGCAGGTAATAAAAGCATGAATACGTGTCTCTGCATTGGCTTGAGAGAGAAACTGGTGTACTTTGGCAATGTTCTTTAAATGATAAAATGCCTTTCTTGTGACGTCCTTTATATGAGCCTCAAAATGTATTTCTGCGTCAAATGTTACACCAAGATTTTTGACTTGTTGACATGGGCTAAAAGAGACAGCTTGTAGTTTGCTAGCCAGTTTCTCTCTCTGGTCTCCTGTGCCAATAACTAAAACCTGAGTTTTGTCCTGGTTGAGCTGTAGAAAGTTCTCTGCCATCCAGGATTTAATGTCTGAAATAGAATTAAAAAGGACATCAAGTGGTCCTGTGTCATCAGGAGACACGGCGATGTAAAGCTGTGTGTCGTCTGCATAGATGTGAAAGTTGATGCTGTGCCTCCTGATGACATTTCCAAGTGGGAGCACGTACAGGTTAAAAAGGGTTGGACCTAAAATTGACCCCTGGGGAACACCGCATTTCATTTGATAAAAACTAGATGTGTGTTCACCCATGCTGACATAGAATTTCCTGTCTGTGAGATATGATTTGAACCAGTTAAAAACAGTACCAGAGATGCCAATTAAATTACGGAGTCTGTTTAAAGAATGGTATGATCTACTGTGTCAAATGCTGCACTCAAATCTAATAGCACGGCATTTTTGTGTCCATGTTTGACCTGATGTCATTGACAATTTTCACTAGTGCTGTCTCTGTGCTGTGATATTTTCTAAAACCAGATTGACATATTTCAGCAGTGTTTGTCAAGGTCATAAAATCATTTAATTGGTTAAAAACAAGTTTTTCTAGAATCTTACTTAAAAATGGCAAGCTGGAAACAGGTTGATAGTTCTCTGGTAATGATGCGTCCAAATTGTTCTTCTTCAAGAGTGGTTTAACTATGGCTGTCTTAAAAGCAGTGAGGAAAACACCAGTCTGTAGTGAATGATTAATGATGGTCAGCAGATCGTTTTTTAAAAAACTATAAATGTCTTTAAAAAGTGATGTTGGAATAGGGTCTAAAAGGCAGGTTGCTGAACTTAACTGGGAGATAACTTTCTCAAGCATTTCAGCATCCACCAGGACAAACCTCTCCAGTGTTTCCTCATTTAAAAGCGAAGATTTTGAAAAATTAAAATGCGTAGACTGACGATGTAAAAGATTAGATCTAATAGTATCTATTTTGCTTCTGAAGTGGACTGCAAGATCTTCACATGAAAGGTTTGGTTCAAGAGGTTGGTTAAAAACAGGGTTAATTAAATGGTCAGTGGTTGAAAAAAGGACTCTTGGATTTTTGTGATTGTTACTGATTAATTTTGAAAAATGTTCTCTTCTTGCATTTTTAACTGCCTTGTTGTAGATGGTCAGCTGTTCCTGAAAAATGTGATAATGAACTGTTAGTTTGTTTTTAAAGTAAGTAAAGTAGAGATACCTGAAAACTTCATTTTTATCAGTGCTTTGTAAACACTTTTGCTGTGCTTTTCACAGAGTAGCAGATATCACAGCTATCAGAAATTCCTCATATCTCTGCCTCAGAATTACAAAGTGTTTTCAGTTCGAATGAAATGATGTGAATGTGGCATCAACATCGATCAGTGTTAATGTGGACTGGTGAAGTCTTTCTTCAGTTCAATGGACCATAAAACTGTTTTGTTGACAATTTTCTTCACCTTTAAACTTTTATCAAGCTCTCTGTCTCTCCACCACAGTGTTTATCTTGTTAGCTGGAACCAAAATATCAGACAGAACCCTTTTTATTTTCTTGGTGCTGATGGGAGCTTGTTTCTTCTCACAGTTTGGGTATTTTCTGAACTTTGAAAGCGTCTTGTTTTATAGTCCATGGAAGCGGGTTGGTCCAAAGGGACTGCTTTGCCTCAGGATTATTTCATTTACACGCGCATACAGATCAGTGTAATTAGTCTCACTGATTTCCTCCCATAAACACATGTCCTTTCATTTCGTTTGATGGAAAACATCAGATATTGTAAGATATGATGCCATATTGATGAAATCTTGAGTTCAAAGGTTTATTTTTTTTTTATCTATTTCATTCATTGAAATCAAATGAAGCATTTGAGGTTTCTCACAGAGGGAAAGTGTCCCTTTGACTCCACTATGTTCTTTATCTTTCATCAACCTAAAGATGAATTGTAATTATCTACAGAACAAGGAAGAAACAAGAAACCTGAACAGACAAAGAAGATGATGCCACCTACATACAACCAACTTGAGCAACAGAATCTCTTTGAAAACACACTTTTTATTTGCCACACAGTTGATTGACAGATGATTTCTGAGAGTTACAAAGCTGCAACAATGAGTGTTTAACTTTAATACAATTCTCTCTGCCTCTGTTTGCCTGTTTAATGTGGAGTTGTGTGGTAAGTCCTAAGATCAGTCACTTAAGCAGGGGTTTGCAACCTTTACAATAAAAAGAGCCAAAAAAGAAAAAAAAAAATCTGTCTGGAACTGGAATTATTAAATTCTCTCTTTTCCCTGAAAACTTTTAGTTTTTATTTGGCATCCACAGCATGGAGACTCAAGAAGATCAGTCACCCCAAAAATTTGGAGGAAAGGCACTGAGCCAGAGATGTGTTGTTCATGTTTCAGCTGACAAAATATTTAAACTTTTTCTTTAATATGTTGTATAGGCTACAAGTTTTTACAGCTGGAGTAAGAATCCGTTCACACTGTAAAAACAAAAAAGTCAATTTCAGAAATCTCAATTTCTACGTTTTCAGCCCAACTCAAACTTTTTGACTTTTGAAATAAACTTTTTGTCAACCTCCAATCTTTAGTCGGGATGATTTACTTTTCTTCTTTAGATAAACTTAAATCTTTGAGTTTTAGAAATTACAACAAAAAAGTATTTCAAAACACTGGTCACAGTGAGCTGTGAACCTGATTTGTCAGTATTTTGGTGTGTCCCTCTTTTTTTGTATGCTCCTGTTTATGGTACTGGTCGGTTCACACTGGCATTGTGCTATGTACTGTTGAACATTCTAAAAACAAATAAATCATTTTTCAAAAGAAAAATATATAAATATGTTACTAAAAGCACTACCTACAATGCCATTGTGAAAAACTATAAGAACATTGTTGAGTTTTTTGCTGTTGTTTGCTTTGTTGTTGGCTCTCACTGCCCAGGACGGAGGCTGTTTTCCAGGGGGGAGGGGGGAGGAAGAGGTGGTTGGGAGTGGACTGACTGAGTTGTGACTTTTTCACAGTTCCGCAATTTTCCTATATAAATTGCTAAAAAGCACACAAGCGTGGAAAACAACAAGTTTTTTGTTCAAAACCCCATCACATAATCACCATCAGTGAACAGTGAGACCTACTCGGCTACTCAGAGGTGGAGGCTGTTTTCCAGTATTAAGTGCGACCATGAGTCGGTAGGGACGACTGACTTTTTCTCATATGAATTCAGCAATTTTTCTCATTTACGTTGCCAAAAACACAACCTACTGCCGCAGTACTGTTTGTTCTTATAACAGAGCTACATAAGGTAAATTGAGGAACATTCCTCTCTTTTCTTTTGAAAGCCCAGCATTATCCAGTGATGATATGTTATTGTCAGACTCTGAATGTTGATTCAGGAAGCAAAGAAAGAGAAATGTTGAGGATCATATTTGTTACTTTCTCTTCTTTTATTCAGACTGAGATTCCTTCCATCACAGCTATTTACAGCAGTTTTAGTGCTGCTTGTTGTTTTGTCTGATGTTTTTCGAAATATTTTGTTTAAAGTCGGTCTTAAAAGCTAAAAATGCCACATATTTGATATTGAGATAGAGAGGAAATTATGTTTTTTCAAATGAAAACAACTTGTGATTGACAGTTTCTTTTTGTTGTTGAGATATAGAGCTGTTTGTTTGGTTTGAGGAGGAAGATACTCATTTAAGTGAGGACTCTCAGTGAACTGCAGCAACATTCTGCTGGAGTCTGGCAGATGCGGCAGAACTACCACATACTATGCAGGTAACATGCCAGCATACTACATATAGTATAGCTCTCAGATATATGCCGTGCAGTAAAAACTTAATTTCCCTCTGAAATAGAGTAGAAGTATAAATTAGCACAAAATAGAAATACTTTAAGTACCTCAAAACTATACATAAGTGTAGTATTTGACTAATTTTCCCCCACTGGATTTTTATCCCTCTTCTTCCATAAAGATGAAGAAAATTGCTCCAGAATTCAGTCTCAGTCATGAAAACATGTTCATACTTCAACAGCGGTGCAAATAGGGCCGAAATTGCCTCTGTGAAGCAGGGTGGAAATGGCTCTGTAAGTATAAATACCCTTTTTGCATTTCATTACATGCTTTTCTACACTCAGTGTAACAATGTCAAAGTGGCAGCTGAATCCAGTGAGTCACCCCCAGGACATGTTGTACCAACTATGACAAGTACCAACAACTAGAGGTTCTAATGGAGAAGTTCTTGGTTTTCTTGGGCAAAAAAAAAAGTTTTACCAATTTAATATTCATAATTTAAAAAAAAAAACAAAAAAACACTGAATGTGTGATAGAGAAGAAAAGTTCCTCTTCCTTCACCTCACAGACCACAGGAGAGGCTGCTTACTCCAGCAATCTGAACTCAAGCTGAACTCAGTGATTTGTCATTAAAATTGTGTAGTGAAGACGTGATCTGGTCCACTGTGTCAGTGTGTTAACCTGTCCCTTATGATGAAGTCATGAGCAGGCTGCACCCATGCAGCGTATGCTAATCTGTACTCCTTCAACCATCAGGGGCCATTTAAGTTCAGTTTCCTGCTTTAAGGACACTTGTGGACATGTGGACAAGAGACAAGGATCAAACCACCAACTACAACTACTGTAAATGGACAACCCAACAGCCAACAAGTCAAGACTGAACATTCAATTATTACACCACCTAAAATCTGTTTTTGGAGAGTCAGCACTCCTCCTGATGGCTGGAGAGGTGGCTCTAAACATCAAAACAAAATGTGGTGTGTTCAGGTTCAGGGTTTCACTGAACCTTAGATTCACAGCATTTATGTTAACTAATTACAGCTGCCACAGGACACTGAGCACATGATCACAGAGTCTGAGTCTGGCCAGGATCTATACTGGATGCCCTCCACCTTTCCAGTAGTGGACGAAGTATTCAGATCCTTTATTCAAAGGGCCAGTGTAGAACTGAACGTTTTTGAATAAATATCTAATTGCAATTATTTTGATTGATATTACAATTGTGATATGATTTCTGCCTGTATGTGTTCTGCTTTTACTATAATTAACATGCCTTTAGAATGTATGACCTGTTTCTTAATTCTAAAGTTTTTACATTGATTTTAGGTTGCCAGCTTTGCATCTGGCCAGGGACTACACATAAAAACTAGCCTTTTGGCTAATTCTGGCATATTTACAGTCATGTTTATTAATATGCACTGACCCTGAGAAATAAATACATAAATTAAATAAATATGAATATTAGAGGTAATGGTCATTTTTACATCATTATTCTTATCTTGACTGAGAAACATGTTAAAATGACTATGCTGTGAGATTTTACAGGAATCTGTACCAAATAAAGAGGTTTTTTTAGTCTGTAGAATCTGATGTGTAGGACAGGATGTCTCTGCCTCACCACATTCATCCAGTTCAAAGTTTTTGACACATTTTGCCTGTAACAAATATTGCACAAAAATTGCACAAAGCCATATTGCGATTTCGATAAAAATTCCATTAATTGTGCAGCCCTACACCAGTGTGTAGGATTTGAGCTTGTCATATTGCAAACATCTCGCCTGAGTCTCCACTTCCAGACCTGTAGGAGAACCTACGACAGTAATGCTCAGCTTGTGGCCAAATCTAGCCCCCAACAACAATTCTTATTTTCAGGTGAGTCCATACTAATGAAAACATACATGAATATTATATTCAATTTCTGCCTTATGCTGACAATAGAGAGGTGAAGTCCTGTGCCTTCCAGTGTGCCCCATGGGACCTAAATATAAGCTTTAATCTATGGCAAGAGACATCATTTTTTGTTCCCATCTGGACTGTGCCTTGAATTACATATATGATGTTTATCAACTTAAAAGATCATTTTACAAGTTGCAACTGTGATAGGTTTGTCATAGTGTTGGTAAGTTTTGTGTCAGACCACTCAGTGAACTACATCTCTCATCTCGCACAATATACATCGCCAGCACAAACATCACAGTCTCTTGTAATGTCACCTTACCTGATGTGTTTTATTCAGCAAATTCCCGTCTGAATGATGGACTTTATTTATGACACGTGGCTCCAAAACATGCTGCGAACACACTGTAAGAGCTGGGAAGAAAATATATATATATATATATTACTTTGATTTCCCAATTTAAAATATTATTACATTACGTCTGCCCTTTATAATCCTAATAATATCCTAATAACATTAAAGTACAACTCAAATACCTTGTCCTTTATAGTTTAAATTTGAAAATGAATTAACTTCGCCATTCATACAAAATAATGAAATTATCCTTTTAACCCTTTTTTAAAGTAATGTCAATCTTCAATGACATGTTTCAAACTTAATTCCCTTAGTTTGGGTTAGGGTTAGGGTAATATACCAGTTAACTTAAACACATATAGGCCGACTCAAAACAAGCTCAGAAAAAAAAACTATTCAGGAAGGGCTTTATGATGTAACTCAATAACACACACAAATCAAACAAAAACAGACAAACCACTTCTAGCATCATACACATCTTTTACTTCCTACCTAATTCCACCTTCAGAGTAAAAACATCTCCTTCAAAATAAAAGCGCCCATCTTTATAATTTAACCCAGGGGTCTGCAACCTTTACCATCAAAAGAGCCACTTTTGGCCAAAACAAGAAAAAAAAATCTGTCTGGAGCCGCAACAACTAAATTCTCTCTTTTCCCTGAACACTTTTCTTTTTTCTTGATTTGGCTTCTATAGCAAGCTTATGGAGATTCTCCCAAGCAAAACAGACATGGCCTATGACACACATTTTAGTTGATAAAATATTATTATTATATTTTTTAATCTGGTCTATAGGCTACATATTTTTACAGTTGGCAAAGGTAAGAATCACTTTACACTGTAAAAAACAATACTTGAGACAACTCAAAATTTCAAGGTAGCATGATACGGCAATAAAACTGAAAATATAAAAATTTAATTTTAACATCATTCACTTTCACTTCAGTGCATTTATTCAATCATTTTTAAATGCATTTTTTAGAGTTTCTAAAATTCAAAGATATAAGTTTATCTGAAGAAGTATAATAATCTCAACAAAAGATTAGTATTTGGTAAAATTTTCAAAACTCAAAAGTCTACTGCAGCGTATTAACTTAAAATTTTGACTTTTCTCAACTTTTATGTTTTTACAGTGATTCATTTCTGACAAAGCCACAGGGAGCCACTTGAGAGGGCCTAAAGAGCCACATGCGGCTCCCTGATTTAACCAAAGTCAAATAGCCCCATGGAAGCATTAATAAAATTAACAAACGTCATTATTTAGGTCATTTACACAGGTTCTCTTATCAGCCAGGAGGTGAAAAAACAAGCGAGAGCAGATGCTTGTGTGACTGCATCGCAGTACAAAAACATACAGGAATCGTAGCTTCAGAGGCTAAAGTTAGCTTTTGGAGGGAGAAAGTCATGATATTTCACCAGTTTTATGACAAAGAGCAAGTTTCTTCACTTGTAAAATCACTTTTAAATTGACAATCATCATATGAGTGATTCACAACACAATTCAAATGGGAACAAAAAAAATATTTGTCTTTCATCACTGACTACTGTAAGTAGTAAGGTGGTCCTCTGGAGGGGGCGTGGATTGGCCTCTCTATCGATCCCCCTAAATCTTACACACTGCACCTTTCAGAAAAAGTACATATTTACCACACTGTACAAATCCTGTATTACAGGCAAAAGTCCTGCATTCAAAATCTTACTGAGGAATTGTTATCAAAAATAAAAATACACAATAAAGAAAAACGACCCATACATTATGTTATGACAGGGGCGTAGAATTGGGTAGGGACGCTAGGGACACGTCCCTACCAATATCCTGCCACTAATGTGTAGTCACTATCAATCAACCGCTGTCCGTAGTGTTTAGTCAATGATTATGGCACACAAAGGATTAACAGTCGGTCTCTGCTAGAAGTCCCGCCTCTAACCTAAATATCACTCTCCAATTAGCTCTGCTGGTTTCTCGCTAACGTACATGTGATTGACCATCCCCGCTGTCACTCCATCTGCTTGTAAAAGCTACTTGCAACCTGTTAGTTGGACAGGACAGCAGACAGTGAATGTATCTGCAACCGCGAGTGTAAGTAGGGAGGGCAACCAAAAAATTTATTTCCGGAAATCAACATGAATATTATGATTATAATATCAGTCTAACCTTAAATTAATGTGCTCTGAACAGTAATTGCCCTTACGTGGGATTTTAATGTGATAAACTGACTGTTTTTGTGGCTTTTAAACGCACATTTTACAAACATTCTCTCAATATTAAGAGTGACATAACAATGGCTCTTACTGATTGGGTTTTACGCAGTCGTTTATGGCAGTTAGTGGCAGTTCGAACTCTCAGAATTCTAAAGGATAGGCAGGTGGAGCACTTTTGTGTCCCCACCAATGTCAAAATCAAACACACTCCCTTGTGTTATCATCATTCATTTCACAATCATTCAAACACTTTACAGTTGTAGCTGATTGTCTGGAACTAATTTTAACTATTTTTTATTATGGATTCATCTGCTGATTATTTTCCCCTTTAATCAGGTGATTGTTGGTAATTGTAAATGTCACTTCTCACTATTTTATTTCTATTTCCTAAGTGACACCTTCACAAAGCTTGTTTTGTCAGACCAACAACTCAAACTTCAAATCCTCACAGAGAAGCAGGAGCTGTGAAATTATTTATTTATTTCTTTATTTTTTTTTGCATTTTTGGATCAAAAATTACTTAAATTCTTATAGAAATATTTAATTTTCTGCCCAAGGACTAATTGATCTACGGACTAATTTCAGCTGTACCTGTATACCTGCTACGTAGTTTAATTATGTCAGAACATTTTATAAACCCTTCATGTTTTTTGTGTGCAAAAATATTAATGTATTGAAGTCAACAGTTCAATAATGCCCTCTGAACTGTGGTGGTGTAGAAGTATGAGGTGGCATCAAAAGAAGACACTCTTGAAAAACAAAATAAAGAAATAGTAGCAGTGTTGCTGAACATATTGCTGATTTTATTTTTTTCATCTCATTCTCCTGAAAAATCTTGAAAATGTACCTGAACATCAAACAAAGAAGGCAGAAAATGGTCCTCTCTAATGTTTTTTTCCTCCTTTACATTCTATCACAGGGTGCCCTCTCCCTCCACCCCCTCCCACCCCCGTTCAGTTTAAAAGCTCTCATCATACGTAATTATGAAGGCATGAAATCCGAACTAAAGGGAATGGTCCCATGAGAGAGGGCACGGCTCGGTTAATAGGATTCTCCCTCCAACAAGATTAGAGTTATCAATTTGCCCAGTGTCACATTAATGAATCCTCGCAGCCTGGCTGAGATAAACCAGAGCAGGTCTGCTGCTGGCTCACATCATCACAGTCTGGATCAGAATGGTTGAGGGAATCACACCCACTGCTGCTGCTGATACAGACACACTGATGGCGACAGTCCACTGAAACCCTGATAGAACCTCATCACTCAATACATCTCAAGAGATACAACTGTGAGGACTTCATCACTGAGTTTGCTGATTTTTCTGAGTTGATTGAAAAATCTACTCTGTGGTATGTGAATATTAACATTTGCACTATTTTACATGTACTGTGTTAATATAGTCAGTATTCACATGATCTCTTGCAGTAGTTTATTATCATTGTTCTCTGATTTTTTTCATAATGAGAAAAGGAGGCGCTGCTTGGCTCGGATGGCTTGCCTTGAGTGAGGCAGGTAAAAAGTACAAAAAAACACTAAATCCAGGTAGTCCTACTTGAGTTATGCAGACAACCACAGAAAAAATAAACTAAAACACTCTGTCTTCTGGTGAAATAATGCTATGAACTTACTCTTTAAGCAAAGGCAAACAAACAGACCTACGCGTATTGTATCTTGTATCCTACACTGATCTAAAGTACAAGTTGAAAGCGTGAGACACAATAGATGTACCTATCAGCTATGCCCAGGTGCCTTGATTAATCCATGGTGTGTTTTTAGTCTGAACATGCAATAAACCAATTAGAAAGTCAGCTATCATCACCTTTAAGAAGCATTTGCGCAAGGACCGCAAGTGTTGACAGCATGACGGTGGATATACCAGGAGGAAACAGAGAGAAAAGATCTTAAAGAGACAGATCTCCTGGTTCAAGAAATGAAAGTGTGATAGCACACAATATATGGAGACAGCAGGACATCTCCAAAGCAGCTTCATGTGTAAATAGTTTATTTTACATGAACACCTGCAGAAAGTCATACAATACATGAAGTCATGCAGATGTGTAAATGGTTATGTTTTACACTGAAACACTTTGAAATTATGTTATATTTCATAATTCTTTATTATCATCATTAGGGAGAGGAGAAACTGGCCACAAAGCTGGACCTCAATCTGACTGAACACCCACGTAAGCTGGCTTGAAGTGCAGCTTTGCAGCCGACTAAGCCTTCATTTTGCCTTCATTTTTAGACCTCCCATGGCCACACAGACCAGGCGCAACTTCATTTGAAAAATGGTAACTGTGCTAGTGTAACACAGCAAAGCCACCTGTGCCACTAGTGCAATGGCTTTGCGCCAGGTGTAAGATAGGGCCCTACATCTTCATCTGGGTCTGACAAATACATGATCAGCCTGAATTAAATGCCAGCTGTGAGTGACATTCTGATGCATAGTCCATAGAGTGCACTAGATTAATGTTCTGATAGAACTTGATATACCAACCTGCCTACCTAGATTGTAAAATATTTAATAAACTCAAGTGAGCGACAATAAATTGTTGGTACTTGTTTAAATTTTATGTATTTATTTCTCAGGGACAGAGCATGTTAATAAATATTACTGTAAATATGACAGCATTAGCCAAAGGCTAGTTTTTATCCATAGTCCCTGACCAGATGTAAAGTTGGCAACCTAAAATCAATATAAAATTAAGAAACGGGTCATAAGAACAATTCTAAAGGCATGTTAATTATAGTAAAAGCAGAATACAGACAGTATTAAGCAGAGTGCAGACATGGCAGAGTAATAAAAGCAGAGCGCAGTTCAAAACGACCAGAAGCAAACAGCACAAGAGCACAAGCAAGGTCAAACAACAACAAACAAACACAAGCAAGGACAGATGAGAGGAGAAAAAGAAAAAAATAAATTAAAGTTTAAATGTGTGAATTGGCTAAAAATTGTCCCCCTGTACAGTTGTCATGAACAGGAAAATTAGCTGTAGAGACCAAAACTGTTTTCTGTATCAGGATGTTAACGTGTTTATTTTGCTGTAAAGATGGACATTTCACTATGTGGACTGAATCACTTCTTCACTTTGCGTTGGCTATGTGATATGTGGCCAATGTGACAAATCACCAATTACTAAATTACCTCAATTACTAAAAAAAAACCTGAATGTGATAATGAGTTTGTCAGACAATCTGCAACCCTTAGACACACTTGAGACCTTTTCAGTCTAATCAAATAGTCCATGTACATTCATGATTTTGTCCTCATAAGGTCTGAAAGATTTGAACTTTTAGAAATTAAACATCTGATCTAACCTGTAGAAATCAGCCTTTATCCTGAACTCTAAGTCTGTGTAAAGGAGAAAGGGTAAACACATTATACAGAACATAGTTGCTAAAAACATGAAAACACTGAGATCTGTGTAGTGCTGAACTGTGGAGTTAGACTGCTAAACAAGTTCTGTGTTCAGGATTTTTTGGGCGGACCTGAAACATGTCTAAGTGACGTGCCCGAGTCATGATTCCCCAACACTAAACCCCACAAACTGACACATCACCCTCCTTATCAGTCAGCAATGAATATATATTCAGCGACTCTCTCAGTCCAAATCAGTCCAGCAGTTCACTTCAGCTCACTTCAGTTCCAACAACCCGATGCAGAAGAAAAAAAATACCATCCTGTCACTGTCCTCTGGCTCTGGTGGCTCAAACATGTCTGGACATGTCCAATAAAGCTGCTAGACAGAGCATCCATGTTTCAGGTGGTTTTAAGGTTGTAGTGGTGCAGTGGTGGTGACACTGAGACAGTGGAGTGGACACACCCCCAGCGTTTCAGAGCAGAGAAAACTGCTGATTTTTTCATGACTTGGAGATCTAAATTTAATATTCTTAGTGATTTTTTAATTATTCAGATTTGGCAGGTTGGTCAATAGCACATGTTTCTGTGGTGTGACAAACTCAGAACACACGTTTATTGTTGCTTTACATGACCTTTATGGCAGGTGTAAGTTAAACAATATAGACATTTCAATGCTTTATAAAAGGTGTACAGCAGATATAAAT
The DNA here is from genome assembly GCA_034769285.1 of Lutjanus argentimaculatus. Lineage (NCBI taxonomy): Eukaryota > Metazoa > Chordata > Actinopteri > Lutjaniformes > Lutjanidae > Lutjanus > Lutjanus argentimaculatus. The sequence continues at coordinate 1,787,782 of JAWZSL010000049.1, forward strand.
CTTAAATTTGCAGAATTTCTTCCATAGTCTTTTATTTATGTGGTGACCAAAATAAAATCTCCTGTGACCCACCTGTGGGTCACAACCCAGTCTTTGGGAATGACTGATTTAGGTGATTTCCACAGGACACAGCAGCTGGATTTAGCAGCTTCAGAGGACACAGCACTGGGGTTTAAGAGACCGTGTGATTTTGTTCCACACAACAGGTTTAATCCTGTCTTAAACCCCAAACTACAGCCAAGCTAATGACAGAGGAACAGCCCGGGGTGTCTGCACACATAATGGACCCATGTGCTCTAATTGCAGGTGAAGCACATGCAAACACATTGAAACACTAGAAGAGAAACATCATTAAATGTTTGAGCCACAAGGGGCAAATCATAACCGCGCATAAAACGGAGCCAAAGTGTCTGATGAGCTGAAATTAGATTTCATCTTGAATCACTGCAGAGTTGAAGAAAACTTTATTACTGTTTATTTTCATGTCTTGCTCAGTAATAAAGGTTCAGACTTCCTCATCTTTGAAGCTGCATCAGATTTAGATTTAGATCTGAACCACTTGGGAAGTGATGCAACAATCAATAGTTCTTGTAAAATTAGTGGTAAATTAGATATGGTGGTGTTTGAAAGGCTATAAAGATGCCTCCTTTGTTTGAATCAGTCAGTCCACTTACCGCACTTCAGCCCAGCTTGAAATGTAAAAGTTCTGACTTCAGACGAGAACAATACCCTGAGAGCTTCCATTATTTTCATCGCATGTTTATTGAACACTATTTGCTTGTTTTGTGATTCACAGCTGCTGTCAGTCTGTTTGATGTGTGAACAAATGGATGTTTTGTTGGGCTTTGATCCTGCTCGGACATGCGCTTCATGTGATAATACTGCCTTTAACCTCCATCAATTTCAAATATGCCTGGGGTCCTCTTCATTTGCATATTCTAATTATTTATGAGTGAAACAAAGCACTTTCTGTCTGCAAAGGTTCAGACAAAGGCTTCATTATGCACTGAGATGAATATTGAATGATACCCAGAGTGGGCGATGGTAGCCTCACACTCACCTGGACCAACACACAAATCACACCGACTGACTGACTCCTGCTGCCCACAACATGTTTCATTAGAATTTCATTTTCATTTCCTGACACACTCAGTGGATAAATGACACAGGCTAACCTCTCAGCACTGGCCTGTCCCAACACTGTAATGCCATTTGCATCAAGTCAAGTCAAGTCAACTTTATTTATATAGCACATTTCATACGACAAGCGTAAACTCAATGTGCTACAAAATGAATGATAAACATAAAATTATAGCTGCTGCGCAGCAATGGTCGGGGCCGGGCAATTTTAGGCAAAATTAGGCAACTCTGAGCAACAAGCAGAGTGTAGGAAGATGAAAAAAAGGTGGCATTCTAATGTGCATTTTACATCAGTTGAGGCTTGAACTCACAATTTCTGGCACAAGAGACTCTGCATATTGACTGATAGCTAAGCCAAATAAACAGGGAAAAGAGACAAGGGATAACAGGGAAACGTGTTGATAAAGAGTATTTGTCTCTTCCCAAAACTCCCTGAATCATAATTATTTAAATCTTAGCAGTTTCTAATCCACATAGCATGATACCTGAACATAAGGCTTTCACATTTGAAAGTCCATCCTGCCTTAGCTGAGGCTCAAACTCACGACTTCTGACACTGAAGTCCGTCTTTTATCTCACTGAGCTAATTGGCAAGTGACAGTTCATGTGTGGCTTCACAAATTGACTAAGCCAAGGATCAGGGTGCCAGGCAGCAGCCATCCATGCCATGGAAAAGCAAATTTCAAAGTGAAAGTTCCAAAGCTGTAGCACATATGGTTGATTTGTTATGAATTTTCAAAGTTTTGAAATTTAGAGGCTTGCTGTAGCGCCACCATCAGGACTATTGTCTTGTGTTTCCAGTTGAGGACATCTGGCATGGGACTGGACCTTTGTGAAAAGTTTGGGTAAATTTCTCATATGGAAATGTTGTACAAGCTGAGGCTTGAACTCACAACCTTCAACACCAAGAACCATCCTCTATCTCACTGAGCTAATTGGTAAATGGAAACACCACCTGTAGCTTCACAAATTGACTAAGTCAGTCACCTGTGTGCAAGACAGCAGCTGTTAGCATGTAAAGGCAGATTTCAAACGGCTGTCAAAAATTCAGTTATTGAGACAAAAATCCCAAAATACACAAATTGCATCTAGACAGCATGGAGATGTTGGTCATTAGTTTTTAACAATGATTTATTGGCTCCAAAAGTGAAAAACTGATGTTTAAAAATGACATTTTTGCATTGACTCCAATTGTTCGCATGAGAGTGAAATTCAAAATGCTGTAAAAAATTCAGTTTTTGAGATAAAATTCTGATATTTTCCAAACATCATCTACCATGACTGCAAAATGTTGTCATTTTTTTTCATGAACATTGAAAATGTATTTAGCAAGAATTTGCAAGGATATGTTTATAATACCGTTTACAGTCAAACATTTTGATGCACTGTAGGCTCAATTTTTGATAAATCAAAAATCTGTGTGGATGGTTTGTGTAGGACAGTCTGAAGATGCTCTGTAGTAAGTTTGGTGCCAATTGAGCAAAAATTGTGGGAGGAGATAGGTTTAATAAGTTTTACAGTTTTTGAAAAAAACAGAGTGATGGACTTCATAATTTGCAATAGGTTTAAATGTACAAAAGTTTCTTCAGTATTGGGGCTACATTTTGGTGAAAGTTGTAAATCTGTAGCACATATGGTTGATTTATTATGAATTTTCAAAATTTTGAACTTTAGAGGCTTGCTGTAGCGCCACCATCAGGACTATTGGCCTGTTTTTGCAGCTGAGGCAATCTGACATGGGACTGGACCTTTGTGCAAAGTTTGGTCATTTTTCGTGCATGGGAAGTAGGATTTCCTCGGAAGAAGAAGAAAGAAAGAAAGAAAGAAGAACACTGAGGAAAACAATAGACCCTAGCAAAAACTTATTGCTGCCAGATAAGTTTTTAGTTGACTTTTAAAAAAGACCACTGTTGTGGCAGACCGTAGTTCATGTGGAAGAGAATTCCAGAGAGTAGGACCATAATGACTGAATGCACCATGAGCTGATTTAGAGTTGATTTTAGGTAGAGTGAGGAGACCTTTATTTGATGATCTAAGGGATCTCTGTGGTGTGTACTCAGTGAGCATGTCAACAACATAAGAAGGAGCTAAACCATTAAAACATTTAAAAACTATAAGAAGTATTTTAAAATCAATTCTTTGTTTTACTGGGAGCCAGTGAAGATACATGAGTTTCTGAGACTTCTACAACATTAATATGATCAATACTTTCCTGAAAAACCTGTTGTATCAATCTAATACGTGTCTTCTGCCCTCTGGTGGATTATCGGTGCACTGCAGGCAGCAGCCGGCCTCTGAGTGAAAAATCCAACATGGCTGCCTTCATGTAGTGAGTCACAAAGAAATCTTTGCTAATTTTAAAAAGTTCCTATAAGAATAACAGTTACATTGTTACTAATATCTCAATATGATTATTTACTTTATTGAAACAACCTATAAGTACTTAATATTTATACCATATTTTATAGTTAAATCATGTTGACATCAAAAATGTGTCAAAGATTTTTATGGATTTATTTAGCCTATTGATCAAAAGGAGTACATAACAGTTCAATATGTCTTATACTGGTTTAATTAAACTTGATCAAGGAGAATGAAAGAATAATTAGTACACACTTTGTCCTGATGTGCCTTTCTGGAGTTTCAGTCCTCCTGGGATAGTTTTTAAACATTCCCAGATAATGACATAAATAATCTATGTCCAGATAAGGTCAGACCCAACACATCTACAGCATATAGAATTATCCTATTGGTCTGCAAATCCAACCACGGGAAGTATGAATGAACAAGGTCTGAGAACACAGTTTAGCACCCTTTGCTCCCATTCCTCAGGGTCAGTGATATCCAGTCCCCGATTATAGTTATGTCTGCTCCGTTCAGAGAGACGAGACAAACACATCTTCGACCTTAGCTGCCATAGCAACACTATCAGGTTGTTCCCTTGTTTATCTGAAAGGAGAAGACAGCTGAATCTACTGTCTAGAAGAAAGACAGTGTGTCTGTTGCGAGTTCGTGCAGGCCTCTCAACGACCTCTAAGCGTTAGGGTTAGGGTTAGGGTGGTAGTACTTAAAATTGGAAAATTCCCTAACCATATGATACAGACGGTAAGATAAATTATTTGTGAATCCCTCAGACACTATTCTGTTGATTTCATGATGCAATCTGCATTATTCTACCACAATCACAAATACACTCAAAAACAAACTAATTTAAGACTGAAATGTCATCCTAAGGTCAATTTTGAGTTGAAATATAGATATGTTTCTTATATGTTTTTTTTTTTTTTTTTGTAGCCTGCTCTCATTATAATCACTTGTGTATTGCAAACAGTTATGAGCAAGTGAGCACTTGCTAATAATTGTCTATTTTAACTGATTTTCTCCAAAGCAGTTTCTGGGCAATCATTAACTGTACAGTATGTTATATTGACCAGTTTAATTACATTGACCAAAATGTGAAATAAAAAGGTTCCTGTGTGAAAAAAGATTTTTCATATTCAATTAACAATATTAGTTTTTGTTTTTCTAAAATAAAAATTAGTGTGATCAATAAGTTTTTGGATTATGAAACGGATTATTTCATGTGTCTGGCTTTACAAGGTTAAAAAACTCCTCAAAAAATACTCCTGATGACATCATCAGGTTGTTCTCACACTTGACAAAGCTGCTCAAGAGCCACAGAAGAAATTATCCAACTGTTCTCACAGGCTGCATCGTACGACCAACTGGATTTGGATGATACTGAAGAACTGATATTGATATGAGCAATGTCATGACTGCTGTAAAGTCTGTTTCTACTGACTGATGTCTTCCCTGCTCTACACTTTTAAATAATATTCTCCTATTTTATCTTGTTTGTTTATTGCTTCCTTCTTTGGCTTAGATGTCTTAATCCTGTTGAGGCTGATTTTACTCTCGTGTCCTCCTTTTTTCATATGTGTAATCTCTTTTCCAGGGTAGGGTCAGAAAATGTAGTCAGTCATGCAATTTCCAGCACATTCCTGGTTTGGAGAAGCAGCAGTGGTACCAGTGTAAGAAGCTGAGCAATGCACTGTGGACAGGGTCAGCAGCAACATGTATTTACACACCTAAAAAATTAATATCAGTTTAAGTGTATGTTATATGTAGAATATTTTCACGTATGAAATGTTAGCGAGCAGCAGACTGCTGTTCACAGACTGACAGTTAAAATCTCACCTCTTGTTCTGGCTGAAGAATAAACAACCTGTGTCTCCTCAAACATTTTCTCATACAGACTTGTTTAACTTCTGCTTCTGTTTTTCTCACTGCAAAGTTTTACTGCAGCAGACTGTTGCACCGCGTCAGTCTCCGGTTTGTTTACATCAGCCTCCACATGAGATCACGTGAAATCGCGCCCCGTGAAATCCCGCGATAATCAATTATCTCACAAGATTGCGTTCCCCCTATTCATAATCTTAATATAAAACTATAATAAGGCCTGGCTGTAACCTGGAGGACTTTGGAGAAAATGTAAAATAGTATTGAATGAATAATTAATGAATATTGAATGAATATTTAATAGTCAGTGTTTTGTTATGAACATCTAATTAAATTTTTACAAGAAAAGTTGCAAAAATGTTGTCAATTATAGTTCTTAGAAAGACTGAAAATCGGAATCGGCCAAAATCAGAATTAGCAGTTCAGACCCTTAAAAAAAATCGGAAATCGGAATCAGCCAAGAAAATTGAAATCGGTGCATCTCTAATCAAAATGTGATTTATAGGCTTAGTAGTTGAGATTAAACTTGGATGCTAAGAGTTCCATGTTGGACAATTTGAGTAGTTAAAACAATGAACTAATTCATTGTTCATGTTTGTGATGTCCCTGAAGGTTTCATAACAACTTAAAAAGATTTTATAACCAGGGTTGCAACTGTGATGGAACTGTGACCTCCTTGATGCAAGTATAGTTTTATGATTTTTTTTTTCTATTATTATTTTTATGTTTCGGTTTACCAATAACATAATAAACATCTTGAATAAATCTATTTTTTTAATTAAATATGGTCTTATTATTAATGGTTTATATGCCAATACAGGCATGACAATGGGGACAGAAATGCTGTCTTATATTTCATTAACTAAATGGTTCAAGTGAAAATAAACTTATTCTGGGATGTCTGTGAAAATAATTAATTAATTTTCTTCTTTATCTTAACTATTATTAACTAAAAATTAATATGCAAATTGCCCAACATGCAAATCTTAGCAACCAAGTTGAATTTCATCCAGTAAGCATAAAAGTTCATGGGAAACAACAATACTGGGTCCAAGAAATTTACTGAAAATATTCTAAATATAGCATATACTCAAACTGACAGTTTTTTGTTGTTGTTGTTTTTTTTTCAGGTGGCTAAAATACATTTTGCTGCTGACCCCGTGCACAGAAGCTGCTGGGCCTGTTCAGACCACCATCTACTGCAGGTAACACACTGACTATAAGTAAGTACCTCATACAGCCACACTTGAAAAAATCCAAAATGTTTTTTAAATAGGCTTATTTGCCTTGATCCATAAGTTCACCAACTCTTTTTTTCACTCGTTTGCCCTCTCTCTGCTCTCTCAAAGCCTTGGACACTTGTTCACAGTGTCTCTCTGACTCTCAGTATCTCTCCTCTGTCACAGAGAGAGCAGCACTAGGAGGATGGAACTAGATGGAGCAGAATTCTTGAAGTTTTTTGGTTATTGAGCTGTATTAAACAGAGTATTATTTTGTGGCATAATTAGAGGCCGGGCAGCCTAAGCTACCAGGACCCTATTGTAATCCTGCATGTTCTTCTTTCTTTCTTTCTTCTTCTTCCGAGGAAATCCTACTTCCCATGCACGAAAAATGACCAAACTTTGCACAAAGGTCCAGTCCCATGTCAGATTGCCTCAGCTGCAAAAACAGGCCAATAGTCCTGATGGTGGCGCTACAGCAAGCCTCTAAAGTTCAAAATTTTGAAAATTCATAACAAATCAACCATATGTGCTACAGATTTACAACTTTCACCACAATGTAGCCCCAATACTGAAGAAACTTTTGTACATTTAAACCTATTGCAAATTATGAAGTCCATCACTCTGTTTTTTCAAAACTGTAAAACTTATTAAACCTATCTCCTCCCACAATTTTTGCTCAATTGGCACCAAACTTGCTACAGAGCATCTTCAGACTGTCCTACACAAACCATCCACACAGATTTTTGATTTATCAAAAATTGAGCCTACAGTGCATCAAAATGTTTGACTGTAAACGGTATTATAAACATATCCTTGCAAATTCTTGCTAAATACATTTTCAATGTTCATGAAAAAAAATGACAAAATTTTGGAGTCATGGTAGATGATGTTTGGAAAATATCAGAATTTTATCTCAAAAACTGAATTTTTTACAGCATTTTGAATTTCACTCTCATGTGAACAATTGGAGTCAATGCAAAAATGTCATTTTTAAACATCAGTTTTTCACTTATGGAGCCAATAAATCATTGTTAAAAACTAATGACCCACATCTCCATGCTGTCTAGATGCAATTTGTGTATTTTGGGATTTTTGTCTCAATAACTGAATTTTTGACAGCCATTTGAAATCTGCCTTTACATGCTAACAGCTGCTGTCTTGCACACAGGTGACTGACTTCGTCAATTTGTGAAGCTACAGGTGGTGTTTCCATTTGCCAATTAGCTCAGTGAGATAGAGGATGGTTCTTGGTGTTGAAGGTTGTGAGTTCAAGCCTCAGCTTGTACAACATTTCCATATGAGAAATCTACCCAAACTTTTCACAAAGGTCCAGTCCCATGCCAGATGTCCTCAACTGGAAACACAAGACAATAGTCCTGATGGTGGCGCTACAGCAAGCCTCTAAATTTCAAAACTTTGAAAATTCACAACAAATCAACCATATGTGCTACAGCTTTGGAACTTTCACCTTGAAATTTGCTTTTCCATGGCATGGATGGCTGCTGCCTGGCACCCTGATCCTTGGCTTAGTCAATTTGTGAAGCCACACATGAACTGTCACTTTCCAATTAGCTCAGTGAGATAAAAGACAGACTTCAGTGTCAGAAGTTGTGAGTTTGAGCCTCAGCTAAGGCAGGATGGACTTTCAAATGTGAAAGCCTTATGTTCAGGTATCATGCTATGTGGATTAGAGACTGCTGAGATTAAAATAATTATGATTCAGGGGGTTTTAGGAAGAGACAAATACTCTTTATCAACACGTTTCCCTGTTATCCCTTGTCTCTTTTCCCTGTTTATTTGGCTTAGCTATCAGTCAATATGCAGAGTCTCTTGTGCCAGAAATTGTGAGTTCAAGCCTCAACTGATGTAAAATGCACATTAGAATGCCACCTTTTTTTCATCTTCCTACACTCTGCTTGTTGCTCAGAATTGCCTAATTTTGCCTAAAATTGCCCGGCCCCGACCATTGCTGCGCAGCAGCTATAATTCATATTATGCCTCCATTTAGTGGAGCAGTAAAAAAAAAGATGCATCATCACAAATCTAACTCCACCTACTAGCCTCCTGACATCCTCAGTCCTGCTCCATCTGTGTTTCTCTGGTCATTCTGAGGGCTCTTTCCTGTGTCATGTGATTTTAAATTGACCCATTTATAAAATTCCCTGATATTTCCCAAAGTAATCTAATAAATGGTGTGACTCTTCCAGCTGTATATAATATTACATATGTATTGAAAACAGTGTGTACAGTGCTCCTCTCCCTCTGGGCTATCAGGTGTGAGTATAATAATAATAGCTAAAGTTAATTACTTTCCCAGGAGCCTCCATGCATCATGTCTCCTCTCCTGTCAATACACATCTAATGCTGTAAATGAACTGCTGTCTGGGCCTGTGTAACACGTATCAGAATGCAGACTGAGCTCGCCTCCTTATTAAATGACTCTGTATAGTCTTACATTGGATCATATAAAAATCTATCACAGAGGTTGTTGCTGAATACATAATCCTTCTCTGTGTTTTATACCCAACATTTACTGTGGCACTGATTGTCTGAGTAGATTGGTGCAATGTTATATTGGTTGTTTATGAACATGAGGGAGCAGTGTGTGTGTGTGCTTGTGTCTGTGTGTGTATGTGAATCAGAGGCTACACATTGTAGCCCTTGTTATACCCTAATATAACTAACAAAACCTGGGTGGAAACACCAACAATTAAAAAAAAACAACAACATTTTTTGATACATCTGAATACTTGGCTGCAGGGGCGGATTTAATCATTTTAAGGGCCAACACATCCTCATACCTAAACACCAGAAGAGGTCCATTGTCATTTACTCCCAAAACGCCATATAAGCAACACGCTTACCAGACCTACATTACATAGGTCACATGATGTGGCGAAGAGTGAAAACATGTTTACTACTCTCCAGTTCTGATATAACTGATGCTATTATTGCTAACCTCTTCAGGAGCCACTATTTGTTCGAGACGAGTGATTTCCATGGATGCTTCTTGCTGTCGTCATACCTTAAACCACGCCCATAGCTGCTGGTAGTACCTCCTAGGATGCTGATTGGCTGCACCAGTTTTGGTGCAAACACAAACGGATACCTCAAAGCCTGGCAAGATGGATTCTCACGTGTTCTTGTGATCTCACAAATCCAGCTGCCTCACAAGGTAAGGGCTGCTTGGGGCATAAGGCAAACATGGGCATGGGGCCACTCGACATCATTTGTTCCACCCCTTTTTCAACCCTTGAATAAATCAATAAAGTCACTTTTAATCATGTCGGAGTGCTGGAGATTGAATGAAGCAGTCTCACAGTCTGGGGAAAGAAGCTGCTCTTCAGTCTGGTGGTACGGCAGGCAGATACTTCTGTGTCTCTTGCCGAACAGCAGCAGGGTGAACAGACTGTGGCTGTGGTGAGTGTTGTCTTTTAGTATCCTCCTGTTTCCCTCTTTTTTCAGCACCACTGGGGTAGCTTGCTTCATTTTCAAGTCTGCACACCACGCTGAGCTGTTTGGCTACCGCCTTCCTGAATCATTTCACAGATGCGCAGTAAGATCATGGAATAGTCCAAGTTAGTGGGACGGCCCCGAGACACTCATGAATTAAGCATTCTGCCGCCATTTCAGCTTCCAGATTTTTAGGAAGACGTAATAATTAGCAAAAAAGAAAGACTTTCTTAACCATAAGTTTAGGGTGCTTTTTATGGGATTTATAGCTTACCCCCAGTGAGGCTGTGGTGTGTTGAAGTGGAGCAGGCTGCCTGAGAGATGACACACTGCCCACGGCCTGTCAGTGACCCTGAGGGGTGTGTCTGCAAAACAAGACAGGAGATTTATCCTCTGTGTGCATAGAAAGTAGTGACAAGAAGATGAAAAAGGAGGCCCTGTTGGGTATGTTGTACCAAGAAGCTGTACATCCTCATTGACAGTTATGTCATGTCTTCAGGTGAAGAATGGTCGAGGACCTTTCTTGGTGTCAGCTGGTGGGTAGAATGTCCTGATTGGCATAAAAGTCCACACTGTATGTAAAGACCTGTGTGAATGTCAGTATATTTTGTGTGTTTGTTGAAGTGTCTGATATCTGATATGAAAGGATGTGAGGCACCATATTATCTGTGCAAACATGCTGTCAGTCACTGTCAAAACTTTCTGATGCTGAACTGCAGCAAATGAGAAAGGACAAGTGACTGATGCTGGTCCCAGAGTGACCAGAGAAGCAGCTTTAACTGAGATCTGATCATATCAGGAACAAACCTGATATGACATCACATGACCTTCTGTATAATGCCATCAGACATAAAGCGTTTTATTAGCATAGCTATAATGAAGGCAGACTGTGTCATTCTGTCTATTATTCTCTTTCTTTCTTTCTTTGACAATAGATAAGAACAGAAACAGCATAATTTATTAATCCCTCTGAGTCACACTCTTTGTCTCCTTGATCATATATTCCCCTGCTTTCCTGGGGTTCCATTCAGCTAATTATGTTATCTCCCCTCCCTCTATGCTCCAAGTTACAGAAGGTTTTACCAAAAGGCAACTCTCCTCTTGGAGGTAGTCCAGATCTGCTCGAGGTTTCCACCTGTCAAAAGAAATTTTTCCTCGCCACAGGTGCCTCAGTGCTTATTCTACGTGGGAAGACTATTAGGTTTAGTAAAAGTACGATCTACATTCATTTTCAACATGTTCTTTGTTTCTTTGTACTTGAACTTAGTCTTAAGATAATTTCCAACAGTGTGCTTAAGTTCAGTTCATAACAGATACTAAAAAACCTTGCTTAGGCAGGTTCTGATGAGAAAATTTGTAACTTAAAGGGATAGTTCACCTAAAAATGAAAATTCAGTCATTATCTACTAACCCTCATGCCGATTGAAGGTTGGGTTTATTTAGTTAGTCAGCAAAACACAGTTGGAGTTTCACAGGATAACACTGTTGCATAATCTCCCAAACAATGGAAGTGAATGTAAAAAAGGTAAAGAAAAAAACAACTGTAAAGAAAAGCATAAAATGCCTCCATACTGCTTGTCTGTTGTAATCCAAGTCTCCTAAACTCCCGACATGCCATTTGCACACCTCACAGCACACACACCCAGTTCAGATGGTGTGCATGTGAACGTGGCTCCAAGCTAAAGATCTACAGTGAAGATTCAGGATAAAAACATGGTGTAAATAGCATTTTTTTGGTCAACTTGGCATGTTGGGGCTTTAGGAGACTTGGATTACACCACATGAGCAGTATGGAGGCATTTTATGCTTTTCTTTACAGTTGTTTTTTTCTTTACTTCTTTACTTCCATTGTTTGAGAGATTCTGCAGCACTGTTTTCCTGTGAAACTCCAGCAGTGTTTTGTGGACTAAAAAACTAAACCTGACCCTCAATCAGCATGAGGGTGAGTAGATAATGACTGAATTTTCATTTCAGTGTGAACTATCCCTTTAAGCTCCTGTGATCTATAAATCTCAACTTATCTGCCTGTTTGGGAAGCAGTAATTCAGTCTGTAGGAACTTGGCTTGGAAACCAGAGATTTGCTGGTTCAAGTCCAACATGGACAAAGTTCATTTTTAGACCTTCCACTCTTGGCCACACACACCAGGCACAAGTTCTTTTGCTATTTTGCAGACAAGGCAACAATGGCAACTGCGCTAGTGTAAGATAGCAAAGCCATCTGCACCACCAGCGTAACAACAGCTTTGCACCTGGTGTATGATAGGGCCCTTTGTCTTTCAAAAATTGTTGAGTAAACTCATTAAAGTGAAAGTGATTAATGATTTCATAGTTTTAACTGCGCCCATTTAATTTTTAAGCACCTAAATAATGATTAGGGTGAACATTCTTTGAAATATAAAATTGAAGTTATCCAAAAAAGATTATTAAATCAATAAAATAAATCAATAAAATATTATATGTCAGTTTTTTATGTTTAACTTATTTCAAAACTTAAGGGTCCTATCTTACGCTGATCTAAAGCCCAAGTTGAAAGCGCCAGCTGAAAACAACTTAATTTATACAGGGTATGTCTAAATCCACCTTTGTCATCTTGCACCAGGGGGGCTCTGTCCAGCCCCTTCTGCCAACAGTGCATGGCAGGATAAACCTACCAGCTGTGTCCAAGTGCTCTGATTAAAAAATGGGAGGCTGAACATGCAATAAACCAATCAGAGTCATCTCTCATCACCTGTAAGAAGCAGGTGTGCCAGGAGCTCTACTTTGGCAACATGACAGTGGATTTACCAGGAGGAAAACACAGAAAAAATCTGAGTGGAGAGACAACCCACCTGAACACCCATTCTCCATCTCCTTTTCCTTCTCCTCCTTCCTCATCCTCGCTCCTCCATCCCGCTAACACAACTGTGGGTGGAGGAAACAGAATCAGGAAGTGTTTCTCAAGTACAGATACCTTTTTCTTCCCAGGTCGGCCCACTCTCGTGTTGAGATGTAATTATTTTGATGTATAGATCATAACTGTTTAATCCTTCTTTTTCTGGACCACAATAAACACACACACACAAAACACTACTTGACTCCTACAATCAGAATCTGTTATATGATTAATCAGCTTTTCTGATATTACTGGATGCCTCTAAATCTAATGACGTTTTCCATCTGCCTCAGTTTTCTGTTACTAAGATCACTTTTAATAATTGAAAAATGACAAATGAAGATGATAAATAATAATACTGTCATAACAAGTATGTACATGTATCATGTGGAATCACTAATTTTGGTAGTAATATAGTATAGTATTACTTTAAGTTGTTTTACCTGTAATCAGTTACCATAAACCATTTAATATCAGGTATTTAATATCAGGTATTTGCAGCTTACAGTAATTCAAAACTTCTACTTTTGATATCTGCTTCCAAACTAAATATCTACTTGCAAATGCACCATTATACAGCAACAAACTTGGTTCATAATTTTCTATATTCAGAGTCAAACTGTTTTATCACTGCATTTGGGTAAGGAAAGTAAAATAAGTGAAGACAGTTGCAATACTACCTTCCTCCAACCTGATATGGAGTTTATAGGGTGCGTGTGTGTTGGTGGATGGTATTTGCACTCTGCAGCTTGCACCATGTTCTTGTTCACCTTCTACACCCTGACAGTGTGGCAGGGGCTGAAAATTGAGCTGTATGTAATGCAAATGTCACCAGCCGCCACCTCCACCCACCGCCCCCTCCCTCCATCTTCAGATATGATTAGGAATTTGCATAAGCAACACATGCAGAGGCTGGCAACCAGAAACTTGTTGAAGGGAGGATTTAGTTTCTGGTTGATTTGACAGCTGAGGTGATCTTATTGGATTTTACAGCGAGTAGAAACAGAAACGAAGTGCAACTCAAACACAGTTCAGTTTTAGGAAATCGTGTCCTAGTTATCCTCCCCATGATGCTCTGCTGAGAACTCCGCTTGAATTATTATTACTGGCAACAAAATGAACTAATTTAGTCAAAGATTTGTACATTTATTCGAACTAAATAAAATAATTCATTCAAACTTTATCTAAGATTCTCTGAGAAATGATTGAGTGTGACGCTCACAATGATGCCAAGATTACACCATGTAAAATACAAATATTGTTGCTGTTGGGCAACATAAATCAATGCTACTGGTCGCCCTTTATATCTGTCTGTGGGTTTTTACTAATATTTAACTGCTGAAAAGTATTAAAAAGAGTTATTAACTTTGACTAAGCAGCCTTCAATTAGCTTAGAAGCACAGGGTTTTTTCAGGCTTTGGAAAGTAGCAGTTTTGGACACACAAGGTTTCTGCCTGACAGCGACAATATAAAAAATCAAAATGCAGAATGAGTTAAAACCATCTTACCAATCATACAAATCAACAAACAAAATCAGCTGAACCTGTTACAGGCAGGTTATGGACAGTTATTAAGTACATTCCTAAAGTGTCCAAGAGGTATAAGAGTATTCATTTCTAGATAGATTCCATGAATCTGCTGCTGCCACTAAAAGCAGTCTTTCCAAGATTGGTTCTGACATGAGGTACCTGAAGAACTAGCTGGTCACTGGAGTGAGTTAAAAGTGGACCGTGCTCCAGTGCAACAGAGGTGTATATATGATGGCAATTTTCCATCCAGGGTTTTATAGATATACATCATTGCTTATAGTGTCTCTCAGTCAGAGAAAACTAACAAATCTTAGAGGATGCAGTGGTGAGTATTGTAGCAATCACTGGTATTAAACTTTAAGGCTGAGTGGTAAACAGAATCTAAAGCTCTACTGTGTGTGTGAAGGCAGCAGCGTGTCTGTAAATTGCAGCAACATAGTCCAGAACTGAGAGGACAGATGATTCAACAAAGCAAAGATGGTTTTATTTCTGTATGAAAAGCCAATCTTTTATCATAGTGTTCTAACAAGGTTCCTGATGTGGTATTTAAACTTTAATTTGTCATCAAGTCTATACATACATACAGCAAACCTTCAGTCTCCTATCTTTCTACCATACAAGGAAACCATAGACCATAAGGAAACTAATCCCTGCTGTCAGTGATACTGTTTGGAGTCTTTATGCTAAGCTAAGCTAACTGCCTTATTGCTCTCACTCCATACTTATGTAATGGACAGAGATGAGTTGATTTCTAAATTTTGGGTCCAATTTTGAAGAAAACAAGAAAATTATTTCTCTGGTATCCTACCACTTTTTCAAGTTTTTTCAGCATGTACAGTACATATTCATATACTCAAAATGATTACTACAATTCACCACGTTAAACAGATCTTGTTGCGGAAACAACCTAAATGATGTTTTGTGATAGAGTTCTAGAGAAAGGAGACAAATAGAAGGAAAACACAAAAAAGTTTCATGTTGTGGCTTGGCATCCCAAAAAAAACCTGACTGAGCTGATATCTCACCTATTTTATTTATGATAATAATAAATAGTAAATAGTAATAAATTACAGTTAAGGGGGATTATCCTGATTGTGCCCTCAGGGAAATTTGTTATGCTGCAAGGGTTTACATGAAAACACAACACAAAAGGGTAACATTATCAACAACAGCAACAACAACAATAAATAAGAAGCAATAGATTTAAAAACACATACTAGTTCAAGAGAAGCGCAATTTCATATCAAATAGAAATATGCAAGAATGTTAAAGTGCAGGTGCACAAAATTTTTCCAGCATAGTGCAAGGACTGCAGTCAAGGTGCCAGATGCTATTGAGCAGACGTGTAGCACTTTGAATGAAAGAGGCACAAAGAGTCTTTCAGTCCTTACAATTACCGTCTTTGATTTTGTTTACCAGACGCGTTCCGGATCATCCGTAGAGGTTTGAACATGTGTGTGGGGAGGCCTCTGAACAGGCACCCTGAAACGGTGGCCTGAGGACAGCAGCTCAGACTCCCTCTGGAGTGGGCGGTCCTGATAGACCAGTATGTCACTAGTGCCTCTAAGTACCTGCCTGTTATAAATTAGCAAAAGCTTGATCTCCTGACATTTTACTGGCAGTTTTAACATGATTTCCAAGTTGATTCTTATGGGACAGATGAAGGTTTCCAAACCAAGCAATGATACAGAAAGTTAAAACAGAATCAATGAAACTTCTGTAAAAGAGCATCATCATCTAGGTGGAGACATTTTCTCACAACATATCCTCCAAATCATACGCCCAGACAGGTCGTATGTGGACATACGACCCAGTAGAGCGTTTTCTGGTCGTTTTCTGTTGGAGAACAGGCTGCATTAAGAAAAGCAAAAGTCAATAGAACAGTGGTGTGGTCATCAGGGAGGGCGCCTGCCCCCGCAACAGGAGAGACCTGAGTACGAACCCCGGCAAGGCTGAGCCTGACGGTGCTTCTATTTTTGGGGGTTAGGGTTAGGGTAAACGTACGTATAGGTCGTATAAAGCTGCTTTCAAAAACGACCTCTCTGGTCGTTTTCTGTTGGAGGACAGGCTCTTTTCTCAAGAAGTAAAGTCTTTGTTGGACCTTTTTCAAGGCAAAGACAGCACGGGATTCAAAAGTCAATTTATTATCAAGGACGTTTGTGACATGCTGTGTACTGTACAGCTTTTGTGTGCAACTGTTATTTTGTTTTGTTTATTTTTATTTTACTTATTTATTTCATTTTTATTAGTTGTTAATTACTTTGTTTTTTTGGGGGGGGGGCAGCCTGGTAATAACCTGACACAAATTGTCCTGTCACACTTGCATGCTAAATTAGCCAACACAAAGCACGTATGCCTATTGATGGAAAAAGCTCATACAACCTTGAAATAAATAACCATTTTCAACAAAAGAGACAAACAAACCACTTTGCTTGTCAAAAAGTAACAAATGTATTAAACCAAGAACAGAGGCACTGATTTTTCAATAAATAAGCCCATAAGAAGGTGAATGTAAGAGTCTATTACTCAGTCCATAAACAACACAACATCCCCAGTCCTCCTTGAGAAAGAGATGAAAACAAAACAAAACAAAAGAAAACCACAGTCTCTCCTTATTAAAAAAATATATTCCCCCCTGGTTTGAGAAAAACACTGTCTCTTCTGAGTTGGACACTGGAGAGGTCGCTGGGCAGCCACATTATTCATATGCACTTAGGCTGACTGTTACATACTTAAAAGCAGTGTTGGGCACGTTACTTTTAAAAAGTAATTAGTTTACAGTTACTAGTTACTTCTCCCAAAAAGTAACTGAGTTAGTAACTGAATTACTCCACTGTAAAAGTAACTAATACCAGGGAAAGTACTGCGTTACTCTCTTTTTTTTTAAGTTTAAATATGTCTAAGAATTTTTTTTTCGAAGCAGGTTTCACAAGCCAGTTGCATAGAGTAGAATTGCATAGACAGGTACTTACACATAACTTTTAATATTTATTGATTAGAGTTGCTTACAACGCACGTGGACAAACACTTCGCTCCGGGACATAATGTACACTTCACATGTACGTTCTTGCCT
Organism: Lutjanus argentimaculatus; assembly: GCA_034769285.1. Taxonomy (NCBI): domain Eukaryota; kingdom Metazoa; phylum Chordata; class Actinopteri; order Lutjaniformes; family Lutjanidae; genus Lutjanus; species Lutjanus argentimaculatus. Next base: position 1,805,312 of record JAWZSL010000049.1, read on the forward strand.
TTACCTAGGAGAATAAGTAGTGTCTGTACTTCCACTTTGAAACGCCAACTTTCCCTCCAATCCCATTGCTGCAGTTTACCTCTGCTAGTTTGGGTGTGTGGGTGCTGTGTGCGTGTGTGTTGTGTGTAAACTGAACTGCCTCTGATTGGCTTACCAGAAAGTTACGCTACCTTAGCCAATCATCATCACTTATGCGGTTGTCTCGTCCCTCCTCCTCCGCACCAAAAAAATAAACAACTTTGCAGCTCGTGGATGAGAGCCGAGTCGGATGACAAGAGTTCAATGAGTAGCTTTAGTTTATAATGCGCCCCATTTAATTGTCGGTAACGGTAACGGCGTTGTAACGATGGAAATAGTAATTAGTTAGATTACCCGTTACTGAAAAAAATAACGCCGTTAGTAACGCCGTTTATTTTAACGCCGTTATTCCCATCACTGCTTAAAAGGGGTGGAAATGGCTGAGGTGATAAAAATAAATATCAGAATTTTTTCACTAAATACCTCAATATTGCAACAATATTATATAGATGACTGTTGGTGCTTTCACAACATATTAACACAATGAGATTTTTGATAAATAATCATCAGTAATGTGGATATAATAACTAAGTGGCTGAAGACAAATAATAGAACAGCTGCAACAGTCAGATAAGTTCAGAAAATTACATTATTTTACTGTAATGGAGACTTTAAATCCAGGAAAAGACAACACTTATGCTATATCATGATATAACCAAAATCTAAGATGATATCTAGTCTCAAATTACAGTATGATATAATATTGCTATATTGCCCAGCACAGTTTATACGTCTCAACTATGTCAGTTGGCAGTGGGCTTGGTGGTGACTTCCTGAAATTAATTATCATGTTTTCTGCTTTAGACACATTTAGATGGAGGAAAGCTGCTGCTTCGACACTCATTAGTGTACATGATATAATGAAGGGGGGAGAGACAGCACCCTGTGGGGGACCAGTGGATGAAGAGAGCTAGTTGGAGAGAACACGGTTAACTCTCACACACTGTGACCTATTAGTTCAAAAGTCCATCATCCAACCAGTCGGGTTAAGATGAAGTTTAAAATGACAGCTGAGCCTCTCTGCAAGCAGGACAGGATGGATGGTGTTAAATGCAGAAGAGTAATCAATAAATAAGAGTCTGGCATGAGTCTTTGTGCCTTCAAATGCTGATACAGGAAGTGTAATAGTGTGACAGCAGCATCCTCCACACCTCTACCAGGCCTGTATGCAAACTGAAATCGATCAAGTTGTTCCTCTACCTGCTTTAAAACTTTCTTTATTTTCAAGTCTTTAATTACACAAGAACAGTCCAACTTATTCCCACTAAAACCTCAATAATAAAATACACAGTTAATAATAAATAAATAAAATAATAATAATAAGATAAATAATAATCATAATGTAAATAGATAAAAGAGAAAAGAAGCACAACAATCAAATACATGTGTTGTATTGTGACACATTTTTCACTAAAATATCTCAACTATTGTACCTGAATGTTAGCATTGCTCGACAATGGGGCAGTTAATAAAGGTATTTTTTCTATATATTCAATAAACAGCTGCCAGGTCTTTAAATGGGCATCACATCTGATTGTCAGGATACAGTTGATCTTATCTAATGGGCGTACAGTTCCTCATCTCTGATATCCACTTTGATACAGAGAGGGGGGAATCTGACTTCCAGGTTAATGCAATACACTTTCTGTAAACAGCAAGAGCTACAGCAATGAGTTTTCTGGAACTCTGATTTAGTTTCAAGTTTGTTACATTTCTGTGAAGACAGAGTCCTGGATCCAACAGAATCAGTGTAACGATAATTTTAGTCAGTGTGTCACATATATCCAGTGCTGGTCAGGTAAGCTTGTGTTTCATCCTCTCCAAGATTGGTATCATTCATTCACAGTAATGTTTAGTTGATGCTCCTCCCTCTGTCTGTCTGTCTGTCTGTCTGTCTGTCTGACATTAGCTGTGCTACAGTCTGTCTGTCTGTCTTGAGCTTACAGACACATCCAGAGCTGCACTGTGACTTTGTGTCTGACAGAAGTGAGAATGAAATACAACAGTTTATCACATTTAATAAATGTCAACTGTAATCTGTAGCTCAGAGAAGATAACCACGTCGCACGTGAACATGCCTTCATATGCGTGTGCACACTTTCCCACAGCAGCCTCTGTGGAGACCAGTCTGTCGGTCTGTCCATCCAGACAATATATGGACATGATGTTACTCCTCCGAGGTGGCCAGGAGGGTAGAATGTATTCAGATCCTTTACTGAAGTAAAAATATTAATAACACACTGTACACACACCATTCACTTCTATTGTTTGAGAGATTCTGCAACACTGTTTTCCTGTGAAACTCCAGCAGTGTTTTGTGGACTAACAAAATAAACCCGACCTTCAGTCGGTATGAGGATGAGTAGATGATGATTGAATTTAAATTTTTGGGCAAACTCTCCCATTAAAATGTCCCATATTAGATCCTGTTTTTCCATCTCTATGTGCAGGATAACATACAAAATCCATGACCAAATGACCTTTTCCTGACCGGTCCTTCTATTTGGGTATGGTTAGGGCAGGTTTAGGCAAAATACTTTCTAGTTAGGAAAGATCATGGCAATTTGTAAAAGTGGATTAGAACTATGATTACAGAAGTATAACATTAAACCTTCTGGCATTTGAAGAAATGCCTGATGCTGCCATTGTTGTCTTTCTCTTGTCTTTTTCAGTGACATTTATATTCTCCTTCCACGTCACATTCAAAGTGCTGAAGCAGAAATAGAACAAGCTATTTCCAGTGGTCAGTGTCAGTAATAGCTCTACAGACTCCCTGAGCAGACATAATGGTCCCCACATTGAGCTGCAACCCACAGTCACTGCAGTGGTCTGTGAGCAGCAGTCACCGAAGATAACCTCCTGACTTAGCAGCAGGAGTGGGCCTGGAATAAAGATCCTATCTTTTAATTAAACTTTCACTTAGTCGAAAAAGAGAGGGAGAAACGTGGGGGAAGAAAACACCTAAGGTCTTCATTCTGCAACCGTCCCGGGTATTTTATATCTTGAGGAATTTTATGGTTGGCCAAACCTGTAGAATTTACATTGCGTTGGCAGATTTAGAGCTGCTGGAGTGTTTCATAGTGTCTCATAACATTACCAAGCATTTGCTGAGAAGCCCCAGAGGAAATGAAACTACTTTTACAAGACAGTGCACCCTTTCTTCTTTTCCTTATCACGTTTGACAAGCCGACACATCAGACAAATGCGAGTCCACATATAGGTTTTATATCTCAATCTTTTCTGAAACGCCATCCCTGTCATGTCTGATACAGGCTGGATAAGTGGCTTTTGTCAGTGGAGTTTACATTTGCAACGTACTGGAGTCGGAACTCCACCTGCTATTTGTTTGGGCTTGTTTTCATGATTCACATGGTAATACCCACAGTGTGCACCACGTTCAAACTTTAAAGTGCTGTTAATCTCTGCAAACCCCCTCTCGTCATCTGAAGCTCTTCAGTGTAATTCTGTCTGACAGCCAAGAAGACATGCTTTGACAATAATGAAGTGTAAGTACATCAGAGTGTTTCCTCTGGACTGCTCTGCTCCTCATTTTCCACTTCCAGCATCTCCATTAATCATAGGAAATTAGACAAGTACTTTCTTGCCTTATTATTCATTTGATCACAGCACACAGCAGTGTTCACCTTCATAAAATAGTACTGGCTAAATGTAGCTTATACATGTATTAATAATAAACATCCTTTAAAGAGGAAGACGCTTGAACATAAGTTTTGCAACTTATGATACATTCATGCTGCCTTGATTAAAGGATAAAATGAAAGTTGTATTTAACCTCTCCCTCTCCCTACAGTACATCCATTTCTGTCATTTTTTCGGGGGAACAGTAGGTCAGCAGCACATGCCACACAGAATAGTATGAATCATCTGTAAGCTGGAACCTTAAGATTAATTTGAGATGCAGCTCAGTGTGTCAAGTTTTCTGACTCATAAATTTATTGGAAAGTTTAAAGTTTATAGTGTTTAAGAGCTAAGAACATTCTGATGGAAGAGTATGCTGGCCATTTCCGTGGTGCGCTATCATGTCTCATAAAATGTTGCACAAGTTTTTAGGTTGATACAATTTGTCACCCAGATTTGGTGGAAAGTCTAACAATTTTTGTCCACTGGAGAATTGATAAAAATGGTCAAAATCGTCCTCAGAAACTGTTTAGAAAATGGCAGGTACTTTCATTAACAGGTGGCAGGTGATTGGATGAACAAACTTCAACCAATCAGATCAAACTCTTGCCAAAGCTGGTCGGGAGAAGAGTAGAAACATCTCTTCCATGGAGAAAAGCCTTTATTGTCGCTCTTCTTTCAATGAAGAAATACTCTCCAGTTCTGATATAACTGCTGCTATCACAGTAGCTATGCCAGGGGTGGGAAATTATTTTTCATGGGGGGCCACATGAGAATGGCTGCCGTGGGCCAGACACAAATGATATAAGGTCCTAATAATGGCCAAATCTCTAATAACGGAATGATCAGACGTGTTCTATATAGGGCACTTCTACTGTTTGTCACCCTTTCTGAATTTCTATGTGATGAATTGTGGGCTAATATTTTGTTGACGATGTCCAAAACTTGATGCTTACAGTGAATCATGCAGGCTGCATACAGGCTGTAATAATAGTAGCAGCAAAAGTAGAAGAAGAACAACATAAACAACATGTATGTACAGAGATGCGTGCGATTAGTCGAATAAACGATTAACGTCTGCCCCCTCGCTAGTCAGCACCAGAAATATTAGTCAGTTAAACTGAATAGTGTTTTAATGTACAAGACCACTTTACTGTCAGCAGCCGCTCAACTGGGAAATTGGAAAGATGTCCTCTTGCAAAACTAGCACGGTTTGGCAGTACTTTAATCTAGAAAATGAAAACAAGGTAGGATGTAGGCTGTCAGAAAAAAATGGCATATAATCACACGACTGGAGCAATGCACAACTACATTCAACACAAGTATTTTGATGTTAACCTGCACAGAATGACAGCTGCTGCTGCTAGCGGTGCTAGCCACACTCAGGCCAGTTTGACATCGTTTACCCGGAGACACTGTGATCCTGCCCAGTCTGAGAAGATAACGCAGCTTATCACGACAATGACCTCACAAGATATGCTTCCACTGAAATTTGTTGAAGGTAAAGACTCAGGAAGTTAATGGAATATGTGAGAGTGAATAGACTATGCTGGGACGCAAAATGATAACCTCCAGACTGGAGGGCATCCACCATAAAATGACGGAGGAGATCAAATTCAACATGAAGAAGGCAGAATATGTGGCCATTACAACAGATGTCTGGACATCCATAACAGAGTCATACATGACAATAACATGTCATTTAATCACAGAAGGAAACCTGGGTAGTTATGTGCTCCAGATGTGCACTCTCAAGAAAAGGCACACAGCTGGCAAGGTGCTATTAGTAAGTGGGGACTGGCTAACAAAGTCATCGCCTGTGTCCATGATAATGCGAGCAACATGGTAGTGGCAAACAACAACCTGCTGGAGTGAGAGTCAGTGACATGTTTAGCACATACTCTGCAACTGTAAATAAACGATGGACTACAGGCCACCGCCATGAGCCGGCTGATTGGCACTTGCACGAGACTGTTAACCCACTTCCATCACAGTACTGTGGCTACCGTGATGCTTAAAAAAAAAAAAGCAACAGCAACAAGACCTGCCAGAGCACAAACTCAGAGAGTCCTGCAAGACACACTGGAACTCTGTAAGCAACGTGCTTCAGCAAATCCACAAGCAGCGGTGGGCCATCACCGCTGTTCTGTCAGACGGAACAGTGACGAAGCTGACAGACGCCAGGATGCTGGAGCTGTCAGATGATAGTTGGCAGACTATCGAGGCCATGTGCTGGAAGCCCTTAAAAGTGCCACCACTGTTGTCATAATGATTTTAACATGGTAATTAATTAACACACAATATTGTTCCAAACAGACTGTCCTTTATATTTTAATATATGTCAAAATGGGATCGTAAACTTATTTTCATCTATTCAATTACCTCCACTCGGCATCTCAACTTGGCATGTGATCCCAACAACGTGGCCGAGATCAAGAAGACAGTGGCAACTTCACTGGAGAGACGAATGTGCCCAACAGACACAGAGAAAGCTGGAAGCGTCGCACTTCTTACCTCCGCTCTTGATCCCCACCACAAACACCTCAGCTTTCTCCAGGTGGACATGCAGCAGGCAGTAAGAGACAAACTTGCTGCTAAATATCACAGCTTCAAAGCAAATGATGATGAGGAAGATGCTGAGAATGAAGAAGACTGCAGGCCTACAGATGACGACTCGAACTGGGAGCTGCACGCAAACAAAATGGCAGAAAACGTGTTTGATCTCTTTATTTAGAGATAGCTATGGAGAAGCCACAGATCAAGATGGGCTGGAGCACTACTGGAGGGAAGCCTGTATCCCGCCGACCGAAGACCCGCTTGTATGGTGGAGTGAGAAGAAACTGCACTTTCCAAAACTGTCCCACCTTGCAAGTCGCTATCTTTGTGTGCCTGCGACATCTGTGCCGCTGAGAGTTTTTTCAGCTGATTTCACCTGAATATGTTACATGTTAATTTCGCTGAACAAAAATATTTCATCAGTCCAGTAAGTAGACATACTAAGGTGTGCGTGTCTGTGTATGTACCTGCCGTTTGAAGCTGATTGTCAACCACTGGTTATTATAAATGTTACTCAGTGACTTATCTTTTGCAGGATAATAAATATGCAAGGTTCATACTTGAATAACGGCAATGCAATGCATTTCAGTGGCAAATTGTTCATTTCACACGTTATTTTACTTGTTTACATTACATATGAACATTATTTACATTATAAGTGGGTTTGGTCATTTTTTATTGGTTGATGTGCCAGGTTTACATTTAAACTGAATGGTGCACAAGCACCTCACAATTCAGCAGAAATGTATTTATTTTAGATGTTGTTTTATTTGTTTAATTTTATGTGAGTTTTTTGTTAGTTAATGTGTAAGGTTTACATTCATACTGAACGGCGCACAGTGCCTCACAATTCATCAGAAAGTTATCTTTTTTAGGTATTATATTTTTGTTAACTTTAAGTGAGGTTTTTGTCAGATAATGTGCAGGGTTTATATTCATACTGCACAGCGCAAAATGCCTCTCATTTCAGAAAAAATGTAATTATTATTTAGATGTTGTTTTATTAACTTGAATTGCTATCATTTTTGTCAGATAATCTGCAAGGTTCGATGTACCCCACATTTCAGAGGCAGTTTATTTATTTTAGATGTTATTTTAGTGGTTAACTTTTGACTGAGGTGCTGTCAAGTTCATATTCATACTGCATGGCACAAAGTGCCTCGTACTTCAGCAGCATTTAAAATCCGACCTGGTTGTTGAAGACTGTGATTAAAGGCTTCAAAGGGCTCCTAATATGCACAATATTTTTTTTGGGACGATGTTTCAAATACTGAACAATAAATTGTGCTAAATTTTGACTGTTTTCTGAGTGTTTTCCTTTTTTTAGACTAGCTGACTAAATTTTCGTTCAGTTGACAGGGAAATTAGTTGGCGGAACATCTCTAGTATGTACAGCACTGAGTGAATAAAGTTACAGCTTGTGAGTTCAGTCACACCCAGTTTATAATAGTCCAACCCTGTTTAGGGCCCCCGGTATGCAGAAATATTCAAAGAATATGTGAAAATAACACATGTATACTGCCTGCAAAAAACTGCATGTTTCTACCCTAAACTGTATGGATTAGCATAAGTGGCCATGTCTGTAAAGGACAGATTCTTGGGTACCCATAGAACTCATTTCATTCAAGAGGTCAAGGGACCCCTTTGAAAATGGTCTTGACAGTTTTTTCCCTTGCCAAAACACAGCCTAACTTTGCAATGTTATTTAGCCAACTCCATCCATGGTCCCCAGAGGGGGATTCTTGATCACTTTACTGTAGTGACCCCTTGACCTCTTGTCTAGCAACCAGCATCCAGTCAAAACCTTTCTATGATTGTCCCTTGATGAGGGACAAGGGATCTCAAAAACTAATGGTGGATTTTTGTTGTGATGAACAGTTTTGTTTTTGGCATCTTCCCTTTCAAAATGTCTACTCGTATAAAGGAAATGTCAAAATCTAATCAGCATAATGATCAGGAATGTGCTGAGCACATTCAAGCTCTCCAGATTAAAGGCCGTTCAACACCAGACTTGATTTTTTTGTGTGATTAATTCATGTGTTAACATTTTTCAAGCTTTCACATTAACGGTGGAGTTTCAGGGAGCGATATTGCAGCTTTTGTTTTTTGGACTGAGGCAGATTTTTCTGAAGTTTTGCTTTTGACATGAACACATCTGACCAATCAAGCTGCATGATACTGACGTCACATCCAAAACAGCCAACATGGCCGATCACTTATTTCACATGTTTTGCTGAACTCTATTTTATATGATGAAGGGGTGGAGGGAACTGCAGCACCAACGATTTCAAGGATGGTGTGAATATCAAGCTTCGACCAGTTGACCCCCTCCTGTGGAAGAACATGAATCGTGTCATGCTTGATGTGAATAGCCAGATGAAATCAAATCAAAATTTTGACTCACCACACTTTTGTGCCACTTATTTGTCTCACTCTTGGTGTGTAAAGGCCTTCAGAACATTTTCCACTTTTGAAACATCATTATATTTCGTTTCATAGCCAAACAAAGCAGAGCTCAAACAGTCACTCTGGTCTATTGTGGCCACTAGAAGCAACTCCTTCACATGTGTGAGTAAAACCACTGGATTTCATGTCTCAGATTAGAAAAAAATCTAGCTGACCCAGTTTGGTTCCTTCCCTCAGAACACACCTCAGTCATCCTCAGACAATTCAGTCATGTGGATTTGAGATGCCTGCTTCATCTAACATTAATAAGGCATTAAAACACTCATATTCAGCATATTCAGCAGTGAAAGGGTCAGTACAGAATGTAACATGGTCTTTTCATCTGTGGACAGGGGTGTAGAATTGGTAGGGATGGTAGGGACATGTTGTCTGTTAGTGTCTAATTATATTTTCAGTATAATGACAAAGCACCGGTGCTAATTATAGACGCAAAACAATGCATTTTCAAGTTTTGAAAGATTGTGTCTCCCCCTCATTATGTCTCACATTGGCTTGGTTCACTACCTACGTACAGCCACAAGCCTCTTTTTCTGCCAAAATATTTAATATATGAATTAAACAATTAGCAACAGTGTCTCTCCATGTTTATTTACGTATTCATTGTCCCCAACCGTAGTATGAAACATCTGCCTCTGTCTGTAGATCCTGTCATCTGTTCTCAGGCTCTCTTGAAAATTTCCTGTATTGTACTGCATTGAAATTCTACTAAAAAGTAAAATTGCTCCAGGCTAACAGTTTATGAGTTATGACAGAGTGTGAAGCTAAATTGTAAGGGGCGGAGCTAAATCACAGCAATGAAAAAGGAACTCTGCTGAGTGCAGTCATGCCTCCCGCAAGTGTCTCCCACAACCAGTTCATGAGTTATTAAAGGGGACATGGTGTGTTTGTGTGTTTATATCTGTCTATCTCTGTTTGTGTGTCTGCAAAGTTTAGTTATGCTACGTGACTCTATTTAGAAGTTAGTCAGCTTTTTGTTAAAAGACACTCCCACTGCCAAACGAGCAACAGACCAACAGAACTAGTGACCTACCATTTCTACAGTCACCAAATGGTTATGGAACTATTTTATGGAAAAGATAAGAAAATAACATTGTGGCAAGAAGTGTATGTTGAGAGAAGAGAAGCAGCTCTCAGTGCTGTCAACCTTTTAATATCATTCAGCACAGACGCCAGAAACACAATAGCAATACAGCTGTGGTCAAAAAAATCTATCAGCAACCTCACTAATGGTTCAAGTTTGTGTAAAGCAACAATAAATGTAGTTCTGAGTTTGTCAGAGACACAGAATGTTATTAACCACCCAGCCAAATTTGAATGATTAAAAAATTGTTAAGTATATAAAATCAGATCTCCAAATCATGAAAAAATGAGCAGTTTTCTCTGCTCTGAAAAGCTGAGAGTGTGTCTGCTCCACTGTCTCGGTGTCAAAACACCACTACAGCCTGAAAACCACCTGAAACATGGGGCTGATCTGGATTGAGTGAGTCAAGGTATGTTTGTAACTGACTGTTAGGAGTCGGTGTTGTTCACGTGGTTTGTGGGGCTTATATAGAGTTGGGAGATCATGGCTCTGGCACATCACAGCAGGTATCAGGTCTGCCAAAAAAAAAAAAAAAAAAAAAAAAAAAAACAGTTTACCAGTCTAACTCCACAATTCAGTACTACACAGTTCTCAGTCTTTTCAGGGGTTCAGCAACAAAAAACTTTGAATTTCCTTTACGCTCGTCTACCTCACCAGATAAACACTGCTGGTAGAAGTCCTGCCATTGGCCGCGGTATCACAGCGTCCGCTATCTGCATTTTCCCCAGCAAGTCCCCAGGAAACAGAAACAACCTCCAAGCTGCAATCATCACGCAGCAAATTTGGGCCTGGGAAGCTAATGGTACGAACGTGAACAAGCTAACAGCTGTTACCAGTGATGTAGTCATTGTAATGCCAGAACTCGCCTCCTGACACAAATGTTCCACCAAAACAAGTTCCCCCTCAACACTATTTTGCAGCAGCACAATCACAAACGTCCAGGGCTTAGCTCCGCCCAAGACATTTGTGATCGGTTTAAAGAAATGCAAACAAAGTAGGGTGTTTTTTCCCCGCCAGAGCGCTGTGGAGGGAGGTCTGGCTTTGTGAGACTACCTTTACACAGACTATAAACAAAAAAATGCACACAAAATGACAGTTACCAACATAAGTCACCATACCCTAATGGTTGCAGACACCAACCTGATTATTCTAAGGGGCCACAACTCGAAAAGGGTTGAGAACCACTGTCTCAGAGTACAGCAGCACATTTCACCTATTTCACCTCCACATTACTGTATTGCAGCAGCTGCAAAAAGGACTCCTGTTTGTTTTACAGTTGCTGCACTCACTGCTGATCAACTTCAGAAATCTCTATCTGCTCCTGGCTAAGGATAAACTCTGCTGACAAGCGTGACCACAATTAAGAGGTGCTGTGTCCCGGCAGATAGTGCCAAATGAGCAGATATTGAAAACAGTTAGAATGGCTGCACTGCTGTATTTCCAGTCTCAGTGTTTTTCACACTGTACTCTCTCATTGGTATTCCTGCCTTGCTCAGTGCTTGTGTCTTGTGGGAGGCTTGAAATTAGATTGCCCCGTCTTCCAGAGTGGGCTTACTGCAAAGTTACCAAGAAGCCATTCCACACACAGCATACTGTAAGTCACTGGAAATCAGGGGTGTTGTGAAACATTCAGCTTTGGACTGACAGGTCTGAAAATGCCATTAGAAAAGCTTTTTGTTATCCCACAGTGAAGTGGGAGGGCCAGCAGCTGCTGAGCTGCTCAGCAACTCAGTGTTTCTTACCAAGAACTTGTGTTAACTTTTTCCTCCCCTGTTATCAAGAAGACAAGTGAACAGCTGAAATGTGGCTCTCAGGCTGTTAAGTACGTGGTTCAAGCTAGATTTGGACCATTATGGAGTGCAAAACAGCAACACAATCTGGTAAAATTCCATAAGCAAGCAAGTGGTGAAAGGATAATTTCTCCCTGGCTAAGAACAGGGTTTTACAGGCCTGCTGGGTTAAAATGTCAGTGCTGGAGGAAAGTTGATAAGTGTGTTCAAATATTCCATTTGAAAACATTAGGCTGCAGTTTAAGTCTGAATACGGTGCTTTTGAAAATCACATATCGCGTTTAAGCCAAATGAAATGTTTCTGGGATTTGGCAGACTGAAGAATATGCTCATCGAATAAACCTTCATTCAGAGCAACTTATTTGAATGCAAGACAGCAGGAGGCACAGAGTGAGTGGAAAGTGGGAAAAGACTAGGAGAGACGGAGGAAGAGGGAGAAGACAGACGAAAAGCAAAAGATGGAGAGGGAGAATTATTTATCATCTATTTGAATCCTCATTAGTCTTCACCAGGGCTACAAGTGAATTACTCTTCATGGAATGCATAGTCAAGTCAAACATCAGTTAAGCCCAACACGTCCTCACTAGAAAAACAAGCGAATGGTTTCTGGACAAGCACCTTATTACAACCCATATTTACTTTTTTTGTCAGGTGGCGGCCTCTGGTGGCTGCAGTAATTATGAGTGAGCAGTATAAAGTACGAAGAGACTGGATTTCATGTCCCATGTAAAACTAAAAGTCAACAATGACTTATAACTAATGAACTTATTTAAAGTTTAAGGTTACTTAAAGGGATAGTTCATACTCACCCTCATGCCGATTGAGGGTTGGCTTTATTTTTTTAGTTTCACAGGAGAACAGTGTTGGAGAATCTCACAAAAAATGGAAGTGAATGGTGACCAGTTTTCAAACATACAAAACCAACCAAAAAGAAAAAAAAATTAAATGCCTCCATACTGCTTGTCTGGTGTAATCTATGTCTCCCAAAGCCCCAACATGCCAAGTCATTTTGCCAAGACGTCATTTTCACCATGTTTTTAGCCTAAATGTTAACGTAGGTCCTTAGCTTGGAGCCACATGCATGTGCACATTATCTGAACTGTGTGTTTGGTGTGATGGTGTGCACACATGTCGGGGCTTTATTAGACTTAGGTTACGCCAGACGAGCAGTATGGAGGCATTTAAAAAAAATTTTTTTCTTTTTTTTTTTTTTTTTTTTTTGGTTGATTTTGTATGTTTGAAAACTGGCCATCATTCACTTCCATTTTTTGTGAGATTTTGCAACACTGTTTTCCTGCGAAACTCCAGCAGTGTTTTGTAGACTAAAAACACTAAACCCAATCTTCTGTGAGGGTGAGTAGATAACTGAATTTTCATTTTTGGGTGAACAATCCCTTTAAATTTTGTTACGTATGTCACTTCTGTCACATGATATAACCAACACATTCTCATACCAAAACACCAGAGTGAAAATCAAATGTCAGTTACTCCCAGAACAACAAATATCACCAGGGGAGAGTACCAACAGTGACAGATTTACCTTGATTACATTATATAATAATAATAATAATAATAATAACTTTATTTATAGAGCACTTTTCGTCAAAGTGCTTTACAGATGTTAAAAACAGCTAAGAAATACAAGCAAACAATATAAAGGCAATGACAATAAAAAAGAAAATATATATATAAAACAGAGTACACAAACATTTTTAAGAGTTATATACAAAGTTAAGAATTATATACAACAGAGAAGAGGTGTGTTTTCAGTTTAGATTTGAAGACATCAACAGAACATGCCAATCTAATGTCCTGTGGAAGGCTGTTCTTACAGCTATAGGTCACATGACATTCACACTCATTGTAATATACAGTTTTGGTAAGGTTTAGGCCTAAAAACATCTTAGGTTTAGGAAAAGATTGTGGTTTGGGTTAAAATAACTACGTTATACTGTATGTGCCACATGACAGAAGTAACGTGATGAATATCACATCCATAACTAAATTTTAAGTTACTCAAAACTTTAAATAACTCAGTGTTTACCTTTTGTTCCACACAGGACTTAAACCCCAGTCTTGAGTTTGTTTGAGCCATCCATCCACCCACCTCCTCCAACAGTGGACTTTGTTGCACCTTATACTTCTCCTGTCATGTTTACTATGTCCAGTAGGGGACCCCACTGAACAAAAAACGGACATATCAATTGGGACAAGCACTTTCAAACATGTTTTTCTGGTGAGGATGGGCTGGACATAACCTAGTATTTTAACCAAAAAATCAAGAGCTTTTCCTAAACCTAACAAAGTAATTGCTGTTCGCAAACCTAATGAAGCTGCAACTGTTTGACAAAGTTAACGACCTGCTTGATGGTCTGGTGCGCCTGTTACTGGTACTCTCCACTGCTCATATGTATTTTGTTGTTGGCAATTAACCTACTCTGTCGTGTAGGTATGAGGATGTGTTGTTTAAACCAGTGATCGGGCATTAGGACCCCAACAAGAGGTTACAAGATGAATTTAATGGGATGCCAGATTACCCAATTACCCTGTTAGGAAATAAGGAAAATAAATTCAGATGCACCAAATTCCATTTACTTCTTGGACAAATCTTTTGGAAGAAATTTAACTCGTCACTCAACTTTCTTCCAAATAAATTTGACTCACTGGTCTGCTTGTCTGACAGCTCACGTTTCTTGACCTGTTGGACGTCTTAGTGATGCTGCTGCATTCTCAAATCTGTTTAATGAACTTGGTGAGTTCAATCTCATACTGTTTATACACCAAAATGATCCTGTACATGCAGCTTTTTTTAATCACAGGTAAACCCACCTAAAAATAGGTGACTGATTCCATTCTCATTGACAATTAGTCTTGTGATACCAGACAGTTGGTGGGCAGTGAGTTCTCCCATCAGGATTTCTCAGTGCAAAATAGTTGCTTAAATCGCAACAAGTACAGCTGCTAACAAACCTACACCCATACTTTTTTTTTCAAGAACACACCTTAGCAGACCCAATCATCTCCTCCCATTCTCTTCAGGTGTAGGTACATGACAGACGGGCCGCCCTACAGACTTTAGTTGAGCAGTGCATTTTAATTAACTCTACTTGTTTCCGCAGTTTTAGCAACAAAAGTTGGAGGACTGTCCTCAGTCTCTTTTGAATGAAGTGTTTAGAGACTGACTTGTGAGTCTAATTGGGAGTGGTCTAGTTTGTCATTCTATTGATGGCTGTGATTTGTGGCTGAGATGACAAGAGTCAAAGTTACCAACAGATGCCACAAGCCTTTATAGCAAAATTAGCATGTCCACCCGGATGACATCTCTCCATGACTACTGATCGGAGCTGGAACAGATAAATACCCTGACTGCTGCACAGTCATATTATTTGCATTCATATGAATGAAAGCCAAATGTACCCTTTCCCACTGAAGACAAAAGATGTTAGTGTGGGTTTTGTCCGGGAGCTTTAACACTATGGATAAAAATGATTAAAAACAGAATTATGCTTAAAATAGAACATTAAATGGTAAAAAAAAAAAAAAAAAAAAAAAAAAAAAAAAAATTACAAAAGAACAATCCCCACTGCAGAAAAAGTGTGACTGCTCGGTGGATTTGTTTGTCTCTGTAACAGGCCACAGCAGCAGTGCACTCGGTCGTCTGGCAGACAGACTGTGCTTCCTTCGCTCGCGGCCAAGATTGATCTTTGTCAGAGCCCAAGAAACTCTCATTGTTTCTGAGAGAGGCAGTCCATTTATTTGAAGCCCTGCACATACTCCAGACCACAGAGGGCAGATTTAAAAGGCAACCTATAAACCCACAGAAGATTGAAGTGTGTGTGTGTGTGTGTGTGTGTGTGTGTGTGTGTGTGTGTGTGTGTGTGTGTGTGGTGGGTGGGTGCGTGTGTGTAGCATGTGGTCAGGGGGAGAGGAAATCAGTCACTGTTTCTTTCCAGTGAAAAGTTTGACTTTATCAAGGGAACTGGAAACAAGTATGAAATTAAAAAAATAAATTATCTTTACCTATGGTAATAGGAAATCTGACTTAATCAGCTAAATCAGTTGTTGAAGTTGTCACGACACCATATGCATGCTAATTTGGCACTCGTAATCTCTGATAAACATTAATTAATAAGGGTATTAAATTAAATTATCTTGTTGTCTTGAGAAATCAGCCTTTTGTTTTCTCAGGGTAACGAGATAAATTAACCTGTTATGATGACAAAATAAACCTTGTTATTTCGAGATTACTAATTAATTAACCCACTGTCACAAGACAATGAGCTTTTATATCTCAAAATAACAAGATAATTAACTCTTTATCATGAGAAAGTGATCTCCGTTATCTTGAGATTACTGAATAATTAAGCCATAATCATGAGAACATGAACTTCGTTATTTCAAGACACCGTAATTACACAACCCGTAATTAGAGTTGTTATCTGACAATGTTTAAAAAATATTTGCAAGTACAGTCAGTTCTTAGCTTCTGTACAAGCCTATTTTAACTTGCAGGACAATTAGAATTAAGTTGAAGAAGCACAATGCAACACAAACTAGCAGAGGTCACTCAGTAGAGTGAAGATCACTGCCAACAACAACAGATGGTGAAGCACCTACTGCAATGTCACCACAACTGCCAGATGCAACCAGCAGAAATTTGCAAAGTTCTCTCCAGCATTAACATGACCTCCATATACGTTGTCTCGAGCTGAAACAAAATTCCAAACTGAAGCAGTTGTTGATCACTTGTGGCCCCTAGTGGCTGTCAATGGTCGTATAAAACAGAGCAGTCAAAAAATAGAATTACTGCCTCACAGTTGTTTGTCTCCATCAACCAGTCAAGTTACAGTTTACATCCATGTCTGTCCACACCCATATAATGTTTGTAGTGAAGACTTAGTATAAAACTTACCATTATATGGTATTATATATGTACCACTGAAGGAATTTAATTAAAGGAATTTAGTGAATATTTTGGCAAAATGGAAGTTAGACTATTTTTACAGATGAGGACAGAGGGCTGATAAAGGGCTGAACATTATGATGTCATATAAAATGCCATCACCTCATCATTTTATCCTTTTAGATATTTGTGTGTAATTTTGTCATAAATAGCGTATGAAATCTTGAGTTAGGGCCAAACATGTTTCTAGTGAGGTCACTGTGAACTTTGAGTCCAAGTGAACATTTGTTTGACCTGAAAACATCTCTGGCTATAAAGACATAAAGGCATACATGTCATAAAAAATGTTTTTCAATCATTCTGAATGACAGCTGTGCTTCAGCATACAGTCATGAATGTGCACAAAAAAAAAAAAAGCTGTTTGGTTACACACAGAGGTGATTACATGATCCCTTCCCAACTTATGCCTGGCAGGGATGAATAAAAAATAAAGAAACAGCTATTATTTACCCTGTAAACTTTTACAGGAGTACAGTAGCTTCATCCCACAACAGAACATGCTACTGACCATTTTTCCTGCTTCAGTGATCCAGAAAGAAGCAGTTGTTTGGACTCAGTCCTCTGCTTTCAATATCTTACCTTCTATTCTTTTCTAGCCTTGTCTCCTGTTTGTAACTGTCACAGTGGACATGAAAAAACCTTTAGGTAGAAAAATACCCAGACTCCTACAGCCCACTGTCCCTGGAAATAAAACATTTACTGCTGAGCCATAGCTGAGAGAACGGCAGAATAACACACAAAACTCGCAGCAGCCATTATTCATTTCACAGAAAGAAGATCTGAACACTCTGAAATTCCGAGCAGAGTTGGATGGTGATTGTGATCAATAATGAACTTTCAGTCTCAAGTCTCAAGGCCAGTCTGACTGCCGGTCATGCTACAGAGTATGATTTATGTAAAGTTAAAGCTTCAGACTTGTGCTGCTCGTCCTGGAATCACGTTCCCTGAATTTCTGAAAGCATCACAACTCTCTTAAATTGCATCCACGTCTCCCTCACCTGCGTCTTTTCCATGGGAAGAGAGCAGAAATGAGGAAATGTGTTTTAAGAGTGATGAGACGTGGTTTCCTCTGAAGCGTCATGTGAAGCGGCATCCATTTCCAATGACACCTGCACAGCTGGATCTGCTGCGTAAAGCGGCCAGCGTCTGTCATTACCGTTACATTGACACTGACAGCCCCCACCCCCACCCTCTCCTTCATTATCCGACCTGTACCTTATCAGCCTTGCTGTGTCTTCGTCTCTCCCCGTTAAATGAGACATATTTCACACCTGTCAGTAGGAGCCTACAAGCAATGAAATACATTATAATACATACAGGCATGATATGCCTGTATGTATGGTTTATATCAGTGAAGTTGAAATGAGCAGCTAAAGATAATGTGGCAGCCACGTGAATGCAGTTACTGTTGTAACATAACAGCTTCTAACACACAAGGTCCAATGAATTCTAATTCAAAATGTAGTGAGACATATATGCGCTTTATGGATGGCCCGTCAGTTGCTTTCTCTGCTACAGAGAAGTTAAAAAGTTAGAAAAATTGCCTTGTGTGGGCGGATTTCTCTCCTTCTGTCTGTCTGTGTGTGTGTGTGTGTGTGTGTGTCTGCCTGCTTAGTGCATACAGTGCTGTGTCAGCACTGTAAAAAGAGTCCGCTCGTCTCCCTCCCTCTCGCAGCTTAAATCAGCTGACAAATATGCAGAATAAGTTCGTAATTTAACACAAACAGCAGTGAACATGTAGGCTCGGTTTCACAATACCATATATGTAGGTCAATCTCATTTTTGGCATCTATTCCAGGCACCAAGTGCAAAAAAGAGCCACAGCAACATAATGTTAGCTTGGCTAGCTAATGTTGCTAAGAGTTATTTATGTATCAAAATGATCAAAAATACTAACTAAACACTAATAGACACTATATACACAAAGAATGGCAATGATTATTGAGTCAGAAAAATGCCATTCGAAATTAATCAACATTATAAAGAACATAATATAAACTGTGTGTGCTGCATGCGGCTTGACCTTGACCACAGGATGAAATGCCAGGTTTCTTACCTGTGATCTGTCACCGTGTGTCTGAACAGCCTCATGGCAGTGATATTTTACAATTCTTCATATTATAAACAAATGAAATTCATTAAAACAAGTTATTTGTTGTTTTCAAAGTCATTTGTTTGAGCTGAGACAGATTCCGTATTCTGTTGGCATTCAGATGCTGCTGCTGCCACCCCAGCAGAGGGTTAGGGTTAGGGTTAGTACCGTGCACACTGCTATTTTAGAAACAGTTGGCCTAATAAATTTAAAGATCACTTAAAATTAAAAATCTAAACTCTACAAAAGCTCTCACTCACTTGGTGTGAGATTTTGGAGGGGTTCTTCAGGAACCTTTGGCCATCTTTCTGCAGTGAGGGGCACATTTATCTGCAACCAACTGTTGGAGGTAATAATAATAATGATAATAAAACCCAATGTTCCCCCAAAGATGGGACCTATGAGTATAGTACTCATACAGTTGTATTACTACTAAACTGAGGTGTAGCATCACACAATTTTTTTTTCACCTCTGACTGCTAGCTAGCAAAGCCATCAGCTAACCAGTGAAAAATATTCCTGGTGGTTAATGGATTAATGGTTCAGTTGCAAATAGTTAAACCAACACTTTTATTTTCAAAAACGGTTAAATTTCAGCAGTTGTGAGAGTTCAGCATTGTTGTTTGAACTATTAGCTCTCATTACAGTCTCATTAAAACAATTCCTGCCTTCTTAACAACAACGTGTCAGCATGTCAGCAGCTGTACTTTCAGTTTTCAAGTCACTGCTGCACTGCTCATAATGAGCTACAGGCAAATGTACAAGACAGACTCATCAGCATCACCCTGTGTGTTTGTGCGTTTGGTCAGCAGGTTGCCAATGACACCCGTGGCCTGGAATGATCCTTTGACCTCTCAGTCCCTGCTGGATGTTTTCACCCTCATTGTATTTGTTTCCTCGCTCACAAGTTCCTTGCAAACCAGTGCCCTACTTTCACAAACTTGTAAATATTTTGGGTGAAACGAGCATAAAAGAGAATGTTTCTACAAATTACATCTGATAGACCTGCCTTTGTTGCTTTATATAAAAAGGGGATTATTCCACACAAAAAAAAATGGAATTAATATATGTGTGATATTTATTTTTCTGCCAGCTGTTAGAATCAATTAATGTAGTGCCAAGGTGATAAGGAGATTGCAGATTTAAATCTACCTGGAAGAGCATGACTCAGATTTCCATGACCTAATATTATTCCATGACGATTAATTATCTGAGGTGAGTACGTTTGTATTTTTTGTGGATATAAACTGTTCCGATACATTTTGTTTGATCTTTAATAGTGTATTATTTACAGAGAAGTGGAATCAGGGTGTTAGCGGGGGGTTGCCTCTGTAATAGAACATGTTGAACACCCTCAGTCTGACAGAGTGAGCAGCACATTAAAAGAAGGGTGGCAATGAGATCAACATGCTACTGGAGCAGAAGAAATACAGCTAATGTCACTGAATTTCTAATTGTGTAAGCAAATATAGTAAAATATATTTCAGTAAAATACATTTAAACAACTATTGGTGCTGGACTGTGCAATATGGTTGCTAAGGTCCCTTTACAGTGTGTTATTGTAGGGCTGTCTAAGATGAAAGTTCACTGCTGTGGGAGAAACATGGTCATATCTTTGGTTGTTGATCCAATATGGAGCTAGACAACCTACAGCAATCACAAGACAAAAGTTAGACAAAAGACTGCTGTTTCAGAAGGCATCTTATATATCTCCCTACTTCAACAGTCCAGTTTATATTAATCCACCACAGGCCCAGGTCTGTTTTGGCTCATCAAATCAGGCAGTTTGTCCAGTCTAACTAGGCTTCAAACTATGATGCTGTACCCCTCTAGCATCACTTCTGTCAGGTGACATCATGAAAAGAGTGCAAAAGTCCACTTTTGGAGGAGGTGGGGTAGATGGATGGGTCAAAGAAATTTTCAAGTTTGTGTCCCCTGTGAAACAAATAGTCAGCAATGACTTCTTCTTCAGTTTTACACAATGTACATAAGTTATGTTAGGTAATATATGCTACAACTTATGTAAGTTGCATTTTATACGTAAACTTCAGTTAACCAAAACCATGATCCTCTCCAAAACCTAACTAAATACTTTTGTTTCATAAACATAACTAAGTCATTTTTGTGCTTTCATTTTGAAAGTCTGCCCGGCCATTGCATATGTGTTACTGCTAACTTGACCACGAGCCCTGTACGTGCAAAACCATGCTAGAGTATCATAGTCTGAAGCACAGGATTACTGACCAAGCTGCTGTATTGACAAGTTTGGAATGAGAACGTGCTGGTCTCTATTAAAGCGATATTCCACCCAGAATGATAATCCACTCAATATGTACTCACCTCTATGCTGATGTGAGGATGGGTGAAGATCTTCAGTTCACAAAACAATCCTGGAGTTTCAGCAGAAAACAGGGTTGCAGCCAATGGCAGTGAATGGAGACCACAGATAAAATGTTTAAAAAAAGAACACAAAACAAACAGAGAATGTCTCCATCCTGCACGTGGTGGTGTAATCCAAGTGTCCGTGAGCCGCAACATTAAGATTTAACCACAAAAGACGCCATTTACACCATGTTTTTAGCTGAAATGTCAACTGTAGTCTCCCAGGTAGCATGTAAACATGGCGTCGATTTATCGCGAGACTTCATATATCTCTTAATGGATGCACGTGTGAAAATATCGCGAGATATATGAAGTCTCGCGATACATCTGAACTGAACTGAAGATCTTCACCCATCCTCACATCGGCATAGGGGTGAGTACATATTGAGTGGACTATCATTCTGGGGTGGAATATCACTTTAACCTCCAGTTTATGCCATTGGGTAGGCCTATGTATTAGTTATAAAAGTCATTTTTGTGATAGCTTTCTTAAGTAGTACAAGTTTTAATCATCAAAATGCACAGTATGAGCACATTATGAAATAAAAAAAAGACTTAAAGCTTGATTTTTTTAACTCATGGTCTCAATTCTCTCTCAGTTAAGGAACACTGCAGTCTTTGTCTGTCAATCATGACAAACAGAGTCAGTTATGTGAGTAGGCTGTGCTCATTTAGACCAAAGAAACAGCCAATTACGTAACTGCCTTTATAGGGTACATCAGTCAATCCTTTTGGTAGAGTTAACTGTTCAGACTATAACAAGAGTTGGGTACTGAACTTGTTACTTGAAAGAGTACCGACCAAATTACATCAGTACTACCAAGTACCAATTCATGTTAAATCGATCTGCGCCAAATTTCAACCTAAACACCTACACTGGGAGCACATCTGGGCAAGAAATAAATTAATTTTTTGTTATTACAGAGTAATGTACTGAAAAAAGGAGTGGGAAACCACTACCACTGTCACATTGGTTCAAATATGAACCCAACTTTAAATGTTCAAAAAGAGTTCACAAAGTAAAAAAAGAAAGTTTAATAAAAGTCATCACAGATGTTACTCATCACACATTCAGGGTCCTATCTAATGCTGATCTAAAGTGCAAGTTGAAAGTGCAAGATGCAAAGGATTTAATTTATTCAAATTGTGTTCAAATCGATCTTTGCCTACTTGGGGTAGCTGTGCCCAAGTGCCTTGATTAGTTCATGGGTGAGGTTGTGGACAGATTTGACAGGATGGGTGAAGATCTTCAGTTCACAAAACAATCCTGGAGTTTCAGCAGAAAACAGGGTTGCAGCCAAATCCAGTACAATTAGAGTGAATGGTGACCCAGTTTCAAACGTTAAAAAAAAAGAACACAAAACACAAAATGTCTCCATCCTGCTCGTGTGGTGTAATCCAAGTGTCCGCGAGCCGCGACATTAAAATTTAACTGCAAAAGACGCCATTTACGCCATGTTTTTAGCCGAAATGTCAACTGTAGCATGTAGCCGGTAGGATGTAATCATGGCGTTGATCTCGCGATATTTTCACATGTGCATCCATTAAGAGATATACGAAGTCTCGCGAGATCGACGCCATGTTTACATGCTACCTGCTACATGCTACAGTTGACATTTTGGCTAAAAACACGGCATAACATGACATTTTGTGTTTGTTTTGTGTTCTTTTTTTTACATTTTAAACTGGTTCACCATTCACTCTAATTGTAACCCTGTTTTCTGCTGAAACTCCAGGATTGTTTTGTGAACTGAAGATCTTCACCTTTCTTCACATCGGCATAGGGGTGAGTACATATTGAGTGGATGATTATCTAAGAGTGGAATATCGCTTTAAGAGGCGGGAGTGCAAGCCATAGCAGCATGACAGGGGATTTAGATTTTAAAGACGTAACAAGACGTAATCGCAGAGAGGGAGAAGATGTCCTTCAGAAGGATATTTTTTACTTTAATACTGTAAGTACAGTTCAGAGCCTGTGCTTTTTCACTTTGACTTGAGTAAAGAAGTTGAATCAGTACTTTTACTTTTACACGAGTATCTGTACTTCTACTTGAGTAATGAATATGTGTACTTTGCCACCTCTGCCAAGTTGTAATAAAGGTTCACTGTTAACTGTGTTCAGACTTTCAGTTGTATCGTCCTGATGATGGTATCTACAAATGATGATGTTTGAACATTTATGAGCTTATCTGTGTTAAAAAATCAAAACGTCCCTGCAAAGTGGACTATGATGTTAAAGCACTGAGCTTCAAGGCGACATTTTTAATCAAACTATCGACCGTTTTCTGGGCCATCCACTGCGGGGGATCATCTGTTAAACAGTTAAAGCTGCCTTTGACCCTCTGGCTGTACTCTGATAATGTGCTGTCACACTGCGTATTGCTCTAGTAAAAAGTCAGAGTGCACCCCGAGAAAGGGAAAAGGAAAAAAAACACATCCAGAGAGAAAAATGACAAGTTCTCGCCGAGGCCTGACCACATGACAAGGAAATTGTATGTGAATGAAAAGCGAGCGTGCTCTGCTGACATTTCAGCAACAATGAGCCCACAAACTCGGAGAAAACTCACTGTCAAATGTCTTTCCATCAATTTCACTGGTGCAGAAAATGGGATGGGGATGTTTTAAAGAGATGTGACGGTTTATTACAGCGCAGATGACATGTCCCTCGCAGTCTGGCTGTGAGATACCTCAACAAGAGCTGGGAAGCTGCAATGGCATGACTAATCACATTTAATTAGAATGCATCATAACCACAAGTATGTAATTTGACTGTTTCAAATAGGAATGTTTAGAGGAGCCGCTGCACAGCATCTAAATGACATTCAAAGGAAGCGTTTGCTGACATTGAGACAACAGCCAGCAGCAGAGTTTATGGTAAGTTTTCTGAGTTATTCAGTGTCAGAAAAGGACTGATATTATGATGGGTTTTTGTTAGTTTTGTATGGTTTATGTTTTATTTTGTTTCATCATTCCAGACTGAGTAAGGCTGTAGCAGCAAGAGAAGTGATCCAGAGTGCATTTCATGTCTTAGATATTCAAGTGTTGATTGATAAGAGCAAGAATGTCTTGTTTCTTCTTTCAAAAGTTTTTCTTTAACCTTTCTGCAGGAGCAGTTTTGGACCTAATTCTCCTTATTTTATATACTTGTATTTAATGCTTAATAACTTCACTTGAATGTGTAAATGGGCTGAGCAATATGGCATATAAATAATATCTCAATATTTTAGGTTGCCGCAAATACAGTTTTCCTCTTAAAATAACATGCTGTGAATTCTAAAATAGTCCAAACATAAAATGATCTTATAGAATATGATGCATTGCTGTAGATTAAACTTGTGTAAAGGGAAGTCAGTGTTTTTCTTCCTAAACACATTATTCATGTTAGAAAATAGTTGCTGACACTGAGAACTATGTAGTACTGAATTTGACTGTTAAACTGTTGTTCACGATTTCTGTGTTTGGGATTTTTTTTGGGCAGACCTGAAACATAGCTCGGTGACGTGCTGGGGCCATGCTCCCCCAACACTACATAAGCCCCACAAACACAGACAACACTGCCACAGTTCACTTCAGCTCATTTAAGCTCCAACAACTCCACACAGAAGAAAAATAACAGATATAATAAATAATGGAATAATACCATCCTGGCACCGTCCTCTGGCTCTGGTGGCTCAAACATGTCTGGACATGTCACATGCCAGTCTACAGCTGTCTACGCCCAAGAGGCATATGCAGCTTAGACATCTGAAGACTGTAAAGACTATGCCAGGGTAAAAGCAGCAGTCCTGAAGGCTTATGAACTGATGCCTGAGGCTGTTTTAGGAACTGGAAAAAATCCAACAGGCAAACCCATGTGAAATTTGCAGGGTATTTAGCTGCACAGTTCACTCACTGGTGTTCTGCATCCAGTGTTTACTCATTTGATGAACAGTGCAGTCTACTTCTTCTTGAGCAATTTACACAATCTGTACCTGGCTGTATTGCCACATACATCAATAAACGGGCCACTGGAAAAGCCATTGTCTGGCTCTTAAGAAGAAGAAAGACTTCAGTGTATCACAAGTTAAATCTACTGCACTTACTGTACCTATAGACTCCACAAAAAAATAGATTGGTATCTCCTTTTCAGATGCAAACTAAAATGCTGGCTGCAGAAGAGGTTGCTGCAGGTTGTGCACCGATCATTTCGGGATTGTGTCTTGAGGTGGCAGTGATGGAAAAAGTTGCTGTTAAAATACTGTGAGATTCTGGTGCCTTAAATACTTTAGTACACGAGTCAGTATCGCCTTTTTCACCACAGTCAGACACAGGAAGTTTTGTTCCCGTTAGAGGAATGGATTTAACAACTGTTTTTGTTTCTGTTCATAACATTTTTTTGTCCTCTTCCGTAGTACAGGGAGATGTGGAAGCTGGGGTACGCCCAGAGTTGATTGTAGAGGGAGTCCTTGTAATCTTAGGCAATGATGCACCCACACTCATATTTGGTCTGGCATTTCAATGACAGATGAGCAACTAAGGGTACCAACTGTGCACCAACTGTTTTTGATGTACCAGATCAGACAGTGTCATCAGTTTATGCAGTAACACAGTCCATGACTGCATCTGTTAGTGAAGTGAAATCTGATTCACAAAAAGATCATGTCAAAGTGGCTTTGACTTTACTTGCTGACCTCTTGTCTTTGTCCCATGCAGAGCTGGTGGAGGCATAAAAACTGGATCCCTCTTTAAAGCTACCGTTCGACTCTGTGGTGACGGTAGCTGAGATGGAGAAACAGTCTCCTGTATATTATCTGCAAGATGGGCTATTGTTGAGGAGGTGGGTCCCTTATGGAGAAAAGTTAGATTAACGACTGGTCATATGGAAGCAAGTTGTGACTGTATACTGCAGCATTTTTTTGGGGGGCCATAGTTAAAAAGGGATGTTTCTGCATATATTAAGACCTGTCACATCTGCCAGTTAACAGGAAAACCAAACCAAAGTGTTACCGCATGTGCTGTTGCAACCCATTCCAGCAGTAAATCAGCCATTTGAACACCTCATAATTGACTGTCTTGGTCCACTGCCCTGATCAAAGGCTGTAGCTACTCGCTAACAGCAAAGTGTCAATCGACTAGATATCCAGCTGCATGTCCTCAGCATGCAGTGTCTGCCAGATCAGTGGTTCAGGCTCTCAGCCAGTTCATCTCTGTGTTCTGTGGAATATCCAAAATAATTCAGAGTGATCAGGGCTCAGATTTTTACATCTTGGCTATTTGAACAGGTTCTGAAACAGCTCCAGATCAAACAGTCTTCAGTCTATCACCCCCAGAGTCAAGGTGCATTAGAGCGGTTTCACCAGCATTTCAGATCTTTGATTCACACTTATTGTACTGAGCTAAAAGCTGACTGGGAGGAGGGCTGCCTTGGCTTTTGTTGGCAGCTACAGAGGTTGTACAAGAAAGCACAGATTTCAGTCCCAGTGCTCTTGTGTTTGGACACACAGTGGGTGGTCCTCGAGCCACTGTACAGGATAAATGGATGTTCCCCAACCCTGAGCAAAATCTTAAAAACTTGGGTATGACTGCAAGGTTGAACAATGCAAATATAGCCTGGGTGACCAGGTTCTTGTGCTGTTGCCAGTGGTTGAGTCTGCTTCTCAAGCTAAATGTTTTGGTCGTTGTACAGTTTGGCATCAAGTGACAGAGCTCGACTACTTGGTTTCTATGTCTAATAAAATAAAAGCAACTAAAATTTGTCATGTACTTGATACTGTGCCTGTAGCATGTGGTAATCCCATTCTTTTTGCTGGTGTTGAGTCAAGTGCACATGGACCAAACAACCAGACCAAGACTGCTGGAAAAGGTCAAACTCAGTCTGCTTCTAAACTGACTCTGGTGCAGTTTGTTTGTCATCTGAAAGCAAATGTACCAACCGCAAGCTTTTACTGTATGACAACAGATATGTGATTTCAGCATGATTTCAAAAGCTAGACTTACTTACTTACTTATAAATCCATCCTCTGATTGTGAAATCAGCTCAAGAAATGACCATACAATTGATCTGTATAAGTCATGTATATGGGTCATTCTTCAACTACGGTAGAATTTGTGTCCTTTGCAGGAATAATAGATACAAAACACATTTCTTGATTTTTTATTTTTGGCACAGTTACTTGACACCAAGAGGAACATACAAAAATTAATTTAAAGGTCAAGTGTTATTTTTACTACATAAACCATGGTTTTATATGTATGGATTGTGCTATACTTCCTTTGTCCCTGGGTCAGATTTTTGACATTCAATCCCTCTTACTATTGAATTACATTTTGATTTAAAAACTAACTTTACAGACAAATGGTACATAAATACCTATTTTAATGAAACATACCATGTGTTGTAAGATACAGTAGTATTAAATGTCTTTTTTTATAAAAAGAACACCTGTCCCTTGGGATCACTGTCATTTCCATCACACACCACAAAATGTAACTTTAAGGAGGTTTTTTTTAAGGTTTGTACACTTGTAACCATGGTAACAGTCAGTCACAGGAGAGCACATGGCAGGAGAGCAGAGCTAGCTCCCTGGAAGAATATGAAAGCTGAAAAAAATCAAGGTAAATATTTCCCAAACAAAGAATATGTTTATTGGTTGTCATTTCCAAACAGCTCATATTTTCTTTGAATTTACAAATAATGATTAAAATAACATTTTATATTGTGTATTTTGTGTATATTTAATGCTAGCTTTAAAACAGAGATTAGCATGCTAATACAACATGAGATTTTTGAAAAAATGTGACACATTGTCATTTCCACAACAGTCATTTCCATCACTTTGTTCATTGTGATGGAAATGACGTGTTGTGATGGAAATGACAATGATGGTGTTATGAATGCTTTTTATTTGGCTTATATCAAGTTAATATAATATTAACTTAAATAATCACACAAAACACTTGATCAACTAATTCATACTGTGTACATAAACTACAAGAATAGAATAGATACTTAAATGTGACACCTGTTCTTTTAGGATGGCACGAAAGACCTCAGCAGAGAGATCGAAGGCATACAGAGAAAGACTTAAATCAGATCCAGTTAAATACCATGAGTTTCTAAAAAGAGACAGAGAAAGATACTTGAAAAAAAAAGAGCAAGGGGTTGTCAAATCTGTGACAGAAATGACACACAGAGACAAAAGAAAAGTTCGAAGACAATGGAGAACTTCTCAACAAAACAGACGCAAGAAGTTGAAAAGACTAGCTGCAGTTGAGAATTTTATGGCTCGATCAACACCCCCACAGTCACCAGAAGACATGGTTGTTCACCCAGAATATGTCTCACCTACCAACTCCAGCTCCACTGACCCACCTGAAACACCTCATCTTCCTGCACATAATAACTGTGCACAGAGAAGAGGGAGGAAAAGGGTTGCAAAGACTAGGGCAAAGGTCTACAGAGACCTTTATGCAACTACTGTGAAGCTTGATGATGCTTTACGGAAGGTGGAGAAATACAAGAAGAGATGTGACAGACTTAAGAAGAAAATGGAAATGGCCAACTCACCAAAGCTCAAAACCAAACAACAGATGAAGCAAAGAACAAAAGATTTAAGAAGAACTCTTCTGTTTCAGAACACAATTATTTCACAGATAAAAAAGAAATATCAAAATATGCACACTGCTAAAGACCGGCAAGTGATCTCTAAAGTTGTGGCTGGTAAGCTCCTGAAGAAATACCGCCTGCTCAGCATTGCCAGAAAGGAGTTTGGGTTCTCACCTAAGCCAATGAAAACAAACAAAAACAAGGGCTACCAAACTCCAGTACACCCGAAGAATTCAATGCAACAAAATCAGCAAGGAAGTGGAGAAAAAAATAATATCTTTCCTGGAACGCGATGATAACAGTAGGATAACAACAGGAAAGAAGGAGACAGTTACAAAGAGCAAGAAAAAAATGCAAAAGCGCTTCCTAGTTGAGTCCATGAGAACACTTCACCAGAAGTTTAAAATGGAGCATCCTGAAGTTGCAGTCTCTTACAGCGAGTTTTGCAAAAGGCGACCTTTCTGGATTATTAAACCAACAATCAAGGACAGAGACACATGCCTCTGTAAAATACATGCAAATCTCCAGTTTATGGCAGACAGACTGTTTTATCACAAAGTAATAAAAAGTGCAAAACTCAGTGACCTAATGGAGTCTGTGGCATGCACAAATGCAACAAAGGAGTGCATGTACAGGGAGTGCCCTGACTGCAAGGATAAAGAACTGCTGACCTCTGTTTTTGATGCAGGAGAGCAAACCTGGTGGTTTGAATGGAGAAGCAAGGTTGAAGAGAGGGAGAAGACCAAAAAAGATGGAACAAAAGAAAAGTTTAAAGTTCACCTCACAGCCAAGGAAAAAGTCTATGGGACTGTACAGACACTGCTGGAAGATTTTTCAGAACAACTTAAAAAAAAGATGGGAAAACACATCTTCAACATCAAACATCAGTATTCTGCTCTGAGGGCCCTGAAAGAAAATATAAGAGGGGATGATATTGTCTTGCAAATTGATTTTGCAGAAAACTATCTGTGTAAATATGGGAATGAGATCCAAGCAGTCCATTTTGGTGATTCCCATCAACAAGCCACTCTCCATACAGGTGTGGCCCACACCAAAACTGGGGTGATATCTCTCTGTTCTATTAGTTCATCAATGCGCCACGACCCATCAGCCATCTGGGCTCATCTCAACACCGTACTCCCATACCTTAAAACACTGAACCCAGCTGTAACCACACTGCATGTTATCAGTGATGGGCCTACCACCCAGTATAGGTCCAAGAAAAACTTCTTTTTTTTGAGCAAAATCCCCTTTCAGATGGGATTTAAAAGGACCACGTGGAACTTCCTGGAGGCAGGACATGGGAAAGGCCCAGCTGATGGGATTGGTGCAGCTGTTAAAAGGCAGGCTGACTCACTAGTGGCAAACGGCATTGATCTTCCAAATGGAAGGGTGCTGTATGAGCAACTTTCAAAACAGCCATCTACTGTGAAACTGATGTATGTCACTGAGAAGGAGATTGAGGAAATGGATAGTCTCCTTCCTGATGCCCTGCAGACTATCCGGGGCACAATGCAGATACATCAGGTAAACCCTTTTCACCACATCCACATCTTTTTTTTTTTTTTAAGAAAAGGTGTTTTTTAATGGGTGTAAATCATTCATGTTAATTCATGTCTTGTGGTGTAATTTCAATACCATGTGCTTCTCTAGATTGTCTCTGCAAGACCAGGAGAGATATCTTGGCGTATTCTAAGCTGCTTCTGCTCAGAACCCCATCTTTGCAAATGTTTTGGTCCTCAGACAGTATACACGGAGGCTGGCGCTGAGAATCCTGCATCCACAAGCACATCTGTCACAACAGCTCAGTCCATTGCAGACATTCATGAAGGACTGATTGGAAAATGGTGTGTGGTCACTTATGATGGGGATCCTTATCCAGGCATCATACAAGATGTTGGCTCTGACAGCTGTGCTCTGGTGAAAACCATGAGTCGTTGTTGGCAGAAACAGGTTTTTCTGGCCAATGAGAGAGGACGTGATCTGGTATCAACCTAAAGATGTTGTCAGACTGGTACCAGAGCCTCAGCAAGTGACAAAGAGGCACATGATGTTGGATCCCACAGTTTGGGCAGAAATATGTTCTGCTCTTGACTATGAGGGATAAAGGCAAGGATCCATATGCAAGTCTGACAGTTTGTGAGTTAATTGGCTATATGCATAACAACTACAAAATACGTATGTTGAAAAGTTTGATTTAGCGTAGTTAAACATTCATTTAATGTTGGTATTGGAGAGAGCATTAGTTTAAAAAATGCAAATGATAAAAAGTGCAAGGCAGCTAGCACACAGGTTTTACAGCAATCACATGACATTTTATGACTATGAATTTTTCTATTGTGTGCTAGAACTGTAACAGGTTTTACTGGGATGATAGGAGCTGGTAAGGCTACCAGCTTGGCATGGCCCAGCATGGACCTGCGACAGCTCAAAATGAGAGGGAAGTAAGGTCCAACAATGTGAAGACATACTGTGTACTGTAAGAGTCAGGTTGTGTTAAATGATGTGTTTGGATTAGAAAGCCTTTGTCAGTTTCAAATCGTTACCGTTTCAACATTTTTAGGATGGAAAAACCTATGGTCTGAATTTGATTGCCATGAAATGAAGTATTGTAGTTTTGTGTGTAGGTTTTAGCACATAGAGAGCAGGGAAGGAGCAATTGTTTACCATCTAAATTTGCATTAATAGTTAAATGTTACAATGTTAAGACTGATGTTACTTTGTTTTAATAATAAAAGTGAACTTTGTTCAGCAATGTTGGTTGTCACATGTCATTTCCAACACGTGCTGTCTTTTCCATCACATCACACATTTGTATATAAAATTTATAAAATAACACAGTCACACTAATAATATTTTGTAGTTTTGAAAATTATGCAGCTATGGCTGCAATTCATATCTGGGATTGGAAAACTCCTGTTTGTGTCATGAAAGAACTTCATTGAAAGACTTCAGTAAAACAGTTTAAAGGTGTTTGTCATCTTAACAATGGAAAAATATTGTCCTTACAATCCTGAAAATAAATATATTTATATATTTGGGATCATTTATGTGTGAAATTTCATTAAATGTTTTGAAAACATGAGTTCTGTAAATAATTTGTTTGTAAAACACATTGTTTGTAGTGTGATGGAAATGACACTTTCCTCTGAATGTTCGACTAAAATGAGAAAAAATATATATTATCTAAATAATTTCATCACAACAGCTACCAGAATGTGTTTCTACACATAATGGATAAGCAAAACATATCAAAATATTACCTAAAATATGTGTTTGATTTTCTAAAATTTTTGAGACCACATTTGACCATAGTTGAAGAATGACCCATATATGTTTATGCAACCCATTTCATATCAATGGTAAAACGTATGCATGTAAGCGTGGGTATTTTCCTGATTTACAGATCAAAAGCTGTTAAAACTTCTGTTCTTGTATCTAATTCCAGATACTTTGTTAAATTAAAGTGTGTGACAGTGATCCCACAGTAATAAGGCCTGAATCATGTGAAAGATGCCTCCTGTCTTTCTGTCTCTGTTAGTTATTGTAACGTTAATGTAGGCTCATTTATGCTGTACATTAGATACACATACAGGTAAGGATGGAGCCTTCTGTCTGTACTCTATGTTTATTTCATCCCCACTTCTGCACGTTTTCTGAAGGCTCAAGGATACAGACCAAACACAGCAGTACCTCCTGTAGTCGTCGTGGCAGTGTAGCAGTGTAGCCAGTAGTTAAAGCGAGACACCACCACAGAAATTTTAAAAATCTAGTATTATTGTAAATGACATTCATAGTCAAATAGGCAGTGAAAATAATTCCCCGTCCACATGTCATGATGTATTT
Source organism: Lutjanus argentimaculatus (assembly GCA_034769285.1). Lineage (NCBI taxonomy): Eukaryota > Metazoa > Chordata > Actinopteri > Lutjaniformes > Lutjanidae > Lutjanus > Lutjanus argentimaculatus. Next base: position 1,837,790 of record JAWZSL010000049.1, read on the forward strand.
AATGGCCCACAGACCAGCTCCATCTACAATGCTGCCTGAGCTTTTGCTACATCTTTTTTGTTTGCTGTTATCCAAAACTTTTGACTCTTCTTCTTCATGGCAACTTTTGACTCCTCTTCGGGGTGGACTCTGAGCAGCACCCCCTAGTAGATGTATTGCTTAGCATCCATGCCAACATAAGTAAATAAGTATGTGGGCAGTGATGGTTTTCAGGATGTACCTTGAAATCCTCAGGCAGAGGTCTTTTATCTGTTCCACAGGTCCAGCTGGAAACTGAAGGGGACGGGGCGTTTTCAGTCAGGCCTCCAAGGCTCTGGAACAATCTGCCCGAGGAAATCAGGTCAGTCAAACCTACTTTTATCAGAGAACCTTTCCTGATTTTACCTGAGTTTCAACTGTTTTGGTCTGTTTATATTTATTAAAAAGTTTTTATTTTCCAATTCTTGCCATTTTACATTGAATTATTTTATCTGTTTTCTTTTAAAACCTGTTGACTTTCCAACCTGTCTGTTATATTTTGCTGCCTTTTTGAAGCACTTGGTAATGTGAATTCTGAAAAGTGCTCTGTAAATAAAGTTTATTATTATTTTTACTTTTATCATCTATTTTCATATGTAAAGGGAGCATCAATGAGCCTGAACGGTTATTAGAACACTTGTAAAGTGAAGCGATACATGTAGTTTAACATATATTTAAATATATAGCACTCATGGACTGTCCAATCAAATTACTTGGTCAGAACTAACTGCTGCATGATTGCAAATAACTGCAATCTATTTCAATTGATGTTGTACACAGCACCCCAACTTTTTGGAAATGGAGGTTGTAAGTGCAAAGTAACATCAAATGAAAAATTCAAATTAAGTACAAGTACCTCAGAATAATACACAACCTCAAGCCAGGAGGGTGTATTCCATTTCCATTTGATTTAAATCAGAAGCGCAGCCTAGAGTTTGCCAGATCACATACAGCTGTGGTTCCCAAACTTTGTCTCGCATTCCCCCCTTCAGAAGCCAGAGAAGGTTCACGACCCCCCGAACCCACAATTATTATCAATCATTCACAATAATTGGGTAAGCGACTGATAAAAAAGAATACTAATGAAATTTTAGTGAAGTAAAGGTTTAAATGATACAACTCTTGTTTATTTCCCCTACATAAATCATATTTGTTTAACTTTGTTTATATTTCTCCCCTGGTCATCCACAGCCCTGCTGCAGTGGCTCTATGCTCCCCCTAGTACAGCCTGTCCCCCAGTTTGGGAACCACTGACGTGTAGAAAGGTCTCATGTTTGATAACAGTGATGGAGACATGTGTCCATCATCAGTTGTTATTTGTCTGACTCTAATTTGAATTCATCCATGCACAATAGTTTTCTTTGTCAGACTCCTCACAGCTCTCAGTATGTTGGAGAGCAGTGGTATGTAAAGTATGTAAATCTCAAACACAATCACCCTGCCAGTAATGCTCAAAATCACCAGAAATGTGTTCTATTTAGTTCCTGAACTAATCTGATCTCTGAAACTGAAACTTTTAAAACCCTCAAAGTCACATCTGAGTGTTTCTGACAGTGAGGCAGGGGGAACTTCTTGGACGTATGCTTCTCCGTGTTTTGTCAGGGGACGCAGGACAGGCAGCCATTTTGGCAAAGACCCTGATAATGCTAATGAATTTGGCCCAGTTCCCCTGGTCAGCTTCCAGGAGAGCAGAAGTGTACCCGCAAAAGCCTAAGGCTAAACTCTACACTGGTGACAAAGTATCCCCATCTGTCAGACCTGCTGCTCCCAACCTCATTTATCTTGGATATATTTTATCTACAAGTATTTAAGACCATAATACATAGAGATAGCAGTCAGTTAACACTGTGACCTACTTTACAAGAAGGTCTTTCTCTACTGAAGCAGAGCATTTTAATTTTTCAGAGAAGACCAAAGTTTCCTGAAGAAATTTTGCTGGACTCCTCTTCTGCAGTTGCCCAGGGTTCCTTCCAAAAATGATCCAACATTACTCACAGAGATGGTGTATAAACTGAGTGATGCTGCTTGTTAGTGCAACACGTCAAACAGCTAAATGAACTTCTAAAGAAGAGATATTTTAAGGCTACTGTCTGGCAGCCCTGTACCTGCAAATTACGCCCCGCCTCCCCCTCGTGTCACAACTTTGAGAGGATGAAGGGAACTATCCTACTGGTTATGAAAAGAGAAAAAAAGAACACCACTCTCCACTTATGATGTCAGCAAATAACCATAATGTTAAAGGAGAAATCTGTAATATATTTACTGTAATAAATCATAAAATGACTGTGATATGTCGTCAGAGATCAAGGCCACATGTTAAGTTGAAATACTCATTTCTCTGACAACAGGACTACAGCTGCAGTGACCTTTGAAATTTCTATTCTGGGGCGGAATAACTGTATTCGTTTGCCTATTCTATGTTACTTAAAGTTCAAATTCAAGCCGAATTTTCACCAAATGAGTAAAGTGTCTGTTTATGAGTTGTAAGAAATCATTAACGATCTTGTAGAAGTAGCAGATGTTTATTATTTAACAGTTAAACTGAGCAAAATGTTAATGGAGTTTGGCAGCAGTGAGACAGGCAGCCATTAAACTCAAAGTGCATTGTTTCAGAGCAGTGGGCTTTTGTTTTCAGGGTAACAGACGTAGCTTTACATCAGCAGACAACTGATTAACTTACAGTGGAGGACTCATTGTCAGTTTTTGATGTTGCACGTCTTGTGCTCCTGCAGCCTGCAGAACTTCCCCAAGTCTGGGGAGGAGGGGGCAAGGGGAACAACTCACTTCAACCGTAGATCATATATTAAGTTCAATCAGAATCAGAATCAGTATCAGAAATACTTTATTGATCCCCGAGGGGAAATTGTTGACATTATAGGTGCTCCTTACAAGATTAGAAAGATATATCTTATAGTGCAATTAGAAGTGAAAATATAAAAAATATAACGGGAAGTTTAAAAATATATATATAACCTATCAAATATACACAGATGGCAAAATAGATAATAAACAGACTTCAGCCTATTTAATATACAGTCTACGGCTCCAACTCTCTATTTGGACTGCTGTACTTTCTCACACTTGCACTTTGCAACTGCAATTTCTACATATTGCTCTTTAAAGTTGATATTTGCAGTGTATCTCTGTCTGTCTGTCTGTCTGTCTGTCTGTCTGTCTAATCTCGCGGGACAGTGCATCTTGGTCTATGTCTTGCTCTCTGTTCTGAGAATTTGTGCCCGACTGCTATTTGTTACTTTTGATAAAGTGTTTATAAAATGCAGCTCAGAGAAGATAACCACATTGTGTGTGAATATGCGTTCATATGCAAATGCACGAAATGAAGCTCATGCTTTCCCGCTTTGCACAAGTCACATCATTTTTAATTTAAGAAAGTTGATGATGCTGTTTGTCAGTGAAGTTAGTTACAACTGTGGACTGATGCAATGGATTGACATTAACTATCAATCACACCGAATTTAAACCAACCCTCAAGTATTCAGTCAAGCCACAGTATAAATAGTAAACTACTTGAAAATGTAAGAAAATTAATCAATCAGAGGGAGTCACACTGCTGTTAGGCATATTGTTTGATTATAGCTCATTCTGTTCTGTATAGGTCAAGTTATTCTTAGACTGACAAATGGAACAGATTTAAAGGATGGAGAACTGTAGTGGGAGCACTGGGTTGTCAGCTGTGACTGTGGTGATGACACAGGGTGCAGGGAGACACATGCGTCAGAGCTGACAGGTTTAATAACAAAAAATGTACACTGCTCAGTTATTTTTGATATTTGATACAGTATTTTCTGTACTTCTGTTGTGAGTGCAGAAGTGCATTCACATTGAAATTTAGGGCAAAATGTGCATAAAAGTGCACTGCACGTACCTGGATGTTGTAGTCAAAACAGCCAAAAAGTTGACTGTGGTACACTGGACACTGCTCACCCTCTACAGTCGCCATCTTGTTTACGTAGTGGAAGAGGCGGGGCTACCAAACTTGCCAATTACAGTGGCACAATTACAATTACATGTCACTATTGTGAAATAAAGCCATAAAATCATTTAAAATTAATATTTGTGTCATGGAAATGTGCCATTATAAGTAACCATGTAATAAGCAGGATAACGTACAGTGAGCAAGTTGTTATTGTGAGATAAACATCAGCATCCAGCATCATCCTGTCAGGATTTATTTCACAATAATGACCTGCTCGTTGTACATTATCCCATACTTGTTAAATGATGTCAATTAAATATTGTTGTCTATGATCACACAAGTGCACCAATAGTAACTATGGCAACCCTGAAACAAAGCCACCTCATATAAAATCCCAATTTAACTCTCGAGCAGGAGTGTGGTTCCACAGATGAATGTGTAAGAGATAATGTACAGTCTTGAATTATCCTGAAGGGGTTTATTTCACAATAACGACCGGCTCACTGTACATTATACTTCTTATTACATGGTTACTTACCAAAAAAGAAAAAAATGTTTGGCACACTATTATTTGACATTTGATTTTATGGCTTCAGTTCACAATAGCGACCTGCTTACTGTACATTATCCTGCTCATTACATGGTTATGTAGCAAAAAATATCAATAATTTGACACATTTATTTCATATTTTTCTTATATTTAGAGTATTTGATCAGAACTGTGTCATAACAATGGTCTGTTCTTCAAAACAAGGGTCTGTTACACATGGCAACACACTGCTATAAAGAAATAACAGACCTTAGAATGCTATAAGTGACCAATGAGAATCAGGTATTCAACAAAGCCATGTAAGAAAAGTTATTTAATAAGACCGTGAAAGAGTAATTAGCTTATTTAGTTTTAATTTGTTAATTAAAAATGCATCACATGCTATCATAGTTCTCATCATCAAAGTTTACTTTTTGTTATGAAGTAAGAAAAAAAGTTGTCAACTCATTTTTTGTTTTCAGTTTTTTTTTTTTTTTTTGTGGATGCATGAGGGCGTGATGTGCACAGCTGATTGATGATTCTGCCTCAAGTTTCAGTCTGTTCCTCTGATTGACACTTTGTGAAATTAACAATGTAGTTGCAGAGGCAAGGAACAAGAAGACTGATGGGTAGCAGGAATGTAAAGGTTTACAGGGAGAGGAATGCATTCAACACATTTGTTAGGCCTCAAGGTATACACACAATGAGTTTTAGCAAGAAACACTGAACGTTAATAGCCTTTAACTTTGTTTACAGGAAAACTCCACAGGGCACCTTTAATGAAAGAATGTATCAAACTCTCTCATTACAATCAAACCCCAAAGTTAGAATTACTGAACTTCTCTTGATTCAAGAGATAACATATCGTCAGAATCAGAAGTGTACATTTTCCCATCATATCCATGCAGACCTATAGATGCTATAGATTACATACATGTGAACAGTGTATGAACAGGCTGTAGAATAATTTGGCTTTCACTGCAAACTGTTTGAACCTCAGTAGAATTATCATGTGTGCATACTGGCACTATAACATAACCAGAAGATAATATGATCACATACTTAACATCCACCATGGTGCCATTGTCTTGTCTGGACTAGAGCTGCAACGATTAATCAATAAAATGATTATTAATCAATTAATAAATTAATGGCCAACTAACAATAAAAACTTTTTGATTTCAGCTTTTTAAATGTGAATATTTGTCTAGTTTCTCTAATCCTTAATCCAGTTAAATTAATATTTTGGGGTCAAAACAAGACATTTGAGGACGTCATCTTGGACTTAAAATGCTGATCAACATTTCATAACATTTTATAGACCAAATAACTAATTGATTAATAATGAACAATAATGAAAATAATTGCATGTATAATATAACTGTATGTAATAGTTACAACAATAACCTTGTGACATACATCCGTGTGCGCTACATGTTTATGGACCAAACAACTAATCGATTAATCAAGAAAATAATCAACGGATTAATCGATAATTAAAATAATCATTATTTGCAGCCCTAGTCTGAACCTACAGGGGAGCTGTGAGAAAATTAGAAACAAAACCTTTGCTCATATTGGTAGTAACTTGTGTTGGATTAGTTGTATTATTGAGTGACTTTATTAGTGGATATGAGTACATATTTTGCATATTTTTATATGAAACCAATACAATTCAATGGTTGTTCAGACACGTTCAGAGTTTAACTTTGTTCACAAGTTTCCAAACAACTTTATTTGATTACAACTCCCGTTTATTTTTTTTTTATTATAGAAAAAAAATCTGAAATTTATGAAACATCATGCCAAGTTAAGTTGTCCATAACATTGGCATTTATAGCTACTTTGGCAACAGGATTGTTGCCAAGGTAGCTATGAATGGCTGTTTGTTACGTACTGTGCAGTCTATCTTCTTTATTATTTGCCTCTTTGCAATGTTGTTAATGAGCATTTAATAACTTCCCCTAAACCAGGATTCTTGTAATAATGCATTACCTGAATTAAAGGGACAATTTGGCGTGAGTTGCAGAGTTTGGGAGTGTCTCTTTCCAAAAATCCCCCACCCTGTCACTCAAGATAATCCACAGACCCTGTTGTGAGCAGTCTGATGCAGGGACTACTTTCTCTGTAGTAAAAAGAAAGTTGTGCCAATAGATTCTACTGCAGAAAGAAAGTAGTTTCTACATCAAACTGCTCACAACAAACTATGTTGGAGAGAAGGCAGACATTCCTCCAAAACTCTGCAACTCCCCCACCAAAAAAATCTAGATGGATAAATAGCACTACCGGTCAGGAGAAAAATCTGCATTTTTAATCTTGGGGTGAACTGTGCCTTTAAGAACAAATTTAAAGACTGTGTAAAGGGAATTCAGACATTTTCTTCTAAACACATTATATAGGTCATAAATGTTTTGCTCAAAACATGTAAAAAGCCTCTCAACCATTTAGAATTGAATTGTGGAGTTAGACTTCAAATTGTTTTCAAGATTTCTGTGTTCAGGATTTTGTGGGCGGCTCTGAAATGGAAGCCGTGCTGCGTATCACACCTCCATTAGCATAAACCCGGCCCTGCTGCTCCAGCGGTATAAAAACGTACAGCGCAGTATCCTCAGTGGTTCTCCTGCTCGCTCACAAGTCACAGATAGTGCTGATGATAGTTTGCTGCTAGCTGTCTAACCAGTTATGCCTCTTCCACCACATGCATGTGTGTTCCCTGGATGCCACAATGTGCAGAGTAGCAGCTTGGTGACTTTATTTAAGGGGCCTTCACATGATAAGAAATTTATCCCGGACTCACCACGAGGTAGAGCGCAGAGAGGCAAAGCACAGCGCCACAACTGCTACTGACCTGTCTGCATGATATACAAACGGCTAACTAACATTAGCTCTGGAAATAGCTTAAGTTCATAAACTATATGATTCACAAATCTTATGACCCAACCTGACTGTTCACATTTCACCATGCATAACGTTCACTGGCGAGATCGTTGTCTGCTTTTAATGTTGTGTTATAGAGTTTGGGGAACCCTGAAATGCTTTTCTTCAGTCGTGTCATGGAAGGCAACCCTTGATTTGTGAAATTCTCACGGATTGTTGTATGTTGTTCCTTCATTATGATGTTAAAATGATCACTCTCGCGAGATCTTCCACAGATCTGAGGTTCCCTTCAAGACTCAACCATCAGTCACCAAAGAGAGTAAAAGTTGCCTTGTGTGCTCATAAATGGAATAAATAAATGACCATTCTGATGCAGACTGTGAGGAACAAGGCTGATCATCATGTAGGTCAGTGTCTGGCTCTGGTGGCTCAAACGAAATAGGGCTTGGTCAGTCCAATGAGGCTGCTAGCGTTAGTGACCACTGTCTCCTCCTTGTACAAGACACAGAGGCGGGAATCCTCCTGTACGTGGGCGTGGTTTCAGCGCCTCCAGCAGACATGCTCCCAGCATCTCATAGCAGAAAAAACTGATCATTTTTTCTTTATTTTGAGACCTAATTTTATGTGCTTAGTGTTTTTTTTTTTAATCATTCAAATTTGGCAGGGTGATTAATAACATGTTTCTGTGGTGTGACAAACTCAGAACACACATTTATTGCTACTTTACACGGCCTTTAAATTTAGATGTTAACTGAATAAGTATTAAAGTAAAAACATGTAAGAGTGTTTGCGGCGAATAAGATTGAATCTGACTCATCTTCCTGAAGACATTTTCAAGGTTATTCAGGGCTTTGAAATCAATCCCGTAATATTCAAACAAATATGAGGAGAATAATGTGTGTGTAATAAGAGGAACAGTGATGCCTCCGTCTGACTCAGAGCCATTCAATTTAGTGTTACACAAGGCTGATGGCTCACAAACCACAGACAGTATCCATAGAAATTCTTTTAAAAGAAATTAAAAGATCCTTATATACTCTTGAATATCTGTAAATGATCCACTATCTGCTGGACTGTGTTAGGCTGGATGCTGATTCTGATGTGTCATTACGTTCCAGAGATGTTTAAACTGTCCTGCATCATTTCCATGACAATCACGACGAGAGTGGCTGGAGGTATTAGACTGATTGAGCTCTCCAAATGACAATCACACACTTGTTCACTGAACGTCCATCAGCAGGAAGACTAACACTCCACACGTCTCTAAAGAAAGGCTCGAGACAAGTGAGGGGTAACATGTGGATCTGACCTACTCTGAACTCCCAAGGTTTTTTCTTTAAGGATATGAATACCACAACTGGAATATTATTAAAAAATCAAACCAAAAAATCCTTTTCTCTGCACACCTCTGCAGTGTGTTTAGTTCATATATTTGATGTCATTCACCAAATAAATAACATTACAATAACACAAAGTAAGTTTTACATATACAAGCTTATAGTTTATTGACTCATGCATCTATGTCACATTTCTAAATTAAGTTTAAATAAGGATTAATGGGCAATTTCATTTTCCAAAAGTGTGCCTATGAGGAATTCTGGGTTATTGCAGTTATGGAGATGCACAATACTACCGCCCGGGAAAATAAACAGAAAGTTAGAAATGTCAAGACAGCAAGTAAGTGAGAAACAAGTAATATACAAACACAAAAGTTTGAGAAGCCAGAATTGAAAGAAGCAGCGGAGAGAGAAAGAGCAGCTTCCAAAAGTTATTTAAGAAAGTTTCAGAAAAAGTTGTTCCCATGGATGTATTAAAGAGTCCACTTTGATGATGCATGTATGTTATTTGACTAATGATCAACCTACACACTTTTTGTTTATTTGCTAATGCTACATGTAGACATGAAGAATGTGAAGGTGCACTGTCACCTGTTAGTTTTTATGTGTGAGAAGTTGCTCTGACAGTGATGATGTTTTAATCTGTTACGTTGCTCCAACACCAGATTTTGTCAGGGAGGCTGGTTTACCACTATCTTGTCCTTGCTATTATGACTCCTCCTCAGTATCACGGTGGTGCATTTCACTGTTGTTGGTCACTTTAAAGCTATGTGCTTTCACCTCTTTCATTCACTGACATTATGTTATATTATGTCTGACTCTGATGGGCAGGGCCCAGTTTGATAATCCTGCATTAGGGCCCGGTGCTGACTCGTTACACCACTGATACTTGTTACAGTTAATTAAACCTTTAATATGCAGTTATTAACATTTAACAATGCATTTTTGGGCTACCAACTCTGAAATGTAAACAGTGCTTATTAAGATTAATTAATCCTTTATTATGCACTTGCTAGCAGTTAACTATGCATTTTGGGGGGTACCAGCTCTAAAGTGTAACCATCTTATAAAGGCCTTATTACCTATTAACTAATATGTATGTATGTATGTATGTAAACTATAAACTACAGAAAATGTTACCTTTGTTTATTTGATGTTTTTGATTAGATATATACCTGATGAAGGACATTAAGACCAAAACACTGTATTAAAGGGATAGTTTGGATTTTCTGAAGTGGGGCTGTATAAGGTACTGATCCACAGTCAGCAGCAAAATACATTTTAGACACCTAAAAAAATCAGTATCAGTTTAAAGGTGCTGTAATTCTGGACAAAGATAGTTGATTGTTGAGTCTCATCCCCAGGTTGTCAAATAGTCACTCTGGGTTAATGGCACTTCCAGTCACTGTGGAGGGTCACAAGAGCATGAAGCTCATGTCATATGTCATTTAGATCATCTGAGCGTCAGATCCTCTGTGAGAAGTGTGCTTGTGAAGCAGACATCAGAGCCAGCCGCAGTGTCTCTGGTAGATTTAGCTCCTTGGCTATCAGGAGGCTATTTGGCACAGGAGATTAATTAACCCTGCAGCCCTACACAGAGGCACAGACATTTAATGAGAGAGCCTTAAAATATATAAAACAAAGGTTGGTGACTGAGCAGACTCAAAGAGGACATGCTGGTGTTACAAAGATAGATCTCAGTATATGGCTGAAGAGGCCTGTAAAATCAATACAGCAGTTAATCACTGCGAGCCCCTCCTTCACCACCTGGCCACATTCTGATGATGATGCAAACAGCACAAAGACAATACAGCACTTCTGGGATTCTCCCGTCCTATGAGGTGAATAAAAAAGACCAATATCGCAAGTGTTGTACTTGACAAAACAACACAGGGGTGGACCCCCGGGCAGCTGGGGCAGTATTTTTACTTTAACTATCCCAGCTTGTACCTGGGAGCATTTGGCAGCAGCTACAGAGAAGCACACTCTTCCAGGCATCATTTTCCCAGCATCCACCAGCCCTGTGTATTAGCTTTTCAGCCCCTCGGGCTGCCGGAAGGAGTTTGCCCCCTCACTCTTATTAGTGAGCTGTTTGCACACTTGTACACAGACCCTGAGGAAGGTATGAGCAGTCTGATGGGACAGCAACGTGGACGGAGATGGAAGTGGATGTACAGGAAGTAGAAAAAACAACACACAGTAAAAGTCCTCAGAGTTTCTCAAAGGATTATTATAGTGTTTATCTTTGTGAGATGACACGAGAATGCATCTTGCCAGCTTCAACTTATCCATTTGTGTCTGCATCAAAAGTTTTGCAGCCAATCAGTGTCCTACAAGGGATTACTGGCAGCTACAGGCGTGCTTTTAGGTGGGACGACAGCGAGAGGCATCCATGGAAACAACTCGTCTCAAACAAACAATGGCGTGATGTTTTCTCTCTTCTTCCAACCAGTCGGCTAGTCTAACAGTAAGGAAATCATCAGGAAGCAGTTAAGATTGAGCACAATTTATTAATTGATAATGTTAAACACTGTCCAAAGAGCCATTTGAAGCCATTAATCACAGTCTACAATCTCCAAATCATATTTTAAATGATGCTAAAATGTGTGACACTTTGCGTCATGCAATATGAACTTTGCACATTAACCTACAAAACATCACAAAAACTTACTAAACGCTTTAACTTGTCAGACTGAGAAGAATTAGTGTCTGCAAGCAAACATTGTTTACCCAGAGCCGACGTTAGCTGCAGCCTGACACACAGTGTGGCTAAATTAGTAGTGCTAGCTGCAGCGGCAGCTGCCCTGCTTGCAAGTTAATGTTCGTGTCTGTGCTGAATGTGGTCACACTTGCTCCAGCTGAGTGGTTATATATCGGTTTATTCTGTCACAGTCTACATTCAAACTTATTTTCAGTTTCTAGATTAAAACACTGCTAAACTGTGCTAGTTATGAGCTTTTCATTAATTAGTTCATTTGGTGCCTAAACCCAACCAACCTGCGACCGTTTTACAACATTAACCACGTTTAAAGGGATAGTTCACCCAAACTATCCCTCACTCTCATGTCGATCAAAGGTCAGGTTTAGTCTTTTAGTCCACAAAACACTGCGAGTTTACAAGAAAACTGTGCTGCAGAATCTCCCAAACAATGGAAGTGAATGGTGTTTTCAACAGTTTTGAAATGGAATAAAACAACCGAAATAAATAAATAAATAAATAAAATGTCCCCATACTGCTCACCTGGTATAATCCTAAAGTCTCAACATGCCAAGTTGATTAAAAGGAGTTATTTACACCATGTTTTTATCCTGAATCTTCACTGTAGATCTTTAGCTTGGAGCCATGTTCATATGCACATGCACACTGTCTGAACTGGGTGTGTGTGCCGTGACAGTGTGCAAACTGCATGTCGTGGCTTTAGGAGACTTGGATTATGCCAGACGAGCAATATGGAGGCATTTTATGTTTTTGTTTTTCTGTTTGAAAACTGGTCACCATTCACTTCCATTGTTTGAGAGATTCTGCAACACTGTTTTCCTGTGAAACTCCAGCAGTGTTTTGTGGGCTAACAAACTAACCCTGACCTTCAATCAGCATGAGGGTGAGTAGATAATGACTGAATTTTCATTTTTGGGTGAACTATCCCTTCAAAGTCATGTGAATTACATCACTTGATTCACGTATGGTAGTTATGGTCCAGCACGCCTGATACTGCATGTACTCCCCACCAGTCATATGAATAGTTTTGGGAGTCTTTACCTTTTCTGTCTTTTAGGTGTGAGAATGTGTTGTAAATGTACCACAAACACAAAAATGTGAAGCAAGAGAGGCTGAAGCTGCACTGACACAGTTTCTGTGGCCTCTGGGAGCCTACATTAGACTCCCACTGATAGACAGTCAATATCTCTCATCCTCATTCTCTTCCTGTTTTTTTGGTAGGGCCAGGACTGCTGAGCTATGGCCACCATGTCCACAGGGGCCGACGGGCAAGGCAGCATTAATGAGCAGCACAGCCTCTCTTCTCTCCGCTCCAAATTACCCCGCCGAGGCTGGAAAGAGGGGATGGGCGGGAGGAGGAAGACACCCCCAGGCAGAGTTATGCTTGTTGAACCACTCAATCACCTCACATTAACATCTTCAAACTCAGTGCTTGCCTCCGGAGAGCTCGCCACAAATGCTGCTACTCAGCAATTAAAGGCAGGCTTGTGGAGGTTTGACAAACTGCTGCCTCCTCACTCATGTTTTTCTCTTCGACTCCTACTTCCTGTCTGTTGCTCTGATTCCCCAGCCAGTCACTGACTCCACCACATACAGATACTGTCTCTCTACTGGGTGCTATTCTCCTTTCAGCAGGATTTTACCTGCATATTTATAGTCATCCTGTACGCTCACACCGCTGACATTATGTATTTTTCCTCTTGTCAATAGATCTCGTGTGCATAGTCAAAACAACAGTGAATGTATCTACTAAAAAGTCAAAGCCTGATCTATTGCTGCATTCCATTAAAGGGATAGTTCACCCAAAAATGAAAATTCAGTAATTATCCATTCACTCTCATGCTGACTGAAAGTCAGGTTTAGCTTTTTAGTCCACAAAACACTGCTGGAATTTCACAGGAAAACAGTGTTGCAGAATCTCCCAAACAATGGAAGTGAATGGTGAAATAACAGAAAAAGCAATATATGCCCCCATACTGCTTGTCTGGTGTAATCCAAGTCTCCTAAAGTCCCAACATGCCAAGCTGACTAATTTTTTATTTATTTATTTATTTTTTTTACACCATGTTTTTAGCCTGAATCTTCACTGTAGATCCTAAGCTTGGAGCCACGTGCACATGCACACTGTGCAAACGGTATGTCGGAACTTTATGAGACTTGGATTACAGCAGACGAGCAGTATGGAGGTATTTTATGTTTTTTTACCAGTTGTGCTGTCCTCAATACGTAGCGTGTATTTATTGACAGGCAGTTAAACACTCCAAACACGACTCTGGACTTTTCTTCTACCAGATTTATTGTATAGGCAAAATGTGAAACTAGAACGAAAGTAAACAAAGAGTACAATTACAATGCGGAATTTCCGACGATACGTAAATCACGTAAATCGTTAAATAAACATTCAAAATAATATTTTGACCTAGCATGTAATAATAAATTCACATAAAACATACCGACGATGCAACGTGAACCAGGTGTATGCTGAAGTGGCTGGAACATCACCAAGCTGGCTAAACGGGCCATTTTGTCTCTGTTTTCTTGCACTTACTGAATAAAGTTTCGCATTCAATAGAACAAGGCAGCGGCCGCTATACCACAATAGGCCAGTGGATGGCAGCAGCTGAGTTTTTAACATTCTCATCTAAATTAGACACAATGAAATCATGAAATAATGAACCTACATACATGAAATCCTTTTTCCTTAACTAAATATTATTATTATTTTTTAACTGACTCATAGGCATTAAACAGTACACCAGTTGTTTTTTTTTCCATCTGAAAACTGGTCACCATTCACTTCCATTGTTTGGAGATCCTGCAACACTGTTTTCCTGTGAAACTCCAGCAGTGTTTTGTGGACTAAAAAACTAAACCTGACCTTCAATCAGCATGAGGGTGAGTAGATAATGACTGAATTTTTATTTCTGGGTGAACTAATCCTAAACTTTAACCACGGAAGGTGGAGTTGGCAAAGTGAGAAAAAAAGTAAACAAGTCGGAAAACCAAGATGGATGCCACCATGAAAGCTGTTGTTGTGCTTTAGTTTTCTTGAAGTGGTTAGCCGTTGTTAGTGATACCTGTTGATAATGATGCATTTTGTAGTATTTTGCACAAATAAAAACTGTAAACCTGAATAAGCTGGCTGCACTCAAATAAATTAAGGTAATCAGTTGAGGTAATCAATATTTGAAGTTAGTGTTATCTGTCCTCTTTATTCTCTTTCACCCATTACAGTTGAAGTCAGTTATTGATTAAGCCAACTGAGATGTTTTCAGTAAACTCAATGCTTCATCCCTTCTAATTGCAACAAGTTAAAAGAAGAAGTGTAAAAGCCCATTATTTCATTTTCATGACCTTAATAAACACAAGAGAAAAAAAAATCAACTGACACTGGAACATTTGTTCTACGGTGCTGTTGCAACATGTCCACAGATGGACTGTACTTTGTGTACGACTGATTTAATGAGACACAATTAAAGACAGAAGTGCTAACAAACAGTATTTACTATAGATTCCACTTACTGTTGATGCAGAGGGCAGACATCTTGGATTTTGAGGTTGGGATTGGTGAGGCCTGTCCGACTGTGCCATAGAGCCCCATTGTTGTCAAGAAACTGTTAAAAACACATCAGTGAGCCACACTGTTACACTGGGTGACTTATTACTTCATTGCCATGACTACACACAATGTACCATCTTGCTGCCCTAAATACTCATTAGAACAATGAATGTGGATTAATCCTGCACTTAAAATACTCCCCAAGAAATGCACTATTTCCTCCGGTCTAGGTAACATTTGCAAAGACTACAATGAAAACACTGATTCTCCGAGGTTTTACGAGGGATGTGGGTCCCCTGCAGCAGCCGTGGGTTTGATTCCTGCCAGTGGACCCCCACTCATTCCTGTCCTCACCTCAGCTGTCCTATCAAATAAAGACATGAATCCCAAAAATTACACAGCATAGAGGAGTCAGAAGGGACTGAGACTGTAGCACTTTTCAGACATTAGCTCACTTCATCTCTCTGTTAAAGATACTTGCCAGCCCTCACTATTTTCCTGGGAGACTCATGTTTTTCATTGCCCTTTCCCCATTTCCTCCCGGAGTCACAGTTCTCCTGAATTTGTCCTGATTTATGACAAATGTCTGCCTCTGTGCAGCGTGTATAAACCCTGCCACGCTAAATGTCAGTTTCCACCTGTGCAACACTACAGTAACACCAAATATTGTTCTGTGACATGGAAGTACGATGACCAGATGAAACTGTGTGATATTTGGGACAGGGGGTTGGGGGCAGGCATATCATGTCAGAGGGATTAAAATATATAGAATAATTTAGGGTAACATCAGACTCAAACACTGTGCTTCATATCATCCTCAGACTCTATAACTGATCTTCATAATATTAATAACAGATCATCAGTGTCCTGGCTGTGTTCACACACAGGTGACAGGTTTGTTACAGTTAGGAGCTTATAAACACTTTTTTCTTCTCACAGTGGCAGCTGCACCCTCCATCATCTGGTTTAAAACAGGTCAAATGACATTAACGATACGTTACTTATGAGAGCTAAATGAGTGCAATGGGCAAGTTAAAAAACATCAACAATGCTCTGAAAAACAAAAAGGAAATTCTTAATAACTAAAAGCAGGAATCAGAGCAGATGCAAATGATTTAATCAAAGTATTTTCACAGATTCGTATGCTCTTCATATTCTCTATTACTATAAAAGTTCATTGTCTTGTTTTGTAACAATCACAACACATATTCAGTGAAACTAACAGACAGACACCAGTGAATATCTAATGAGACTAAACATCTAAAGCAGAGGCTGGACTGCCTGCCGGAGCAGCGCCTGTTCTTCACAGAACCGCTTGCTTTTCATTTCGGAGGCCATATGTTAAAGCAGCCATACAGGCCACACGAGCGGCACAACTGCAGCGGCGCGTCAACTAGAGATTCAGCGTCTCTCTTACTTTTTTCCATGTGATGTGTTGTGTAGTTCACAGCAAAATTACAATGAAAATAATCTGTTGACCATCATATCAACATCATATGAGCATTATGACACCTTTCACAACAGTTTCATTGTGCAAATCTGTAGAATGTGTGAGACATGAACAAACAAGTGAAGGGCAGTGTGTTTCCAGTGCTCTCTCTCACTCCCACTGAACAACAACTGCTTTTTGCTTCCAGCTCTGGTCTTTTCTTCAAAACTCTTCTGCAAACTCAGTATAGACAGACAGTAGCACTACTGGCAGGAGCAGCACAGCAGAAATGCCGTCTGTGTGGGCACCACAGACGTGCAAGCTGCAGCAGTGCAGCAAGGTAGCCGTCACATACAGGTAGAGGTAGGCAGTGTGGTCCAAATAGGCACGTAACAGTGTCCACAGTGAAACATCACAGATGGAAAGAGACATCTTTGTTGTTGGGGGGGCGTTTTGGTGATTAGCCACAGGATTGTGCAACTCTGAGGGGACAAACTACCTCAAACACAGAAGCCTTTTAAATCACATTGTTACAATAGCTCATTGGTTTGATGACCGTCAGCCATCAGCATCATCTACTGGCCCAAGTGACCCTACACTAAGCACCGCCCTGCTTAGTTACTGTTGCTAAGCCAAGCTTTCCATTCTCGTACTGCATTTATGCAGTTTACAGTGATAACGGTGGCAGAGTTAACATCAAAATTGGGAGTAATTGCTGAAACATGAGGTCTTTGATTTCTTAGCAAGGTAAACAAAAGCAGCTTCTCATTTCTAGCGGAGGATTTTGTCGGCTAAAATGACTCACACAATTTCATAAATGTAACGCACTAATGTAAGTTAATACTAACTCCTTGAGTCAGTTGAAAAGTCCATCTCCAATTGACGTTTTTATGTATCCATCAAACACATTTTAAAACAAGGACTCTGTCAAAGTGTTTATGTAAAGTTACCTGACACCTGGTACAGATATAACATTAATGCTAACAGACTGGGGCTAAAGCTAGCTTACATCTCAGTAAACATTGGTTGGATGGTGAAATACAGCAGGTATCTCTACATGATGACAGAAATACACTCATTGACGTGGGAAAAGGAAGCGCAGTGCCACGCACCTTGAGATGGGTCACTCAGCCAGACTAGCCGGATCGCGATAGTGGACGACAGCAGGATAAGAGCTAAGCTAACCCGGCTTAGACCTGAGACAAAGAGTGAGGCATTGTCATCGGCCCACTTTGATTCTGCACCAGCCCACATCCTTCTTCTCTATTTCTAGTTTCACAGGCGTTAGGCACAACTGTTCGCATCAGCATTCCACATGCTCATCTATCACTAACATCTACTGTAATAATAGCCACATGCATGAATGCAGCATATTTTGAAATTATTGCATCAAAACATTACATCTTCTGAAAATTTGCACAATTTTGCACTTCATGGAGTAACACTGGTCATGAAGCAAATGCTTGGTAATATTTCTTCATAAGCTTGCTCACCCACATGTTTTCCTGCTATTATTTTGTGCTGCAACAGTTCTGAAATGTGAAAAAGATGCTCCAAATCAGAACTTTCAGAATGTTTCCTCAGCCCTCTGAGAGTACAGCCTGTACAGCATCAGACATTTGAAAATGATTACCTGACTGCTGAAAAATGTTCCAGCAGGATTCTCATACATCTCTCTCACTGCTTCTCCCTTTACAAGATACAGTAAATGCCTTTAATAGTCTTATCCTCCGTTGTAGCAGGGAAAGGTCAGGAGTAAAATTCGGCCTGACACTGGAGGTTTTTGTGAGGTAATTTAATGACATGTCAAGAAAGACCTTTTGGCTGGTGAGCGGAGAAACGTTCCATATTTATGACACCTCTGTTTGAAAGGTATTAGAGGGATAGGTGAGAGGCTGCTCTCCGAGCTGTAAAAGAAAAAGATGTGCTTATACCTCGGTGGCTCAGGAGGAGCTCAGGATCAGGATCCCGAATCACACACTGAGGGGAGCTCAGTATGCAGGACGAGCTGAAAATGTAGATAAACAAGACAGATGTGAATCAATGTGGTATTATGCCCCTGATAAGAGCGAAAACCTACACTGTCAATACAAGACAGAAGCAGGAGCTGCTCTGCTGTTAGAGAGTTTCACATTGACTCTGACAGTGTGGGAGCTTTGACATGTTAGTGAGGACAAACCGCACATCAGCTTTGAGAACGTTTTCTCTCACTGTTTGTACTGTGTGAGCTTGAAATTCTGTGATACCATTTATTTACCAACATACAACGGGGTCGTGGGTTGGTGGCTCAGGTAGCCACCAAAAAACAAGGCCTGAAAACAGAGTCAAGAAGAGGAGCACAAGTCTGTTTTTTCTCAAACCACTTGAATTACATGATGTCAAAAAAGTTATTATGGAATTTTTGTCCAATGAGGCTAAATGTCCAACCCCAGCTTTAATATTGACATAGTGTGTAATAAATAATAATGCCAGAAGCAGCCCCAAACAAGTTTTGAGCATAATAAGTGGAAACCAGTGAAAACTGTGGACAGTGGCTGTAATATTCATTCTGCTCCTCCATCTCCGTCCCTGTGGGATCTCAGAGACTGATTAGAGCCTCAGTTTGTTTCATGCATGCTTAATAGTTTTATTGCCAATAAACGTTCACAGATTTGAGTCCGCTCACATGAGCTGTGAGCTTTTTGCTCACAGTTCATTTTTGTCTTTTATGTGATGTTTTCGTTTTTTCAGCTGCTTCAGGCAGTTTTTGCTCTTTTGCAGCACCAAGTGGAAGCCTGAGATAAGTGTTTCTGAAGATAAGATCAGGTTGAAAAATAGAGGACACAATAGTTTGATTCAGCTGAAAAACAAAAAAGCTCCAGGACTGTTGCTGCATCACCTGACCAACTGAGCTGAACAAACGCAGCTGTGTGCTAACTTTAATCTGATTGTTGTGTCAAAGCAAGCACAGGTTCAACTGAACAATTCTGCTGACCGGATCAATAATTAATGAATAGACTCAGATAAAAGAACACTGTAAGTCACTCTCCTGCTTGTATGATTTCTGTTAGGAGGCGTCTCAGTTGTGTTCTCCAGTTGTCCTTATTCAGGTCTGACACAAATTTGGCTAAAGTTGTACAGACTTGTACTAAAATTGTATAAAACAGAAGATAAGGTTTTCAGCCAGACTTTAAAGGCTCAAAACACAGGTAACATTGTTTTATCAGTTTGGTACTTTGTAACTTTTCTAAATTTAGGGGAATTTTAAACCTCACTTTGAACCGATGGCATATTTCAGAAATCTCACTGACATCAATGGTAACATTTTTTTAGAAAGCATCATCAGTCCCCAATAACAAATATGACAAGTCTTTTTCTGGTTACTGGAGTTACGATACAGTTTGTTCCTAAGAGTCTAGCAGACCTGAATATGACGCTCATTCTGAGAACTGGGACAAAACCATAGTAACACAGTTAATCTGATGCAGTTGATGGAAATCTGAGACACAACTTTAAATGGTCAACATTTTCATTAATTATTAGCACATGTTTACACCTATGTTATCAGTAGGTAATGTTAGTTTTATATTTTGAAGACTTTTAACACATTTTTAATTGTTTGAAGTGGTTGAATTCTTGTCTGGGACAAGGCTGTTTTCTGGTACAG
This sequence comes from Lutjanus argentimaculatus, assembly GCA_034769285.1. Taxonomy (NCBI): domain Eukaryota; kingdom Metazoa; phylum Chordata; class Actinopteri; order Lutjaniformes; family Lutjanidae; genus Lutjanus; species Lutjanus argentimaculatus. The sequence goes on from JAWZSL010000049.1 coordinate 1,857,841, forward strand.
AGCAAGTTCAGAAATTTAAAAAAATAAAGCTGATCAAAACAATTCATAAATTATATATATTTCAAATAATACATTTTTTGTAGGACATCATTTCTCCCACTTCTCAAGAATGGGTGTTATACAATATGATAAAAGCACAATAACATCTGATTTACTGTGATGAAGAGGTGAAATGATCATTTTGTATATAAATATGTCATTTACTACAGCTGGAAGGTGCTGGAAAAGCCTTAAATGCTTGAAAAGAGCTTGAATCTGATTTTTGAAAAGGTGCATGAACCCTGGAATTGTGATTTTAGTTAACATTGCAAATCTGATTTTGAGGACCTCAGAACAGACAAAGTCTTGGGGCGTCCCCTTAAGAGGGGCCTGGACCCCAGGTTGGGAACCAATGATATATATCTGGCCTAAATAACATGTAAAACATATTTTTTAAATAAAATCCTTCATGGTCATTACTATATTTTCTCATCTTCATTAAATGTGCAAGCCCAGTTTGGGCTAAATACCCAGAACAACACCTGTTCTCATTCTCTATTTAAAAGTAACTGAAAGATTTTAAATGCTGTCTTTTAAATATCTTGTGCATATTCATAATGTTGTTGTACAGTATATAATGATATTATAGGATATGTCATTTTATCCTATCTTGACTAACTTTCAGTCAATTCTTTTTTCACTTGACTAGTTACCACTGTTCCTGTCAAATAAACCAAAGTAAACTGATTTTAAAAAGTATATAAATAGAGTTATTGTGAAATTAATATAGCAACAAAAATGTCCAGAATTACAAGCATGACAAACTCAGCTCCTTGTTATATGTCTGAAATATGTTTTATGTAACTTTAAAATGGAAAACAGGTCCTTCTGATCCCAAACTGTCCTTTTGACTGATGTTATCCAGCGGCTGCTTCACCATGTTGTAATGCTCTCTGACAACAGTTGCGGGTTGACGGCGAGCGGGGCTAATGTTAGCTTTAAACGGTGCTGTTGACAATGCAGCCTGGAGTTTTTGCGGCGCTCGGCTCTGCCTCCCTCCCTCCTCTGTGATGGAAGCATCCTGACAGGCCTCGGGGCTCTGCCGCGGCTCTGCTGACCCCTCTGAAAATGCTGCCTTTTTTTTTTTCTGCAAGGATGTGCTGTCCACGGCCTGACGATAACACATCCGTTCCCCGAGCCTCGTCTTCACACATCTGAAGGAAAAAGCCATTTGATTTATGCTCGGCTCCCTGCACCGCTCTCCCAGCTATTATTTTTAGATGTAATTTTTCTATAGTCCAGCTCCACTGTGCTGCTGCTGCTGCCCACATATTGATTGACTGCTCAGCAAACCACGGGGGAGTTACACCAAGATGAGTTGAGTTATGAAAAGATATGTGGACTGTGGATGGAGATTTAGTCATAGACAGCAGCCACTGAGCTCTCTGTCAGGAGTTTGACAACAGTTAAGATATCATCGGAATTTGTGAAGTACTGCATGAAAACTGCTTTTAAATCTTGACGTTAAAGTCAATTTTTACAAAGTGATGTTTAATCATGTAATATAAGCAGATATTTGCCCTGTCGAGTATTGAAAATGAAACCTTTAGATACAGTTTACAACTTCTGAGATGTATATGAAGGTACAGCACTAAACCAGGGCCTCCCTTCAACCATTTAGTTTTTGTTTTTTTTTATTTTTATCTTGAAGAAAGAAATATGAAAAATTAATAACCAGCCCACTAGTTTTACACCACGTGTGCACAGCTGACAGGTGCACTGTGGCGATCATTCCTTTCACTTCTGACATCGTGATGCACATTAACTCTTTCCCTGCCATCGATGACATATTTTGTCAATTGCTGTTGTCACTGTGAGGCAGTGAGGGACGCTGTGACGCATCATCTGACAAAAAATTGTCACTCAAAGAAGGGAACCGCTGGAATTGAGCAGCAGAAGAAGATGATGGTGTTATCTTGCATGAAAACAGCAGTGCTCAGCAGCAGATCCGCAGGTCAGAGAGCATCATGATCCGGGCACAGAGCCCGAGCACAGAACAGGGAGCTCACGCTGCAGTCCCCTAAATCCACAGCAGCCAGGACACAGCGAGGCTGCTCACACCACAGCCGGGGCAGAGAGCACTCCAGACCCCCAGGTCTCTCGGACAGTGTTTTGTGTGGGGGGCGGGTGACACACACAGCTAATGTTAACCACACTGGTGACAGTGATGTCACACATGTAATATGAAGTAATAAAAAAAACAAAAATAACAATGTGAGAAAAAGTCGATATTCTGCTTAAAAATGTCTTTTTCACAAAAATGCAGTTTTCTATGTTTTTCGTCTGAAAAGTAAATTTTTTTGATGCAACCAACCAACATTCAAGTGCTGAAAAGAATGAAAAAAAAAAGAAAAACATCTTGACCACTTCAGCAACAAATACTCAGCATTACTTCGAACCATTCAACTGCCGGTAAGCACAAGTAAAAGCGAGGAGGGGGAGGGGCAGAGAGGAAAAGGTTTGTACGATCAGATGGAATTTATAACTCCAAACCAAACCCACCCTGCAAAAGTCTGAAAAAACATCCAAACCCAAACAGATTACTGTTATGTATTGTTAATATATTTATATTGTCTATGTGTGTGTGCACTGATTGGTGAATAAAGGTGAAAAAAAAAAGAATATTCTTTGACCAAATTCAGTGAAAAACTACATTTATATCAAACTTGCTGTGTGCCATATCTGCTTTTGTTGAAACCCTCCCCCCCTCCCCCACACCACCACCACCACCACCACTCCCACACTGGGGGAGAAAACTCCTGGAGCCAGCCCTGATTTTATCAAACTGAAATTGCATTTTGTATTTTGAGTTTGTGCATTAAGGTTCCCCTTTGTTAGAAAAATGACCAAAATACATTCCTGTATATCTGCCACCACCCCTCCCCATCCCCTGGTACCAAGGTCACACAGGCCTACAACCAAGAATTATTGAGAACGAGAATATTTGCATTTCCTGAAGAAAACACGTGTTGTGGCTGCATCTCTGCTGCTGCTTGCCGGCCCAGCTTCTGAAAAAGTGTTGGTGATTCATGTCTGAAGATGGCTCCCAAAATCGGTGGTAAATTAAGAATTAAATTGGTGATAACATTAAAAAATTAATCACGTGTTGTTCTTTGATTATCTGACCTATTTTAACAGGTGCTGCACCAGATTTTTTTGATGTCTGAATCTCATTAGTAACAGGGAATCAGATGACAGGTTCATTGGTGGCAGTGGTGGCTGGTGAATTTTTGTCAGGGGGTGGGGGGCTATATTGAAAATGTTAATGTGTCGGACCAGTGTATCACACCAGAAGGACCTGTATTTGTATTTGCTGAGCTGAATAAACATTTTTTACAGCCTAATGGAACTTGCTTAGTTAAGGTAAGTTAAGGTACTTCAATCAGTGCAAATCCATTAGAATAATTATCTTTTATGCTACAATTTGTTATGCTGAAAGACTAAATGGAAGAAAATACTGAACATATTAAAACCTATTAGAAAATAACAATATTTAAGAATAAGTAAGTAAAAATGTTGTGTATGTTGAAAATTGCCATCTTGTGGCTTAAAATGTACTTTTTGTCCATAAATTCTCCCTGAGACATGTTAATGTCTCTGAGACTCTGTGGTTAAATGTCTCTGACAGGTTTATAGAAAGTACCTTCTTTATGGTGTGTTGTCCACTTCTCTGCACAAAACAGCAACTATTTAAAAGTTTGCAAAAGACCAACACCACACATCACACACACATCAGCTTCTGTCATCTCCAGTAGGGGAGTTACATCAAGTACTGTACTTTACACCCATTTTAAGTTATTTATAGTTCCACTTAACTTTTTACTCCACTACATTTACCTGACAGGTTGAGTTACTAGTTACTGACAGGGAGCATTTTCCTGCACAGTGGCTACTTTTACTGTTCATACTGATAACAGCTGATAATACTCACATACTTTTACTAAAGTAAGGTTTTGACTGCAGGACTTTTACTTGTAGTGGAGTATTTTCACAGTGTGTATTATTATTTTTCACTGAGTAAAGTATCTGAATAGTTTATCCAGCTTCACCTGTCTGAAGATCACCTGGTTCCAGTGTGAGGCTGAGTTCCACAATGTTCTATGCTCTCCACAGAGAGTTTATCATCTTCCTCTGATTGTTGTTGGTGCTGAGCAGGTCCAGGTTCTTAAACTCTTCTCCTGTAAAGCTTCTCTTGTAATGTTCTCCACTCAAAACGACATTTATAGTGATCTCACAGCCGACACATTGAACAATATCACCACATCTCACTCTGCTGTGTTAATTATCAGACGTCGATCGAGCCTCTCACTCTTTGCTGCCACCCAGAGGTTGACAGTGTGTACATCATGCTGGGTGCAGGTTCTGTGCGCCCCACCAAGCTCCTATCTCATATAGAGTGGATCAAACTGTGCAGGTACAACATACAGTGAGAGTCAGTGGGCCAAAACATTGTGCCCCAAGCCGCAAACACGTGACCTATCAGTAACTTTAGACAACGTAAAATATTTTTAACACACACTGCACTGCAGATTAACAGTTTACTCACAAAATACACAATATTATCATTGCACATTCAAAGACATATACAATATTTACACAATAAGGAAGTCTTCTTCACTCATGTTCTAGGATGGGGGGAGTGGTGGGGTGGTGCCCTCTGTTGATCAGCCACCACTGATTGGTGATACAAGACTTAGAATGGAAAAATATGCTAGTTTACACATTGTTGTGTGTATGTAGATGCACGGCATTGCTCTATGTCCATGTTCACATTGTTCATGACATAAGAAATGTAAAGGTCAGAGGTCTGCAACCTTTATGATCAAAAGGGTAATTTTTGGCCAAAAAAAGGGGGGAAACTCTGTCTGGAGTCACAACTTAACAAATTAAATTTTCTCTTTTCCTAGAAGACTTTTTTTTTTTGGCATCCACAGCCTCCTTACAGAGACTCAAGAAGATGAGCCACAATCAAAATTTAGAGGAAAAGGCACCGACCCACAGACACAGACTGACCTGAGACACCTGAAAATTTTAAGGTAAAGTACTGCAATAGATCTTTGAGTTTTGAGCCCAACTCTAAACTTTAAAAAGTTTTGTTGACCTATAATCTTTAGTTGAGATTCTTCTTTAGATAAACCTGAATATTTTAGCTTTAGAAACTCAGAAAAAATTATATTTCAAAATTTGTTACAGTGAGCTGTGAACTTAATTTCTCATTATTTTGGTGCCTGAAAATGGTTTTCATGGAAAATTTTAAAATTTTAACCATCATTTACTTTTACTTGAATTAATATTTTATAATTCTTTAGAATCAACATTTGAGGTTTGGAGGAAGTTTATCTAAAAGCAGAAAATTTAATTATCTCAAAAAAACATCAGTGGTTTGTAAAACTTTTTCAAAACTTGAGAGTTTGAGTTGGGCTCAAAACTCAAAAATCTATTGCTGAACCTTGGCTTGAAATTTTGAGTTGTCCTAACTTTTTCACAGACCTACATCAATGAAACGCGAAAATGTAAAAAAATAAAAATAAAAAAAATAAAATAACTGTTATTCATTTCCATAGAATTTTTTTGCCAAAGCCACAGGGAGCCGCTGGAGAGGGGCTAAAGAGCCTCAGGCTGCAGACCCCCAGTATAGGGCAACATAGGCTTGTAGTCTCATTTGTCAGCCAGGGTTGTGATTAAAGGTTTGGTGCAGAAGATTTCAGCCTGTCTGTGGAGCTGTTAATGGATCTACATGGGGAGCAACAGAGGTTGAGGTGAGGAGAACCGGCAGGAGAACAGTACCTTCTGACTGGATCACACACACAACATCCTCTATATGGACGACAATAAAAAGTGTTATTACACAGATATTATGCTGTAATACTGGTCCCTCTCTACAGCAATGTTCTCTGCAGGTGCCTCAGAGAACAGTCTTCATATTTTTATTTTAACACTGACATGGATTCTACACAGGCATCAGTGATAACAGAGGGAGTGAAAGGACGTTTGGCACAGGACATCCTATTCTCTGGATATTTTTATAATCCTCTCTATGACTTTCCCTGAAGCAGCAGAGTCTGAAATCAAAAGGTTGGATCAGAAGTTTGAGAGGATTAAATCCTTAATAAAAAGGGATAAGAAGACACAATCACATGAAGAATTTCAATTTCTTAAAGCTTGTTTTTGAAGCTTTAAACTTCATATAATATATGTGTAGAGATATACAGTGGGTATCTGCTGGTGTGAAACTCACAAAAGTCAAAAATGAGATTCTAAAGTGTGTTTGGTAAATGGAGTTTGAGTTTCTGTCAGTCTTATCTCTGTCTCTTGCGCCAGTGGGATTTATGCATCCCTATACGTCATGTTAGATTAGCTGGAAAGAGGTTTCTTACCTCGTCTGTAGTGTCCTGAGTGTCCTGGGTGAACAAATGTGGGCACCTCACTTCACTATGGACACATGGACAGGTCAGGGTGCTCCGGACTTCACACTGCGGGCCTGCTCTTTACTTCTGAGGGAGGAGTGCTGCAAACAGAGGAGTAAGTAATAGGAATGAGTCCATTCATTCACAGACACTTTAAAGACACACTGAGCAGTCCATATAAAGTAGTGGTTCTCAAACTGTGGGACAGGCTCCTGCACCCGGTCGGGTGCCCGTGATTACCTGCCTGATGCCCTGCAAAACTGTTGTGTAACAGGTAAAAAAAAATTCTTTTTATAAAATCATGGGTAAATGTTTAACTAACTGCAGGTGGGCAGCAGGGGAGAACAAAAATACAACAAATACAATACAATTATAATGTTTTTTCCCCCAGAAATCAATCAGAAATGAAAATGATGTGGTATTTTTTAACATTTACATCCACTAATACAGTAATATCAGGATTACAGCACAACATTTGACCCCACATCCTGCCAAACAATGGGTCATCATTGTTTGATCTGATAGTGATGTGGGATAGCTGACAGCTAAAACTGATGACATGGAGGTAAAAATAGCCAGTGGGAGGATTTTGGTGCACTCAAAGACATCCTGACTGCCCTGCTTGACTATTTCTGTACATCAGTTGTATTGTGGTGGGTATGTGATGCACTTAAGGGTTTTTCAGGCTAATAAGCAAAATGTGTAAAAAAAAACAAAAACAAAAACAAACAAAACAAAAAAATAAATAAATAAAACTTTCTCAATCATAAGTTTATGAGGCATTTGATGGGGTGATTGGTAGCTTGGGGCCAAAAGCAATTGTCGACCTTTGTCTAATTGAATGTCCTCCCGCCACCCTCTATAACAAACAGCTCTCAGGTCTGTGTAAATGGGTCATGATTTTTTTAAAGTGACACTGGTTTTGAACTTGTGAAATGTATTTTTTGTGTGTGTGCTTTAAGCACTACAAGCCGAGTGCAATTTAACACTTCAGCTCAAAATCTCAATGGATAAACAGCAGGCCAGGGGAAACGCATGTATTTATGAGTTTGATTGATTATTAATGACTGTGATTTTGAGGTGAACGGTCTCTTTAATGGCTGAAAAGCATAGGCACATTTTTAGCTGCTGCTATGACTAAATAGCCAGGAGTTCAATAATTTTTACTTTTATGCCATGAACAGCCTCTCTGATGAGAAACCACCATTATAGAAGCCAAATATCACTCCCGCTGCCCTGATCAGTTTACTTGTTATGTGACTTTGGTCAATCTGAACTAACCCTTTAAAACATCATATTTTATATTCAAGGATTCAAGGACATTTATTATCTTATACAACACAGGGTTGTACAATGAAATTAGACTTGTAGTTGCATCATAATACACACAAAATACAACACATTCCTTAAATTCAGAATGGAATAGAATAAAAAAAAAAAACCTATATACATGCATGTATACACCCAGGAAATAACTCTGTAGTGCATTTCAGATTGAATGTAAACAGCTGCAACAAAATGGTGATGATAGTATGGTTGACATGTTCACATTGAAAATTCAGCATCTGGAAAACACAGTCCATTGACTGTGACTGTATTTGAACTCGAAGCATCATGGATGTAAAAACACAGAGTCCTCCTCCCCTTGTCCTCCTTGTCCTGCTTGTGCGATCCACCCCTCAGGTGCAACAGTCTGATCCAAGATGTTTGTGGAGCAGGTCTCTCTGTTCTCATTGCTTGTCCATCCTGAGACCCATTTCGTCCATTTTCCTGGCTGGACATTGTCCAGGAGCAACCATCAGTCCCAGCTGCAGCATGGCTCTCCTCACTTCTACTCCTGGTGTGTCCGTGACGGTGCGTCCAGCAGGATGTTCAAGAGATATGCCTCATTTTCCAATGACTGTGAGTATATTTCTGTCATAAACAATGCGTGTTTCAACAATGAAGCTCAAAAATAAGAGATCTAAAAAGAAAATCAGCAAAAAATAATCCAACATTAATATAAAAAGGAACACTGACACTGGTTCAGAACAACCCAGTAAAGTCCAGCCAGTACTGCGGTGAAACCAGTGATTTTATTGTTTAAAGATTCTGATGTGGATGAGTACTGATATATTAGAGGTATTATACAACATGACTCCCACACAAACTGCAACACAAACTCTTTCAACTGTTCTAGTCTGATAAAAAATTCATTTATAACATATCAATAGTCTTAAGAAATCTGGGTGTGGGAAAGTATTTGAAAATACTGAACTTAGTCAGACCACAAATTCCCATTGCCACCCATGTTAAAAAACTGATTAATGCATGTCCTCTTATCTGATGTCCACACAAAGGGTTCACTGTTGTCCAGAATTAAAGAACACTGTGTTTTACATGAGATGTTAGATGCAGTACATGTGTGAAATGAACTTCTTTACCCTCAGCAGTGGAACACAAAATGACAAAATGAGTGCTATTATTTAAGGAAAAATGGTACCAGAGTATGACTAATGAACTTTTATGAGTAATATACTTCTCTGTTGTAATTTGTGTGAGGTTCACACCTTTTTTCCCTACAAAATGTACTGAAAATACTTTTTTAAATCATATATAAGTGAGGACACAAAATCTACTGAGTTTGCTTATTCTGCAAATTGTGTGAGGTTGACTCACACTTCTGGGTAAATGCCTGGACTGTTAGTGATGATGCTGTGTGTGCATTGTGCATCATTAACCTTTCACTTCCTCCACTCCTATCCAGTGTTGGGAGGATTACTTCAAAAATGTTGTTTAAAACACATTTGCTAATTACCTGTATACCTCAGTATAACATATGTTGAAATTGTTTGGCCTAATATAGTGTTTTTTAAGGCTGCAATTAATGATTATTTTCTCAATTGGTCGATTATGTTTGGTCCATGAAATGTCAGTATATGGTGAAAAATGTTGATGAAAGCTCAGGATGACGTCCTCAAATGTCTTGTTTTGTCCACAACTCAAAAATATTCAGTTTACTGTCAGAGAGGAGTAAAGAAACCAGAAAATATTCACATTTAAGAAGCCAGAAAACTTGAATTTTTTATATTAAAAATTACTCTAAATGATTAATTGAGCAGTTAATCCTGTCATAATCTTGTCACCAAATATGTGGAGCACACAGACGCATGCCTATTTGTCATATCTTATTTTTATTATTGATTAATCTGTCGACCATTTTCTCCATTAATCAATGAGCTGTTTGTTCCATAAAATGTCAGAAAATGGTGAAAAATGTTTATCAGTATTTCCCAGAGTCCAAGATGACGTCCTCAAATATCTATTTTTGTCCACAACTCAAAGATATTCAGTTCACTGTCAGAGAGGAGTAAAGAAACCAGAAAATATTCATATTTATTTAATTTAATTGATTATCAAAATACATGCAGATTAATTTAATAGTAATTAAAAATAGATTAATAGTTGCAGCCCTCAGTGTTTTATGTTCTTTGTGAAGTTTCTTAGTTTGTCCAGCTGCTGCTTCCTTTGTTGTGCACAATTTATTTATTTATTTATTGAGTGATTTAAAGACAAAAAATGTTGAAATTTCCACCCAGTGAAGCATTTTTTCTCTAGAGGCCATGATAATGAGGCAGCTGTGTGCACTGTGCATGGTAGTATGTCATTCTTTATTTTAAAATTATAATCCTCTTAATAATCCCCATTTTTACTAAATATAACCAATCTGATTACATCTTTTTTATGCCTAACTGTTAAGGAAGAATGATAATGAATGAGAGACAGTTGCCTTTTTTTGTATCCAGATTACTATCCAGATTACATAGTCCTTTTACATGTAATCCATCAACCTGCTTCTATATCACACAACATGACTCAACATTTACACTGAGTCTGTAGATGAGGGAGAAGCAGAACATCTTGCAGTAGCTGCTCCACGTTCAGCAGCTGCAGATCCATTATGGGGACATTAGGTTAGCTTCTCTCAACTGTCTCTGGGAGAGTTTTGATTCTAATAATTCTTTGCTAACACGGTCCTGCTGTATGACAGAGCCTGAGGCCGAGCTGAAAGAACACGTCGGAAAGCGGCTTCGCTCTATCGCTTTTTTCCTCTTTCTTCTCACACAGAGAGAAAAACAACAGGCTCACACCAGAGGAGGCAGCAGACGGATGCAGGGAGATGTTTGCCACTCAGCATGCAAACATCTGATTTACAGCCTGACATGTCTGCTCTGCACCTTGATCAAGTGCTATTGATTGAGTCATGAATGAAGGCGAATCAATGAGCGGAGACCTTCAGCAGGACTTGATGTTAATAAATGTGTTGGAGCAGTGGGCGGCCAAGGTTCAGCTCTCTGCCGGTCATGTCCCTCCTCTCGCTACTCTTTGTGCTCCTGCTTTTAATTCTACTTAACCTTCTCCCACCCTTGCTCCACTCATATGAGAGTGTGTGGGCGGCCGGAGAAAAGAAAGGCTGTGGGTGTTCACAATGTCACAGTGTAGGTGTTTTTCTCCTTAACCCGCAGTGAGAGAAATAAACAGTGGCTCTATGGAGTAGTTGTTCTCTATCATGTATTTTTACAGCTTTGGTATCAGCTTTTCATAATATTCTTCTGTTATGTTCACAGCTAACTAATCCAGCTGACTGTGGTCCGTGCTGTCAGGAGCTGTGGAAATAAATGTTGAACTGAATCTTAGTTCCTACTTGACTTACTCAAAGAAGTTTTGTTTTTTATTGTTTGAGTAGGATGAAAGTCTCTTCTCTTCTATAATGCTGGTTTCTATTTCTCTAAAACAGATCTGCCAGGCACCTGCTGGTCCACAGGAACAGCACCGAGCTGTGCAGCATGTATGGTGTAGTGGCCACACATTATATGATAAATAAGAAGAGGAAGAAGGAAACTTACACTCAACAAAAATATATTCAAACAAGACCTGCAGACAGGTTGTAACAAGGTGAAAAAGACATTTTTAGCATAGCAGAGTGGATGATGATGACTTTAAAAATTTAAATTCTGAAAATTTTGCTTCTATGCCACACCGTCTTTGAGATTAGAAATTTTGAAGAAATTTTGTGGGAGAAGTGGTAGTGTGATGGGTGCTGCCCAGAACCGGGCACCCCAAGCAGCTGAGGATTCAGTGCCTTGTTCAAGACACCGTGACAGTGCCCTGGAGGTGAAACTGGCACCTCTCCAGCTACCGGTCCACTCCATACTTTTTGGTCTGAGCTGGACTTTAACTGGTCCTTACGGCCTGAACTACAGATTGTGCAAAACAGTTTTTGTACACATACATGCAGCCAATTACAATATAAAAGTGAAATGCAATTTGCTTTGATACATTAGTTTAGCCCTGAACACATGTCTCTCTCAATGCATTCGTGAGTTATTGCCAATTTTGGAAAATTAGCTATTTTGATAAAATTGTTTGGCTTGTGAATTCCAAAAGGATTGACTAATAGAAATTCCTTTAATAACTTTAGATCAGCAAATTCTGTAGATGATGTTGACTCATTTTGCCCAATGGTCTAAGACGAGCTCATGAATATAAGATTTTGATAAAATTGAGGAAAAGTCATAAAAGTGGACATTTTTAAAGCAGAAGATTCATTGAGAAAAGATGCAGATGAATTGAATAATAAAAACTGTGAAAGAATTTTTAGTCTGCACCAAGCCGTTTTCAAGATACCTGTAAAAATGTAAACTTTATCACCATCCTTGAGGTCAGTCAGTGTAAGTGTTTTGACTGAGTTGTGGGTAGAATTTGCAACCCACCTGCCAATTTTGGTGGGTTTTTGTCTTTTTTTTTTTTTTTTTTTTTTTTCTTTGCTCCACAAATGCTTTTAAAACCATATTTTTCAGGGTTTTTGATTGTTGCTCTTTAATTATGCTGGACAACATCAAGTCAGACTTTTCACTATTAGACCTTGTAACCAGCCAACCTCCTGCTGGTGATCAACTTTGTTTATGAAATATAATTTTATTTTCTTTTGTGGCTTAGGGACTGAAATTTTGTCAGCTCTGTCAGACTTACAAAAGGTCTTAGTATTATAATATAAAACATGTAGGAAATGACTTTTTTGGCTGGGTGATCCACGTGGGACACTGACTTATTTTTATTTATTTATTCATTTTTCTAAGTTCTGATTTCAAACGCACAGATTTAATTATTAAAGAGAACTGAGTGTTACATCACCTCCATCAGCATTGATGTCAACTCAATAAGATGGAAAGTCTAATGGAGGCGACAAAATGTTACATTTTATCTTCACACAGTATAGTCATTATATATATATATATTAATATATATATATATATATATTGTATATATACATACATATATAGTCAGTATAGCGAGCAGCCATTTTATTTTTTAAAGTGCTTTAATGTTAATCAAAATACACATTTTTAAAGCCATAATTCTTATTTAGCTTTGATTTAGAAGGGCTATAGAGTTGACATGTTATGGTTGACACACATCTGATAGTTAATATTATTGAATGAATTTGTTGAAAAATAAAAACCATTAGCAGTATGCCTGCTCTGGTTTTTAACCCATTTAATCCCAAATTTTTCCCAGACATGAAAATATCCAAATCATGTGTCCCTTGGTAGCCCTTTGAAATAATCAATAATATTTTTTTTTAAAAATTGTGGAAAAATAGATGAAAAAGTGTGTTTTATGACCGGTCACAATTGTGACCGGTGGGATAATGTCTTGTATTCTCAATTAAAGGTGCTGAAAGTGCTTTAATGCTTTAAATTGTACTTTAGTGCTATATTAATTGTAATGTTGTCATTATAACATTTAAGTGCAACATTCACTAGAAAACGTACATTCCAGTCATGTGATTCATTCACATTGAACATGAAATATTTAGGAACGATGTCCCCTGTAGAATACACATTCAAGTAGAGGACCTAATTGCATTGTACTTTTCAACGGTCTCTTTTTTTATTGAGTTCCAAATAGTTTCTAGCTGTTCACACAGACTTGCCTTAGATTAAACTTTTGTGCAATCAATCTTTGAACTTACTAAATCCCAAATTTACAATACAATACAATACAATACAATATACTTTATTGTCCAACTTAGGGAAATTTGTCTTGGACTCAGCAACTGTGCCATAAATGCCTTGACAGCCACAATGACAACAAACAATACATCACCAGGCATACCATCTCAACAACAATTGAGACAACATACAGTATTGCACATATCCCATAACATTACACACAACACATACATACACCAATGGAAAAAACATATGCTAAAAGATCACCATAATATAAGCACTATAAAAATTATTGCACAATCTTCGGCCTCAAGCCGCATTGTTCAGGAATTTGATGGAGGTTGGAACAAATTAATTCTTAAAACGGTTAGTTTGCAGTTGGGGACTCTGTATCGTCTGCCCGAGGGTAGGAGCTCGTATTCTAAATATTGGGATGGCTCAGTCACTATCCTCTGGGCTTGCCTAAGAACAGTTTGTTCATAAATGGACTGCAAGGTCTGATAGTCACTTTTTCCCATCACCTTCATGGCTGTGTGCACCAAACGAGTCAGTTTGGTTTTCAACTTTACAGTAAGGTTGCCATACCAGGCTGACATCCCATATCAGAGCAAGCTCTCCAGTACCGCCTGGTAAAATAAAAACATGATGCTTTTGTCCACACCATACAGTCTCAGTCTGTGCAAGAAATACAGTCTTTGCTGTAAACGGGAACACAGACTTTCCAGATGGACATTCCAACCAAAAGAATTATCTAAGTGAACTCTGAGATACTTATATGAGCTGACCTGCTCAATGGGTGAGTCATGTATGACAACAGGACTGTAGTCCCCTTCTGATCTCCGGTCTAAGACCATCTCTTTAGTTTTCTGAACATTCAAGATGAGATGGTGAGCATCACACCATTGCACAAAGTGCTCTATTTCAGAAAAATAGGCTGAAGGGCTAGAATCTTTGTGCAGTAGGCTGAGGATGGCGGTATCATCAGAAAATTTATCAATAGGATTAAAATCCGGACTTTGACTTGGCCATCCATCAGTTCCAGTACTCCAGATTCCTTTTTCTTGGTCAAATAGTCTCTCACAGCTTTGAAGTATGCTTGGGGTCATTGTCTTGTTGGTATATGAACCCACGACCAATCAGATTCAGTCCAGAAGGGATTCCATGATGCACTAAGATGTTGTGGTAGACGTTCTTGTTCATGATACCGTCGATTTTCACTAATTTGCCCACATTTCCACAAATGGAACCCCATACCATAATGGAATCTCCACTGTGTTTCACTGTGGGTGCAGTGCATCAGGCATCAAAACGTTCTCCAGCTTTTCTGCAGACATGAACACAAGGATGCTGACTGAAGAGTTCAAACTTGGACTAGTCCGTCCAGAGTACCTTCTTCCAGTCATCAACAGTCCAGTGTTTGTGCTCCCTGGCAAATCTGAGGCGTTTCTGGATGTTTACAGGCCTCAATAATGGCTTCTTAGCAGCTAGTCTTCCCTTTAAGCCTTGTTCTGTCAGTCATTGAGACTTTCTCAGACTCTGATCTAGAAGCATTTATCTCTGTCTGAAGATCAGCAGTGGTCTTCCTTCTGTCTCTAGTACGTCAGATCTTGAGGTGTCTGACATCTGCTTCAGTTAACTTTCGTTTCCTGCCTCTTCCTTGGCGCATTTTGTAAGTACCAGTCTCGGCAGTTGACTCCAAAGCACACTTGACCACACTGTGAGGACGCTTTGTCTTTCCTTATTTGTCTCAGAGACCATCCAGCATCATGAAGTGCTTTAATGTGGACTCTTTCATCTTCAGTGAGCTCTCGACGTTTTACCATTTTGAACAGGAATGAGGAATTTCAAACTGAATTCACCTTTTTAGACCCAAATTTGAGTCGGCTCACTGGGCTTACATCTTATTCAAGAAGTAATAATGTGCTTTACTATTTTTTCTGGGGTTTTTTTGTAAAACAGTAAATTTGAAAATTCATGGATAACAATAATAATTATATTTTAGCATTAAAATATATCATTCGGTTAAAGAGCTTCTACATACTGGTGTATTAACCATTACAGAAACATAAAAAATTATTTGGTAATTACCAATGCTGTTAATTTAGGGCAGCTGTGATAAACCTTACATTGGGGGTGGTCAATAAATTTGTTAAGCACTGTATGCGGACACCTAGATACAACGTGCTATCCCCGGTCACTATTGTGACCGTTAACATGTTTACTCATTTCTGCAAACACACCAAACAAATTTGAGTAATTGCAAATGCATATATCATTACTAGACACCATAAAGATCATGTCTACCAAAAATCTTTGTCCTATGTTTATTTTAACATACTTTACTATCCTGTTCTTTGGGAGCTTTGAGGCAGCCATCCTCTTGTCAAGGTGCAACCAGGAAATAAACAGCTCTGGTCATGTGACAATTACTCGAAACATGTGATACTGCACACATTTCATCCAAACATTGTATTATTTCAATATTTACTGAAAATGCATTGAAAAATCACTTTATAACATTTTTAGAGCCTTATAAATAAAAATATTTTTTACGGTCACTATTGTGACGATGGGGTGAAATGGGTTAATATCAGTATCACTTAAAGGGTACTGGCACTGGTATTGTAAATTTTGGACAAATTGTGATCAGGACAATGCAAAAACTTAATATAATATCATTATGATCAATATACAACAATGATCATGAAAAACAAACTGCAGACATGAGCAAGCTAACCTCCCTCCAAAATGATTTTAAGCAATCATCTTCCAGTGACATATACTCATTGTACATTATTTACTCTTTTCTTAATAAAATCAATAGAACACCATCAAATACAGACAGTGTGCTCTATTACATACCACTGCAATGGCTTGCACAGCCAGTTGTAGGCAGTAGACATGTTAGCTGGCATTATACGAGCTCAGCTGCCATTGGTCACATTACCCTTGCCTTGCAGGGTGTGAGAGAACAAGGGAAACCCATTGTGACGTCCCCATTGGTTTGTGGACTACCGTTCTGAAGCCTCAAGTTTGGCACTGGGTGTTGCTATCTTGGTTTTTTGCAACCAGAACATGCGGCGTTATGATTTTAAAAGTAACTAAATAGATTACATCTTGTAATGTGTAAAATCTACTCATAAAAGTACAAGTACCCCAAAAAACTACTTAATTATAGTAATTTGAGTATTTTTTTAATTAGTTACTTCCACCCCTGGTTTCTGATAACATTTTAGGTAAGAAAAAGGCATTGTAGTAAAGTAACAGGATCTTGATATACATTTGATCATCATGGTCTAGTTCAATGGTTTCCAAACATTTTCTAGCATATCCCCCTTCAGAAGCTGAAAAAAGGCGAAGCAACTGTTGCACAGGGCCCCACAGGGCACACAAGGGCCCTGCCTCCCCCTCATGTCAAAGCAGGTGTCAGCTTTGAGAGTATGAAGCAGAACTACAGAGAAAATATCATCATGAGAGTAAACGGGGTGAAGAGTAATCAGGTAAACTTTTATTTTCTCCTCTACAAGTTTGATATCAGCAGTTAAAAGTAATGTTGGATGATGTAGTTTGTAGCACATGATGCTCCTCCCTCTGTCTGTCTGTCTGTCTGATGTTAGATGAGCTGCAGTCTGTCTGTCTGTGTCATACATCCACTTCAAAGGCTGCACTGTTACTTTGTGTCTAACACAAGTGAGAATGAAACAACAGTTTATCATATCTGATAAATGCCAACTGGTGTGAACGTACATTCATACAGTATGTATGGCAAGCCGTTTTAACATTTAATGGCCAGGCTGGATATGTACTGCAGATATCCATAATTCATTCTTCCTATTCAAAAATAACATTTCAGATATCCACAATGTCATTCTTACTGGGACATTCCTGACATTCCTGTATGGGGTTTGTCATTACAGATAGTCACAATTAAGTTGCAGATATCCACAACTCACACTGCAGATATCTACATCTGAATTACGACTATTCCTAATTCCAGTTCAAGATATTTTCAACCCAAGATATCTTGAACTGGAATTACGACTGGTCAAATTATGTTGTAGATATCTTGACAATCTGAAATGTTATTTTTGAATAGGAAGAATTGAATTACGGATATCTGCAATACATATCCAGCCTGGCTATTAAATGTTAAAAGGGCTTGCCATACCTCAGCACTTCAGAGGACTCAGCAGAGTCAAGTCACATCTCCCTGTCTCACCATTCTTTCCTGTATTTCAGGTTGGTAATGTGTCAAAAACTGATAGAAAGCACTGTAGCTTATTAGTAAATGCTGTTAAATAATTTAGGTTCAAGTAGAAGAGTAAAGTGACCAGTGAAATGAGTTAGGCCTAGTTCACACAGCAGTGAAATGCAACCCAAATCCGATCTTTTTGCCTACATGTGACCAGGTCTGATTTTTTTTCATGATCGTGTGAACAGCTCAAGTCACATGAAATCAGATTTTTTTAAAATCCGACCTGGGTCGCTTTCAGAGGTGGTACTATATCGGATACGTGTCTGATATTTTGCAACACGCCCGCCGTCTGAACAGTCATGTCACATTTAATGTGACTTTTTACGTCACTCTAGAGCGACTGAGTGACAATCGTCGCAATTGTGCGCCGGTTCCTTGGCGGTAACTACAGCTGTGCGTGATGTTCTGACATCTTTGTTATTGTTCTTCTGTGCATGCGGGTCTGTTCAGGGCCGTGGACTGTTCACACGGGAATCAATGTAGGTCAAATATAGGTCACATTTAAAAAGTAATGTCAACCGCCAAACAAAAAAATCGTATCTGTGTAAAAAAATCAGAATTGAGCATTAAGACCTGCCGTGTGAACTAAGCCTTAGTTTCACTGCTTGCTGCGAGTAGCAGTAACAGCGGTGCGGCCCTTTGTTTACTTTGTTAGCTCACATGCTAGAGGTCAAATGTTAGCTTGGGCCACATGTCTCCATTGTTTATATTATGTTTATGTATCAAACTGGTTCCGTGTACATTATATGACCTGTTTTTGGTACATCATGTTTTAAATAGTATTCAAAACCTGTGTTAGAAATGGTTTTAAGTGTAAATGTTGATATGTTTAACCACTGTTACTGGTTTAAGTTTACATTTGAACATAATTAGTGAGGATTATTGGTTTAAATGTGTAAGCATGTTTCATTATTAATACTGTTAAGCAAAAGTCCAAATGATACTTCATAGTATCTGTGTGTCAGTGCATTTAAGATGCAAAAATAGCCAAACTTATTTGGAGAAATGAACGTAGAGATATGAAAACTGGACTCACGAGAAAAAATATTTGTTTTGAGGTTTGAAGATTTATTTTACATGTGTTTTATGAACATGGAAATATGTCTAAACAGACAGAAAATGTGCAATAGTGTAAACAGTGGTTAAAGGACCAGTGCAAACAATATAAGATGAATGTGTTTGAGATTGTGAATTATGAATAAAGATAATTGCAGAAGATTCAGTAGAGTCTCACCATTCATTCCTTTATTTCAGGACACATAGCTGTTTATGGATGCTGCAGCCTGGTACCTGTAACATTATGTTTACTGAGGTTACTTCACACTTGAGTAATACAATCATAAAATGTATGCATGATTTATACAATCATACTTCTTTTTGAAAGCAGTTGCGTGGCCCCCTGCTGGCCATTAGAAAGACTGCAGCTTTAAGGCAGTTCTGCATTGGCTTCACTTTACAGATTCAGAAGCTCCGTCCACTTTCTATTACACAGTTTAAGTGGTTGAAGCGATCTGTTGAGTGTCCCATCTCTTCAAACCAGAAGCATTTGTGATAAATATTTAAGAGCTAAAATACCACATATAGTAGCTTTCAAATGTGAAGAGTCTGTTTGTGTACAGTCAGTGCTGCAGACCATGAGAGTTGTAGTAGAGTACACTGCTGTTTCCATCTAATTTGATCTTTCCAGTCATAAATGGAAACCTCTCAACAAACAGAAAACTAGTAAAACAAAGCTGAAGCTTCGCCAGGCAACAAAGAAGTTACCGCTGTGATCAATCCAACCATCCTCACATCTTCCTCTCCACTACTTCCTGACAGCACTCCATTGTTTTTTGTTCCATTTTTATTTGCCAGCCTCCTTACTTGTCAAGCCAACATCTGCTTTGAAAGAGCTTGAAAGGAAATCAAAAAGTGGTCAAGCCAAACTCAAATTCTGTATTCACCTTGGTTACAGAACATCTGTCGAGCCTATTATCAGCTCCAGCGAATGAGACATTGCCTGGAAAAGTGAGGGTCAGGGAGGGGTCTCTTTAAAAAGCTGTACATGTATTGTAACAGACATGGACTCTGGTAGTCCAAATCTCCCCCGAGTCCCACTTTGATTCAGTGAAATAGAACAGATGTCTTTGTTCATGTAGTGTTAAAGCAGAGGAGTCGAACTTCCCAAACAGTTTCAAGCAGACGGGAATGTTGAAATGCACTGTGTCTGTCAGGGCATTATCCCAAAGAGCTGACGCAACAGTATTGTTCCCCCAACTGTGTCTCAAGACCGCGTTTTTTGCATGTTTTAACATTTAATGAGATCGGTGGAAGGATAGAGATCCTCAAAAGAGTCACTCCGGGCCAAAAAAGCCGATTTACTCCCTCTAACGCTTCCTTCCTTTTTTTTCCCTGGAAGTTCACCTTCAAATCTGATCTGCTGCTGCAGCACATTTGACAATGAAAAGAATGGGATTACAGAAGTAGAGGAGTTAGCAGCAGACAAAGGAGGGAGATTAAAGCCCGTACACTGCTGTGAAATGAAGAACGTGAGCAGGTGTTGTCAGATTGCTGTAATGCTTTAAGTTATGTAGACATATTGAAGTCGTGATGAGAGAAAGCCTCTTTTTTGCTGTTCACGAACAAACCCATAAAACTGGAACCATCATCCAAGCACCATGAATACTTTATGAGCCTAATAAAACATGTATTTATTGTAGCAGGAGTGCAGGGAATGAGGCTCAGTTATAGTCCTATAGGTGCTGAACTCTTATAATTATGTCTGCCTTCATTGAACATGCTGATCAGTGTCATGGCCATAAGCTGTGATATTATAGTGGACTGAGAGTCACATTTGATTTTACACACTTACATGGAATCAAACCTCATTAGAACATCTGTGATGTACAGACAAGTGTTCTGTGTGAGTATTCCAACCTAGAAGAGTGAACTCAGTAGACAGCAGGTCTCTGCCAGCAAAGGTTTTACTATAGTCTGTAAGGTAAGGTAAGGTAAACTTTATTGTCCCACCAGGTGGGAAATTTGTCTTGGGCTAACCACCCATACTGTAGCCCTTTTTTTTTTTTTTTGTATACTATAGTCTCTTTAGGATACATAGAATAGTGTAATGGTATTATAAGTGAGGGTCCTGGGTTCACCTACCTGTATAAACAATAACTCTCATTCTTGGGATTTTGATTTTTACTCTTCAATTATGCTGGAAAATATATTATAAAAGATTTTAAACTTTGTAACAAGCCGACCTCCTAGTAATTATTTTTTAAATTAAATGTAGACATCTTACAGAGTTGACAAAATGTCACATTTTTTCATTTCACAGCATAGTTGTGTTAGCAGCCATTTTACTTTTTAAGTTCCTCAGAGTTGTCTTAATGCTAATCAAAATACACATTTTTAACACCTGAACACCAGAAGAACAGCCACAAGCGGTCATTTAAATACCAGACTAAAAGATTAATGCATTTATTCTGTTAGTTTATCTTTTTAAAAATACATAATATAACATAATAAAATATAATTTATGCATGCCATCACATATAGTAAACTGTAACAACTGCATACGTCTATGTTTGATGATGTAAGGTGACCTTGAGTGTCAAGAAAGGCGCCTATAAATAAAATGTATTATTATTATAAGTTACACAGCAGTATTTTTCTGTAGGATAATAACCATCAGTGATCTGATTCAAAGTGTAGATTCATCTAGAATTACTCAGAGCAAGAAACAGTTAAATGTGTTTTATAAGATTATAAACATGTTATTTTAACACTGATGATGACAAATTTGAGATGAGAGCCATCCTAAAAAGTAATCACAGCCTATGGGAAAAGTATAAAAATGATTACAATAATAAAACCCCCAAAAGTTGTAAACATTGCTGTTTGTAATAAGTAAGGATACTTTGGTTCAAAATGTGAGAACTATAACACAAAATTCAGTGAATAATAGGAGCTGAGACAAAAAGTGTTCCAACCGTCCCTGGTCTCCCCTACTTTATTATTAAGTCCAATTAAACATTTATTTGTATTTTAATTTTGGAAAATTGTAAATTGAGACCATTTGTTAAGTTTTATCGACAGAAACAATGACAGTTGCTAAGCAACCAAGATGCATCTCCAACTGTGCAAAAAGTAACAATATAACAGTGACAATTTCTGTGGGGTCAGTTTGACCACCTGTGACTGAAATAGGTAAAAATGATCACAGTTTCTTTGACTTTTGTGTAATTTATATATATTTTTAAAAATGAATGAAAATACAAACACTTTTAGGAAAAGTCAGGTACCAGCAGCATTGTGCTTTTAATTTAACAAAGTTATTGTACATATAAATTTGAAAATGGTCAAAATGACCACCTTGACTGTGCTAGTGTTAAACCATAATTCTTATTTAGCTTTGATTTAGAAGAGCTACAGAGTCGACATGGTATGGTTGAGACACATCTGATGATATTATTGAATGAATTTGTCTAAAGATAGAAAGTTTGCCAGTGCTTGAGCAGTATTCCTGCTTTGTTCTTAAACCAGGAAGTGAGACAGGGGTCCTTATAGCTAACCCTTTATATGCCTGATTAAATCATGATTTTGTAAAAATCTGCAGAGGTGATGGAAATGTGGGACACACCTAGAGCCAACATTGTCATTAAAAAAAATCAATTTTAAAAGAAGATAATTATAATAGCACATTTTTACACCTACGTTATCTGTAAGTATTGTTAGTTTTAGATTTTGGAGACTTTTAACACATTTTTTAATTGTTTGAAGATCGGAATTCTGGTGTTTTCTGGTACAGAGCAAGTTTAGAAATTTTAAAATGAAAGAAAATGAAAGAAAACCAAAACATGTCATAGATTACATATATTTCTTACATATAAATCCTTATAGAATAAAATTTCACAAAAAAAATTAAACTTTGAGTGTTGGTATCAATACATTTTAAAGGTCTTTTTGGGTAGGACATGATTTGTCCCATGGTCCTAAATACAGCATACAGTCATAAATGTGCACGACAAATATGAAACTGATGGGTCCAGTAGTATAAGAGATCAGCTGCAGACACACACATTAGATCCAGATCACACACATCACATCACACACACACACACACACGCACACACGACTCATCGCATGATCTCCTCCAGGCAGGCTGGCAGAGATAATAAAATTTGTCATGATGGAGAAAAAGAATGCCTTTGTTCATTTTTCTGTGAAAGTATCATAGGGTAAATGAGGCATGACCACAGAGTCTGAATCACTCCAGGGGCAGGTTCCATAAAGATGTGCTGAGCTCTATCAACAAATACTTTGAGAAATCATGCTGAAAGTTCTAAAATAATCTTGGAGTCCCAGGAAACATGTTGATAAGTCCTTACTTGCTGCTTCCTGGCCTGTAAGCCAAGTTCTCTTCTCACACACACCGATGGCAGACAAGCATGTCAGCTGCTGGCCTGGGCATTGGGAGCAATTTGGGGTCAGAGATCAACCGCCAACTCTGCAATTAGAGGAAGAGCCACTTTACCTCCAGAGCCACCCTGTTCAGTCAGTGTTAGCACTTTAAGCATTTAATCATTAGCATATTTCAGCATGAACCTGATTACAGCCCGACATTTTTCTTAACAGTCTTCCCTACATGCACCAAACAGTTTTCAGTGACAGGGACAATACATGCAGGGAATGTGAATTGGCAATGACTAAATTAGGGAGAAAATTTTGAAAATAAATGAATAAATAAAGCCCAAACCCGATGTGACCCTGTGAAATATATGAGAAATGAGGCCCAACCCGACCTGAACCCATCTGGTCCTGTCAGGTTTGGGTGTGGGTGCAGTCACTGTGTGTGCCTTCATGACAAAAACCCTGTCATCAGCTGGATTCATGAGATCACATGAGAATCCATCTTGCTAGGCTTCAGGTTATCTGTTTGTGTCTGCACCAAAAGTGGTGCAGCTAATCAGCATCTCAGGAGGGACTACTGGCAGCTAGAAGTGTCCATGGAGGCCACTCATCTCCAACAACCAATGGCGGCTCCTGAAGAGGTTAGCATAGATACCGTGATAGCATCAAGTTATATCAGAACCGGAGAGTATTTTTTCACTGAAAGAAGAGCAAAGAACGACGCTGAATACGTGAGAGTTTGATCTGACTGGTTGAAATTAGCCCATGTTTGGCGCGATAGACAGATGGTTCATCCAAGCACCTGTCAAGTGTTTTTTTGAAAGTGCCCGTCCTTTTCCAAACAGTTTCTAAGGACCACTTCCCAGATGGTTCTGATGTAACAAACCATCTGGTGTGTCAAGTTAAGAGAGCGATGTGAAGCAAAGAATTTACAACACATATTTTTGGGCAGTCTGTCTTCAAAGACATTCATAGTGTTGCTTTCAGTTGTAAACACAGAACACACAGGTTGGGATGAGAAAGGAAAAGAAGAAAACTGACAGAACTGAGAAATCACAGATGGCCAGTCGCTGTGTGAAACAGGCAAACTGTTGACTTCAGAAGTTACAAAAATTATCAGAAGCAGCACCCAGGTTTTTGGACATTAATTAGGGGCCGGGCAGCCTAAGCTGTCAGGACCCTATTGTAATCCTGCATGTTCTTTCTTTCTTCTTCTTCCAAGTAAATCCTACTTCCCATGCACGAAAAATGACCAAACTTTGCACAAAGGTCCAGTCCCATGTCAGATTGCCTCAGCTGCAAAAACACGCCAATAGTCCTGATGGTGGCGCTACAGCAAGCCTCTAAAGTTCAAAATTTTGAAAATTCATAACAAATCAACCATATGTGCTACAGATTTACAACTTTCACCAAAATGTAGCCCCAATACTGAGAAACTCTGTACATTTAAACCTATTGCAAATTATGAAGTCCATCACTCTGTTTTTTTCAAAAACTGTAAAACTTATTAAACCTATCTCCTCCCACAATTTTTGCTCAATTGGCACCAAACTTGCTACAGAGCATCTTCAGACTGTCCTACACAAACATCCACACAGATTTTTGATTTATCAAAAATTGAGCCTACAGTGCATCAAAATGTTTGACTGTAAACGGTATTATAAACATATACTTGCAAATTCTTGCTAAATACATTTTCAATGTTCATGAAAAAAATGACAAAATTTTGGAGTCATGGTAAATGATGTTTGGAAAATATCAGAATTTTATCTCAAAAACTGAATTTTTTACAGCATTTGAATTTCACTCTCATGTGAACAATTGGAGTCAATGCAACAATGTTATTTTTAAACATCAGTTTTTCACTTTTGGAGCCAATAAATCATTGTTAAAAACTAATGACCAACATCTCCATGCTGTCTAGATGCAATTTGTGTATTTTGGGATTTTTGTCTCAATAACTGAATTTTTGACAGCCATTTGAAATCTGCCTTTACATGCTAACAGCTGCTGTCTTGCACACAGGTGACTGACTTAGTCAATTTGTGAAGCTACAAGTGATGTTTCCATTTGCCAATTAGCTCAGTGAGATAGAGGATGGTTCTTGGTGTTGAAGGTTGTGAGTTCAAGCCTCAGCTTGTACAACATTTCCATATGAGAAATCTACCCAAACTTTTCACAAAGGTCCAGTCCCATGCCAGATGTCCTCAACTGGAAACACAAGACAATAGTCCTGATGGTGGCGCTACAGCAAGCCTCTAAATTTCAAAACTTTGAAAATTCACAACAAATCAACCATATGTGCTACAGCTTTGGAACTTTCACTTTGAAATGTGCTTTTCCATGGCATGGATGGCTGCTGTCTGGCACCCTGATCCTTGGCTTAGTCAGTTTGTGAAGCCACACATGAACTGTCACTTGCCAATTAGCTCAGTGAGATAAAAGACGGATTTCAGTGTCAGAAGTCGTAAGTTCGAATCTCAGCTAAGGCAGGATGGACATTTCAAATGTGAAAGCCTTATGTTCAGGTATCATGCTATGTGTATTAGAGACTACTAAGGTTAGAATAATTATGATTCAGGGAGTTTTGGGAAGAGACAAATACTCTTTATCAACACTTTCCCTGTTATCCCTTGTCTCTTTTCCCTGTTTATTTGGCTTAGCTATCAGTCAATATGCAGAGTCTCTTGTGCCAGAAATTGTGAGTTCAAGCCTCAACTGATGTAAAATGCACATTAGAATGCCACCTTTTTTCATCTTCCTACACTCTGCTTGTTGCTCAGAATTGCCTAATTTTGCCTAAAATTGCCCGGCCCCGACCATTGCTGCGCAGCAGCTATCATTCAAATTGTACTCAGTACTTAATTATGACTTTAAATGTAACTAAGTAGATTATATAGTGTAATGCATAATTAATTATGAGTAAAAGTACAGACTTGAAATTCTACTCATGAATGTACCCAAAAAAACAAAAAAACAAAACTACCTCATCATTCACTTTTTTTTTTCTTTTCTTTTTTTTACTTTTGTCCTGTGTTGAAAAGGTTTTGAGGGTCAATTCAGGAGAAAACCATAAATATTTTTAATTTAAAGAAACCCGTACAGCCATACAAACAATAATATATTGGGTATCATTCCAGCAGAAATAGAGAGGAGAAGAGATAAATATTTGTCTACGCTAATACGTATAGCTGCATTAAAACAAATTAGACTGAACTGTATGAATGTTAAGTCACCATCTATTAATGTCTGGAAATTAACAGTTGAAGAAACTGAAAGAATCACCTCTAGGTTGAGAAACAGAGGATGAATTCATACGAAACTTGAGTAAATGGGTCAAAGAAACAGATGGAGTGAAATAATGAAATTTAAATAAATAATTTACACTCAAGATATTTTTTCCTTGTTTCTTTCTTTCTCTCCTTTATCTTTTTCTTTCTTTTTATTATATTCCCCCAACTTGTCTGTAAAAACAGAAACTGTATGAATGTGGCGGGACAAAAGAAATAAGTGATGAACTTGATCATTTGCAATAAAGTAATTTTTTACAGAGTCCTTAGGGTAGTCATAAGCCAGAAATGAAAATATATGAATAAATAAATAAATAAATAAATAAATAAATGAAAAAGAGTAAATGTTGCTGACCCCCTCAATAGAAGAACGTAATGAAGGAAAATTTAGTAAAAAATAATCTGAATTTTCAATTACTTTTATGAGGAAAATCTTCTCATATACTGTATATTTGTAACTGTGAATCTACACTCAGCCACTGGGCCTCTTTATTAGGTCATACCTGTTCAACTGCTGTTAACTGTGTTTTTTTTTTTGTTTTTTTTTAAGTTATTTTTTTTGGCATTTTTGCCTTTATTAGATAGGACAACCAGAGATTAGACAGGAAACAGGGCAGGAGAGAGGGGATGACACGCAGCAAAGTGCCGAAGGCGGGAGTCGAACCAGCGGCCACTGCAGAGGACTAACAGCCTCCATACATGGGTCGGACGCGCTACCCACTGAGCTAAACGTCCGCCCCAACTGTTAACTGTGTTTACGCAAATATCTAATCAGCCAATCACATGGCAGCAACTCAATACATTTAGCCAGTAGACATGGCCAAGACCACCTGCTGAAGTTCAAACCGAGTATCAGTATGGGGAAGAAAGGTCATTTAAGTGACTTTGAACGTGGCATGGTTGTTGGTGGCAGACGGGCTGGTCTGAGTATTTCAGAAACTGCTGATCTACTGAAATTTTCACACACAACAATCTCCAGGGTTTACAGAGAATGGTCTGAAAAAGAGAAAATATCCAGTGAGCAGCAGTTCCTGGGCAAAAATGCCTTGTTGATGCCAGAGGTCTGAGGAGAATGGCCTGACTGGTTTGAGATGATAGAAAGGCAACAGTAACTCACTTGTTACAACCAAGGTCTGCAGAAGACCATCTCTGAATGCACAACACGTTGAACCTTGAAGCAGATGGGCTACAGCAGCAGAAGACCACACTGGGTGCCGCTCCTGTCAGCTAAGAACAGGAAACTGAGGCTACAGTTCACACGGGACCACCAAAATTGAACAATAGAAGATTGGAAAAACGTTGCCTGGTCTGATGAGTCTCGATTTCTGCTGCGACATTCAGATGGTCGGGTCAGAATTTGGTGTAAACAACATGAAAGCATGGATCCATCCTGCCTTGTATCAACGGTTCAGGCTGCTGCTGGTGGTGTAATGGTGTGGGGGATATTTTCTTGCCACACTTTGGGCCCCTTAGTACCAACTGAGCATTGTTTAAACCCCACAGCCTACCTGAGTATTGTTGCTGACCATGTCCATCCCTTTATGACCACAGCGTACCCATCTTCTGATGGATACTTCCAGCAGGAAAACCCACCATGTCACAAAGCTCAGATCATCTCAAACTGGTTTCTTGAACATGACGATGAGTTCACTGTACTCCAATGGCCTCTACAGTCGTCAGATCTCAATCCAATAGAGAACCTTTGGGATGTGGTGGAATGAGAGATTTGCATCATGGATGTGCAGCCGACAAATCTGCAGCAAATGTGTGATGCTGTCATGTCAACATGAACCAAAATCTCTGAATGTTTCCAGCCCCTTGTTGAATCTATGCCATGAAGAATTAAGGCAGTTATGAGGGCAAAAGGGGGTCCAACCCGGTACCAGCAAGGTGTACCTAATAAAGGGGCCAGTGAGTGTATTTGACACCCTTTTCTTATTGTTTTCACGTGTTTATGGAGCTCAGTGAACTACCCAACTGATGGTGACATTAAGCCTATTAGACGCTTTAACTTAGAGCACAAACATTACATCCCTTTGCTGACTCTTCTCTCCAGCCCTGCTCTGTATTAGAGAATTATTATTGTTCCATTTTAAATGAAATGGATTATTTAGACATGGCTATTAGATAGAAGCCATCAAAAGCATCACTGGGATAATTAAGCAGAGAATTAAACATAAAAGACTGCCGTTAATGATGCTGAATATAAATGCATTAAATTCAGACAGAAAGAGCTGAGGCCTGTGTTGTGTGAGATGTGTGGTCTGTTCATTCATGCTCTGCCAGAGAAGCACACAGTGAAGGGAATAGTCTGGATGGTGTTTCCTCACATGGAGATGGTAGAGACTATGAGATAATAAAGCAATCTGAGGCCTCCATTTTGGAATTGGTTAAGCTAGTTCCATTCAAAATGCAATCAGTCCTAATTCGTTCCATTATGGCTTCTGACAAATTGTTTGGAGGCTCAAGAATCAATGTCATTTCAATGACATTGTCTTCTAAGCCTTGCTATTGTTTCCTTGGGAACAACGATGAGATAAATGTGAACCTCCTACTAGAAGGTGCCTTCAAGCAAATACAAAGGCATGAAAATATGTGTATGTATATGTGGCAGCCATAAACAACATTACCTTCTTGTGTCGAGCATTATGAAAGATTATGTTCACTGTATGAAGGCAACATGAGAAATTGTCCATCCATCTAGCTGCTCTTCAGTCTGGTGGTACAGCAGTGGATACTTCTGTATCTCTTGCCTGATGGCAGCAGTGTGAACAGGCTGTCACAGCTTCCCCAACTGGAAGCGAGCGAGCAAACTGATGGACCGTGAAAAATTGTCCAGATATAATACGAGTGATATCGCAGCTTGTGATTTCTCCCTTTGCAGATGAGTGACTTAAGTGTCTGAGTTATTTATCACTGACATAATTTTTCTATGTCAGACTTGTTTCTATATAGTTGAGGGACAGTTTGCTTACTTGTAACTCCCAACAGCTCCCTGTTTTCCTTCTAAACCTAATTTTTTTTAAAGGATATCCCTATAAAAAGGACGCTGTGGGTTTTAAAAAAAGGTGCCACATCTCAACTTTGTTAATTAGTCTCTCATCGTTCTTGTTGACTGCTTTGGTGAGGGAAAAGAGAAAAATCAAGGATGTCAGTGTTGATTTTGATCAGATAAAACAGGTTCGAATTGAAGCAAGTGCGTGAAATTTAGCTAAAAGCAAAACAGGGCGAGTGTTTTTTCAAACAAGTGACACGTCGCTGAGCCTGTTCGCTAACGCACAGAGCAGGTTAGGTCATCCTCATTGGGGAAAAACTGAAGCAATTTGATGTTTGCTCACTTGTTTGCTAAGGCACATCACATCACCTCCCAAATATCACTGATGCTCAGTAGATGGGTACCATTGATGTTCTCGGCAAATGAAATTCAGTCATTATCTACTCACCCTCATGCCAATTGAAGGTTGAAATTTATTTTGTTAGTCCACAAAACACTGCTGGAGTTTCACAGGAAAACAGTGCTGCAGGATCTCACAAACAATGGGCATAAATGGTGACCAGTTTTCAAATGTAAAAAACAACTGGAAAGAAACATAAAATGCCTCCATACTGCTTGTCTGATGTAATCCAAGTCTCCTAAAGCCCTGACACATCGTTTGCACACCACCACAACATGCAAACCCAGTTCAGACAGTGTGCATGTGCATGTGAATGTGGCTCCAAGCTAAAGAGCTACAGTGAAGATTCAGGCTAAAAACATGGCGTAAATGATGTCTTTCAAGTGAACTCGGCACCAGACGAGCAGTATGGAGGCATTTCATTTTATTTTCTTCCTGTTGGTTTATTATTTTTGAAAACACAACATGAGGGTGAGTAGATAATGACTGAATTTTAATTTTTGGTATGGTGTAAATAATATTTTTTAGTCAACTTGGCATGTTGGGATATTAGAAGACTTGGATTACACCAGACAAGCAGTATGGAGGCAATTTATGTTTTTATTCTGTTGCTTTTTTTACATTTGAAAACTGTTCACCATTCACTTGTTTGGGAAATTATGCAATGCAGTTTCCCTGTGAAACTCTAGCAGTGTGGACTAAAAAACTAAACCTGACCTTCAGTTGGTATGAGGTTGAGTAGATAATGACCGAATTTTCATTTACAGCCAATACAGCCATTTCTGAGTCTTCTTTGACGGAGTGGAGATGTGTGATGTCCATGTAATGTTCCTGAAACTGGTCTGCTGATCCATCTCAGCTCCACTGCTCTAGACAGACATAAGCGTCTTTGTTTCCTTGTTTTTGCTTAAGTTGAGCAATAAGTTCTTTTCTGTGCACCACTCTGCAAGACTGTTGATTTCTTCCTGATATGAAGTCTTATCATTGTTTGAAACCTGGCCGATGATTCTGATATCATCTGCAAACTTCACACTAGAGTTCATGTCGGGGACTGCTGTCATGGGTGTACAGCGTGAACAGGAGGGGGCTGAGCACACAGCCCTGGGGGAGAGAGGGACTTGGAAATCTTTCCCAAACTTGCTCTTGGATTTATGTCACCCTAAATCCAGTTCTCCTGCCAAGGAGCCTGCAGGTGTCACACCATAGCTTGACTTTTGTCACCAAGTTCTTTGACAGTCACAGGGCTGTTGTGAGCCTTTCCAGGTTAAAGAGGTTGCATTGCTCCTACAGGCCACCAGTTCTCCAGTGAATATGTGGTCTCCATTTTCCCAATCAAGCAGCGCAGGGGTTAGGTGTTCAAAACAACCTCAGAATCAGTATTCACTGACTGGGTAAGGTTAGTGCACTGCTGTGGACAGCAATGAATAATAGATACATAACATACAACGTAGTGGACAAAGCCATAGAAATGTCTATGAAAGGACAAAAAGGGCTCTTTGCTCCAAGCACTCCAAGCTCCTCAGGTGGTAGAGAGACTATTACAACATGGCCAGTTTGTTTCATCACTCTTTGAGAGGCCTAAAGAGCACATTTGAAGTTGCACAGCAATGCACACTGACCTGTTATGTTGCTGTAACACTTCCAAGGCCAGGATCTTCTATATTTAATAAGATCTGACACTAAGAAAGATTCCTTTGTTGTGTGTTGTAGGTCCTGTTTGTATCACACAAGTGTACTGTGCTTGGCATGGAGAACAAATCAGGATCTTTTAAACATTTATAGAAAAAGACATGTATCAAATATTGATGTTAAGAGATAGAGGGACACTTTGGCTGGTTTACATCATCTGTCTTTTGTCCAGTTGAACTGAACCCTGGAGCGTTTACTCCCTTGGTGCGGTTTGTTCAGACTCGGAACTCTCGAGCCAACCAGCCACTCTCTGGTCTGCCTCGAGAGGTTGATCTCAGACTGCTGTCACATGACTTCTGGGGCAGTATAAGTGTCATTTCATTGATTAAAAAACTCTTTCTCTTACTGTTTTGGTGACTGGAGAACTAGCAGCGTGTTCACTACCAAAATGTGGACTGGCAGGGAACAAACCTGGACTCACAACTCAGTGAGAAATGTCTGCATCATTAAATGATTTAATACACATGGTCCTCTAAAGTCTGCTGATATGTGCTCCAAATAAACAGCCACGTGAACAGAACCTGACGGTGCTCCATGATGAACGATATCCAGGTAAAATTGTGCTGTTTGTTGTGTTTTTACCTGCCAACGCAATGGCATTTCCATCACATCATGACTTGTGTTTACAGTTTCTGGATGGTGTGAGTTTTGCCTTTGGGAACACAAACCACACCTGTTGGAAAACTGAAACAATGTTCTCCCTCACATTGATTTGATTGAGGAATTGGTCCTTTAGGTGTTTGGATGAAAACAGGAGCTGAGTGATCAGTTTAACCTCTTCAAAATAACGTTCAAGTCATTTCAGTTTCTGAAATGCTTAAGTAGCAGCCAGTTCCCAAATATTGTACAACAAATAAACAATGAAGTTAATAATAAATGGCTTTGGTGGATAACTCATTAATTCTGATAAACTCTGTTTTCTGTTATAGCTGCTATCACTCCATTTTGTTTTAATATGACACTAACTGCCTGATGGCTGTTTCTTGTTCCTATTGATTCCTTCCAGCTATTTGCATTTTATTTGGTCAAGAAAAGAAGTCAAAATATGCTGAAAGCAAAATCGCTTTCTTATTTTTCGTAGCAGATTTAGACTAACATCAGGTTTGCTTCAGGAATTAGACATTTACCAGTCTACTGTGGGGCTAACACAGAGAACTACAGTCAAACCTGAAAATTCCATTTTTCAAAAATGTAGGTTATAATTGAAACTAGTTGATGTCTGAGGGGAAACTTAAACTGCATGATGAAGCCCCTCCACCAGTGTGTAGAGCACTGGTTCTCAAACTGCAGGTGGGGTGTGGATGACCAGGGGAAAAATGTGGAGTGAAATTTTGCTGAATGTATATGATTTATGTTGGTAAATTAGATTTTGCTGATGCCATCATGGTGAACTTTCATAATAATTCAGCCTGGATCCTTTTTTATTAGTTGCTTGTCCCGTCATTGTTAATGGGTGATGAAAAAAGTGTGGGGTGGGGGGCATTAACTTTTTTCGGCTTCTGAAGGGGGTCAAGCCAGAAAAGTTTGAGAGATTTGGTGAAGAGTGTGTTGACCTAGGCCACCTGCACAATTATCTACTTAAATAGAAGAATTTTGATTTGCAACCGATAATTGAAGTTACACCGCAAGTGAGCCTTTTTTAAGTTACCACTCAACTTGCAACTACATGTTAAATTCACCCATCTGCGCACATAATTACACACATGGCATGGCCTTTAGGGGAAATTCAAGATTCAGTACTGTGCCCAAGGATAGGTCGACTGGAGGAGCTGAGGATTGAACCACAGATCTTCTGATTAGTGGACGACCTGCTCTACCTCTGCCCTGATTTTGTTGTAACACAGCTCATAAAATAAAACTCCTCCCTACCTCCATTTCCCCTTTCAAATAAAGAGGAGTTGAATCTCACTCAGTTGGTCCCTTACAGTGAAGATGGAGGCAAAGCAAACAAAACGGGTATTTTTAATGGTGCCTTAACTTCAGTGGTTCATCACATATATCAGGTGTGGGATTAATCTGCAGATGCTCTGGTTTAAGATGAGAACAAACATTTCTCGGGATGCCAGTTTTTGAGCCATGACAACGGCCAAAATGTGGCTTGCAACAGACTGGGTAAACTTTGTGTTTAGCCCAGCGGTTGTTTATAACTTGCAACCCCTAACACCTGGTTAAGAGAAGCGAGGAGTCAGCAGTCGCTATAGAACTGGGCCCCGTTTCCCAGAGTCTCCTTAGTGCTATGTGCATTGTAAGCTGTACCTTAAGGTCTCCCTTTAGGGTATGGGCTGTTTCCCAGAGTCTCTTTAGTTAAGGTATACCTTCTGAAAGGTTTACCTGTGGTGGCCGGTCCATGTGTGAAAATGATGTCTCATGCTCCCTGAAACACTCTTTGACAGAGCCCCATGAATCCTGCCACTGTCCGGTAGGAATATGTCTGTGCCATCAGGGAAGAAAAAATCCATTGATGTAAAAACCTGCTCATTCAGTATATTCAGGTAGTGAGCTGACCTCATTCTTTGGACACATAACATTGCTGAACCTTGACCTGAGCAACTGAAACAACCCCAGATCATCATTCAAGATTTTCTTCCAACCACATTTCTTCCTGGAAGATGATGGTTCACCACTATCCTTCCAGGTTTTAATAATGTGTTGGACAGCTCTTAACCCAGTTTTAGTAGTTTCATCAATCTCCTTAGTTGTTTTCTTTGCTTGATGCAGACCAATAATTTGACTCTTCTGAAACAGAGTAACATCTTTTCCACGAGCACAGGATATGTCTTCTGACATGGTTGTTTAAGAAATGAGAAGCTGCTCACTGTGTACTCAGTGAGGGTTAAATAACTTGTTGCCAGCTGAAACATATTAATCACTGCAGTAATTATCCAGTGGAAGGTTCTTAACTATTTGCTTAGTTAAATCCAGGTGGTGACTTTTTTTTGGCCAAGCAGTGTATGTCCCGATTCATTCTCTATTTTATATATTATAGGCTACACATTTATTTGAACTCATTAATAGTCATACCTTCCTTTGTTGTAATATTAGATTGAGGTAAAATGATTATGGCAAACTTGTTATGTTAAAACGTCATATATGAGCCTTTACAAGTGAACAATCAATGCATGCACGCGCCGAAAGACAGCTTACAGCTTATCATGTACCTCAGCAGCTTTTCCTTATGGGCACCTGCTAAGGGACAGTCTGGGAAACACTTAAAGGAAAAGAAGTTCCTTTGCTAAGGTATGCCTTAGAAACATTCATAGAACACCCAGGTACATCAAAACTGGGAAACACGACCCAGAGCAGTCAATAAAATAGGTTTTTCAGTGTTTTTCTATAATTATGAATCACTGCAACCATGACAGGTCAATGAACACACCGTCAGATTTGTTGACAATAAGAACTGTGTTGAATAAGGCCAGTCTTAACCTTTTAACGAACTGTGCAGTTTGAGCTTTTCTTCCTCCTACACGTCATAAACTGTTTGTCCAATCCAGAATGACTGAACTTTGAACTTATGAGCGACTTTAAAATGAAATGAAAAACCTCACATTAGTAATTGACTCCGCATGAACACAAAACTGAACCCTGGTTTTCAGTTTGTTCACACCAATCACCACACACACACACACGCACGGACACACACACTCTCTCTCTCAACTCCTGCTCCTGGAGCATTATTTGCATTTAAGACATTTAGCTAATTTCATGAAATTTCATGAGAGCAGGCTGATTCGTTTCAACTTCATGGTAATTTTGTGTTTTGGAGTCATTTACTTTCCAGGAGATCATAACTTTAGAGCTCTCTGTGCTCACACATACACTTTTTTACACAGTTATGATCAAATTAACATCTACAGTCAAATTACATTATTATTCATCATCAGCTGGAGTTATTCAAACAGCATGCTGTAAAATGTAGACAATTGCTCTTATACTCTGTTGTTGCTTTTTATGTATTGGGGCTCATTTGCACATGCTATATATTATGTTCATTGGAGCGGTCGGGGGCCTCGCCAGTGAGATTAATAGGATGTTTTATTTTAAATGAAAATGCTTATTAGTGCCGATACTTCCCAGGGTGCCTGGCTATACTCAATTTTTCATCAGATGAGCCCCCACTAAACACTGCTACTGCTGCTGCTGCTGCTGCTGCTGCTGCTGGAGGTTCACCATCTTAAAGTGGAAGCCAGTGAAGTTATTTGTTCATGTTCACTTGCAATCAGACTTTACAATCACATGACAGACTGAAACTCCCTGGGCCATACAGAAAAAGAAGCAGACTTTTCCTGGAAGTATGTGTTTTCTATTGATTGTCAGTTGATGAACGTCAACAGAATATCAGATTGGACATGTTGACCTTTTATATACTATGTCTTGGTGACATTTTGAGTGTGGTTCAGCTTTTTAAACTTGTTAGGTTGACACTTTGCAGCATTGACATTGTTTCACCTTTAACCACAAAGGAATTGATTTGGGGAAATAGACTGACAGGTATTAATGCACTTTAGCTGCCACTGTTTCTAAATAAAGGTTGTCAAAACACTCTAAAAAAAAATATTTTAAAAATTCTGCAATATCGGCTCATGCCAACTGTGGTATGGTAAAAGTTGGGGAAAGCTTATATGAAAAATGTACATGGTTAAAGAAGAAGTTCAACATATTGGAAAATTCCCTCCTCAGCTCTGGAGTTATATTGTCACTTTTGGATGTTCTGACTCAAATCATGCTGCGTAAATTTGCATTTCCATTACTAGTTATAACATGCCGATTCAGGCCAGAGATGGACCATCTCCGGAGTTGAGCCAATGTGCACCTGACCCCCTCCAAGCAGGCTGCAGTGAAATCTCACTGATCACAGCTAACCTGTGACAACAAACTTTCTCTTTTCTCCTTCAAAGAAACGTGTGTTGCAAGATTCAACTAAAAAATAACAAATAATTGATTTTCAAAATAGTTTACACTTATTTAGTCAAGTCTAGTCAAGTAATCAATCAAAAAAAACATCAGAACAATAATAACACAACAGCTTCAACATAATTAAAGTCTTTTCTCTGTTGTGAGAATAAAAAGCATAATAGCAATCAACCCCATTGCATCCCAGACAGTGCTGGGGGGTCAGCTGAAGGCTCCAGCTGACCCCCCAGCACTGTCTGGGGTCCTTCCATCACCTAGGCAACCAGCCATCCAATGAAAAGAACGCATTGAGTTTTCTCACTTCCACGTGTGTTTGTTTGCAGAAAGGAGTGGTGCTGCTGCATGACAGAGAGACAGAGAGTATTTCACGACACGTAAAACCTCACAATTTATTACTTGGGGATTTTTGTTTTGTTTATTTTGCAAAAATGTGTTCAGGAGAGCAGAGAAGGAAGAAAGGAAGAAAGATTTTACGTACTTTTAAATATCTGCTTTATTTTACTGTTTCATGTTTGCTTTCAGCTGCTAGGAGTCATGTCAAGTTACTGCTGATAAAAACCCAACATTTCCTGATTTTGCTGCTTCATGATAAAAGCTTTTAGAAACAAAACAATGAGTGACTTTTATTGTGAAAATTTTACAGGAAATTAAAGTCATGTCTGTCCATTAAATATGACGTTACAACAAAAGACTGAAAGCAGCACCTCTAAAGCTCACTCATGAACATGTTGTTTAATCTGCATTATCTATACTATTTCTTGGCGGGCTGCAGTAATTTTCTTAAGTCTTGTCATCACCAGAGGTTGCAGGCAGACAGCAGAGACTCACTGGACATACCATAAATTCTCAAATAGAATTCAACGGTTTGTTTAATAATTCAAATTGCAGAAGGTACCAGGTCTTCATTTGAACTTGACTTGTATTAGAGACAGGCCTTTATTTTTAGTTCCCTGTGTTTGATATGTTTTTAGTATGAAGCCTACCTGTTTTTCGATCTGCTCTCATTTGCTCTGTGAAACCTTTGTTTCTGCTCTTAAAACAAACTCGAGACTTCCTGTATCCCCTTCAAATTAAGAGCCCTCTGCCCTTTCAGTGGACAGAATCTCTTCATTTCCTATGAAAGCCTTTAGTGTGAAACACTTACAAAACATATGAAGTTTAAATACCTGCACTAGACCAGCTCCCACGCACTGACTGGACCTCCAGAATCTGGTGCATCCTTCAGGACAGGTCAGCTGATGATCTCGCCCTCTCTCTGCTCGTACCATCAAACCAGCCCCCTCGATACTCTCCTGAATAAGAAGTCAGGAAAGTGACGGTGACTAAGAACCAGCAGAATTAATCTTGCTCAAGGCCAAATCCACATATGAACAGAAAGAGCTGGGGATCAAACCACCAGCCCAGTGATTAGTCAGTGACCCACTGTACCTCCTACCTTCAGAGCCACCCTCTCAATAATGATATAATGGATTTCCAAGAAATGTTCAACTGACAATTAGGGCTCCAACTAACAATTATTTTCTTTCATTATTGATTAATCGATTAGTTGTTTGAGCCATTAAATGTCAGAAAAAAAATTTACAAATCTTTCCAGTCATTATTACATTCATTATCAATTAATCTGTCAATAATTTTCTTGATTAATCAAAAGGAAAATAGCCTATAAAATGTCAGTAAATGGTGTAAAAAGACACCAGAAAATATTCACGATTACGAAGCTGAAATCAGATATTTTGGGCATTGGGCATTTTGGGCAAAAAGAAAAAAGAAAATTACTCAAAACAATTAACTGATTAATTAATCCGGTCACAATCTTCACTTGAAACCAAACGTGGAGTTTTGGACCTATTTTTCCCTCCTTTTATGATTATTTTCATTACTGATTAATCTATCAATCATTTTCTCATTTAAATCAAGAAAGTTGGACAATAAAATGTCAGAAAATTATGGAAAATGTAGATCAGTCGTTCCCAAAGCCCAAGACGTCGTCCTCAAATGCCTTGTTTTGTCCACAGCTCAAAGGTATTCAGTTTACTGTCAGAGAGGAGTAAAAAAACTGGAAAAACAAATCACAATTGAGAAGCTGAAATCAGAGAATGTGGACTTTTTTTCCTTAAAAAATAACAAATAATTGATTTTCAAAATAGTTTACACTTGTTTAGTCAAGTCTAGTCAACTAATCAATTAATTGTTGCAGTTCTACAGACAATTATATTCTCCAGCAGGTGAATCCCAGAGACTGATGTTCTCCTACTTTTCCTCTGATGCCACCATGTGTTGTTCCCCTCAGGATGAATTGTAATAACTTTAGTTATCCTCTGACTTTTCCATCTAGCACCATCACCAGAAAAATGTATTTAATTTGTCTCGTAGTTTGATTCATGACCAAACACCATGTTAATCTAACCTTGTGATTATAGTAAATATTATACCTGCTTAGCATTAGCATGCTTGCATTGCCATTGTGACCATGTTAGCATACTCACATGAGCATTTAGGTCAAAGCCTCACACAGCTGCTACAGTGGTTGAAGACTCTTGTCCAGGGGTGAAAGTAAGATAAGATTCTTGCAGGAACTGTGCAACTCAAAAAATTTTTTAGCTCGCACGTAAAGCGCGCTCACATCATACTAAAGATGTTAATAAAGCCTGCTTTTTTCTGACTTTGATTCTTAAATCCTGTGCATATCCTTGAGTGCATAATGTAAGATGTCAGACATATAATGTAATATATGGCAAAACATTTATTTTCAGGTAAAGTGCAGGTAAAGTACTTCTTTAGGGGGAGATAACATCAGAACAATAATAACACAACAACTTCAACATAATTAAAGTCTTTTCTCTGTTGTGAGAATAAAAAGCATAATAGCAATCAACCCCATTGCACCCCAGACAGTGCTGGGGGGTCAGCTGAAGGCTCCAGCTGACCCCCCTCCTTCCATCACCTTGGCAACCAGCCATCCAATGAAAAGAACGCATTGAGTTTTCTCACTTCCACGTGTGTTTGTTTGCGGAAAGGAGTGGTGCTGCTGCATGACAGAGAGACAGAGAGTATTTCACGACGCATAAAACCTCACAATTTATTACTTGGGGATTTTTGTTTTGTTTATTTTGCAAAAATGACTACCCTGTTGTCTGCAAAAAAAAAAAACAAAAAACAAAACACAGCACAAGTGGACAGTGGATTAACGTTACGTACAGTGAGTGACTGCCTACTACAAGTTGCAACCTATCACGGTAAGCGAGTACCATAGCCTACAAATTATAGTGTTCGTCCAGTGCACTAAAACTTAGTTCAACACGTCACAGAAGGCATATTCTGGAGATGATTTTTATGTATTCATCAATTTTACATTTATTTTGGTAAAATTCGCTTGAAAAAAGAAAGGGCTTCGCATTGTATGCATGGGTGAAAGTTGCTTTTCCGAGGCGTTCCGGTGCGTTCCGGTAGAAGAGGTCTGTATATTTCTTACTGGCACGGCGTTCCAGTGCGTTCCGGCTTACTTTCACCTCTGCTCTTGTCCCTACAGTCACCACCAAATGACACTGTTCATTCCAGGAAACTTGAATTAATGTATTAGAAAGCTGTGATAGCTGTGCCCATAGTTACACAGTGAAAGGTTTAAGTTCACACAGTCACCATCATAATTAGGCCACATATTCACTTACTTTGATTGGTGGCCCCTTAAATTACATAAAACAATATTTTTTTAGCATCTTATGACAATAAATTAGTGATCTGTCCTTCCATGTCGAGTGATCTAGGAAGGTTTTTTGTGAAGCGCGTATCGAGGCTTGTGTTGATGACGTATGTGGTGACGTTCGAAACCTTGCGAGCCGGCCGTACCACGTGACTGATTCAGAAAACGGTTTGTGGGTTTGGCGTGAGATTCGAAATATAAGGGGCCGCGAAACGCAATGGATCCCCCTCACATTTTGTGTACTTGGGACTTTATTATGTGTGTATTACGTGTTTGTTTGCAATCTATTTGAGCTGGAAAAGTTGTTATTTTTAAATAAAAATGAATAAAATGTTGTCCCTAGTAACATAAGCACAGTCACATCACAACCCTCTCCCCAATTTGTTTCCACTTTCCCTTTTGACCCCGCCATTGTATCATACAGACAGACATCATATTCATAAGTTCATAATTTATGTATTGGCATCACAAACATCATTCATTTATTCAACTCAAAGCTTCACACACCAAAGCCATGGTGTCATTATAATCACTCTGCCTGTTTTACATTTATTGTCCACTTGATGGCATAGTAGAGCAAATGAAGCACCATGAAGCTTCGGCCCATGAGTGAACCACTTGGATGGAAAGCTTCAATGCTTCATGAAGCTTCATCTTGCCATCACTACAATTAACTGTTTTCTGGATGGAGTGGTACATTTAGTTTACATTGTTTTGTCCTGTTGCTAGTTGCTTTATATGATTAAACTTCCATTTGTATTCCAGTTACCTGCTGCTGAGTTCTTCTTCCTGGTTTGGCCAAAGATGGGGAAGAGGGTGGAGTCTGGATTTATGCAGAAGGCCAAGCATGGACCATACCAAGAGCTCTGACATCATGGGGGGGAACAGGGTTTCTTTGTGTAGATTTTTATCTATTGTCCATGTTGTCCTCCCCTGCGTGTGTTTATTGGTCTGATCAGCCAGTACATATATATGTTGTCCTCATGTCTTATCCTGTTTGGTTAAAACAACTCCTATTTACTTACTTAAGTGAAAAGGATCTGGAGAGGAACAACCTGCTACAAAGGTGAGTTGGGATTGTTGGGAGTATTCACAGCAGCAAAAAGGTAAAGGATCTAGCTCTAATATTAATTCAGTATCATTACAATATGGCTTTAATATTCTTTGGGGTTCCTCCACGAATGTTTCAGTGCTCAATGTGGACTTACAACTTGTGGAGCAGAAAAGAGAATGGATTAAAAAGAACGTGGATAACATCAGGTACTTGGTTCAAGATTATTTGAAGAGGAATTAATATGACTTTATATCAATATTTACTGACAGAAGAGTTAACAACAGATTATTTGTATTTACAAGAGAAATAACTGCTCTAATTTTAGGATTGCAGCAGGTTGAGGAGGAAAGGCCTGAGAGTTGTCGTTTGTTTGACTCTACTGCAGCTCTTCATATTTTGAGCTCAAAAGAAACAATAAGAAAAGATCTTTTGATGGAGATATTTATGACGTGTTGACTTGGAATTAATGTGCAGTTTTATTGGGTTCCCTCCTGCTCATGTTGATGTTGAGGTTAATGTGAACGCAGACATGTTTGCTAAAAGAGTGTTGAAATTAATGATTATAAGTAATGAAAGTTCCCTTTGGAAAAGGTGAGGCCAAATCATTAATAAGAAAGGCAGTGAAGGACTGGTGGCAGAAGTGGGACACAGACGTAAAAGGGAGACCTTACTACAGCATACACAAGTTGCAAAGTGTGTGTCAGGTAAATATGATGTTTGTAATGTTCCTGTTACATGTAGAATCATTCTACGAGTACATTCTACTAGAAAGTAACCTGATGTACGTAAGGCCATGAGATTACTTCTGGTAGGGGAGAGTGGGGTAAGATGAGCCAGTAAGTTGACCCTTTGTTTCCAGGAATTCCAGGAACATTTGTTGTCATGTGACTATGAATTCAGGCAGTACCCATCATTTGTATCAGGCTATGACAGCAAGAAACCCATGAGAAAAGTGTAAAGCATTTATTTACTCAAAAAAAAAAATAAATAAAAAAAAAAAATTCTGCATGTCAGGAAGCCTAAAGACATTTTGTCAAAGCAAATTCATGCTAAAAACATGTATTATACATGTTGTAAAGTGTGTAAAACCATGTGAATCATTAAGCTAAAGATTAGCCTGAACTGCTAGGCTAGTTTTTTTTCTCAGCATGATGGCTATTGGGAAAGTGAACCAAATGCTAAATTGAACCAGTTAAAACTACCATAAGGCACTGGAATTAAGTCAAGTCTCCGAAAAATAAGATGGTATTTCAATGTAGTATTTCACAACTGGTTTGATTTATCATAAGTTAAACATGGTAGTAAAGCTGCCAGGCCAAGAATCTACAATATGTAATTATTCTGCCTTAAAAAACAGCTGTGAAATCAGTTTTATGCTACAGTGACTTGTAATTGGGTGAACTGTGCTTCTGTCATTCACATTTTGTACCCCATACACCTCTACACACATCATGGCGGCAGAGACCTGATTATAATGCAATATAATCACAACAAATGCACGTTTACAGCTGTCCATATCTCCCACAGCTGTGGACAGGTGAATTGCAATCAGAAACTGAGGGCAGCAAATCGCAAAAAATGTCTTACAAAGTTGCTTCAAACTTTATTGGGTTAGTTTTGGTTGTTGATGTTAATTTTAAGAAAAGAAATATGAGTATTTGGAAAGAAAATGGATTATTAAATTACTTTAAATGGTTTTTTAAAGTTATGCCCAGGTTTAAACTTGAAAGGTCACATGGTCAGTTTACCCCCCAGATGGTTCAGCTTACCCACTGACTCTGATCAACTCACCCCTGACCTGGGGCAAGTTAGCTGCAGGAGCACTTTTTAAAAAATGTATTTATGTATATATATAATATTTTCAAGGCCTTTTGTCATAGATGCATTCTGATCATTTCAGTTGACAGGAGACAACCTGAAATAAGACGAAATGCTTATTAAATGCTGTCTTATTTTTTTCTATCCCAGAGGACCACACAAGTTAAAATCAGTTCATCTTACCCCACTCTCCCCTGCAGTCAGTGGTATGCACTATACTGTTTGCAATCAACCATTAAATCAGAGAAGAACACTGTGTTAGGTCTTTTAGTTGAGTTACAATCTTGTTTTGTTGCCTTATTCAGTAGTTTAATTTTGTAACTTTGTTAACTCCGTTTCCTTCAGTGATTTGCTTTCTAAAATCTTTTTGGAAAAATTAAATTATCATTATCATTATTATTATTATTTCCTTGTGCCTTGACTGATTGGTCTATGACACAGACATTCATTATACAACATAACTTTTTGAAAGATGACATAGTCCCATGTCCTAGTCTGCGGGTCTGCAACCGGGTGCCGGCTCTTTAGCCCCTCTCCAGTGGCTGCCTGTGACTTTGGCAAAGAATTAAATGAAAATGAATAACGGTTATTTTTATGTTTCGTTGTTGTAGGGCCGTAAAAAATGTGAGACAACTGAAAATTTCAAGTCAATATGCTGCAATAGATTTGAGTTTTGAGCCAAACTCAAACTCTTAAAGTTTGAAAAAGTCTGACAAAGTTACCAACTACTGATCTGTTGTTCAGATAATGAACTGTTCTTAAATCTTTGAGTTTTAGAAAACCCAATATATTGTATTTTAAAATTATAGA
Source organism: Lutjanus argentimaculatus (assembly GCA_034769285.1). Taxonomy (NCBI): domain Eukaryota; kingdom Metazoa; phylum Chordata; class Actinopteri; order Lutjaniformes; family Lutjanidae; genus Lutjanus; species Lutjanus argentimaculatus. The sequence goes on from JAWZSL010000049.1 coordinate 1,901,601, forward strand.
GTAAATTCATTCAGGTGAAAGTGAACGATGGTTAAAATTTATTAAATTTATATTTCCATTTAAAACCATTTCATTTTTAGGCACCAAAATAATGACAAATCAGGCTCACAGCTCACTGTGACCAAATTCTAAAGAAGAATCTCAACTAAAGATTATAGGTAGGCAAAACTTTTTAAAGTTTATTTCAAAACATAAGGAGTAAGTAGTTTGGCTCAAAACTCAAAAATCATAACTTTGCCTTTAAATTTTCAGTTGTCTCAGTTTTTTTATTTTTTTTTTACTGTAAAGTGATTCTTACCTTTGCCAACTGTAACAATATGCAGCCTTTACAGCAAATTTTTGTGTCTATGGCTTGGTTTCTTTTCCTCTACCTAGCTATGGATGCCAAAAAAAGACCCCTATTCCAGTCCGAGTAATTCCATGTCAAATAGAGCTTATGGCTGCGCACAATTAGTCGACTATATGGACGTCGTCACCCTCGCTAGCTGCCACCAGAAATACTGGTCGTTTAAACTGTTTATCAATATTATTTATCAATATTTCATTCATGCACGATGCCAGTTATCCATTAAGATTTTATGCAGCCGCCCATCACTAGTCGGGGCTGCGGCAGCCTCTCTCGCCCAGCGTGTACGCCCTGATCGCCTAGACAACCCCGGATGTTTATATCAGCAAAGTCAGGCAGATGACAGCTCGTAAAACCATCGCGGTTTGGTAGTGTTTTAATCTAGACAATGGAAATAATGTTGAATGTAGACTGTAACATAATAAGCTGATATATAATCACTTGACTGGAGCAACATGTGAACACATTAAGAACAGACACAGACATAAACCTCAAGTGGAGCTGCTGCAGCTAGCACTGCTAACATTACCCACACTGTGTAGCAGACTGGCAGCTAACGTCAGCTGTGGTCGTTTACCTGCAGTCACCTTGATCCTCTTCGGCCTCAAAAGTTGAAGCATTTAGTGAGTTGTTGTAATGTTTTGTAAGTTAATGTGTTCGGTTTGTATTGCACATTTAGCGCACGTAGCGCACATTTCAGCGGCATTTAAAGTATGATTTGGAGATTGTTGACTGTGATTAACGGCTTCAAATGGCTCTTAATACACACAGTAGTTTTTTCAGGACAGTGTTTAACATTATAAATGAATAAATTCTGCTAAATTTTAACTGCTTCTGAGTGTTTTCTTAGTGTTAGACTAGTCGACTAGTCTAAATTAAATTTTGTGTTTAATCGACAGGGACATTAGTTGCCAGTAACATCCCTATATGTAACACAGCAGATTATGGTCATGAATACCTGCATATGTGGTTATTGTCTCTTCTGGGGTACAGTAATTTAGGAAATAAGCTTAAATTCACAGAAATCTGATTGGTCTGCTCAAACCTTCAAACCATCAGTCGTTCCTCTCAGTGTTCCAATCACTTTCTGCTGTAAAAGATCTCAAGACAAGACTCAAGTGCTTTGTTTACCTCATCATTCACTTTCATTTGAGTCACAATTTGTATTTAATTGAAGGAAATTAAATGGAACAGACATGAACTGAACCACTAACTGTATGCATCTGGTCACTGTTGTGACAACACTGAATTAAATCTCCAACCACAAGTGATCTCAGCTGAAGAAACTGAAATCATGGGAAGAAAACAGTGTTTTTATCTTTAATAATGTATCTTTATTGTGCATTTAAATTCTACCCACATACATCCACCATAATAACAAGCAAACCTTACATAACTCTAATCACTTGGTGTGTGCATGTGTGTGTTGTGTGTATAATGAGGTGGCATTAGAAGGAAAGGTAGGTGCATCTTTTCTTCCTGCTCATTGAGCAGGTAATCATGCAGATTCATGCTGGGAGCTGTGGTTTCATACACAACACGTTCAGTGCTGCAGGGAGACACCGCTACAAAGGCGATCCAGTGAAGCATGGACGCTGCTTTGATAGTGTGCAAGTGTGTTTGCATGCCTGGCTGCATGTTTATCGCAGCGTGCAGTGTATACACAGGATTACAGAAGTATGATTATCTTCAGACCTGGCTGGAAAATGTGTGTCTCTGTGCTTATTTGATCAATACTTGAAAGGAAAGACCTGGTATGTTTGCTCAGTATCTTCATGGCCTAATGTCTCTATAATATCTCTATACTGCGGTCATTAAAAGCATCCATCCATGAATGTCAGCATGCATTTTCATTTCTAGCTCCTTTAACTAACCTTCTTAGAGTGAAAAAAAAAATTAAAACATTTTTGAATCTGTATTATGCAACTGCAAAAGAGAATTGAGTCCCATCCTCATTAATTAGGTCTCCTTCTTTACCCTAAAAAAATAAGTGTTAATATGTCCACTGTAGGGAAATTAAAATCTTAAAATGAACAACTTTTGTCACTTCTTAAATAGAATTATACAAGTGCTTGAATTACCTTAAAGGGATAGTTCACTCAAAAATAAAAATTCAGTCATTATCCACTCACCCTCATGCCGACTGAAGGTCAGGTATACTTTTTTAAATTAACAAAACACTGCTGGAGTTTCACAGGGAAACTGAAGTGAATGGTGACCAATTTTCAAATGGAAAAAATAACATAAAATGCCTCCATGAATCTCATGTGTAAATGAGAAACTGAAACCTGAATGAGAATCTGTGAACAAACTTAAAAAGCTGTTTAAAATGCATTTTTGCGAGGGGGAGAGACGAAGGAAAATTACAGTGGCAGTTCCTTGATGCCAAAAATGAAACATGCACATCCTAATGAGATGTATCGATATACATATAATGTATATGTGTATATATATATATATATATATATGTATATATATATATATATATATATATATATATATATATATATATTATAGTATATGTATGTATGTGTATACATATATATGTGTGTATATATATATATATATATATATATATATATTTTTTTTTTTTTTTTTTTTTTTGATTCATCTTCAGCTTTTTACTGATACAGAGCGTCTGAATCGATGCACTCTTATCTTACATATTAAAGTCCAGCGCATCAGATGTATGAGTGAATCATCACACCACTACTCAGTGAAGATTCAGGCTGAAAACATGGTGTAAATGATGTCTTTCAAGTCAACTTGGCATGTCAGGGCTCTAGGATGCTTGGTGTCTAGGAAACTGGTCACCATTCACTTAAACTGTTTGGGAGATTCTGCAACACTGTTTTCCTGTGAAACTCCAGCAGTGTTTTGTGGACTAAAAAACTAAACCTGACCTTCAGTCGGCACAAAGGTGAGTAGATAATGACTGAATTTTCATTTTTGGGTGAACTATCCCTTTAAAGGATAGTTCAGATTTTTTTTTAATGTGGTCATATGAGGTACGTATCCATGGTCAGTGCATTACCTACAGTGGATGGATGTATCTCCAGTTTGGAGAAGCAGCAGGACTACCAGTGCAGGAAGCTGTTACAACATACAGTATCAAATATAAGTTATCAGCATTTTCTAATATACAAATACCAGCCAAAAAGATTGTGCAATTGTAATGTAAGTGTATTTTAGCCACCTGAAAAATCAATTTCAGCTTAAGTGTAACTAGTAATGCACAGATGGGTTTTAAATTTAATACAAATCTTCATGTATGCAAAAATCATCCACCTGCCCCCGGCTTGAGCACATTATTTTCTCTGATGTAGACACCTGCACCTGTGCCCGTCCCTGTAGGCTGTGTTACCTTTAAATGTTCTTGAGCAGCTAAAGCTTCTCAGGTGATTTCTTTATTGTATGTTTATTGTATGTGTACAGCATGTGCGCATCATGGAACTTGGTTGTTGGTTTTTATTTCAGCGCCCACATTAGAGTTAGGGTCTGCAACATTGTTTGGGTATCATTGAGAAATAATTAACCTGTCTGCAAATTGTAACTCATGTGGTCTGAGACAGAACTAGACATCTGCACCTCCTCTTGGCTCTGTTCTCAGCCTTTAGGAAGTCTGGCCCATGACGGTAGATTTAAACCAATCACAGGTCATCTAGAGACCAGGCGTTTCTATTGGCTGTTCTACTAGTGCAGCTGCGCCTGCACAGTCCATCAGTGAGACCCTGAATCAGTGAGGGAAACTCCTGCAGGAAAAGTCACTATAAAACAGAATTATCAGAAAGAGAATGTTAAAAAGAGCCAAGCTAATGAGCAACATGCAAAGCCCAGGAGTTTGTCAGCAGTTACTTTTGACTTTACCTTCAGTTTTGTTCACTCACGTCTATTGTGGGTTTTTTTTTTTTTTGGCAAGTAACAGATCTTGACTAAGACTCATGGTTTAGTTGACTATAAGGAGGCATCCCCAGGGTTTACTTTTAATCAGGTGGCCAAAAACAAGACTTCAAATTAATACCAATGTCACACTCTAGCTTAAATATGTTAGCAATGACAACTTTAAAGCCTGTGTAAAGGGAATTCAACTGTTCCAAATTTCTTTTTCATGATTTTTTTTTTTCTGACCTCTAATATGGCTCTCAGCAGTATAGAAGCCCCACCAGCTGACTCACAAACGACACGCCTCTCCCCTCACCCTCCCTAACGTTATGAACATACCTTCAGTGACTCTCTCAGTCCAAATCAGCCCAGCAGTTCACTTCAGCTCACTTCAGTTCCAACAACCCGACACAGAAGAAAAAAAAAAAGCACCATCCTGTCACCGTCCTCTGGCTCTGGTGGCTCAAACATGTCTGGACATGTCCAATAAAGCTGCTAGACGGAGCGTCCATGTTTCAGGTGGTTTTCAGGTTGTAGGGGTGTTTAACACTGAGACAGTGGAGCGGACACACCCGCAGCGTTCCAGAGCAGAGAAAACTGCTGATTTTGAGGCCTAATTTTGCATACTTATATACTGACTTTTTAATCATTCAGATTTGGCTTGGTTGTTGATAACATGTTCAATTGTCCTCAATTGCAAACAGCTTTAAATTGTTTTGATCAAAAGGGTGAATTATTATTTAAAGTGTATAAACCCAGTAAAGTCCATAGATTCTGTGTCTGTCTGGTAAAGGCTCCACAACAGGACACATGTATGACAAATGAGGTCTGATTCCAGTTGTTTAAGTTTTGTAATCTCCCTTTTCTGGTGTTCACAGCAGTTACAGAAACAGCAGAATCTATGCACTATAGTCCAGACTTTTATTTGTTCAGTAAAAAAAACACCATTTCACTATGGAGAGCTTCACACACAGCTGCCTCCAATTGATTCCCGGCCCTCGCAGGTACAAATACAAAGAATCCTGGGTTGACCCTGTTGGTTGTTCAGCCGTGTCCCTGTGGGCACACAATCTCACACACTACACCACAGCCTGTAACAAGCAGAGCCTCAACACCTCACGCTGCTCTAAGCCTCTTTGGTAACCCCAGTGAGCAGATGGTTAATATGATCCAGAATAAGGCCACATCTTCCCTCCACTTAACAGTGACAATAAAGAAAACTTCGAGGTGTTTCCTCTGAGCGATCAATGTGGCGCAAGGCTCTTCAGAGCACCGATCGATCCGTGCACCAATTTATGGCAAAAAAAAGCTGTTATGCTTTGACTCTGTCAGCATCACTTTTATTTCTGTTTGTTTGACAGGACAAATTAACAATTCTCCTCAGCATGTGTGCATGCTTTTTAGCTTCTGAGCACACTATCAGCTCTCTATTTGATCAATAATGATAATAACACTCACACCAGTTAGGCTCGGAAAGGATTTTATTTGTTGATCATCTGTTGCTCTCTCCAGTTTCCACAACTCTGCCCTCCAACAGCAGGGAAAGATGCAAAGAATCCCTCATGTGTGGTGGTAAAACAGAAAGCGGTGTATCTATGCAGCCTTGGAGAAAAACAGCAATGTGGTGGAGAGTTGGAGGACTGTAGGCGGTACAGTACAGACTGTGGGCACTGAGTTTTATCTCCCAAACTCTATAGAGCACTGTTTGTACTCGAGCTCCAGCAGTACAGTAGGATAAAGATAGTTTCCAGCCTGAGGTAGCTGCTAGCTGCTGTGCTGAGCTCTACCCCCCCTCCAGCTGATCAGACATCTCTCTCTGCGAGTGCAGGGGACAGACGCTTCCAGTCCTCACAACACATCCACACCATCAGTCCTATCAGGCTTGGATTTTTATCTCGAGCCCCTGTCAGAAGGGAGAATAGCAGGTAGTAACTCAGCTTTGGTTGGTGTTCTTTCACATTTCCATGGAATTTGCTGTGGATATTTTTGGACCCCAGAGGATGGATCCTAAAGCTTTTGATGACCCTCTCACTTCAAGATTTTTTTTCCTCAAAAAACAAAACAAAAACACTTTGGTCCATGACAATGTATCTGGAAAACTAATGGCTGGAATTATGATCTGTAGAGTTTGTTCCACGTTTTATTTCTGCTCTCATTTTTCATGAGTTCAAGTAAAAACTCCTCTTCTGCACCACAAAAGGTTTATTTCTCTCAAATTTAGTTCACAAATGTGTTAAATCCACATTAGTGAGCACTTCTCCTTTGCCAGGATAATCCATCCAGCTGACAGGTGTGGCATATAGATGCTGATTAAACAGCGGATTACTGCACAGGGGTGTCTGAGCACAATAAAGGACACAATAAAGGTCACAATAAAATGTCACTTTGATCTTGAAAAAAGATTGGCTGATTTATGAGGCACCGAACTATGAACAGAAAACAAACTAAGAATTCCGATTTTTTTGTAACTTCACCTAGTTCTCAAATCTTTGGCAGACAACCTCTGTGTTAACAAAGTGATTCTGAAACACGTCTGCCTGTGTTTAAATACCTGGTGCTCCATTAACGAGCTGTTCTTTCCTTATGAAGGAGAAAACTGTCACATCAACTGACTAAACTACAAACAAATAAATTTAGTCCTGCCATCTGGCAGTCATAAGGCAACAGGCACTATTGAATACTCACTTTTAAAACAGAAAAATATGCTTGAATGATCAGAAATTAGAGGTGGGAAGTAAATAAGGACAAATAATTACTGTACATAGGTAGATTTTTCAGATATCTGTGTCTTTACATGAGTATTTAATTTTTCTGAGAACCTTTGACTTACTCCCTACATTTGAACACAAATATCTGTACTGTCTACTCCTTACATTTTTAAAACTCATTTTGTTAGTTTTTATGAATTTGAGGGGAATTATTATTATTTTTATTTTGCATCACTGCACACCACCGCTTCCAACATCAAGACTGACACAACAAGACAAGATGAAAAGACATAAAGGGTATAAAAGAAGGAACAAGACAAAAATGTAAAGACAAAAAGAAAAAAGATGTCACAAGACAAAAGCGGTGTAAGAGATGCAACAAGATCTAATAATATGTAATGGCATGAAAACTGAAAAAGACATAACAAGACAAAAATGATGTAAAAGACAATAAGAACAAAAAATGAAAAAGACAAAAGGTACAATGGAAGGTATAATGAACAGGATAAAATATAAAAGGTACAAAAAGATGAAAGTGAAATAACAATATGTAACAAGACGAAAATGACGATGAAAAGTCACAGCAAGATGAAAGATGACAAGAACAATGTAAATAACCATAACCACACAAAAATGACGTAAAAAATGCAACAAAATAAAAAAAAAAGATGAAAAGACATCAAAGGTAAAAAAGATGTAACAAGACAAAAACGTACAAGACTTGACTGTTGAGTAGAAATGTCCTTCACAGGACTACATGTTACTTTTATACTTTGACTACATTTCAGTGTGTACTTCTTCACTTTTACTGCAGTAAATAAGTTGAATCAGTACTTCTACTTTCACACTAATATCTGTACCTCTACTTGAGTACAGAATGTGTGTATTTTTTGCCACCGCTGAATATACTGTGATGTTTGTTAACCTACTTTGGTTTATCAAGCCAAGCAGCCATGCTTTACACAAGCAGTTTATGAGCAGAGTCAGTAAAGCTCAGCAGTGTGTTTTAGAGAGGAGGCTTCATCCTCTGTCAGTGAGCACACTTCTTCTCTCTGCTGTTCAGGAGACACTTTTTGTTTTTTGTCTCATAGCAAAGCACAGCAGCTCCTGTTTTCCCAAAGATGAAGTTCGAGGGAGAAGAAAGGCTCTGACATCTAACATTTCTTTGACAAAAAGTGTTGACATCTCCCTTTGAGGTGTCAGAACAGTTTTGGCTGCTCGCTGCCTGAGGACAGTCTGTCTGCTGCTCTGTCCAACACTGTGGTGGCACTGCTAAAGGATGCAGGGGTACACTTAATGTTAGGCAACTAAAACACTTGGTTAAAGGGCATGACTGGTAATATTCTATATTCTTCTTATTATCAATAAATAAAGGACCAACAATTACAATATGATTTGTTAACTACTTTTGTCCACATTCTTCAGGGAAAGATTGTGGTTACAAAAACAAATTGAAAAATATAGCTGGAAGCAGCTATTCCAGGTACAAGCCTGTTTGCTCCATTCAATTTTGATTAAATAATACACTTAATCACTTTTATTAAGTCCTTACTTCATATATACAAACATTAGAGATGCACCAATTGCGATTTTCTTGGCTGATTACAATTTCCAATGTTTTTAAGGATCTGACCTGCCAATTCTGAAGAACTATAACTGGGAGAATGTACAGACATTTTTGTAACTTTTCTCTAATGTGAAATTTAATTGGATGTTCATAATGAAACACTGATTATTATTATTATTATTATGTTTTTTTTAATTTTCTCCAAAAGTGCTCCAGCCTACAGCCAGGCCTTATTTTATTATTATATTAGGATTATGTACCAGAGGGGAGCACGATCTCACAAGATCTCATAAGACATGATCTCATGTGAAAGTAGATGTAAACAAACTGGAGAGTGATGCAGTGCAACAGTTTGCTGTAGTAAAACTTTGCAGTGAGTAAAACAAATGAACCTGGATGAGAAAATGTTTGAGGAGACGCATCAACACAGGTTGTTTATTCTTCAGTCAGAACAGGAGGTGAGATTTTAGAGATTTAACTCAGTCTGGCTAACTTTGACATTGAAGAGATGAAAGTTCACTGTTGTTCAGCGACACTGTCAGCTCCTCCATCTATTTGTTATCTGTCTGTCTTCTCTTTATCCTGTTCTTGCAATCTGTTGCTAACTTCATGCAGGCATGTGTCTCAGTGTGTGTGGCTTTGACCAGCGTTGTTGTGGCTGTGACGTTACTGTCCATGTTGCTGCATGCATGACATGACCATCTTGCAGAGCATGTGTGTGAATATGACCGGAAACCAGCTGGTTCCGGTCTCTTGCCCGTGTATCCCTAACAAACATGGATGTAAACTGGAACTTGTCTGGCTGGCGGAGGCATACAGCCACAGTCTTACCCCTAATTTACACCAGGCGCGGCTACGCTGCGTTACGGCTGCGCCGCGGCACGCAGAGAAATACGCAGCCATTCTAGTCAATGCTCATGTTTACACCAGATGCGCCGCGGCGCGTGTCAGCAGCGTCCCAGAAGTGGCTCGGCACTCCGCTCCACAGAGAATACGCAGCAAGTCTATTTTTGACGGATGGTGCGTCAGGCTGCGCAGATGAGATCGAACCAGACAGGAAGTCCCGACACGAAAAGCATAGTGAATCCGGTAAATTTTCAAAATAAAACATCTTGTGTCGACGATGGATTGTATTTCACTTCACTCATTCAACATTATGCCATACCTGGCGACAACAGGTATGTTTCATAATATTGAGATGATTATAGAGATGTATTTTTTTTTTTTTTTTTTTTTTTCTAAACTTTGTTTATTGGGTTTTTCAGCAGACCATAGTGAAATATAGGAGCATGTTGTACAGGTGTACAAGTAATCGGTCAGTTATAATTGTTGTACAACAACATCTTTTAAATAAAGTTGAAGAGTCAACAACTAGAAATATCCCAACAACAAGGGAAAGAAGAAAACAAAAAAACAAGCAAAAACAAACAAACAAAACAAACAAACAAAAAAAAAAAAAAATACCAGTCATTAAGGCAATGTACATGTTAAGACCTGCAGTACCAAACCAACCTGACATCAGTTACATAACCCTCACTATCAAGTATCTAAGTCGCTATGGGGGAACTTAATCCTTTTAACATATCGAAAAAAAGGACCCCAAGTGTCATTAAATTTATTGGATACACCCATAGCTGAATGCCGAATCTTTTCCAGTCTAATGAAATATAGGATGTCCCTTATCCAGCGAGTATGAGAGGGAGGTCTGGTTGATTTCCAGGTGATCAATATTAAACGTCTGGCTAATAGTGTTGTAAAGGCTATAATAGCCTTTTGAGGCTTATGGAGAGAAGATAGCAAAGGAGACACACCGAATAAAGCGCAAAGAGCATCAGGTTCAATTTGCTTCCCAATAACTTCTGATAGGGTAGCAAAAATATCTGTCCAATATTTACATAAGGAGGGACAGAGCCAAAGAGAGTGAATAAGATTTGCTGGGGAGTGCTGACATCTATCGCAAGCTGGGGAAATATTCTCATAAATTTTTGCTAATCGAGCCTTAGTATAGTAGGTACGGTGTATGAGCTTACATTGAATAAGGCCATGTTTCGCGCAAATCGAGGATTTATGTACCCTGCTTAGTATCTCAGTCCAAAGTTCGTCCCCTATCTCCATCCCCAGATCCTCGGCCCAAAGGGCCTTTATAGAGTCAAGTGATTGCGGGCGCAGTGAGTGAATTTGGTTGTATATAAGTGAAATTGTACCTTTTAAGGATGTAGTAGGTTTGAAAAAAATATCTAGAGAAGTACCACTGGGTAGGTTGGGAAACTCAGGAAATGAACTACGGATAAAACTGCGGACCTGTAAATACCTAAAAAACTGTTGTTTAGGGAGTGAAAAAGAATCGGAAAGCTGCTGGAATGATGCAAAAAACGTTCTGATCCCTAAATTTGACCAGACCAAAAAGGCCTTGTCCACTAGAGATGGAGGAAAAACATGGTTTGCAGCTAATGGAGCATAAACCGATAAGGACTGGAGGCCAAAGTGTCGCTTAAATTGACCCCAAATCTTACATGAGTTCCTAACCACCAGGTTCTTAGTATAAGGAGAAATAGAGGAGTGAATGGGTGCATGTACTAGAGCTTTCAATGAGACAGGAAAGGTGGAGTTGGCCTCTAAGGCCAACCATGGAGGAGGAGGATCAAAGGTCTCAACTTCCAGCCAATACTTTAAAATCCTAATATTAGCAGACCAGTAATAAAACCTGAAATTCGGCAAGGCCATTCCACCCAGCAGCCTAGGTCTTTGCAAATATAATTTGCGCAGCCTGGGCACCTTCTTGTTCCAAATGTACTCCAAAATCAGACTATCTAACTTGTGAAAAAAGCTTAGAGGGAGAAAAACTGGTACGCATTGAAAAAGATAGGAGAACCGTGGGAGGATATTCATTTTCACAGAATTAATTCGTGCAGCTAGTGACAAATTAAGCACAGACCACCTTTCGCAGTCTTCCTGAACACGGGTCAAAAGGGAGACAAAATTAGTATTATAAAGATCTGCATATTTATGTGTAACTTGGACCCCGAGATATGTAAAGCTATGCTTGACAATCTTAAAGGGTGAATTGTGTGGTGGATAATTCGTCTCAGCTGTGTTTATGTGAAATATTTCACTTTTATTTAAATTCAATTTATAACCTGATATCTGGCCGAATGACTCAAGAGTGGCTAGGGCGGCAGGCACAGAAACAGACAGGTTGGAAATGTATAAAAGCAAGTCATCCGCATAAAGAGAAACCTTCAGTTCTGTGCCATACCTGCGAGAGATGTATTTTTTAATTAAACAAAGCTCCAAAACTTTGATCCATGATTTTGAAGACTACAGCACAATAAAGAAGGAAATAACAACATTAAACACAATTAAAACATACAAAAAAGAAACCACTTAACTACATAGACTTCTTACCCATGGTAGAAGCACAAAAATCAAGGAAAAATGACCCAAAACGACGAAGTAAACAAGTTAACAACTGATCCGCTTCTGAGACGCTCCGCGTCTGAAACGCTGCTGGTGTAAATTGAAGTCGTGAGTATGATGGACCAAAACGCAGCCGTGACGCGGCGCAGCCGTGCCTGGTGTAAATCCCGGGTTAGTTAGATATTGACAAAGTCAGAGGCAGGATGTTATTTGTGATATTCAGCCACTTACCTTATCTGACAAACAGTTTGTGGGTGTGAATTCCAGAAAAGTCTTTAATCTGTGCTCACTGAAAACAGCTTGAATCATATACTTGAAAACAGATTGTAATGTAAGTTCAGACAATCCTGCTGTAGCTCTCCTTCCTCTCTGTACAGAGGAGGAAGAGAGAGTTTGTACTTTGTGCCTGCAGTAATCCTGCAGAATGTTCAGACTGTTCATCATGCAGCTGTATGTGTACAATCAGATCTCCTTCAGTAAATTCAAGTACAGCTTTCACAAAGCCGCTGCGCCTCATTTCCATCTATCATCTCAGACATGCAATCCTAAAACATCATTTATATTTTTATGTGTCCCGTCTCCTTCAGCCCTGTTCTCTTTCAGTGGACGGGATGTTGCGTCCACGGCGCAGCGGTCATATTGTCATATTTATTCCCACAGAGGGCAGGCAAGCGAGACAGAGAGCGTAATGAGAGAGATCATTGGGATGATGTACGCTGGCCTTTTCCCCCGGCGCTGGAGCCACCAGCTTTTGACCTCCAAAGCAATCGAGATCTCTGGAGTCTCTCAGTTTGGATCTTCTTATCAGCAGACTCATCGCTGCCCTCCAGCCTCCACTTTTCTGCTTCATATCTCACCAGTTATTGAAAATTACATCCTTAAGGATGACCGAACACTTCACCAACTGTTTGACCACCTGCCTGCTTTCCTCACAGACTCAATCCAAAGTAAGGCAAAATTGCTGTTTTTCATTTTTTCATGCTTTAAGTCACTTATTAATGTAGGGTGATGGCTGGTGTGAACAACACTGCTTTATAAAGCATGAAGTCTGTGCAGCAGAGACAAGACTGAAAATATCTCATAGCTTCTACCCAGGGCTGCATTAAAGCACCATAGGCCCCATGGCAACCACCACCACGAGGCGTGGGGGTGGGGGTGGTGGGGGGTTGCTCTGTGTGTGTGTGTGTGCGGCCTTGAAGGGAGGCCAGAGGGATTAATCTCTTGAATAAATAAAACCTACAGGTAAAGTATGACGTGCCTGTCTTTGTCCACTGAATGAGTTGTTGTCCTTCAACTGTCCACACAGCAGTTACCTGGTTGCTTGAGTGGAAGCAAAAGAGGCAGAACACATTGACCTTGAATCAATCTCAGAACCCACTGGCTATCGTCTAAAGATGTACTAGCTTTTTATTAGTCTTGTCAGTCCCACCAGGATTTTGCAGGCCTTTTTTTGGATCGTTGTGGCCTAAAATACCCGGTTTCACTCCGGCGGGACACTCAGGTGGCCATTGTTGCACACACCAGGCAGCTGGTCAGCCTTTATCTGATCTGACGAATGGTCATAAATGTCCTGACAAGAGGAATTGAAGACGGGATACAGGCAGTGGTGAGGTCTCTCAATCAAAGCGTGCACCACTTGGCGAGGAGCGCACTGGGGGCAGAGACGCCCAACCTGCCAAAAAACCCCAGTTCGAAATGTAATGTTGGCAAAAAGAAGGAAATAGGAAGACATAATATGGTCAGTGTTAATTTTCTTCAGGCTACAGTGGCTGTGAATGTTCAGTTTCGTTCGGCTGCAAATAGGCAGCAATAAATTTATGTTTAATCATGGTGCTTTTCTGTGTTAAGGATTACTGAATGAAAATGAAAATAAATGCACCCCACAAACAGCTGATGAGAAATGACTTTAAATCAGAGTGTCTCCTCCTCACCACAGTAACAGCAGCCATCTGTGCGCACCACTGGGCCGATTAGCACCTTCCTTTCAATTGTAGTAAATATAGACACAGTCACAATCATCGCAAATTATTTTCAGGCTTGGTAAATCACAGTGCGTGCACTAAATTAATCTACTTGCATTTTCTCCTCCCAGTATTTTGCACACTAGTGTAGAAACGCCCATATTGCGTATTCATTAAGGCAGATGTACTAAATGGACAGTGTGTACTGTCTTCCGCATTTGAAAGACGCAATCCTCAGTGCGCACCATCAGTACATCAGCTTGAACATTTGTTTGCAGGTGTTATCAGGTTTGCACACGTTTTTAAACACGCAAATCCTATTAGTAAATCAGGCCCTGAGAATTCTAACTAATCTTACCAAAAATGCTCAGAATCATAAAAATCTGCTTTATTTGTAAATGAAGACGTGCCTTTTTGGACTTTTTGGAGGTCAAACTGAAAAACAGCACAAAACTATAAAATAAAAGTGCACAGAGTGTTGGCAAATATCAATTACAATGACACATGTGCTCTTTTCTGTACCCATGACAAAATGAAACAATATGAGTGCAAAAAATAGTGAATAAGACAACAAAACATTGATTTGTTGGAACTCATGGACAGATATGATGACTGGTCAAATTTGCAAGGTCGCACAGAATTCATGGGGATTAGTTGAATTTGCTTCAGTTGTTGTGATCTCAACATTACAACATCCTGGAGAGACTGCCTTTTTAAAATTGATCTGCATTCTTATGCAGACATCTGTTTATAGAGATTAACCTCCGACTCCATGCTTGCTTTTTAAGTTGCTTATCGGTAAGCATGGGGGATACCACAAAATTTGGTTTCAATTCGATACCAAGTAAATTAGAGCCAGAATTGCAAATCTATACCAAGACTTTTTCTTATTAAAGTACCTTATGTATTTTCATGTAGGGGAGAGCAGTATTTATGAGGTGAATGCATCATCAATAAGCTAAATCTGCCTAAATAAAGGAATCATTTCACACTAAAAGGTTATTATTATATTCAGCCATTTTCATATTTCAGCTTTGAAGTGTAGATCTAAAGGATCTAATTAATTTAGATAATATGTTTCAATGGGGTGAATATATTATACCTCAATATATATTTAAGTGGTCTGCTAACATGATAGCTATCTATTGATGGGAAATTACCATTTTAAAATGTAATCATTTTTCTTTCTGCAAGTGTAAGATCTGATTTAACTAAAACATTAATTTAACTCCTATAAACCTGGATGTTCCTGCCTGAGCCTCTCTGACAAACACTCTGCCAGTCAACTCTGTCTGTGTGTCGGGGATCTGATGCGGTGACACTCCCTCCTGCTCCTCCTCCTCTCCTCTTTTCTGTTGCAGCTCCAAGTTCTCTTTCTCATGATGCTTTGTTCTGTGGTTGAACAAACTTGTAGTGAACAGCCTTCCTACCACTCACATTTTCAGTTACAGCTGTGAAATATCTCCAAACGAAGCTCCTGTTTCAGTCACCTATCAGTGTGTCAGATTAAACTGGTCAGGTAGTGTGCCGCTGTGTGCGAATGATGTGTGTGTTGTTTGAGCGCACACAGATGCTCTACTTTCTGTGAGCATGTGCACTGCACAAATGAACGTTGTCTGTACAGATAGCTCTGCTCTTTGATGAAATACAAATGGAACAAGAAAAGAGGAAGTGAAACTGATCCCTTTATTGGTATCAATCCTGTCAAAAACAAGACATAGTTTCAGAAGAATCCACATCATAGAATATGTTAACATATTCTATGAATATGTTAACATGGAAAATATCAAAAGAAAGAACAGATCCTCCAGTTTTAGACAGAACATTTTTTTCTTCTCGCTTCATTCATTCATTTCTTTTTATAAGCACTTGCATGTTGGTTGGTTGCATCAAAAAATTCACTTTTCAGACAAAAAAAACTGAGAAAACAGCATTTTTGTGAAAGAGACATTTTTAAGCAGAATATTGACTTCACATTTTTATTTATTTATTTATTTTTATCACTTCATATTACATGTGTGACATCACTGTCACCTGTGTGGCTAACATTAGGTGTGGTGTGTGTGTGTGTGTGTGTGTGTGTGTGTGTGTGTTGTGTGTGTGGTTCCCACCACCACCACCTGTTGGGCTGGAGCACTCTCTGACCCGGCTGCTGGCTATGGTATTCTGGCTGCTGTGGAGGTCCGGCGGCTGCAGCGTGAGCAGCCCTGCTGTGTGCCTGTGTCGTGATGCTCTCTGACCTGTGGATCTGCAGCTAAACACCAATGTGTTCATGCTAGATAACACCATCTTCTTCTTCTGCTGCTCATGCCTGTGGTTCTCTTCTTCTTTGAGGGACAATTTTATGACAGATGATCCGTCACAGCTTCCCCCACTGCCTGCCAGTGAATTGCAGCAGCAATTGACGAGACATTTCATCATTGGGGGTTAAGGAGTTAACAGGTTAGCAGGTTAAATTGATGTTTCATCTAGATCTATTTTTCCACATCAATGCATGCAGTTTTCATTAAAAAACTGGACCATGAATATGATCTGTTGAAAGTCATCATACCAGCGATATGACACCTTTCACTGCAGTTTTAATGTTCATATTTGTAGAATATCTCACAGACATGCAAAGGTGGGAAGTAATTAAGTACAAATGCTTGTATACTGTGCGTAAGTAGATTTTTCAGGTATCTGTACTTCCCTTGAGTATTTACTTTTACTCCCTACATTTTAACATAAATATCTGTACTCTCTACTCCTCCTTACATTTCCAAAAAGGGTTCATTATTTTAGTTTTAAGGCATTTGTGGGGAATTATAAATTTGCATCATCGCACGCCACCTTCTCAACATCAAGACTGAACACTTAGAAAGGACATTCCTTGTGTATCCATCTGTGCATATGACACACAACATACGCAATGCGATGAAAACAATGTACAAGACATAAGGAGGAAACAACATAATAAGACGTGACCAGACGGAAAATGACAAGACATCATATGATGAAAAAGACATAACAAGGCGAAAACATAACAAGATGTAAATGATGTAAAAAAGGCATAAAAAGACAAAATGATGGAACAAAATGGAAACAACATAACAAGACATAAGAAAACAAAACAGAGAGGGAGACTCGACTGTGGAGAAAAGGTGAAGTTCAGTTTGCTCTGCACAGAAACAGCTGGTAGACATGTCTACTTTTTACTTTTGTACATTTCAGAGCCTATACTTTTTCACTTTTACTGCAGTTAAGAAGTTCATTCATTCATCTTCTGTAACCGCTTATCCGTGAGGGTCGCGGGGGGCTGGAGCCTATCCCAGCTGACATTGGATGAGAGGCGGGGTACACCCTGGACAAGTCGCCAGTTCATCACAGGGCTGACACACAGAGACGAACAACCACTCACTCTCACATTCACACCTACAGGCAATTTAGAGTCACCAATTAACCTATTATGCTGCATGTCTTTGGACTGTGGGAGGAAGAAAGCTGGAGTACCCGGAGAGAACCCACGCAGACACGAGGAGAACATACAAACTCCACAAACTCCACACAGAAAGGCCCTGCCGGCTTGGGGAGTCGAACTCAGGACCTTCTTGCTGCGTGCGGCAGTGCTGTGCCACCGTGCCGCCCCAATTAAGAAGTTGAATCAGTAATTCTACTGTTAACATTGCCTTTTTTAACACAAGTATCTACTTCTACTTGAATAATGAAAATGTGTATTTTAGCCAAATCTGCAGGCGTGAAAACATCAGGTGCAGTTCAGTACTTTTCCAGTGAGCTCTCTTTTTCTTTCTTTCTCCTTCTCTCTGAACGAGGGCCTTAATGGTTTCAGATCTTCTCTTCTGCAAAATCCATACTAGTCTGACAAACTGGATGCACACTGTGGGTGTAAGTCCTGCCACTGGCCGTGGTATCGCAGCATCCGCTATCTGCATTTTCAAAGTTCCCAAGAAACAAGAACAACCTCTGAGCTGCAGCCTACATGCTGAAAACGGCAAATTAGTGCCTGGGACACTAATGGTACGAACATAAACAAGCTAACAGCTGTTAACTCTTCTTTTGCAGTGATGTAGTCATTTCAATGCCAGAGCTCACCTCCTAATGTGCAAATGTTCCACCACAACAAGTTCCCCCTCAACACTATTTTGTAGCAGCTCCGTTGCTGCATCCTGGGCTTAGTGCTGCCCAAGAAGATTGGGCGATTGATTGGGGTGACTGGTTGGAAGAAATGCAAAATAGGCTGGGCGTTTTTTCCCTTATAGCAGAATGTGTATAGACCCAGACCTTTCTCCAGCGATGAGCGCTGTGGAGAGAAGTCTGGCTATACGAGACTAGCTCCATGCATGCAAATTCTGTGATAGGGGAAAAAAACAGCCTGCCTTGTTCATATTTCTTTAAACAAACACAAACGTCTTGGGTGCTGCTGTAAAATAGTGTCAAAGGGGAACTTCTTTTGATGGAACATTTGCAGGTCAGGTGGCAAGCCTGGGTAAAGTTACTACATCCCCCCAAGACAAAAGCTAGCAGCTGTTAGCTTGTTTACATTCGTACTAATAACGTCCCAGGTGCTAATTTGCTGTTTACAGCATGTAGGTTGCAGCTTGGAGGTTGTTGTTGTCTCCAGGAGACTTGAAAACGAAGATGGCAGATACCACAATGCTGTTTCAAACAAGTGGCAGGCTTTATGCCCGCAGTGTGCATCCGCTGAGTCAAACTAACTCAATGCAGAAAGATAGATCAAGCAGCAGTTAAGCAAGGTAGCTGTCCTGCACAGGTCCTGAGATTGTGCAGCCTGAGCCATATGTCACCTGGAAGGTAAAACCACAGGTAAATAAAATCTAATACCTGAAGGCATATTAACATGAACTTCTGTCCTCCAGATGTGACAACAGGACAATCAGAGGACACTGCTGAGACAGATTTTATTAAGAAATTCAAGCTGAAACTGTGGTGAACATGTCCCCCTGACCCCAGTGGAGAGCGCTGAGTGAATCCACTGTAAAACGCTTTGCTGCTCATAACCTTCAGACTAAATGAGTGAATTCGGAGTGAGCTCTCCATCATGTGAGGTTACAGGTTTATACGACTGTATATGATGTTTAATCATCTGTAATGACATCATTGGTTGACTGGAAACACACTGTTATATGGGCAATAAAAATAATGAGATTTTGATATAAAATCTGCTAATGAAAAGAGGCTCTTATGCACAAAGCCACAGCGTCTTCATTTGAGATGATTTGTACTCACAAATGATAAATGATGAGGGCAATATTGGACAAATGTGTTGTTGGTGTACATTATGGTTAGCCAACAAAAAGAAAATGTCATGTTTCATTTTATAATAAACTGTAATGTTCCAAAATCATAAACTGGCAAAAAAGCTTATATGGATATAAGAATAACATAAAAAATGTCAGCAATAAAAACAAGCAGCAAATATAATAGATGAAATCAATGATGCATTAAATAAATAGGGACTGCTCTCTCTCATAGGTAGTGGTTCAAACAGTTTAAGTGAACTGGACTTCATGAATGAGAAATGTGCATAGAAATAGAGAATATTACAATTTCAGTTCATATTCAGGATGAAAGGGTGGAAGCATTTTGATAAGAATCTGTGTTGCATAAGGAGGAGACAAAGATAAAGAACAATGTGAGACAGGATGGACAGGACAGAATAGCCATCAGCCCGGTACACAAGACATGAGGAGAGACAGCAGGAGAATAAAGGATGATGTAGCAGTGGAGGATGGGAAAATGAGGGAATAGCAAACTAGAGAAGGACTTGAAATTTAGGAAAAGACTGTAGAAGCAGCGGAGGAGCATCCAAGGAACGTTTCTATAACAGCTGTTCTCCTGCTCAGTGAATATCACATTTCTTAATGTCTGTTTTAGGCAGAAATTAGTCAGTGTTTACAGTAGAAATTCAGGAGACAGATATGGAGGAAAGTTACCAACAGCTGGCTCAGGACAGGAATACAGTGAAATGTAGCTGCTGTGCTACACTGTAAAAACTAAAAAGTTGAGAAAACTCAAAATTTCAAAGCAACCTACTGCAAAATATTTGAATTCTGAGTCCAACTCAACCAACTAATAAGGTTTTGTTGAGATCATTTCTTTTCCTCTTTAGATAAACTTGAATCTTTGAGTTTTAGAAACTCAAAGAATTGCATTTAAAAAATGATTGAGTAAACTCTTGAATCAAAAGTGGATAATTGTTAATATTTTAATATTTTCAGTTAAAACTATTTCATGTAAGGCAGTCAAATAATGACAACACACAGCTCACTGTGAACATTGTTTTAGTTTCTAAAACTCAGAGATTCAAGTTTATCTAAAGAAGAAAAGTAATTTGTTTTGGGATTTGGAGTTGTCTCAATTTTTACAGTGTAGAATGTTTCTGGTCATAAGAACCATTTAACATAAACACCCTATATAAACATGGCAGGGGTGGAATCTACAGTATGAAGATGGTGTGTCAACCAGGTCTGCATTGAGGTCCAGAACAAATTTCCAAATCTGATTTCCAAATATTTTGTGACCTCCTGACCTTCCCTCTTGCACTGAGGTCTGGTCAAGGGCACCCATGTGTAAACACAAAATTTCAAAATCCAGGCTGACGGTCACATTGCCATAAAAATGTATCACACATGTTTTTTGAAAGGTTTGTCAAGGGGTATTCCAAACAAAGGCCACCTGGGATAGCCCCCCAAAAGACCAGCTTCAGAGTAACTGAAGCAAAGCAAGAACACCAATATAGTGTTTTGTTCCCTTGCTAAAACTACACATATATATATATATATATATAATATATTATGTATGTGTCATTATATATATATATTATTATATATAATATATATATATATGTACACATACATACTACTAATTACTAATGTTTATATTTTTATATACACACACACACACAGATGGCGGCACACACAGGCGCAGCGGCTTTTTGCTCTCTCACAATGACAATAAAGACTTATCTTATCTAACTATAATTTGTGCATATAATCAGTCCCTCCAGGAAGTTGCAATGTGCAGTTGCAACAATTAACACAAATTCAACCAATGTCCATGAATTCTGCAGAACCGTGTAATTTTGTCCAAACTCTGCAACTTTTCCACAAATTTGACCACAACTGCTACTGTCATAGCAGTCGCCTCTACAAACATCTCATATGTACGTCTCAATGAACCATAGATACATAGATAGATTTTTTTTTTTCTTACTGAAAAGAACAGTTATAATTGTTGCTGACATTCAGTAGCACTCTGGGTATTTTAAGTTTTGTAATTTTTTTGCTGTTTTGACTGAGTTTGAGCTCTAAAAAGATTTAGCTTCTTTGTGTAACACCCCCCAGGTGAACTTCTTCATCCACAAATAAAGCAGATTTAGTTGGAATTTTTGTAATCCTCAGACTTTTTGGCAAGGTTAGGCACTCAGAGAACAGATTGTGTTTTTGCTCTCCCTGGAACAAATTGCCTTTGATTTTTAATGAATTATTGAATTAAAGAAAAAAGCATTGCAACATACATTGCAAGTCTTTTAGAAAAGCTATAACAGAATAAATTTAGGCTGGAGGGATTGTATCAATGTGGAAACAAGTGCTATAGAGGAAAAGCAGAGTATATGAAAAGCAACTCAGCAAACTATTTAAATTTTGTATAATCTCCTTTTCTCCCTTCATCTTCCAAACTTCTTGGTTATACAAAGCACTAATCATCCACACAATCTGTTCCAAGTGGCTCTGTCATTACACAAGAGGAAAGGGAGCAGGCTCCTCCTTTTAATGTGGGCTCTGGTTGGTATTGTAGGCTGTGGATGGACATGGAAGCTTTTGATGCTAAAGATCTTGTAAATATTTACATGCTAACTTGAGTTAAGAGGGATAAAAAAGTGGAAAATTAGGACATTTGAAATGATGCAACAGTTACATCCTCAAATATTTACCTACGAACAGCTGTGTGCTTTGGATGAAATATCTAACTGGGTTGGATCGAGTGGACCAGTTTGCCAGTGTAACAAGATCCTGATCACAAGAGCATGTGAGAATCCATCATCAGGCTTCAAGTTATCCAATTGTGGTGCAGCCAGTCACCTGCCAACTATTTTTTGTAAGTGCCTGCCCTTTTCCAAGCAGTTTCTAAGGACGACTTCCCAGATGGTTCTATGTAACAAACAATCTGGTGTGTCAGGTTAGTTGATTGTACCTGCTGTTGTGATTTTATCTTGAAATGGTTTGCATTAGAGATGCACAGATTCCAATTTTGTTGGCCGATTCCGATTTCCAATTTTTTTTAAGGGTCTGACCTGCCAATTCCGATTTTGGCTGATTCCGATTTTCAGTCTTTCCAAGAAATATAATTGACAGCATTCACAAACATTTTTGCAACTTTTCTTGTAAAACTAAATTGGATGTTCATAATAAAACACTGATTATTAAATAACTTATATATTTTCTCCAAAAGTGCTCCAGATTACAGCAGGCCTTATTATAAGATTAAATTAATATTACGTAGGCTACTAGAAGAAACGCAATCTCGCGAGATTTTGCAAGACGCGATTTCATGTGATCTTCGACCGGTGCTGTCAGATCACCGCCCACCATGAGTCATGGATCTGTCGAGGTTTCTGCCTGTTAAAAGGAAGTTTTTTCCTCGCCGCTGTCGCCAAAGTGCTTGCTTATGGGGGAGTTGTTTCAACTGTCGGATGTAAACAAAATTATTGAGTGTGGTCTAGACCTACTCTATATGTAAAGTGTCTTGAGACAACTTTGTTGTGAATTGGCGCTATATAAATAAAATTTGATTGATTGATTGATTGATTGATCTTGTGTAGAAGCCGGAAGCCAGAGACTGACGCAGTGCAACAGTTTGCTGTAGTAAAACTTTGCAGTGAGAAAAACAGAAGAAGAAGTTTAACGAGTCTGGATGAGAAAATGTTCGAGGAGACGCATCAACACAGGTTGTTTATTTTTCAACCAGGTGAGATTTTAACTGTCAGTCTGTTAACAGCAGTCTGCTGCTGGCTAACATTAGCATGAAGAGCTACAAAGTTTACCGCTGTTTGGCGACACCGTCAGCTGTTCTGTCTCGTTCCATCTGTTTTCTCTTTATTCTGTCCTTGGAGTCTGTCACTGACACTGACTTCATGCGAGCATGTGTCTGAGTGTGTGCTGCTATGATCAGCACTGTGGTGTGTGTGATATTACGGCTAGTGTGTGCTGCGCGCATGACGTGACCATCGTGCAGAGTGTGTGTGTGAATATGACGGGCACAGAATCGGATATGTGGTGCTGACCAGCCAGTCACCGGTCAGGGCCGGTCATGCTGAAAACCGGCCGGTTCCGGTCTCTGGCCGGTCAATCGGTGCATCCCTAGCTTGCATCAGTCGAATCAGAAGAATCTTAGCTTAATAAAGATATGTTGCATAAGAACCTTCTTAAACGTAGCAGCTGTGTGCAGATCACAGTTGTTCACTCAACAGTCTGACGGCCTGTGGGCAGAGTTAAAAGAGGTTTTAAATCCACATAACACAGGTCCTGTTTCGGGCAGCAGTAAATATGACATAAGGCAAATATTTTGCAGAATGAAGCTCTTTGTGTGTGGGTGTTGTGTGTTCAAAAACAAATCAATGCCTTTTCCTCATGAGTGCTCGCCATCACCCATGGGTACCTGAGCTCCCGAGCACCCGTGAATTTGGCACCTACATTACTGCTGCTGTTCCAGACCTCTGACCTTATGCAAAATTCAAATGTGGACTTCCAATAAAAACCTCTGAGTAATCCGCCTCACAGGCTACTAACAAGTCTTTTCACATGTCCACTGCCAGGAACAGTTTATATACTGTGTAACAAATACAGTTACACAAATGCGTATCGTCTGCTCTGACAAACAAAATTAGGAAAAAGGAAAAAGTGTTTGACTTTTTTTAGTCTCCCAATTTTCTGTATAAATCCATACTCATTAAAATTGAACAAATTAAAATCCAAATGTGATGTGTCAATATTAAAAGATTAGAGCGTGACTGATATATTGGTTTACTGGTATTGTGACAACCCCTCCTCTGACTACTGAGCATATATCTGCCTATCACAGTTGTATCGGCCTGTACTGGTACTGGCATATATGTTGTCCAACATGCATCAATATGAAAACTTTCTTTTTTTAACAGAACATAATGCCGATTGTGTTTGTTAGCATTATAGGCAGCATCTTATCCATATTTGATCCCTTTTCTTAATTCAGGTTTAATATATATTTTGCTTCAAAAATTCATAGTTATTTATAAGTATTAAAAATATTGGTGAAATTTACAGTTTCCCTGATGTCATTTTGGACTATAAAATTTGTTAAACTGTAAAATATCTGCCTAAATTACACATTTTGTCACTTTTGAGAGATCACGGCAAAAAATGTGTGTTTATGTATTAGGTATTGGCATCGGCCCCCAGAAATCCAGTATAAGTCTGGCACTACAAAAGATGACATTAAAACAGCACAAGAAAAAAGACAGAAAAGCTGAAAGACAGAGGACGTGGAACACAGACCTGATCATGTTCAGCATGAGGAGCAGGACATCCACACAGTTCACCATCACATTCTTAATCCACAAACCCCTTGTTTGCTCTCCATCATTAATTTTATGCATTATTTAAGATTTAGTGCAAAATAAAATAAATGCCTTTCTTTAATTACAGAGGTTCAGGCGAGTAGTGCCTCTGACATGTTAAATAACGAACATTAAGGCCCCCATACAACCAATTTCATGCTACATCAAAAAGAAGCCTGCGGTTAATTAGTGAGGTGAAACAAACAGCGACCTCCCTCTAATGCAAATCTAATGATCTATCACACTCTTATTATTAAAGATTAAACAGCCTTACAACTTTCCTTTATTTACACTGTGATGGAACTTATTACATGCACACAGCGAGGTGGGATTGAGTAAAAAAGAGCATAATTCTAAAGTATTTGTAGGCACACTGATAATGGTTCTGAACTGAAGTCACAGTATGTAGAGGTCACCATGGAGTGTCAGAAAGGCTGTTGTGGCAGTGTTAGCATTCAGCCTGAATGCTGCATGTCTTCAGGCTGGCACTCTTATCAAACGTGAAATTTGGAAAAGATGTGACGATCTGGAGTCCAGATAGAGCAACTATTGGTTTCATAGCAAAACACTGAAATTAAACGCCACACCACAGACACAAGCTGTTGCATGAAAACTCACAAGCTTCATGATATGCCGAGATCAAGGTCTTAAGGCTTTTCTGACCAGATTTAAGACTGATCTGGTCAATGTGCCAGGAGGAGTACATCAAAGGAGAGAAATCAATTCAGTTCAATCTGAATCTGTCATGTTCTGTTGCCAGTAGGTGGCGCTATGACTGTGACTGAATATTACTATATACATGTCTTCAGGTCAGGACTCTTATCAAACATGTGACATCTGAGACAGATTGGACATGTACGTTTGAGGCCCAACAACTACAGTATCTGTTTCATGGTGAAACATCAAAATTTGAGGCCATGGACATGCCTTTTAACGAAACCAAAAAAGCTTCACAATCTAGCATTGCAAAAGTCTTGGGAAGAAATATGAAGTCAATCTGGTCAATTCTGTAGGAGAATTTCTTAAAGTGCAATGCCTGTAACATCTGGACACGATACATGTGCTGACTAGATTTCATGCATCTAGGTGACACATGCTGCGAGGTCTGCTTTGTTGAAATTTTGTAGGGGACGTTATCAAGCCCATCACTTTTAACACACAGAAACGCCATGTCAGATATGGACCCATATCAGATATCAGATTTTGCCACTTCAGTTTTGTGTGCCAAATTTTGTGAGTTTTCGAGTGTGTCAAGGGCTTCAGAAATGCTAAATGTCATTAGGGGACATTATGGATCCAACATGTCATGCCCGAACAGAATTGCAGAATCAATTTTTTGTTTGTTGTTTTGGAGCATTGAAAGGCATTAAATGTGTTTCAAAATTCTAATTTTCGCACAAAATCCAATATGACTAATTTCCTGTCGGGCAAACACATAAAAAAAAAAAAAAACTCTTAATGATGAGAGCAGTGATCCCAACAAATTTCATGAACATCAAAGTAACTTTTTTCCGAACCATGTCATGCATATGGAGGCACTACGAAGCCCACTGACCATGCTTGAGCCTAGCTGTTGCAGAACTTTGCGATTTATGGCAGTTCTAAATGTTTTGGGAGTTTTTGACTCACTGGGGCAAGTACAAAACTCAAAATATATTGAAACAAGATAGATTTCTGAATTTCCCATACTCATATTTGTTGGTGTTTATCTTCTCAAAAACAACAGTTTCATTGCGTCACTAAACTGTTTGCTCTCCAGTTTGTTGCACACAAGACAGGCAGCACCTGTATTAAAGGGGCAGTCTGCAGCAATCTAACAGTACCATAAATTATATTCATTAAAGAAAGTTGATTTAATTATTCTAGAAATGTTACTTAAACAGCTTCAAGAAATAGTCTAACAGGAGGTCAGAGTCTGTTATAGACCCACTGTGGTTCTGATTTATTCTAATGAATAAAAATGTTTCAGAATCATCCTCCTTCCAGGGAGAAATATTTTTATTGCTGAGCACAGTGTGCTGTCATGCTGATCTGAGCATGGCCTAAATGTCTACTTGACCAATCAGATTGCTTGGTTGTAATTACCTGTTGTATAATGGAATATATTAATCCTGAATACACATTGCTCCAATGTGCTCCAGACAAGCTCACTACAGCAAAGACACATCGCTGAAAACTTGGCAGCACACTGCAAGGAGCTCATAGCAAGTACATGGGGACTGGATAACAATGTCACAGCCTGTGTCCCCGACATGAGCAACATGCAGAGCAGTGTAGTTTAGGACTCTGTGCTGTGTTTTGTCCATACTCTCAATTCAATTAGAAGAGGAAATCTGATATTCTTGCTGCTAATTTTTCCCCTTGAGATTTACATGTTTTGCCTTTTGGCCCCTTACTTATTAGGGAGCTTAATTTTTTTTCTTTTTTTTTTTTTTTTTTTGCAGTACCACTATCCTAAATGTTTTTAAAAAGTTTCTAAATATAGGATTTTTTTTCTGAATATTTCTATTTTTCTTATTTTTCTATTTTTTTCTATTTTTCTTTATTAGATCTTTCTGTCTCCCTCACCTAATGAAAACTTCCAAACAGGTTCAGGTCTTTTTCTCTCACAACTACTAAAAGTCCCTGATTACTGTTTGCAGATTAATTATTAGATATTTCCATACATTTCTTCCAGATTGAGGTTTATATTTATTGTCTATATTTTTCTAAAGGTGTTGATGATTATGGTTGATTGCCACCTCTGTTAGACATTTGCCTGAAAAAGATCTTGTAGATGGAAATGCTGCCTAGTAACAGGAGATAAAAGTTGTCCATTGGGAGCTTGATAATGTGCAGACCCATTTTCCTTTTGCCTTTTTCTATTTTCTTTTTTCCAAATCCTGCAATTAGCTATAAATGCTGGATTGAAGGTGAATGCCATGAGCTGGCTGATCGGTGCCTGCACAAGTCTAGTTAGCCATTTCCACCACCGTACTGTGGTGCAAAAACAGGCATAACGAGTGTTGCTTTCACACAAACTTTTGCAATCCTGCAAGACACGCTGGAACTCTGTCAGCGACACGTTTCAGCACATCCACAAACAGCTCTGGACCATTAAAACAACCATCTCAAGTGTTTGAGTCCAAGAACACAGTGGTAGCATCACTGGAGAGACGACAAACATGGAGCTGGTGGTGTGGCACTTTCTGCAACAGGCAGAAAGAGACAACATTGCTGCTTAGTATCACAGCCTCCCAGTGAATGATGACGAGGAAGATGCTGATAATGAGGACTGCAACAGGCCGACAGATGACTCAGCTGAGAATTACACTCAACCAAAACACCAGAAAACTTGCTTAATGTCTTTATTTGGGGATGGCTATGGAGAGTCTGTGCATCACATTGAGCTGGAGCTGTTGGATGGAAACCTGTGCCCTACCTAATGAAGATCCACTTGTGTGGTGGTGTTTGAAGACACAACACTCTCCAACAGCCTGCAACATCTGTGCCAGCTGAGAGTTTTCAGCTGCCAGATTTAATGTTAATAGACTGAGATCTTACCTTTCACCTGAACATGTTGGCTTCACTGAACAACGTTTCAGGTAAGTAAGCCTGTGTGTGTGTTGTGGGGTTGTGTGTGTGTGTGTGTGTGGTGTGGGTGGTGTGTGTGTGTTTGTTTTTAATTAGCAAAAATGTCATTGCTGTGAGAACGCAGTGTGATCCAGCTGATGTAAACAGTAGCTTACTGCCAAAGGTTATATTTTCACCATTAACTAATAACATGTCCTCACCAACACAAGCTGTCATTATTACTTTATTTTAGTGATGAATATGACTGTTATGTGCAAATATTATTTTAACACTGAAGTAGAGATGATTTACAGGTTAGGTTAATTGAAACATCTGTCATGAAAAGAAAAGGGAGGGACACACAGACGTACGTGTGCTCCACATTTGGACCCATTTTTCAAGTGACAGGATTGAGACAGGATTAATTAATCATTTAAATGTTGTGAGTAATTTTTTAATTAAAAAAGTCAAAATTAGCTGATTTCAGTGTCAGGTTTACCAGTACTGACAGATCTGAACCCAAAAGCACAACAGTGATGCAGCAGTTTTAAGGACAGTCCAGTTTACCCAACAGTTCAGACAAACAGAATCAAAACCAGGAAATCAGTCACACAGGCAAACAAATCCAACGAGGGGCAAGCAGGGAAGGCAGGCAGGGTCAAAAACAGGAAATCAGAAAAAAACAGGGAAAATAACGCTGGATGGCTTAACAAAAACACACAAGACAATCTTGCACAGGGCAAGGGGAAGTGGACCAGTATATATACTGAGGGACTGATGAGGGAATGAGCCTCAGGTGAGGAGATGGGTGGGGAAAACCAGGAGAGGGTGATGAGAAGAGTTAGTTAGGTGAGTTAGTGATGAGACCTGAAAAGAAAAACTGTTGAAAACTAACAAGGAGTTGGAGGGAGTCATGACATTCAGCCCCTTAAATGTGAATGTTTTCTGGTTTCTTTACTCCTCTCTGACAGTAAACTGAATATTTTTGAGTTGTGGACAAAACAAGATTTTTGAGGACGACATCTTGGACTTTCACCATTTTTCTGACAGACATCTCATTGGTTAATTAAGAATATAATGACCGATTATATTCATAGATGATGAAAATGATAGTTAACTGCAGCCCTAAAAACATGTTATTAGGCTCAACAATTACAGCATATTTTATACTGTACCTCAGTATAAAATATGCTGTAATTGTTGTCCAAAGTAACAGAAAGTTATCAAGTTAAATTACTTTAATATTAAGAAACTTGGATTATGTTCCTGACTACATTCTTTAACATGTAAGTAGTAACTGTATCAGAATACATTTTTAAAGTAATCCTCCTAACCCTGTTGACTGGTTGGTGGAGGCAGTTATTCTATTTTTTGACTGCTCTGTTTTATACGACCATTGACAGCTGGCTTCTCACTCTTCTTAACTGGCCACTAGGGGCCGCAAGTGATCAACAACTGCTTCAGTTTGAAATCTTGTTTCAGCTCAGGACAACGTTGTGTTAATGTTGGTGGAACAATCTAGCAGTTATGGTGGCATTGCAGTAGGTGCTTCACCATCTGCACTCTACTGAGTGACCTCTGCTAGTTGAAGAATGTGACTAAATGAATCTTAATACATGTTTTTTCAGACAATATACCTTATTGATTAAATTGTGCTAAATTCTGACTGTTTTCTGAGTGTTTTCCTACTTTCAGACTAGTCGACTTGTCTAAATTTCAGCATATATCCTGACTGAATTCACTGCCACCAGCGCAGCCAACTCCTCTCTGAAGTCTTCCTGTCTCACCCCTCTTCTATCTGTCTGTCTGTCTCGGGTGTGTGTGTCCACAGGGAACATGGAGTGGCAGTTTGATAGTAAGAGACAGCAGAGTTCATTCTATTACAGGCCTGATGACTTCATTGCACCACTCACCAAAGCCAGTATAGACAGCCTGAGGGACGACACAGTGTGGTGATGCAGAGGTGCTTTGTGTGTGTGACACACTGAAAGTGGAGAGAAGAGAACGTATCCAGGGATTTCACCAGGAATACAAGAAACAAAGGGCCTCGTGACATTGCACCAACCACAAAAGCTAGTGTATATAGTCAATCATTTTCTACTCTAATAAATGAAATAGTTGTCCCCTTGAGTCAATAAATGTATGATGTGAACATCAGCAGTATCTCCTAATATATATTATTTACATAAGAAATTCTGACAGCAGCACGCACACACACACAGCAGCTTGTGAATAAGAGGAGTACAGGCAGTTTTTTTCCCACCTCAAGCACTATTCAGTTGAATTCACAAGCTTTATTGGCAAAAGTGCATAAAAACAATGTTGCCAAAAATATCAATACAAACTAGTACATTTCTACAAAGAATCTTTGAGTGTATTTGTATGGAACCAGATGGGTCTCTTTGTGGATTCTGCCCACAGAAATGTTTTTCACTTCACACAAAAAATATTTGCTATTGTATACAAATGTTAAAATAAATAAATTAAATTAATTAATTAAATAAAAAAAATTTAAAAAAGGTCTTTGAGTTGAATTATCGATTGCAAAACAAAAACAATGTAGCAGTCGTTTTATGAAATGAAATAAAAATAATAAAATAATTAACCATGTAATATCAGGGTATATACTGTCACAGTCCAGTATGGTATTGAGACATTTTATTTATTGTGATAACACGATATTCAATGTATCGTTACATCCCTAGTATTAGTGGTTTTTGAAACACCGCTCATCTGAAGTCTGTCAGATCACCTTGTATTTCAGCCAGTCACATAAGATTCAAGTGTATGACTTCATGTGATCATATAGTGTCATATTACAACAGTCAATATCAATTATAGGTGAATCAAATAAATGCTGGAATGGAAAAGTGAAACAGATGCATTTTAAACTCATGCAGATGATTTGTGCACTTTCTTTAATCAGTTCATTGGTAACATTAATGCCCAAATTAATAAATTAATTGTTAAATTAAAAAAACATAAATATTTTGCTTTCATTTGCATATTCTCTGACAGCATTACAGCCTATGACACATTTAGAATGTAATGTAAACATGAAGATGTAAAGGCCTGCATATCAAACATATATACTTCAACATCAGACGTGTGGAGTATGCTCATAAAAAAAATGTTATATTTCAGATCTTTATTTGATAGAAGATCAATTAAATCTATCACGATTAATCAATCATTGATTAATCCTTATTCCTAGATTACTACCTGCTAATTTAAAAAAGTTACAATGGCATAAAAAGCCTTTTGTACTTGGCTGTTGAAGTTCATGATGGTGTCAGGATGGCTCCTAAGTGCATACAGAGATAATATTCCATATTTTGAGTATACATACTGAAGTGGTGAGGTTTGGCTCTCTGCCTGCGTCTGTGTTGTACTTAGTCATCTGGATGAAACACATTTTTAAGAGAAAGCCAGTAAATGTCACTTGTGAAATATGTTATTTCCTGCTTGTAGTCAGTATCACTGCGTATTCACCATCATGCTGATGTCACAGTGATGTACGGCTCCACAGAGAAACCCCAATGGACGGGGTGAAAAAGTGATTTCCTGGTGATGAAGAAACATTTTCCAGTAGGAAATGAGAGCAGTGCTATAATAAAAAGCTCATTTGAATGTGATGTACTTCCCGAGCTCTGCCCTTCATCCTGACAAACGACAGTCTGCTCCTTTGCTTTGGCTCCGAGTCTCATTGTCACAGTTGCCTCAAAGTTAACTTCAACTGCAAATACAATCAATCACAGCAGCTTCTAAACATATCTGAACATTCATTATCACGTCAATGACATTTATAAGATCAATCTAGAATGATTAGATAACATCCGTGCTAATGAGGTGTAGTCATCATGGATATGAATATCTGCTGTATTTATAGCAGTGGCAGTTATGCTGGCTGAGGAGCTTCAAGGCTCACAAGTGTTTCTTTTCACCATCTTCCAGCTCTCACACCTGCAGAGGCAGACACACAGTGCAGACATTCCATCCTGCTCTCCCCATCAACTCCCCATCAGCTGCTGTAACTGTAACCTTGGTCAGGGTTAAACATGTTGTTATTTTGTCATGGCTCCAACCAGCTCTTGTAAGATTGTCTATTGTGTCGAGCCGTAGTCTTCCACTCAGGATATCTTGGAGGCGAGAGGCTGCAACAAAGGGTGCATGGTAGTTTCTAGCTAGTAAAGTATATTTGCCAATTCCAGAGCATGTGTTTTGCTGATGCTCTTTTTTCTGTTGTATTTCAGTGTCATTCAGTAGGTTTGGACGATACCACCACAGAATCTGGCTTCAATACCAAGTAATTAAAGGACAGAATCACAGATACTGATACTTTTTATTATTAAAAGCAGCTCATGTATTTCATGTAGTGGAGAGCAATGTGTCATTATTTATGAGGTGAATGCATGAATACGCTTATGCTTAAATATATGCTTGAATATGCTTAAATGTAGACATCCTTTCACTATTACACAAAATAAGTTTATATTTCAGCCATTTTCATATTTCAGCTTTGAGGTTTTTTTAAACAATTTCAATTTAGATTAAGGAATCTAAATTATTATAAGCTATTGATTGGCACTTACAGTTTGAAAATGTAACATTAATCAATGCTGAAGATCCGATTTGACTAAAAATTCATTTAACTACTCTAAACCTGGATGTTCCTGCCTGAGCCTCTCTGAACACTCTGACAGTCAACTCTGTCTCTGTGTTGAGGGTCTGGATGCTGAGGCATTCGCTCCTCCTCCTCCTCCTCCTCCTCCTCCTCCTCCTCCTCCTCCTCTTCCTTTTCGTGATGTTTTGTTCTGTGTTTGAACAAAGTTATAGTGAAAATCCTTCCTATCACACATTTTCAATCACAGCTGTAAAATATCTCCAAATAAAGCTCCTCTTCTGTTCATCTATCACTATGTATCAGATCACGCTGGTCACTGTGTGCACTGCGATATATGATGCGCATATTGTTTGAGTGCACACTGACACAGACAGCAGTAGAGGAGCAAAGAACACATGCACTACACAACTCAACCTTGTTTACACAGACAGCCAGTTTTGCTCTATTATGAAATAAAAATGGAAACATTTAGAAGAAAAAATTAAAATGGATCTGTAATAAAGGTATACATCAGGTTGTATTGCAGAGGACACTTGGCACTGCTCCTCACGCTCACAGTCAACGTTTGAGGGGAAACCTTCCAGCAGCGTTTCCCAAAGCGTTCTGTGCCACAGTGATCTGACTGATAAATGATGAAGCCTGAAGAGCGTTTTCCCGCTGAGCCATTAATCTGCTCACCTGCTCCCTCAGCCTGATTGGAGAAGCTATTTCACTGAAAGGCCTGTTTGGTCCTTGTCAAGAACAAAATCACGCTTTAATGAAATAAATACTCATTTGTGGGAAAACAAGGTGGCGCAGAGGGGGCTGTGTAAAATATGTCTTATCTTGAAACGCAGCAGAAGACGTGATCCCTGAATGAAATGTGTCTAATTCTACACTTCAAAAAGACTCCGAGAGGTTTCTTTAATTGATCTAATGCGATAAATACAGAAAGTGCATCAAGGAATCAATAGATAAATACACACTTCACTTGAAGTATTGAAGTATTAATTAAGCCTAAGCCCTCTGAGTCACAAAAACTATTACCTGAATATGATTTACTCTGGTAAACATAATGTGCTAGAAGAAGAAATCGCTTTCAGACAACTCTAAGTTCGTTTACTGCTTGTCTGTGCATCTAAATAATCTGCTTATGAAGAATTATAATGCATTTGAATACATTGTTAGAGATTAAACGTAAGTAGTTTATGAATCAATTGAAAACACAAATATTTTAAAGGGCAACAATTTTATACAGTAAGATCAATTTACTAGTCCTGGGTAAAGTACTACTCAGTCTGTAGAAACAACTTTATGATGTTTGTCATGTCAGAGAGACTAATAAAATATATAAATAGCACAAGTGCCCCAGTAGACTGTCAATCTCTGCCAAGCTAC
This sequence comes from Lutjanus argentimaculatus, assembly GCA_034769285.1. Lineage (NCBI taxonomy): Eukaryota > Metazoa > Chordata > Actinopteri > Lutjaniformes > Lutjanidae > Lutjanus > Lutjanus argentimaculatus. The sequence continues at coordinate 1,935,647 of JAWZSL010000049.1, forward strand.
AGATGGTGAAGCACCTACTGCAGTTCCATCACAACTGCCAGATGCAACCAGTGAGAGGAGATCTGCAGAGTTTTGAATATTTTTTTTGTATAATACAGTATAGTGTAAGTTTCTTATATAGATATATGTAAAGTTTCTAGTAAAGTTTTTTTTTTGTATAGCCCTGTAGTGAAAGGAGAAATAAATAATATACTTACTGTAATAAATAATAAAATTACCATAATTTGTCAGGGATGAAGGAATGATTCAAAATTAACATTACAGCCAGCTAATCAATTAACAGTGTCAGACTTGTCATTGCTTGTCACTGTCAAAGTATAATGTTGCTCTCATTCCTGCAACCTGCGTGAGCTTCGAGTATTGTAATGCAACTTGATGTTGCCTGTTCATAGGTCAGAACCTGTGTGTCCCAGTGGAGGCTGTGGCTGTTCAGAAGCTTCATGTTTTGGCAGAGAGCCCCAACAAGTAATTCCAACAACTAACCACCATCATGTCCAATTTCTCATGTTTATAACAAACCAAATTTCGTAAAAATCATACCTGAAACTAGCCGCTCTTCAGTTAAATTTTCCATTTTGAATCAAAATATGTAATTCACGTGAATCGTGAATAGTTGCCTGCAATTTCCCATAGACGGGAGTGAGACCAGAGACTGTTCCTGAAAGGTGCTGTCATGTTACGACCTTCTTCGCAATAAAACATCTTTGGTGAGATAACTGCATCGTCTTATTTTCCCTCTTCAACATGGATGTGTACAATGGACGCTAGTTTTGAGGAAAGTCTCATTCTCTGTTAGCTTTGTAATATGCTCTGTAACTGACTTAACATTCGGTAACTAGTTACTAAAGTAACGTTACTGTGGCAAATCAAGTTGAAGGGTGCCCTATCATAACCTATCAAATCTGTCTTTAAAAACTAACTAAGGCTGTTACATTGTATTAAAGTGATCCATCAGATTCTGTGACCTGCAGAGATGAAAGTACTCAGATCCTTTACTTAAGTAAAAGCATTAATGTCTACATAAAGTATTTAAAGTAAAAGTACTAAGTAAAGTAATGAAACATTACTTTTACTGTAGTACCCTACTCAGTACTTTTTACTTTACTTTTACTTTAATACCCTGCTTGAGACTTTTTGCTTTACTTTTACTTTAATAACTTACTTAGTACTTTGTACTTTACTTTTACTTTGATACCTTACTCAGTACATTTTACTTTACATTTACTTTATTTATTTATTTACTTTCATTCGTTAATGCCCATCACACCAGCTAATCTTGCTGGGGTCCAAAATAATTTCATCATATCCATCATAAGCTTTTACAGCATCAGCATTAGTGTTACGTTTTGTTCATCACATGTGCATCTCTAACGGTGGTAAGAGAACTGTTCATACAAATTTCTCATCCATTCTTTCTAAAGTACATTCATTTGTAACTCTGCTTACTCTGTGAGTGGAGGCTGGTCAGAGAATCTGCCTCATAAATTATTATCACAGGCCAACTTCAGAGAACACAACAAGACATTATACATGAGCAACTGACTATTAATCAGCTGCAGAAGTAATGCATAGTTAAATGGTATCTGAATGAGGATTTAATGTTAGATTGGTGTATTTAAAGGGGACAGCTGTTCTATAATTGACGGCACGATGACTTTTTTTTGGGCAGGGTAACATGATTTGACCATCAGCTGCAGTTCTAGTGAAATGATTGTGAAAGTCACTGCATGTTATGATTTCGGCTGTGTAGAAACTTTAATACATATAATCCACTTTAATGCCTTAGTTAGTACATTTTTACTTTACTTTTACTTTAATACCTTACTTAGTACTTTTTAATTTACTTTTACCTTGATACCTCAGTTAGTATATTTTAGTTTACTTTTACTTTAATATTTACTAAGTACTTTTACTTTGCTTTATTTTAATACCTGAGCACATTTTGCTTTACTTTTACTTCAGCACCTTACTCAGTACATTTTAATTTACTTTTGCAGTAAAGAATACTTTGTTTACATCACAATAATAATAAATCACAAAATGTTTCTCCTGATGGAGGATGCCCCCAGAGCTCCTACAGGGCATCGGTTAAGAACATATCACCTTTTTCACCTCTTGTGAGTTTGCAGGTTTGGACAATGAGATCAGAATGAAGTGGTTCAGTTGATTTTGTAGTGAAAGTCTGTGCCTAACTTGAGTGGATCATAACATATCTATAATAATAATAATAATAACTTTATTTATATAGCACCTAGTATGGAATTAATCTGCAGAAAGGCTTCTTTGGTTCTGACTGAACTGAAGGAGCCTCATCTCAGATGAGAGGTGAAACGTCTTCAAGAACCTCAAGTAAAAGTCCAGATGCCTACAACAGCTCGTAGCCTGACCTGGATGACAGAATCTTCATTTATCTGTTTCCACATGCTTTTCTTTCAGCTGCAGGACATTGATCTCTCAGGGCCGTCGTACATTAGAGAGTTTCAAACCCTCAACTCAAATAGTTCCACGTGATCCGGCACATACAAAGCTTCAATTACCACTTCCTCACCCACGCACTGGAGTTTTATTAGTCATCCATTATCAGCCTTTGTTCAGTGCCTCTTGGAGTTTGACACTCAGTAAGTTCACCCAGATTTACTTCAGCATACAGGATAGAAGAAAGCTGGAGCACATTAAGATTCAAAGTCGAGGCAGTAAAGAAACAGAGAGCCAAACAGGAATTAGAGCCCCTGTGAAGGCAGGCCTGATGATTTAAAGAGAGGGAAGATAGAAGCCCTGAGCTGTGGCTCAGCAAATGGATTCACAACAACTCAGTTCATTTAGACAGCCCTTTAGCTATGACTCAATCATCCATCCATCTACTGCTGCATCTTTTCAAGAGCAAAATGCATCATGTACTCTGCCTGTTGAACTCATTTGTGTGTCTGACAAAGCTCTAGTCACTCAGGTCAGGAAGTGTTTCTATTTATATTAAGGAACAGTATGTTCTGTAGCCTACATGCTGCAATGACACATAAAATCTCACCCAGAGAACAAAGTGTGATGCAAGTTAATCCCCTGCTGCTAAACATATCTGTCCCCTGATTTATTGTTTTATTATAATGTAATATTCTGATGAACAAACACTCATCTGATAAAAAGTTTAAAAGTTAGTGTGTTGCTCCTTTATAAAGAAGACCAGCCTTTGACTTGGATTCACAGAAGTTCACATAAGTTAAAATGGATTCCAGTAGCAGAGGCCGGCCCCATCTCAACAGTCTATGACATACTTGCCAATCTTCCCAGTTAACCCATTGCTAAGCCCGCCCTCCTTAGTTACTGTTGCTACACCTGTCAAACTTTTCATTCTCGCACTGCATTTATGCTGATGGCTGATGTAAGCTAATGGTAAGTCCTCGAGTCGGCCAAGAAGTCCGCCTCCAGCTGATATATTTTTGTTTTGGGGCTTTTTTTGCCTTTATTAGATAGGACAGCTGAAGAGCAGACAGGAGGGGGACTGAAGAGAGAGGGGATGATGCACAACAAGGGGTCGCAGGCGGGAATCGAGCCAGCGGCCGCTGCAGAGGACTAACAGCCTCCTTACATGGGGTGGACACTCTACCAACTGAGCTACAGGGCCACCCCCTCCAGCTGTTATTTTAATGTTTTTATCTGGCACGTTTTAAAAATGGAACCCTGTGAAAGTGTAAATGTAAAGGTACCTGACAGTTGTGTACATGATATAACGATAATGCTAAAAGACTGAGGCTAAAGCTAGCTTACATCTCAGCAAAGACAGGTCAGATGGTGAAATACAGCAGGTATATCTACATGATGACAGAAACACACTTGTTAACGTGGGAAAAGGAAGCGCATGGACTCGATTAGTGCAGCAGACCTTGAGACGGGTCACCCAGCCAGACCGTGATCGCAGAAGACAGCCAGGATAAGAGCTAGCTAACCCGGCTTAGACCTGAGACAGCAAGCCAGAGAGAGACGCATCATCGTCAACCCACTTTGATTCTGCATCAGCCCACATCCTCCTCCTCAAACCCCCACAGTAAAAATGCAGATGCAGTGGATCTAACAAGTTTGACTGGAGGTAAAGTTTCTGCAGCTAGTAAGTTAGCATTAGTTAGCCAGACATGCTAACATTTGCAGCTTATGTTAGAGCAGATGAAGACAGAGTTTAATCCATTCACCACGTGTGTGCATGTGTTTCATGTTTTTGAGAGACAACAAAAAAGACGCCTTTGTTCAGACTCATAAAAAGTATCACTCTTCTAGAGCCTCCTGCACACCATGGAGAGAAATGGAAAGCTTGACAGCTCTAGTTATGGTTGCTTAGCTATGATTGGACAGTTGCTGTGAGGTGAAACTTTTAAGGAAAGGAGCATGCATTTGCACTAAAAGTAAAGATTAAAATTATTCAACATAAAAATGCTGTTGCAGTATACTTTTCATTTTGTTATTTTCATATTTTGAAACTCAAATTCTTTTGGTATCGAAATATTCCCTATTTTGAGGTGTTGAGCATTGACAAATATACTCCATGGCTGTTCCATGTCATGTGACATCCACTTCTTCTCACTATGGACTCAGTGTTGCCAGATTGGTTTGATGTTTTCCAGTTCAAAATCCACCCAAATATTATCTATAATATACAATACAAATAAACGCATAAACAATAGCGATAGCATGGTAGGTTATAACAATTTTTCAATATGACATAATATTTAAACAACAATTTAAGTGTCCACAAGTGGGCTAGAAGACAGACAGACAGGAGGTTACATTGTACAGTGTAACTATTAAATATTTACCTTTTCTGCTCCTTGCCTTGAAGATCTTTTAAAGCAACAATAAATGTGAATAAATGTGTTTTTTTGTTTTGTTTTTTATTGAGTTTGTCACACCACCCAACCAAATTTAAATAAAATTAGGTCTCCTATTAAGAGAAAAAAACAACAAACTCCTCACTTGCTCCCTCACTTCCCTCTCTCAATTACACCACTAGGGAGCGCCAGTGGACAATGATAACACTTATTCTTGCTGTATACCTGTCTGGTGACTGTGTTTTCATAATTGCTGCTCAGGTTACCTGGCTGCACTTTCTCCAATATGGAAAATGAATCATTTCCAATTGGTAGATTATCAGATTGCATGGTGTGTGTCCAAAGCTGCTCTCTTCTAGTTCAATGAAACTATTAAGCTTTTTGTACATAACTGTTGAGGAAGCAGGAAATCTGTTTGATTACTATTTGATGTTTTCAAAAACATATTTTAGTGTGCTGTCTAGCTGTAATTTGAGAATGTTTGCTGCCATTTTTTTCTCTTTACTGTTGCTACGCCTGTCCAGCTTTCCATTCTCATGATCCACCACTTTCAGTCATAATGGCAGCAGATTCAGCATCAAAACTGGAGTAATTGTTGAAAAATGAGGTCTTTGCTTCCACAGACAAGTTAAATAAAAGCAGCTTCTCTTATCTAGCTGACGCCCGTGGATTTTGTCGGCTAAAATAAAGACTCTAACTATCAGATTTCATAAGTTTAACTGGCTAAAGTAAGCTAATGCTAATGCTTAAACTCCTTGAGTCAGCTGAGAAGTCCGTCTCCAGCTGACTTTTTAATGTTTCCATCCGACACATTTTAAAACGAGAACCCTGAGAAAGTGTATGAAACATGTAAAGTTACTTAACGGCTGCGTACATGATTAATAGTATAAGACTGAAGCTAAAGCTAGGTTCAAGTAGACAATGGCTGAATTGTGAAATATGACATGTATATGTATATGATAGAAGACAAATATACCCAGACCTTCAGACGGTCACCCAGCCAGACCAGCTGAACCCGAACCGCCCCTGGAAGAGAGCCGTGACAAAAGCTAAGCTAACCAGCTTAGACCTAAGAGAGCATCCCAGAAAGATGCATCATGCACTTTGATTTTGCATCAGCTTCTCAAACCCCCACATAACAAATGCAGATGCAGTGGGATCTAACAAATCTGGCTGCAGGTAAAGTCAGTTGGACATGCTAGGGTATGCAGCTTACGTTGGAGCAGATAAAGACAAAGTTTTATCCATTCCCCATATGTGTGCTCTTGTGCTCCAAGTTTCAAAAGACTACAAAAAAAGACGCCAGACTCATGAGACACAGAATATCATTGTTCTCTTGCACACCCCTTCAACAAGTAGAGAAATGCAAAGATTGACAGGCCTGTGGTTCCCTAGTTATGGTTGCTACTCTATGATTGGGCAATAGACCCTTTTCTCCTTTTTCACCCAGTTTCTCAAGTACTCAGCGCAAGCTGAGTGCACAACATTAGTATGGTGCACAACATTAGTATGGCGGACCACAACAGCTTGTCAGTGGGTGTGCAAACATGAGCAGTTTTGATCGCGTCCTCAGTCCAGTCAAGACATTAAATAGCTTGCAGCTGCAGATGCTGCTGATTGCTCTGAAGTGGTCATGATACTATCGTAATCCTGTACAACTTGAGTCGTCCAGTGGATTTTCGATTCTGACAACTGTACATGCAACAACCAGACTTTTTGGTGATTGTAATTCTTGTAAACCATCTAATTCGATGTTTGCAGCTCAATAACTTTTCTGGATGAGACCTGGGGAGACCACTACTTCTCTAACTGAAATGTGCGTGCAGCTTCTTGATGACATCAGCTGTGAAAGCGTCTATTACTGTTCACAGGAGGGGCTCAGTGAAGAGTTAGTTGTGTCCAGATTCATTTTGATCTGCACGCCTGGGAAATCAAAAATGAACCAAGAGATCCCAGACTAAACTACCTCAGTGTCTTTATTAAACCTAGCAAGCGTTCATCTAATCTGCCACATCGATGTGACAAATGTCAGCACTTCCAATGATGAATTTAATCTGCACTATGAACAAATGGTGACATAGTGTTGAGATACAATCATAATGTAGGCAAAATAAAATCAAGAGGGTAAGAAACAATGCTTTACAAAACAGCATTAAGATAGAAGTTAAGACTGTGTTTAATGGGAGGCATCTGTTCTTGTTCTTGCATGCTTTCAGACTCTAATGTATTACTGCCAACTTTGATACATGGAAACTTTAAGGAAAATCCATATTCCCTGGTTGTATTTACTGCTTGGATATGGATGTGAACTGCATTTGCGAGTTGAAAATGGTAATTAAGCAGCCTGTCTTATCACGAGGCCTTATATGTAGAGTTTTATCAAGTTCCATGATACTTTCTCAGACTGAACCAGCAGCAGAGGAGGCCTTAAAGCGATATTCCACTCTTAGATAATCATCCACTCAGTATGTACTCACCTCTATGCCGAAGTGATGATGGGTGAAGATCTTCAGTTCACTAAACAATCCTGGAGTTTCAGCAGAAAACAGGGTTGCAGCCAAATCCGGTACAATGGCAGTGAATGGTGACCTGAAGATCTTCACCCATCTTCACATCGGCATAGAGGTGAGTACATACTGAGTGGATGATCATCTAAGAGTGGAATATCGCTTTAAGTGTATCTCGACATGTGCACAACACACTGCTGTGCTGTAAGAAAACACTCCAAATGGTCTATTCACTTTCCTTACATCCTCCCAGAGGGAGCAATAGATCAGTCTCCAGCAGACCTGCTCCTCCCCAGGGAGCCCCCCCCTCTCGGGCCCCAGAGGATAGCAGAGCAGCTAATCTGTCATTCCTCTCTGCAGGACTCCTCTCTTATTATAGGTTAGACTATTTCAAGAATATAGTCATCATATATGGGACTCACCTTGCAGTGAAGTGACACATTCCCACACAACAGTGTCAGTCACAGACCAGCCCCTCATTTATCACTGACATCAGGACTCTGTGCTGCAGGACACGTTCCTGTCACACAGTAAGAATGTGCAGCAGAATCATCTGGAACACAAGTGGACAACCGCACTGATGTTATCAAGATAGAAGAAATACCTCAATGGTGTTACAAGCTCAGGGTGGTTTACAGTAAATATAGGGTTAAATACTACAGTGTGATGGTTTGCTTCAGTAACAGACAGTAGGATCATAAACTTATATCATCACCACACTTAACATAATATTTAAATACATACAACCAGAGGGGAACCTTGAGGGCCTTCTAGGCCTTCAGACAAGGCCTAACATATCTGTACTTCAAATATTATACTTTAATATATTATATTTGATTCATTTAATTTAATTATTAGGTTATTGACTTCTAATTCTAATTTAAACCTCATTTTCTGTCAACTGTGCTTCAGAAATAAAAGGGTTTACTTGCCTGAAACCAGCAAAATAGAGTTATCCAATCAGATTTTTTTGTTGTTGTCTCTAGGCAGAGAAAGGTTAGAGCTGGCTCACTCACTGGTTAGGACTTCATCACTGGGACAGAAGGACACAGCCTGTGTGTTTGTTTAGAAAGTAACAGGTGAATTAACCAATCACACTTTGATTTACAGTGGGTGGGACCAAAAATAATCCCCTTAGGCCTTCCTGAAGGACAGAGATGTCTCGCTCGAGACGAAGCAGATGAGACTGATGCTGTTGCTAGGTGGCTAACTTGATAGCTCTGCCTTTTTCATGGTGGACTTGTAGTGTAGCGGAGCATCTGAAATTGCGCTCGTCCCCAAGTCTGTTAGAAAACACTTGAATCTTCTTTTTTAAAGCTTCTTCCAACATCACAGCACAGCAGACAGAGCTGTGTTGGTAGACAGAAATAATAGAACTGGAGATCTATGCTACATGAACTGTGTGGGACTGAAACAGAGAAATAAGAAACTCAGAATGATTCATATAGATGATTACAGCTCTTAATATCAAACACAAACTTAATTATAACTTATCCAAACAATAGTAACAGATCAAATGGCAATTACTGTATCTACTGTTTGATACAAGTTTAAGTAAAGAAAACTAGAAACATTTCTTATTCTGCTGTCATTGTGTGGTGTTTGCTGCCCTCTACTGTGTTTTTTGTATGTGGCAACTACACACTACAAACACATGTCACAAGCTACCTGCTGCCTGTCACTTATTCCAGAAAAATCTTTTCGCATTTTTGATGTTTCTGGCTAAGTTTTGGTTGAACGGAAGTCCCACCTCTAATAGTCACTACAATCTGACCTCCACAGCTGGTGAAATCCCTCCTTCACTCTCACTAGAGTTTACTCAGTGCAAGATCAGGGGAGAGGCTGCAGCAACATAATTAAGTTACACCAAAACATTAAAAGAACTGATCACTGATAACATCAGAGCTTTCCAGACTGTAAGATATGTGACATAGGTTTGATATGTGACATAATAATATCAAGTTTCCAACATGTCTGAAATGGAAATGTGTGTTTTTGACCTCCTGGGCCTGAAAAACACCTTAATGTAACTTTACGTGTTAAAACAGCCAGTCAGGTTCAGAATGCTCAAATCTGTTGAATCTTATAAAGTACAGCAGAAACTAGAATAAAAGCATGTTTGCCCTGAAGGATATCAATTTTCCAACATTTCTGACTTGGTAATGTTTGTTTTTGACATCCTGGGCTTAAAATATAATGGAATATTACTACAAGAGGCCAAAGGTCAATGTCAGTGAAACAAGCTCAGAATGCAAAAATATGTTGAATCTTGCCTTCAAGAATATCAAGTTTCCAACATGTCTGACTTTGAAATGTGTGTTTTTGGCCTCCTGGGTCTGAACAACAGCTTAATGTAACTTTACAGGTTAAAAAGGCCAAACTGAGTCAAACTACATACAGACAGCTTTAGTTTTAGCTTGTTTGTAAATGTTTGATAAATGTTATTAATATACATCTGTAATATGTAAAATATGCCTGAGTAATACAGTTAAGAATACAGTAATAACTGCCATGCAGTTGCCACACCAGTGATTTACCCCTTCAGAAGCATTTATATTAAGAAAAAACAAACATGCCGTGACACATATATTGTTACAATCTGTGCTTCAAATTATACCATGATATAAATTTTAGGCCATACAGTCCAGCCCTTGGTGAATAGTGTTGCCAGATGTATAACAATGATTGTATTTGTGTAAAAATAACAACAGTTTTAACAACTGAACAACATACAATCAGTGATTCCGAAAAAGTCCAAATGTACAATAATCTCAATAATTTCATTTCAATAAACCCACAAACAAAAGTTTGTGATTTAAGAGCAATCAGTCACATCAGCACCGCAGTGACAGTGTGGACATGTCTGTCCACACTCATATAATGTCTGTAGTGAAGACTCTGAGGGAATTTAATATGGAAGTTCACTATATTGACATGAGTGATTCCAGTCAATAATTTCCAGGTAGAAACATCTTCTTCTTCCCTGAGGGACTATTTTTACAGAGGAGGACAGAGGACTGATAGAGAGCTGAACATTATGATGTCACAGTGAAGTTGAACTTTGACCTTTTAGATATAAAATGTCATCACCTTATCATTTTATCCTTTTAGATATATTGTGTCTAACTGTGTCATAGTTAGCATATGAAATCTGGAGTTATGGCCAAAAATGTTCAGTCAGATCCACCATGACCTTGATCTTTGACCTTCAACCAACTGAATCAATTTGTCTTTGAGTCCAAGTGAACATTTGTGTCAGGTTTGAAGAAATTCCCTCAAGGTGTTCTTGATATATCACGTTCACAAGAACGGGATGACCTGAAAACATAATGCCTCAACATAAAGGCACAGAAGTCATAAAACAATGTTTTTCAAGGTATTTAAAAAATTCTGAATCATAGAGGTCCTTCAGCATACAGTTATGAATGTGCACAAAAAAATTAGGCCAACTGGTCCAGTAGTATTTGAGATTACCTCGGGTTTATTTTGTTAGTTAGGTGACTAGTTTTCAGACATAAAAAATAACTGTAAAAAAAAAATAAAACACCTCCATACTGCTTGTTTGGCATGATCCAAGTCTCCTAAAGCCCCAACATGTCGTTTGCACACCGTCACACCACACACACACACAGTTCAGACGGTGAGCATGTGCACGTGAATGTGACTCCAAGTTAAGGATCTACAGTGAAGATTCAGGCTAAAAACATGGTGTAAATAACATTTTCTTTAGTCAATTTGGCATGTCGGGGCTTTAAGAGACTTACACTAGACACCAGAGCAGTATGATTTTATTCTGTTGTGTGTGTTTTGTTTTTTTTTGTTTTTTTTTTCTACGTTTGAAAACTGGTCACCATTCACTTCCATTGTTTGGGCAATTCTGTAAAGCTGTTTTCCTGTGAAACTCCAGCAGTGTTTTGTGGAGTAATAAAGTAAACCTGACCTTCAGTCAACATGAAGGTGAGTAGATAATGACTGAATTTTCATTTTTGGGTGAACTATCCCTTTAAACATAACAAAGAATCTTTGAACTGAATGAAAGGGGTTGGAACTTATAAGCTCTGCTTCTTCCATCCCCATTTCAAACCAGTGTTCTGTTATGTCAATTGTTGTCTTGTAGAGTTTTATTTGAATTTTTATTGAGTCGTGTTGCATGTTGTGTCTATATGTGTAATGTTTGGTATGGTTTGAAATAAACTGTAATAAAAAAAAAAAAAAAAAGATTGGAGTCAGAAAAGTCATTTGTGATTTCCACTTCACTATGTTGTAATAACATGAAATAAATGGGTAGACGTGAACATTTTTTTCAGAGTGTCTTGAGTCTTTTTGCCTGATTCCTGTGGAGGGACCTTATTCTGTCTTGTTTCAAGTAATTTAAAGAAAAAAAAAGTCCTTAACAACCTCATGTCTTGTAAAGATCAATTCTTTTTACAGTTCAAACATGTGTTGCATCAGTATTTCTAAAACCTTTCATATGTGTTAATTCCCATCACTGGCTGTCAGTCATCGTTAAGATCTCTGTGAAAACTGACAGAAGCAACAAAAGAAATAACCAGAATCCAGGCTGCTTAGCTCCAGTTTGCTCCCTGAATAAAACTTCAGCCACTTACCTCATCAAACCTTTTGACAAGACAGACTCTAAATAAGAATTTCAATAAGCTGAATTTGACTAAGTCAGAATTTGCTGAAAGAACCAGCCTTTAAAGTGAGAAGTGAAGACGGGGAGATAAAGACATCTAAAAATACAACAGATATTTAACCAAACCACAGTGAAGGGGTGACTTTAGTTTAAATGCAGGGAGCCGGCCTACAGGCTTAAGGTTCCTGACGGTTGCCATGAAGACTACGCCCCCCCCCACGCAGACTGTGCCAGTTCTGAAATGTCACAGTATGCAAATGCTTCATAATTGATCTGACTGCTCTCACACCTCTCATCCACTTTAAATATTCCACCATGTCCCCAAAAAAAGTTTTTTTCTTATACGTTGTGTGGTTTGAAGGACCTTCAAGTTTAAATCCTCAGCTCTTTAAATGAGTGACAGGTCCGTGTATTAAATTTGTTTCAAGAGGCTGCCGTCCTTTAGGTGTGCACACACAGTATGCACAGACAGAGTAAATCATTAAGCGAGTGTGGAAATTAATTTTGGATCCAGCGGGCATGACTTGTTGAAACAGAGACTGGCTGGAGAGCCAATCAGTCTCACAAAAAGACAATTACAAAATGTAAATACTGGACACTCGACACTTGAACATCCTGTGTGTGTGTGTGTGTGAGGATGTGTGACTGGATGAAAAGGCTAATTCAGGACCTTTTTGTGTAATTCTCAGGCAACACTGACATCAAGTGGTCACACATAGGAACTTCAGCATGCAGGAGGTGAACTGCCTCATGTATTCAGAGAAATGGCTCATTAAGAGTTGTTGTGACATTTTCTTCAGCATGTTATCACAAATTTGATGACTTTAGACTTGACTTAACAACATTTTTTTTAAACTTGTAACTGGACTTGGACATTTACACCAATGACTTGCTACTTCACTTGGACTTGAGCCTTTTGACTTGAACATTTTTTGACTTGAGAGAGTCAGAGTATTAAAATTCTAAGCATTTGGTTTGATGAATCATTTACATTAAACAGCAAAAATCAGATTTTTGTACAGAGATATATCCAACTTTCAACACATCTTCATACCTAAACCTCAGAAAAGGTTGATTGTCAGTTTATTCCAAAACGTCGTACATATATTACTGGTGGAGAGTACCAACAGCAACAGGCTTACCAGACCTTAAAGTCTATGTAAAGGCAAATGGGAGTTTCCTTCTTAACACATTATACATGTGAGAAAATAGTTACTGAAAACATGTGAAAAGACTGAGAACTATGTAGTACTGAATTGTGGCATTAGACTGTTAAACTGCTGCTCACCATTTCTATGTCCAGGATTTTTTGGATGGACCTGAAAGGTGACGTGCCGGAGCCATGGTTCCCCAACACTATATAAGCCCTACGATCCGACACATGAACACCACCTCCCCGTCCCCTCACACCACCCCTGGACAATTCAAGACGATGATCTCAAACCACTTCACCTCAGTGTGCAACTGTTTTGACTCAGTATTGTCCTCTTTAAATGTTTTAAACTATGTATTTCTCTGTGTATCATTGCAAATGAGGGAAACCACAATGATTTTCGAGGCTTAAAAAGGTTTGAATGAATTAATGATTACTTCCCCCAAGCCCAAAGATGAAAAAGTCTGTTGTTTAAAAAGTGTGAATCCACAAATCATTACACAATATTCACTCTCAGCAAGTCGACACTGAATTCCCCAGCTCCCCTTGAAACAATCTGACAGCAGAGAACCATGAAGAATGTTACGTTACTGAGCTCCAGTTGGAAAAAAATGGTACCAGAGATAATTTTGTTAGCATACAAAAACCATGCCACTGTCAACAAAAAGTGAACTGCAGTATGCAAAAAATGTGAGTCAAAAATTACAGATGGAGACGCAACAATTTCCAACTTTGTTTGACATTTGAAGTTGCACAAAGAACAGCAAGTCAGCAGCTATTGGTGTCAGTTCCCACAAGTGCGAAAGGTTAACAAAGAGAGGAGTTGTTTTGTTGTCATGACCGGTTCATACCTCTCATATCTTGGCTGTGGTTTGGAGACTGCCTGACATGCAGTGCAAACAAAGGCAGATGTCATTTCAGGAAATTCCCACAAGAACAAATGTATACCATCAATGATGTAACAAAAGAACACAGTAATGTAGCATAGTAATGTGTAACACTAATACTGACATAATGTTAAAACTGTAACATATTTAAACTAAGATTCAAGAGCCAGAAAGACGTGGAGAAAAGAAAGAAAGTTTGATGCTCATTTCTGTCAAGTCATTGTGACCTGTTCCCACATTGTTCAGACAAGTTAAACAAGTTTGTCAGCATGCGTTTTCTCAAGCTTTTAAACACATTTACTGGTATGCAGTAGAGTAACCTTTCCAAAGACTGACACAGATGCATGAAACAAACAACACCGTGTCAGAGCTGGAGCTCTGTCACATTCAAAATACTGTGTGGACACCTGATGATCACACCCAGCACCACAGGCATGAATGTGCTGCTGTAACAGCCTCCTGTCTTCTGGTTTCAGTCTTTCCAGCAGGTGTTGAACCTGCTGCAGTGATTTAATTCCACTCAGCCGCCAGAGCATTAGTGAGGCCCCACGCTGATGTTGACCGATAACATCTGGCTCAAAGGTGTTAGATGGGGTTGAGGTCAGGAATCCGTGCAGGCCAGTCAAATCCCTCCCCACCCAACTTAAAAAGCATTTTGGTATGGAGCTGGCTGTGTGCACAGGGGCTTTGTCATGTTCAAACGGAAGAGGGACAAGCACAAACTTGCCAACAGTAGTGGAAAAGCACATAAGAAGCTTTTTAAGAATCATATACACCGGTGAGAAGTGGTACATGACAATGAAAATAAGTGATTTATCATCAGTGGGGATTATTCGGAGGATTACAATTTCAAAATACATTTTAAAACAAAGGAAGATATCATCCAAGGACTTCTATTAGGCTACATTAATGCTACCATTTTTGGTATTGACATAATCCCATTTCCATAAATTATGGAAAGTAATGAAGTTACATTACTTTAATATTGTGACACTTGTATTAGGTTGACTACATTTAACAGGTAACTAATTTAACAGGTAATTAGTTATCATGTGTAAGTATGTATGTTAAGTAACCCTTCTAACCCTGCCATTTGTAAGTACTGCATAATTAACCTGTACAGCAGTGACATATCAAAACCCAGTAACTTATGACTCACAATTAAATTGATATTGATATATTTGTGTGATGCATTAGTAAGGATTAAAGATGGAGTAACTTTGACATTTAGGGGTTATATCCAAAAATGTCAGTGAGGCATGAAATGCTTACACAGACTTTAAAGACTGTGAAGAGACTGAAACAAAGCAAGACAGTGTGTTTTTCAGAAGGTTACAGTAGATTAGAAGATGAGTTAAGAACATTTCCACCAGTGAAAGAAAAAAGTATCCCAATGCTAAGTCATAACTATGACATTTTAAATAATAATTGTCTCATAATAACTTTATCTAATAATTCTGACTTTTTGTATCTCATAATTATGACTGAAACTCATAATTTTGACTTTTTTAATCTCCTAATTATTACTTTATCTCATAATTTCAACTTTTTATCTCATAACTTTGACTTTTTCCCTCATAATTTTGACTTTTGTCTTGTATTTATGAAACTATCTCATAATTATGATAATCTCATACATATGACTTAATATCTTATAATTGTGACTTTCCATCTCATAATTATGACTCTTTATCTCATAAGTGTGACTTTTTATTTCAGAATTTTGACTTTCTTTAATCTCATAATTATGACTTATGACATATTGTAACTAAAGACCTTTACAACAGCAGATAGCCATTTTTACACTTATTCACAGATATTAAACAGATGAACTATCATGTAATTAGTCAGCTTTGGTGCCATGCTTGGTGCATATTTTCTTTACTTTTGGACAGAGCCAGACTAGCTGTTTCCCCCTATTTCTTCTCTTTATGCTAAGCTAGGCTAATTGGCTGCTGGCTCTAGCCTCATATTTACCACCCAGACATGAGAGTGGCATCGACCTTCTCACTGAACTCTTGTTAAGAAAGCAAGTAAGTTGCATTCAAAAAAAAAGTTAAGTTTTATAGCTGCCAGGCATAATTATATTGTGAAGAATCTGAACTGAAATAAAACCTGTCAGCTCAGGTTAACTTTGCTCACCCTTTAAAGAAATCTGGTCATAGTAAATGGAAATGGGAGTGTTAAGTAGTTGTTACCGTCAGTTCCTGTAAACAGGTGTTGGACTTGTCATAAATAGTTTTTCATTGAAAAACAGGGCGAACTGGTTCTGTTGTGCAGCAGGAGAAGATTTGCATCAAGTACTAAACTAAACTTCTTTTGCTGACAAAATTTAGTTTTCTTAAACTACAATCTTTGAGTTTAGGAAGTAGAAGTAAACTCAAGTGTAAGTAAATAATGGTTAATATTTTAATATTTTAAAGTAAAACCATTTAATTCTCTGGTACCAAAATAATGACACAGCAGGTTCACAGCTCGCTGTGAACAATTTTTGAAATACATGTTTGGCGAGGTTTATAAAACTCAAAGATTCAAGTTTATCTACAGAAGAAAAGTAATTTATCTCAACAACAGATTAGTAGTTGGTAAAACTTTTCAAAGTTTAAGAGTTTAAACTGGGTTCAAAACTCAAAAATCTGTTGCAGTAAGTCGCCTCAGTAGGTGCAGTAAGTTTTCTCAACTCTTTGGCTTTCACAGTGCATGAGCTGATATACATACATGCATCTACATAAATTCCCAGTATTTAAATCTGAAATTTCACATGCTCTGTGACTTCAGAGTCTAACCTACATTCTAAAAACATGCTGTGAAATTCCAGTCCAGCAGAGACAGAGGGAACGCCCATGTGGAGGTACGACAGGTGAAGTCATGACAAGTGTCTGAATGAAACATTCATAGCGTGACAGGACACACAGCAGCAGGATAATTCTGGCTTTTGGCGTTTCAACATGAACGGGGCGTACTATCCAGGTAAGGATCCTTCTGTCAGTGTGACAGTTCAGTGGAATACTGTGTAATCTGAAGTATCACGCAGTGCCAACTTAACAAAACGTTACAGTAACTCTTTTTGTAACAAGCAGTGTTGGGCAATAATATATTACTCAGTAAAATTATTACTATATCTAATAAGAAGTAGTGTATGGGATTACATTTCAGTACAAAACAGTAATTATTTTACAGTTACTTTTTCAAATAAGTCTGAGGTACTTTTATGTGTTGATGTGTACGCGCAGTGGGTCAGGGCAGCTGCAGCCAAAAAGCTTCACAAAGGATGGAGGACACTCCACAGGTGGAAGTAATGTCATCATTTTGAGTTTGTTTGGCTCCTCAATAAAGAATCTGCGGTGATGAATCTCAGAGAGGTCAACTTTGTTTCCACCACAGCTCACATCTGGACAGTTCACGACTAGGTCTGGGTATCAATTCAGAGTCATGTACTTTTTATTAAACATGACCTGACCAACATAGTAAAATTAGCGTCACAAGATCTCGTGCCAAAGGCTGGTCAGGCAAGACTAACAGGGTTAAAACTGCAGGCTGTACCACACATCCACGGGAGAAAAGAATGATCAATTTTGGGATTTTATGAATCGATATCAGACCATGCAAAGGAAAATCAAAATCAAACTGATTTTTTTTTTCCCCAGCTCTAATAACAACAAAATCTTTCTGACCGTAACAGTTCACTGGATCAGCTGTTCAACTTTGGAGGGAAACAAAGTGGCCCTCAAAAGGTACAAAAGTGATATAGTAATACAATGAGTAATGTAACTTATTACTTTTGATAACATGTAATAAGTGAAGTAATATTATCACTTTTTAAAGGAGTAATAAGTAAAAAGTATCTTATTTAACATGCCCAACACTGGGAACAAGTAAACAATTACAGTTTGACAGAGTCATTTTGCAAGCATGAATAAGTCTTAAGTCTTTGCACTCAAGACCTGAGTCAAGTCCCACGTCCTAAACTTTGAGATTTGTGTCCTCAACAAGTCATAATGCACTCTTCACCAAATGTAATGCCATTTCAACAACAGAACCTCAACTTGCCTCAACCACTCTTTGTACAACTTAGCAGTTGGAAGTTGTTGTCTCTGTCCTTAATTTTCCACACGTTTTGCACACTACAATTCATTTTTTGTTGACTACTTCATAGTTTTTGTATGTGAATGACATGATCTTTAGTGTCATTTTTTCCAACTGGAGTAACATTAGCTCTTCATGATTCTCTCCTGCAACTTGACCAGATGCTGTCAGATTTATTCAAGCAGAGTGGATCTGGGGAATTAGTATTTTCAAGTGAAAAGGCTAAAGTACAAGTACAGTCGCAAGTCATTGGTGTCAAAGTCTAGTTGCAAGTCTCTTTTAATTTGTCAAGTCTGACTAGACTGCAAGTCATGTGACTCAAGTCCATACCTCTACAATTTGAAATTCTGTAACCACATTACAGTTATTAGCTGACTAACCACTAGTTTGAATGAAGGCCAGTCCAAGATCAGTTTGTGCGTTCGGTGGGCTGACTGGTCAGGGACATGCTAGCTCAGTGCAGAGGCTGTGGTGGGGTTAGCCTCTGCCAATAGAAGAGAAATTTGCCTCACAGTGACTTGAGTTGTCTTATTAACAGATTAAATCTTTTAGTTTAGCTTGCAAACATTAGCCACTGGTGAACTTCTCCTCAGGCAGTTAGTAAATCATCAAGCCAGGTTTTGTTGGAGGGTGTGTGGCTTCACTGTGAGGTGAAGTCAAGTGCTGCTGGGTTTATCCACCAGGGCTAAGCTCACTGATGATGGAATACATCAAAATCATAAGTTGATTTCTTGTTATGAATATTTTCATTTGTTAAAAGGTATGTGGTACAAGGCTCATTTCTTTACCATTCTACAATACAGGGTTGTGCAATTAAATGAAAGCTGTAGTCCTAGTATGCTCCTCCCAGAACAAAAATTATATAATGGATGAATAAAAAATAAGTCATAAAAAATAGACTGTTTTTGCAGAGGAGTGCAGAGGATGAACTGAGCTGTCTCAGCCCGAGGGAAGAAGCTGCCTTGTAGTTCAATGGTACAGCAGCTGGATACTTCTGTATCTCTTGTCAGACAGCAGCAGGGTGAACAGACTGTGGTAGGGATTGCTTTTTAGTTTCCTCACGGCTCTGCGCAGACACCTCACCTCCCCAATATCACTGATGCTCGGTAGATGAGTATCAACGATGTTCTGGCCTCTGGCCGTGTACATCTTATGCCAGTTTGTGATGTTTCCAGTCCAGCTTTCTATTGCTCTTCTGTAAAAGTTCGAACTTGGCACAGGAAGTTTGCCTTCTGAAGTTTCCTTTAAAAACAACTTTTGACAGAGCTGGGCCAAGTAACAGAAGCATGTCAATAATTTTGCTGTGGGGTCTTTCATGAAAGAACTTTTTCAGTGAGTAACTGATCACATTTTTTCAAATAACTTGCCCATCAGTGGTCTACAACTCCACCAATGAAAACAATAATAAGAGTTTGTAAAAGTCGATGGTGCTATACAGCTAATGGGCTATGATAACATCCTCTGTTTTGCAGGTCATTTTAAATGCTGGTGTTCTTCACTGTTCAGTCTTTTTGTGTTTAAATGATCTGCCAGACCTATCACATGGTATTGGACAGGTCTTCTTGTGCAAACTAAACATGGAGAACCAACCTTCAGGTTTTATGCATCACTCATTTGAAACAAACAACCAGAAAACTTACTGAACTTGCCTTATGTTTCAGTTACATCTTGTCCCAATGCCTGTCTGTATATAAAGCGCTCTGAATTGCCTTGTTATTGGGAGGTGTTATTTAAAGAAACATGCCTTGCTGTCCTTTACATTTACACGATGGTCTGATTTGAGAAATGCTTTGACTTGGTGGATATCAGAGACTTTCCAGACCTGTTGGATAACATCAAAAATGCACTGTCATCAAGCTAAACAAAGGCAGTTTGATCAGCCTGTTGGTTCGAAGTTGTCTCGTGTGAGGTGACTCTTATCTTTCATTCTCAAAAAATGTAATCAGCTGAGATCTTTTGTTCCATCTGCAGTGTGCACACAGCCTCATTTGACAGCGCAGCACTGTATGATGAACGGTGTATTTCTCTCCGACAGGGTACAGAGATGCCACAGATCCAAATGAAAGGAGGATCGTTCTAGTCGGGAAGACAGGAGTCGGGAAGAGCGCCGCAGGAAACACCATTCTGGGCAGAGAAGCGTTCGAGTCAGAATTGTCTCCGTCCTCCCAGACGTCTGAGTGCCAGAAAGCGAAGGGGGATGTCGGAGGTCGAAAGGTCGCTGTCATTGACACTCCAGGGCTGTTTGACACTAATTTCACCCAAGAAGAAGTGTTGAAGAGGATCAAGATGTGCATCTCTTTGGCTGCTCCCGGTCCTCATGTCTTCCTGGTGGTTCTTCAGCTGGGCAGATTCACTCTGGAGGAGAAAGAAACCATCAAGATGATCCAGACCACTTTTGGTGAAGAGGCAGCTGAATACACAATGGTGTTGTTCACACATGGAGATCAGCTGAGGAAGCAAACCATTGAGAGCTATATTGCTGAGAGTGTCGACCTGAAAGCCCTCATTCGGCAGTGCCACAATCGATACCATGTCTTCAACAATGAAATCAAAGACCCAAAACAAATCAGTCAGCTCCTGGACAAAATTGACAAGATGACCATGGCTAACGATGGAAACTACTACACCAACGAAATGTTCCTGAGAGCTGAGGCAGCCATAGAGAAGGAGAAACAGCGACTCCTGAAGGAGATGGAAGCACAGAAGCAGAAAGAGCTGGATGAACTGAGAGCCAAATATGGAGCGAGGGTCTGCCGCACACAGGAGCAGCGGGTGCACATGAGATACGAGTATGAAGCCAGAGCTCGAGCTGAAAGGTCAAACGACTTTGTCGCTGCTCCGGCGATAGCTATAGCCGCAGCCTGTGGTGCTGCTGTTGGAGGTCTACTGGGAATCGCAGGAGGACCAATCGGTTTGGCAGTTGGAGTCGCAGCTGGAGCAGCTATTGGAGCTTCTGTTGGCGCTATATCAGTGAGACTTTCAGAGCACTGCCGTGTTCAGTGAAGATAGTACAACTTAAAGTTTGATAATAGTTTGATTGTTCTGTAAGAAAAATATAGAGTAGCACTTTAGATTACAGCCTGCAATGTACAGCATTATTACTCCAGAGTTACAATGTAATTTTTTGAAATAATGCTTGTTAACGATGAGGCACTGGGTAACAAGATGGAACAAGGGGGTAACAATTTGGTATTTTACAAATAAATGATACTGCAGTTATTGTTAAACTACTGAGTAGTTATTCTATTATTACAGGGTAAGTATGGTTTACAGAACACTTAACTAGACATTTGTGATGAATTTTGAGAGAATTTATACTGTAGTTACATTTGAACTAATGGTACCTACTTTATTGTTACAGGCTAAGTATGATTGGTAACACTTGTGTAACTATATGCGGTTACTGTATAACCATATGTAAACTTTTTACGTATAGTTACAAAGTAACCACAGGACATGTATTCTAAAGCACTGACACTTCTCCCCTTGTTACATATAGTTACACAGTAACTATGTATAGTTACACAAGCGGGCTATAATCTAACGTGTTACCTATCATACTTCCCCTGTAATAATAGAATAGGTATCCATTAGTTAAAAAATAACTACAATATAAATTCTCTCTAAATTTAGCACAAACATCCAGATAATTGCTCAGTAGATCACACTTACCCTGTAATAATAAAATAGTTACCAAGTAGTTAAAAAATAACTACAGCATAATTTCTTTGTAAAATCCAAAATTGTGGCCTCCTTGTTCCATTATGTTACTCAGTACCTACATATAGGAATTGTAGGCAGGTATTGTACTGTGCTGGTACAGCATTTATGCCATAACTCCGGAGTAATTACGCAGCATGCTGTGGGCTGTAAAGTAAAGCGTTACCAAATATAGACCTCTTGTCTTGTGTAATCTGCTTATTTTCTTATTTGTAAACTCTTTGCACAATAATTTGCATTGAAGATGACTTCCATAATCATTTTTTGTTAATCACTGAAGTATTCTGTACCTGACATAGGTTAAGCTAATTGACTTGTATTACAGTACATTTTCAACAGTGTGTTGACTACATAATATTCGTGTAATGTAATGTAAAATGTAAAATCATTAATGTTCTTACCATGGTGAATTATGACTGAATGATTATACATGTGTAGCATCTAAATAAATCTTATGAAACTGTACATGTGGATTCTATACATTAGTTTCTTTAGTCGATGTATATATACTGTATATGTAAGACAGGAGAAACTTTTTTCAGTCTTTTCTAACAGCAGATGACTCTGTGGTTTGGCTGCTTAACTCTGTATTTTTCTTACTATCAACAACACCCCAAAAGACCAAAACCAACAATATGTGAGATCATCTATCAATACTCTCTGATTTTCACTTCTCTCTTAGTTAGGTTTTGTTATGTATGTCCCTTTCGTCACATGGAATAGACAACATACTTATTTTAATCCTAAGTGGTTTTGGTACCTAACCAAGCCAAACGGTGACCATTTTACAATATTAACCTTAACATGTGTAATGTTAATTAAGTCACGTGACTTGGGTAGCGTAGCTAAGGTCCAATAAGCAGTACTCTCCACTGGTCATATATGTCATTTTGGGGGTCACTGGCAATCAACCATTCTGTTGTGTAGGTATGAGGATGTGTTGGTATTGAGTGTAGCCAGATACATGCATGGATTTGTGGCTTGTGGTTAATATTTATGTTGTGTTAAACCCTCAAGCACTAGAAGAGCAGTGTTCTTATATTTTTCCCTGCTCTGATTTCACAAAAAGTAAATGTTTAACTCAAATATTAACATATTGTGTGTTCTTTATACAGTGACAGTTAATAGCAAATAGTAAATAGTAATAGTAAACAGCAATATCATCTTGCTTAAAGTATCAGAATGTATCGTAATGCCTTTATTATGATACATATTGTATCACCAGCTCTCGCCAGAATGCTGTGGACATGTACCTTCATGTCTTCTGGGAATCCCAGTTTCTAAACAGCCCATTTTAATTTTTATTTAATGTTGACTAGTGTTTAGTGACTTCCCCTTCAGTGCTAACACCAGGTTAACCCTTTGGAAGGTCATATTTGCAGGTTTGACTGCTGTCAAGAAGACCATAATTTACCCGTTTGTAAAAGAATGGTTGCATCATTTTAGGGACATTTTGTCACATAGAAAACACACTTTATGTGACAAATATAATGTAAAATTATCTACAGCCTATGTAGAGCCTTTTTTTCTTTCTTTGGAAGGTGATAATTTGTGTTAAATACTGTTTGTATGTTGGTACCTTGTGTACAGTGGTTTTCACTGGACAAATTCAATAAAAAGTTGATCAACCAAAACAGCTGCTCACTGTATTTTTTTAGCAAACACTATGCTGTATGTAGAATTTTATTTTTTCATTATTCTGTATGTGGTGTGTTGTGACAGTCCCACACAGAAAGAACAGCAGCCTGCATAGAGCCTCACTGGAACAAAACTTGTAGATTGTTGGAGCGTAACAAGTGTCTGAAGGCTGCTGCCTGTGCTGAATTAAAGAGCTGACCATAGAACCTGCATAGAGTTATATGTTTGCACGTTCCTATTTATGAATAAGTTAGATGCAAAGACTCCACCCAGTAATCTGCAGTGGTGGAATATAACTAAGTATATGTACTCAAGTACCCCAGGGTTATTTGAATAAAATAAAATGTTATCAGATACAGTTACTGATTATCTGTTTAAAAAATGTAGTCAGTAATATAATCCAAGTATTACAATATTACATGTCTCTTGATTACTGTCCTTTTGGATTACCTCAAAGCAATAAATTAATTAATTAATTCTGTCAAAATTTTGCCACTAGAAAAATATTTTTCTAGTCTTTCCTGTAACAATTTCTTTCATTGTTGATTAATCTGCCAGTCATTTTCATCAATTAATTGATCAGTCAAAAAGTCCAAGATGACGTCCTCAAATGTCTTGTTTTGTCCACGACTCAAAGATATTCAGTTTACTGTCAGAGAGGAGGAAAGAAAGCAGGAAATGTTCATTCAACATTAAAGAAGCTAAAATCAGAGAATTTTGACTTTTTTTAACTAAAAAATTACTCAAAACAATTAACCAATTATCAAAAGTCTGATACAAAAAATTATTGCACAAATGCCCTACACCAAAATATTGCACATTTCCCTTTGCACAAAATGGATGCTGAAGGGTTAATGTCAGCTGCTTTACATTCTGGGATAGACAAAGATGTTGCTCTGGGATGTTTGATCAATAAATGTGTATAAACCCACATTAAAGTTCAATATTTATTCAGAACCAGCAGCAAAAGAACAAAGAAAAAGATGTCAATGTGTTTTATTTCAACAGGATCTGGGAAGCAGAAGAGTGATGAGCTGCGGATCATCTTGGTGGGAAAGACGGGAGCCGGGAAGAGCGCGGCAGGAAATACCATCTTGGGGAGAGAGGCATTTGAGTCCCATTTGTCTTCTGCATCCTGGACATTTCAGAGCAAGAGAGCTGATGGAGAAGTCAGAGGTCGAAGTGTCGCCGTCATCGACACTCCAGGGCTGTTTGACACTAATTTCACCGAAGACGAAGTGTTAAAGAGGATCAAGACGTGTATGTCTCTGTCTGCCCCTGGTCCTCACGCCTTCCTGGTGGTCCTAAAGCTGGGCAGGTTCACCAAGGAGGAGAAAGACACCATGAGGGTGATTCAGAGTACTTTTGGTGAGGAGGCAGCTAAATACTCTCTGGTGCTGTTCACACACGGAGACAAACTGAAGAATCAAACCATTGAAACCTTTATTTCAAAGAGCGAAGAACTCCAAGAGTTCATTGAGGTTTGCTATGGTAGATATCACGTCTTCAACAACCAGGTGAAAGAGCAGGAGCAGATCGATCAGCTGCTGGAGAAGATCGACAGAATCACTCTGGAGAACGACGGAGGGCACTACACCGCGCAGATGTTCAGGAGAGCAAAAAAGGCCTCAAAGAAAGAGAAGCGAAGACTTTCAAAGGAGCTGAAGGCGGCAGAGCAGCAGAAGAAGAAAACCCTGAAGGCTGAAGTCGAGAGAGAGATGGGATTAACACAAGGGTCGGTGAAAAAACAGTAAATGTCTACTGCAGTAGGAGGGGGATGAACTCTCTGGATATTCAGAAGCAGTTGAACTTGGTGAATAGATGCACTTTGGTGAATGGCTGCACTTTAGGACTAAAACTCCTTTTATACACTGACTAAAAGATGACTCTCCACAGACCTGTACGCTGCTGGGGAAGCTTCAGTCTGACTGCTTCTCTACAGGATGTCTTTGTACTCAGTTTAGTGTAACTGCACACACATTTATATGTTGATTCATCTGTGCATGATGTGCTCAAAGTGAGTTTACCATGGAGGATGAAATGATTATGTGATTCCTCAACAGTACAAGCGACAGAATTCAATAACTACTAGAACAGCCTTAAGTGATCATTTTGACTTTTGACTTCCAAACTCTATTATCTTTCATGGTAAATATGAGACTAAGAGATTATTTCATTTATTCTGTTAGTTTAACTTTTTAAAATGAAATAACACCAAAATGTTCATTTTGTAAAACGTATTTCTATATTTTTCAAAATACATGCCATCACATGTAGTAAACTGTTATGATTGCATATAGTCACAGCAGTATTTTTCTGTAGGATAATAACCATCAGTGATCTGAGAAACATTAAGATTATAAATATGTTATTTTAACATTAATAATAACATTTCCACCCAGGACCATCACAAAAAATAATCACAGCCTATGGGAAAAGGCTACAAGGTACAAATATAAAACCAAAAAAAGTTGTAAACATTGCTGTTTGTAATAAATAAGGCTAATTAGTTTCAACATTTGAGAGCTTTAACACAAAATTTCAGTGAGTTATAGGTGATAGACAAAAAGTGTTACAACTGTCCCTGGTCTACCCCACTTTATTTTTAATTGAGTCTGAATTAATTAATTATTTGTATTTAAATGTTGTTGGAAATCAAGACCACTTCAGTTTCACTGACAGAGACAATGGTAGTTGCTAAGCAACCAAGATGGATCTCCAACTGTGGAAAAACTTAACAATATAACAGTGTCAATTTCTATGTGATCAGTATGACTGCCTGTGGACAAAATAAGTAAAAATGATCACATTGTCTTTGCCTTTTTGTGTAATTTATATTAAAAAACATTTTAAATAAAAAATACAGACACTTTTAGGAATAGTCAGATACCAGCAGCATTGTAGTTTTTAATTTAACAAAGTTATTGTGTCATGGTTTGGGGGTTTTTGTTGGTTAGTCCTGGTCTTCCTTCATGTGTCTTGACTTTACTTCCCATCTTTGTCCTTTTCCCGCCCTTTTTGATTGCCATTTGTTTCACCTGTCTGATTAGTTCCACCTGTGTCTGATTAGTTGTTTGTCCTTGTTTGTCTGTTTTGGTGTCAGTTCATCATCCCCCTTGTGTGTCATGCTGTATACACCTTACTATGCTTTCATGTGTTGGATTAGTTTTCTTGAACTGTGTTTTTATGAAATCCTTTTGTATTTTTGGACTCTGGCTGTGACATGACTGCCTCTGCATAAGCGTCGATCATTCGTTTTCTTTATTAAATACATTTGAACTGGTTTCTGCTTTGCTCTCTGCATTTTTGGGTCCACTATCTTGTTTTATTTTGACACATTGTGACATATTGCATATATAAATTTGAAAACTGACAAAATGACCACCTTGGTTGTTTGAGTGTTAAAGGAGAAGCAGAGATCCACACACCAAAAAGCTCCCGTTTAAATTTGTTTGTGTGATGTTTCAAACTCCAGACTCTTCCTCAGACTACAGGGAGTCACCATCTTAAATGCCCATATTTCATCATACATCCACCACATGACACATATCTAGCAGGGATAACAAACCTTACAAATTACATTACACCAATTAGAAAAATACTAAACTTTTCAAAGAAAAACATGTGAATCATCAAAAAAATAAAAAATAAAAATCAGTCTCATATGTTCAAAAATATGTATAGATCTATAAGAAATACAATTTATAGAATTAATATTGCACATGTTCTGACAAAATATATATTTATAATAAATACCTTTGAATGCATAAGACAAGTCTTAAACCAAGTTCATATACAACAATCTTTAAAAATAGACAATTTTTTCAAAACATATATTGTAGATCTATAATAAAAATAATCTCATATGGACTTATATGTTGCATCTTTTTCAGAAAAATATAGATCTATAATAAATACACAGATTTATAAATAGGTCAATACATATAGTACAAAATGCAGAAGGTTACCCTGCAAACACAAATATATACAATACATGTACCCACAGTGGATTAGCGGTCTACACAGGACTGTGGCTGAAGAGAAGCATATGTCCCAACTGTTCAATGATTATTTATCTTTGAAAAGTTTGGTATTTTTCTGAATGGTGTGGACATGTATTATGGACTTTGTAAAGTTTGTTATACCTGCTAGATATGTGTCATGTGGTGGATGTATGATGAATTTTGGGTATTTAAAGTGGTGACTCTCTGCACATTCTTGAAGCAGTCTGAGGAGGAGCCCGGAGCTCCAAACGTCATGCAAATAAATACTTCAAACAGGAGCTTCTCGGTGTGTGGATCTCTCCTCTGGTCAGGTACTTTTATGATCCAGCACCCAGTCCATGTTGGGTTTATGGATGTGAATTTCTTTTCCATTTTTAAATGTGATTTCTTACACACATGGGGGCAGCTTGATTGTTCACAGAGCTGATCTGAATGTTGATAACCCTCCTACACTCACCTGAGTTTTCTCATTAGTTTACACACAGAGTTTATCAGGTTTGTTGTCCTTTTTTACCTCGTGCATGTTACACTCACATTGCATCAGAAAACAGACAAATGACACAGTTTTTGTAACACACATCATACAAGCTCAGGGCCACCCACACAAAGAATGCCGACTATAACTGTAAGTACAGTTAAAGATTGGTCTAAAACAAGCAGTGGAAAAGGTACTGAAAAACTGTACTCAAGGATAAGTACTGTTATATTACTAAAAAAATGAATTAATACTTAAATAAAAGTACAAAATATTCATCTCAAAAACTGTCAATGTACTAGTTACTTTTTAGCAGTTGATGTTTAATCCATTATTTACTAATTATTTAATTAAAGACGTATCTGTTTCTACAGATTTCAGTCTGAATTCCTTCCAGCTCTCCTCTTCTGTTCTGCTCAGTGCTCACAGTCACCTCTACAAACTGGGTTGCAAATTTTTCTGCATTTTGCTTAACTGATGGTTGAAAACACTAACAATTGATTCATTAATCATTAATAATTTATAAAATACAAAACACATTTTTACTCTCATTTTCAATTTTTTGTTTCTTCTTTTTTTTCTCTTCTCATTTAAGTTTTCTTATTCAGTAAATTGGTCCACCAGACAAAACAATGCAAGACAAATAAGGTGCAATTACTGCAATTTCTAGACTTTTGGATTATGAATACATTTTTAATTGGGTAAATTCTTGATGGATATTAATCAATTCATGATTAATCATTAACATCCTCACTCCAAACCTGCACTGCTGCATTGTTCTTTTGTCATCGTTTCATCAGTTTGTGATCAGATCACCTTACTGGCTACAAAAATGCAGATGAAGGTTTAGATATTAATTCAAATTGTCCTCGGTACTCAGTTCTGATTGTAAAAGTAACTAAGTAGATTATATAGTGTAGTGTTTCAGAGTGATTTAATCATCATCATCAACATCATCATCAAACTTTATTTATATAGCACTTTTCATACATCTTAAAATGCAACCCAAAGTGCTTTACAAGAAAAAACAGAAAGAAAAATGAAATGACAAAACATACAACAATAAAAAGTGAAATCCCGTCCCTCCCATCCCCACATATCGAACCCCCCCCCCCACCCCACACACACACACACACACCCACACCACACACACACAGACACACTCACACACACCTGCACACACGCCCACACTCACACATGCAGTATATAGACTGGTAACATGGCATGGTACTGAGGATCCAGGTGAGGAGAAGCCACCTATGGGTGGCCATCCACACTGAGAGGCACCATAGTCCGCAGCCACAGGGAGCACCGCCACAGAGACCGCCCCCTCAGCCCGGACAGACTAGAGCAGACTCCACACCACTGCAGAGCACTCTCCAGTCACCCGGGTCTGAGGGATCTCCAGGACGGCGTCCCCGCGGGCATGCAGACCAGACACAACTCCCAGTGTGGAGGGCCGCCATGAGGAAACGCTGGAGCTAAAAACTAACTAAAAGATTAAGACAGGGAATAAAAACAGGCAATAATGATATGTCAAAAAATAAATAAATTGAGGATTTAGAAAATTTAAAAGTAAAAAATGCACAAAACTTAAAAAAAATCAATAAGAATAAATAAAATAAAAATGATTAAAGGCATAAGAATAGTAAAATAAGCGAAATAAAAAATCAATTAAAAGCCAAATTAAAAAGGTGAGTCTTGAGCTTCCTTTTAAAAATATCAACAGCTCTCTGCGGCCCTGAGGTTCTCTGGGAGGCTGTTCCACAGCTGAGGGCCATAATGGCTGAATGCAGCCTCACCGTGGGTTTTTGTTCTAACTCGTGGTATGGTTAAAAGGCCGGCGCCAGAGGACCTCAGGGTCCGCGAGGGTTGATATGATAAAAGCAGGTCAGATAGATAGGATGGTCCAAGACCGTTAAGACATTTAAAAACTAATAAGAGAACCTTAAAATCGATCCTGAAACGGACGGGGAGCCAATGCAGCGATTTTAAAACTGGTGTAATGTGCTCCCGCCCTCTGGTCCTTGTCAGCACGGGGTGCGGCTGAGTTTTGTAAAATTTGTAGATTATTAATACTCTTTTTGGGAAGACCAGAGAGCAGGGCATTGCAATAATCTAGTCTACAGGAAATAAAAGCATGCATCAGCACCTCCGTGCTGGCCTGAGAGAGAAACGGGCGGACTCTGGCTATATTCTTAAGATGGTAAAAACCTATCTTTGTAATATTTTTTATGTGTGGAATAAAAGTAAGCTCAGAGTCGAAAATAATGCCCAGGTTCTTTACGTATTGTGAAGGTTTAAAATCTAGTAGTTTTGGAAAAAGTTTCTCTCTCTGGCCTTCAGGACCAATGACTAAAACCTCTGTTTTGTCCTGGTTGAGCTGAAGGAAATTCTCTGCCATCCATGACTTAATGTCTAAAATACAGTTAAAAAGGGCATCAATAGGCCCTGAGTCATCAGGAGACACGGCGATGTACAGCTGTGTATCGTCAGCATAGCTATGGAAGCTGATGCCATGTCTCCTGATGACGTCCCCCAAGGGAAGCATGTAAAGATTAAAAAGAATTGGACCTAAAATTGACCCTTGGGGCACCCCACACCTAATTTCATGTGTTCTGGAGGAACATGTATCCATACTTACAAAGAAATATCGATCTGTGAGATAAGAGCGAAACCAGTTAAAAACAGCACCAGAGAGGCCCACCAGGTTCCTCAGTCTATTCAATAAAATGTGGTGATCTACTGTATCAAAAGCAGCGCTTAAGTCCAGTAGTACCAAGACTGAGTTTTTGTGCATCTGCATTACACCTGAAGTCATTTAAAATCTTTAAAAGGGCTGTCTCGGTACTGTGGTTCATTCTAAAACCAGATTGATATTTCTCTAAAATATTGTTTGTATTTAAAAAATCAGTTAATTGGTTAAAAACCAGTTTTTCTAAAATCTTACTTAAAAATGGTAAGTTGGATACAGGTCGGTAGTTATTAGAAATGTTGAGGTCTAAATTGCTCTTCTTCAGAAGGGGCCTCACCACCGCCGTTTTAAAGGAGGTGGGGAAAACACCCGTCTGAAGAGAGCAATTTACTATATTTAAAATCTGTTCCTCAAAGAAACCATAAAACGTCTTTAAAAGCGATGTGGGAATTGGATCTAAAAGGCAGGTTGTGGGCTTTACTTGGGAGAAAACTCGACCAAGTGTCCTTGCATCAACCAGGGCAAAACTCTCCAGTGTTTCCTCAGATAAAAGCAGCTGTCCAGGTGTGTTAAAAATTACATTTCGATGTGTTAAAAGACTGGACCTAATGTCATCGATTTTACTTCCGAAGTGGTTTGCAAAGTCCTCGCAGAGACGTCTGTTGGTGCCTCTGAGGGTTTTTTAAAACTGGTGTTGGTTAAAAGATTGAAGGTGGAGAAAAGAAATTTTAGGATTGTTTTTATTATCTGTGATGAGTTTTGAGAAATGGGATATTCTTGCCTGTTTGACGGTTTTATTGTAGGATTTGAGTTGTTCACGTAGTATTTCATAATGAACTATAAGTTTACTTTTTCTCCACCTTCTCTCTGCACTCCTGCATTTTCCTTTTGATTTTTTGATTTCATCATTATTTCTCCATGGCGGTTTAGGTTTACTTTTTATGGTTTTAGTTAAAAGTGGAGCCACAGAGTCCAATGTTGATTTCAGTTTACTGTTAAAATTGTCAACAATAAAATCACAAGGTGCGGGTAAAATTTCAGCAGGAGTGCTCTGTAAAATCTCAATAAAATTTGCAACCACTTCGGAAGTAAGGTGGCGTCTCCTCACCGTTCTCACCGGGGCCTCCTGATGACTAAATGAAAACTTAATGAATGACAGCCAATCAAATCCATTTATATTTACTGGTGCCTTGGATGGGAAGAATCATCATTCATCCCTGAGCCTCATTTCAGGTTTTTTTTCTACAGAATAATGTTGCAGGAGTGTTTTTTATGTCAGATACCTGATGACGTGTAGGATAGACTTTTTAGATGGTTTACTCTAATCACTTATTCTTATTGTGATATACAACTTATTAAACACTTCAAAAGATGACAGCTCTCCTACGTCCCTCTTGTTGTTTCTCTGCCCAGCATACAGCAGTAACAGGTCATCAGTTCAGAGCAGGTCAGTATCCGTTTTCCTACACTGACATCGACACAGCTGGAGCCCCCAGTCCCAATGTCTACACAACACGGGGCCTCAGTCAACAATATCTCTGTCAGTTTTTTCTCAGATTTGATCTTAATGTGAGCTAAGTTCTAATATACATACAGGTCATCTTCAATAACGATGCAAACAGTCAGTGTGGGTCAAAATGCTGTAACGGGCTATTTTATTACAACAAAGGTCACTAATATCAGTTATAAAAGGTTAAAAAGTAGAGAGTCAGCGCGAGGCACTGGAAGTATGCCATCAGTAAATAAACCAAACCTAAATAAATAGATACCAAATCATGGAGCTTATGCCTGAGTCAGCCTGGGATTAAGGTGTCTAATGGTTTTGTCTCACAGTTAGTCTTTCTTTATTTTTGTGAAAAGGTCTAACTTGCAACTCATCTATGAGCAAAATTAAGACTAGTCTAACACTACAGACTAGGTCTTTATGAACTGGTACAAGATGTGTACATTGTTATATTGAGATGTTTGTGGAATATTTAAGTCAGACAGTCTGTGTGTGTTAGTATGCTCCTCTGCCTCTTACACAGTGCATCCTGGGATACAGCAGAAAAGGATCAGCAGGTGTACTGATGTTCAGTGTAATAGCATATGTGCCCGCTATGCGGCGCCTGTTAGTGATGTTTGAGATGTGTTGAAAAGTGGTGGAAGAAGAGTTTCCTTCGAAAGTCGGAGAAAAGCCGCTATGTGAGAACTTACCTGAAGTCTCCCGAGTCTTTTACTCAAAATATAAAAACCTTCTACATGGTGTCAGAAAGCGGCGAACCTGCTGTGAGTATAAAGTAGGTGCTAGGCAGTGTTAGTTGAGTGACGTGAGTCTGAGATAGTCCGGTAGAAACAGGCATCGTTTACCTGGCCAATGCGGAGGCTAAGCTAAAGCTACACAGCGAATGGTGAGCAGCAGACCCACACCAGAGCCCGGAGAGAGAGACGGGGAAATGACGGATCAAATATTCTCCAAGAGCGACAATATTCTCAGTACACTGCCACTGATGGACCAACAGAAGGCTGCTTATGCAGAGGTGACAAAAGCCTTTGGTGAACACTTTGATGGTAAGCACAATGCATATATGAACTGTCAAGTTTAATAGCAGACAGCAACAACAAGGATGGTCGGCAGAAAACTTTATCACGGATGTGCATAAACTGGCAGAACACTGCAAATTTGGTGCATTAAAGGAGGAAATGATAAGAGACCGCATAGTGGTCGGGATAAGAGACTCCAAGCTGTCAGAGAGGCTTCAGTTAGACCCTGACCTGACGCTAGCAAAAACAGTAACGCAGGTCAGGCAGCAGGAAGAAGTTAGAAAACAACAGCAACTGCTACGAGGGACAAACACAGAAATTAAAGGTGCTAATGTGGATGCCATAAACACAGGTAGAGGGCGAATACAATATAGACAAGCTCCCCCACGCAGGCCAGAGCAGTCAACGTCCAAGCCAAACACAGTAAACAAGACACTCTACGCTGGGAAATGTAAGCGGTGTGGTAAAACTCCACAACACCCATGGAAACAGTGCCCAGCCAAGGAGGCCGAGTGTTGTAAGTGCAAAAAAAGAGACATTTCGCTGCAGTTTGCGGATCATCTCAAACGGTGGAAGCTATAGTGGACAGTGACACAGATGAGATAGCCTTCATGGGGACAGTTAACACAGAATGAACGTTGGAGGTATGGTTAAAAGAAATCAGCCTGAATGGAGAGAAGATAACATTTAAACTGGAATCAGGAGCCTCAGTTACGGCCATTCCAGCTTCCATGTACTCTAGAGCACGTGATAGCAGGTTGATGAAACCACCTAAAAAGATTAAAGGTCCAGATAACTGCCCATTACAGGTTTTGGGCATCGTGAGAGCACACATCAAAACCGAAAGGAAGAAAACAAGGCGGACTGTGTATGTGGTGGCAAACCTAGTGATGCCACTAATGGGACTCCCTGCTCTAATAAAGCTGAACCTGATTCAACAGGTAGCTTCAGTCCAAGGGGAGAAACCAGAGAAGAGCCATCAGTACAGAGCTATGTCCCCAAAAGTGTTTTCAGGGCTTGGAAAGCTACAAGGAAACTACAAGATAAAATTGAAAGATGGAGCAGTTCCTTTTGCACTCTCAGCTCCATGCAGAGTCCCGTTACCTATGAAAGACCAGGTTAAAGAAGAGTTAGGCAGGATGGAAGCACTGGGGGTCATAAGAAAAATTGAGGAGCCGACTGAATGGTGCGTGGGAATGGTGGTGGTCCCCAAACCAAATAAAAAACCCCATATATGTGTGGACCTCACCTGACTTATTAATGACAGTGTCTGCAGGGAGAGACACATACTACCAGCAGTTGATGAGACACTGGCACAGCTGGAGGGAGCAAAAGTCTTCTCGAGTTAGATGCAACATCTGGGTTTTGGCAGGTTCCTCTGCACGAAGAATCACAGCCTTTAACAACTTTTATCATCCCCTTCGGAAGATACTGCTTTCAGAAGCTCCCTTTTGGTATCTCCTCCGTGCCTGAACATTTTCAGTTGAGAATCTCCCAAATCATCGCAGGGACAGAGGGCCCCTGTGCCATGCAGATGATATCCTAGTCTATGGAAAAGACAAGGCAGAGCATGATGAAAGGCTGCAGGAAGTACTTAAAAAGTGTGAAAAAGCTGGCCTCACTCTCAATGAAAAATGTGAGTTCTCAGTTGAGAAAGTGAAATTCCTAGGACACAACATAAGTGCAACAGGAATCGAGGCTGATCCAGACAAAATCAGCGCCATTGAGAAAATGCCAGAACCTCGCAACGTGGAAGAAGTCCGCTGTTTCATGGGAATGGTAAATTATGTTGCCAAGTTTTCACCCAGCCTACCAGCCCTCACAAAACCCCTGCGTGATCTGTTAAAAAGTGGCAGCTGACATCTTTCAGTGGAAGAATGGCCATTACATTATGGTGGTAGACTACTACTCCCGATATACTGAAATAGCAAACCTCCCAACCCTGAAAACATCTACGACTGTGGAGCGACTTAAAGTAATTTTTGCAAGATTTGGAATACCAGAAATCTTGGTAACTGACAACGGCCCACAGTTTGCTTCAACAGACTTTGCCACTTTTGCCCAGGACTATGGTTTCAGTCACAAGACCAGCAGCTCTCGCTACCCCCAGCAACAGGGAAGCGGAGAGAGCTGTCCGCACAGTTAAACAGCTGCTCAGCAAAAGCCCAGACCCTCAGAAAGCTCTCTTAGCTTACAGAGCTACACCACTGGCTTACGGGCTGAGTCCAGCGCAACTGCTAATGGGGAGGAGGATAAGATCAACAGTTCCAACCACTCCACAAGCGTTGAAACCAGCCTGGCCAAACCTCAGAGCTTTCAAGGAAAAAGACAAGGAAATAAAAGAGAAACAGAGACAGTCTTTCAAATTGAGACATCAAACAAAGGTCTTACCAGTCCTGGTCCCAGGACAGAGAGTGTGGATTAGAACAGCGCAGACCACAGCTACTGTCCAAGGACCTGCTTCAACACCCAGGTCTTACAATGTGGATATAGGCCAAGGGCATGTGCCTAACAGTTTGTGTTTCCTTAAACAGAGGTGATACATTGTGTTCTAATGTTACTCAGTCGGAGTTGAAAATGTCAAGTTATGAATATCTGATTAAGATGGGAGTGATTATTATTTTGGAATTATTTTAGTATGGTACAGTTCAACCTTAAAAGTACAGAAAAGGGCTTTGTCAGCTAAAAGAGGGGGATGTACTGATGTTCAGTGTAATAGCATATGTGCCTGCTATGCAGCGCATGTTAGTGATGTTTGAGATGTGTTGACAAGTGGTGGAAGAAGAGTTTCCTTCGGAAATTGGAGTAAAGCAGCTATGTGAGAACTTACCTGAAGTCTCCCGAGTCTTTTACTCATAATATAAAAACCTTATCCAGCAGGTATACAGAATACTCTGATATATGGATGGATCATGGCAACATGGTGAAAACATATTTTTGTGTTTTGTAGTTTAAGTTTGACATGGCATTGTATTATTAAGATGAAAGAGAAAGTACTGTGTATACATCTGCATAAACAGGGAAAACTGCTAGTATTAAAGTTTCATTTGCAAAAATAATACTGAGAATTCAGCCAATCAAGTGAAGACTCCAACTCCAGTGAATTCATGTGCCACACAGAAAGAACAGTGATACCTCGTATCCCAAGATTCTAGATTTAACCAAACAGTAAAGCTGGTTAAAACAGACAAACCTCTTCAAATAACTGCAAATAATTTAAATAATTTCTGACCAGCTGTAATTAGTGTTTCTGACAGGAGAATAATGTATGAGATAATCTTTTCCAGGCAAACAGAAGCAGAGTTCAGTGAGCTCCTACTGCAGCCAGACCTTGTTAATGTGGACAACAGTGACACCCAGTGGCCGTGTCCTTTATTGCACCTCATGGAAATATACTCACAGCAAAGACCAGCTCACAGGAAAATAAAAAGTCTAATTAATTAATGATAATTTAATGAATATGTTTTGCCTGTTGTATATAAAATACTAACTGAATTTTGATAACATTTACTATAACAGGCAGGTACACATTTTCAGCATAAAGAAAAATCTGAATTTACTTTAGATACAACTCCCTTATGGTTACAACAGCTGTTTGGA
This sequence comes from Lutjanus argentimaculatus, assembly GCA_034769285.1. Classification (NCBI taxonomy): domain Eukaryota; kingdom Metazoa; phylum Chordata; class Actinopteri; order Lutjaniformes; family Lutjanidae; genus Lutjanus; species Lutjanus argentimaculatus. Next base: position 1,972,385 of record JAWZSL010000049.1, read on the forward strand.
AGCACAGGACAGATTTTTATTTAGATATGATTTCTGCCAGCATTAAGTGGGTAAACTTTATATCATGAGAAACACTGAAGGGGAGAAGGGTCAAATACTCAGGTCATGTGACCTTATGTCAACATTCAAAAAATATAAGGAATTTTGTTGTAGAATATAGTTTTTAAAGTCGATTTTATGTTCTCATTGAAAAATAATAACATTTTCACAATTTTGATGATGAAACATTGACTGTCTGTATCCTGGAGGATACATCGCCCAGCTAAGGATATTAAACATGGATGCTATCTCATAGATATACTTGTGTTTTGAGGCCTATATTGTACAGATAACCAATAACATAAAGGCGTGAAATGTTAATTACTCTTTATTTTACTGTTTTAATGTGCATTATTGATTAATTCACCAGTGTACACGTTTTGCATGCTCACTGGTCTAAAAGCTCTGACTTTTTTCTGTTTGTTCAGCTTCCATTGCTGATAGGATTTTACCAGTGTATCAGGGAACAACAGAGGAGATGGGAGTGTTCAGAAATCACATTTATTTCCAGCATTCTAAATACATGTCAATAACTAGTGTTCTTTTTTCAGATTTTTTAAACAAAACAAAACTGAAAGTAAGTTAGCAGTAGTATCAGCTGTTTATAAAATATTTCTTAAAGTTTGCACATTAATTATTCAAATAAGGGGAAATGTTGGTCTACATTTATATCCTAAAAGGGCAGTGTATCTCAGGAGATACAGAGTGTAACTTGGAAACTAAAGGTCATATTTTGAAGAAATATGTGACAGGACTGAAGTGAGGGGATTGAAGTTTTTGGCTAAAAGTAGCCATAATTCCATATTTATCTAAGATAAACAGCACCATGTGACATATAGGACATCATTAAATTGTAATATTTTGCAATACTAAAGTAGATTTTAAATGAGTTTATAATAATTTATTCTTATAACAGAATGAACAGATGAACTGCCTGACAATCTCAATCTGACACCAAAAATAATGAAATATTGGTAAGAAAAGATAGTGACCTTTTCTTTTCTTTGTAGCATGTTATTCAAAAGTCTTGTGTGATGTCACTTCCTCAATTCTGACATCACAGGGTGTTACGGCCTCCATACAAACAGAAATCACGGCTCAATAGGGCAAGAGGCCGCAACATATAAAGAGGACGCCACACCAAAAAGCAACAGTTTACCCACAAGCTTTATTTATGTGACCCAAAGTATTAAACAAAAACACAAACAAACTAAAGGGGAACAAAAAAGGGGGCTGGAGACCCCGGCCGAAAAGAACAAAAGGAGGGAAGACGCTGGGCCAACGACGCAGTGGGCCTAAAATAAACAGAGACGATTAACGTAACTGCCGGTTATCTCCAGCCCAAACTAACACAACAAACTAAAACAACAAAACCCCAGCACCTAAATGAGCATGAGGGAAAAACCTGCTTGGGTAAAGAAAACAAAGAGAGACTCCTCCTCACCTGTGCTGGTGTCTCTGTGCCATGTGCCTTGCGCCCTGTCTGTCCCACTTATCCCCCCTCCTCCTCCTCTCTCTACCTGAGGGCTGATTGCACTCAGGTGCGCAGCAGGCAGAGGGAGGAGTGAGACAAGGCTGACGGAGAGAGAGGGAGAGAACAGGCTGCTGCACGTAAGTAACACAGGGCCTGATCCATTATTTTTTATAGATAAATGGTAACGAGGCTGAAGTTGGCATCCGATTCACAGCTTCTGATTGGAATTTTCCGGTCCACCTTAAAAGTGTCATAACGCCTGTAGATGGCGGTATTCAGTCGTTTTCCTAATTCATGAACTGAGAGCATGAAACATTGTAGGACGATGAAAAGAGAATCAACCCTAGATTGCAACGGTATTTAATTCATCTAAAAACCAGGATTTTATTTATTTTAATTGTAGATTTACTCTCTAATATGTGTAACTCACAGTAAAATGTAAATGATGTATTTCTATGTCTTTTTCTGATCTATATCACATTAGACCTGTTCCTGATATAAAACCACAAGACTTATACTCCTCAAATCTGGACTAAATTATTAAACAGAGTCTATACATTCATAAAAACACAGTCTCTGATTTGTGAAACCTTTATTCTATTTGTGAAAATGCAAAAAAGGCACATTTCACCTCTTTTTTCTCATCTAGACCACATTAGACCAGGTCCAGGTCTACAACCGCTACACTTAGACTCCTCAAATCTGGACTGAATTATTCTACAGGATCTATACATTCATAAAAAACACAGTCTCTGATTTGTGAAACCTTTATTCTATTTGTGAAAATGCAAAAAAAGGCGCATTTCACCGCTTTTTTTCTCATCTAGACCACATTAGACCAAGTCCAGGTCTACAACCGCTACACTTAGACTCCTCAAATCTGGACTGAATTATTCTACAGAGCCTAAAAAGTCATAAAAACACAGTCTCTGATTTGTGAAACCTTTATTCTATTTGTGAAAATGCAAAAAAGGCACATTTCACTGCTTTTTTCTCATCTAGACCACATTAGACCAGGTCCAGGTCTACAACCGCTATACTTAGACTCCTCAAATCTGGACTAAATTATTAAAAAGAGTCTATACATTCATAAAAACACAGTCTCTGATTTGTGAAACCTTTATTCTATTTGTGAAAATGCAAAAAAGGCACATTTCACTGCTTTTTTTCTCATCTAGACCACATTAGACCAGGTCCAGGTCTACAACCGCTACACTTAGACTCCTCAAATCTGGACTGAATTATTCTACAGAGCCTAAAAAGTCATAAAAACACAGTCTCTGATTTGTGAAACCTTTATTCTATTTGTGAAAATGCAAAAAAGGCACATTTCACTGCTTTTTTCTCATCTAGACCACATTAGACCAGGTCCAGGTCTACAACCGCTACACTTAGACTCCTCAAATTTGGACTGAATTATTCTACAGAGCCTAAAAAGTCATAAAAACACAGTCTCTGATTTGTGAAACCTTTATTCTATTTGTGAAAATGCAAAAAAGGCACATTTCACTGCTTTTTTCTCATCTAGACCACATTAGACCAGGTCCAGGTCTACAACCGCTACACTTAGACTCCTCAAATCTGGACTGAATTATTCTACAGAGCCTAAAAAGTCATAAAAACACAGTCTCTGATTTGTGAAACCTTTATTCTATTTGTGAAAATGCAAAAAAAGGCACATTTCACTGCTTTTTTCTCCATCTAGACCACATTAGACCAGTCCAGGTCTACAACCGCTATACTTAGACTCCTCAAATCTGGACTGAATTATTCTACAGGATCTATACATTCATAAAAACACAGTCTCTGATTTGTGAAACCTTTATTCCAATTGTGAAAATGCAAAAAAGGCACATTTCACCACTTTTTTCTCATCTAGACCACATTAGACCAGGTCCAGGTCTACAACAAATTGCTTTGAAATGCCATGGTGTCACAGGGTTCATTATAACATTGTTGACACATATTGTGACTATTTTGTTAATGATTCGTCATATGTATTGATCATTACAAAGACAAAACCTTACAAAAACAGAGTTGACACCCCCAAAAGTTAAAAGAACAAAAATTGCAACATTTTGTGCCATAATCTGAACCTTTTAAACGATTCATCAAAAAAAAAAAAAGTTATTTCCCCCCCATCCTAATAATCCAAGTGCTAATTAAATAGTTTGTCCAAGTTATTTAATATTTTAAAGAGAAAAGAAAAAGAAATATGGGTCATTATAGATTGCCCAAAAAAGTTTTATTCTTCAAAATAGTTAGTACACTGTTAACTTTGAGAAGATAGTAAGTAGTCTGGAAGCCTGTGATCTCATGCAGCCAAAACCAAGGCACCTGTAATCAGATATCGATGAAGAAGCATGAGCAAACAGAAAAAAACACTATAACACCCCGGAAATCAAAGGCTAGAGTTATTGTCTACTGCTGCTGAATGCTTAAACATGTTCTCATATTATCGTTACATTACATGGTTTTGGATCTAGACCTGGTCTAATGTGGTCTAGATTAGAAAACAGCAGTGAAATGCGCCTTTTTTGCATTTTCACAAATAGAATAAAGGTTTCACAAATCAGAGACTGTGTTTTTTATGAATGTATAGATCCTGTAGAATAATTCAGTCCAGATTTGAGGAGTCTAAGTATAGCGGGTTGTAGACCTGGACCTGGTCTAATGTGGTCTAGATGAGAAAAAAGTGGTGAAATGCGCCTTTTTTGCATTTTCACAAACAGAATAAAGGTTTCACAAATCAGAGACTGTGTTTTTATGAATGTATAGACCCTGTAGAATAATTCAGTCCAGATTTGAGGAGTCTAAGTATAGCGGTTGTAGACCTGGACCTGGTCTAATGTGGTCTAGATGAGAAAAAAGCACTGAAATGCACCTTTTTTGCATTTTCACAAATAGAATAAAGGTTTCACAAATCAGAGACTGTGTTTTTATGACTTTTTAGACTCTGTAGAATAATTCAGTCCAGATTTGAGGAGTCTAAGTGTAACGGTTGTAGACCTGGACCTGGTCTAATGTGGTCTAGATGAGAAAAAAGTGGTGAAATGCGCCTTTTTTGCATTTTCACAAATAGAATAAAGGTTTCACAAATCAGAGACTGTGTTTTTATGAATGTATAGACCCTGTAGAATAATTCAGTCCAGATTTGAGGAGTCTAAGTCTTGTGGTTTTATGGAACAGGTCTAATGTGATATAGATCAGAAAAAGACATAGAAATACATCATTTACATTTTACTGTGAGTTACACATATTAGAGAGTAAATCTACAATTAAAATAAATAAAATCCTGGTTTTTAGATGAATTAAATACCGTTGCAATCTAGGGTTGATTCTCTTTTCATCGTCCTACAATGTTTCATGCTCTCAGTTCATGAATTAGGAAAACGACTGAATACCGCCATCTACAGGCGTTATGACACTTTTAAGGTGGACCGGAAGATTCCAATCAGAAGCTGTGAATCGGATGCCAACTTCAGCCTCGTTAAATGGTATGGTGTGTTAGGGTTGGAAACAAGTTAACGTATAGAAAATGTTAACTAGTAACATATCTGCAATACAGCGTTCAAATACAGCATGTTCATCTAAATGACCAAAAAGTTTTTTTGTTTTGTTTTTGGTCAGGGATCACGTGACCGCTCAGCGACGCGGTCATATGACGTACAGAAGGCGTGAGCGTGCACACAGCAGCCAGAGCGTGCAGAGAGCTCAGCTCCGTGTGTCAGGATGTACAGACGGTCTGTGATCGTTTTATTTGTCGGTGTGTCTCTGAATCTGTGTCGCTGTCAGTCTTACGTCCTGGACGATGGACAGGGTGTGGGCAGAGCGTTCGACGGAGTTGGAGGTCTGAGCGGTGGAGGGGTGAGTTCACACTCTGTCCGTCTACTTCCTGGTCCGATCCCGTTACTGTCCTCAGGAGGACGGACAGTTAAAGTCAGCTGCTGTCCCTCTGCTCATGTATTATTTTATCTCCTCTTTCCTTCAGGCAACGTCTCGTTTGTTGGTGAATTACGCAGAACCGTACCGCAGCCAGATATTAGACTTCCTGTTTAAAGTGAGTCAGGATTCACTCATTCATCCTGTGCTGTGTCAGTCCTGTGTCAGTCCTGTGTGTCAGTCCTATGTCAGTCCTGTGTCAGTCCTGTGTGTCAGTCCTGTGTCAGTCCTGTGTGTCAGTCCTGTGTGTCAGTCCTGTGTGTCAGTCCTGTGTCAGTCCTGTGTGTCAGTCCTGTGTCAGTCCTGTGTGTCAGTCCTGTGTGTCAGTCCTGTGTGTCAGTCCTGTGTCAGTCCTGTGTCAGTCCTGTGTCAGTCCTGTGTGTCAGTCCTGTGTCAGTCCTGTGTCAGTCCTGTGTGTCAGTCCTGTGTGTCAGTCCTGTGTCAGTCCTGTGTCAGTCCTGTGTCAGTCCTGTGTGTCAGTCCTGTGTTCAGTCCTGTGTCAGTCCTGTGTCAGTCCTGTGTCAGTCCTGTGTGTCAGTCCTGTCTCAGTCCTGTGTGTCAGTCCTGTGTCAGTCCTGTGTCAGTCCTGTGTGTCAGTCCTGTGTCAGTCCTGTGTCAGTCCTGTGTCAGTCCTGTGTGTCAGTCCTGTCTCAGTCCTGTGTGTCAGTCCTGTGTCAGTCCTGTGTGTCAGTCCTGTGTGTCAGTCCTGTGTGTCAGTCCTGTGTCAGTCCTGTGTCAGTCCTGTGTGTCAGTCCTGTGTCAGTCCTGTGTCAGTCCCCTGTGTGTCAGTCCTGTGTGTCAGTCCTGTGTGTCAGTCCTGTGTCAGTCCTGTGTCAGTCCTGTGTGTCAGTCCTGTGTCAGTCCTGTGTCAGTCCTGTGTGTCAGTCCTGTGTCAGTCCTGTGTCAGTCCTGTGTCTGTCCTGTGTCAGTCCTGTGTGTCAGTCCTGTGTCAGTCCTGTGTGTCAGTCCTGTGTGTCAGTCCTGTGTGTCAGTCCTGTGTCAGTCCTGTGTGTCAGTCCTGTGTGTCAGTCCTGTGTGTCAGTCCTGTGTCTGTCCTGTGTGTCTGTCCTGTGTGTCAGTCCTGTGTCAGTCCTGTGTCAGTCCTGTGTGTCAGTCCTGTGTGTCAGTCCTGTGTCAGTCCTGTGTCAGTCCTGTGTGTCAGTCCTGTGTCAGTCCTGTGTCAGTCCTGTGAGTCAGTCCTGTGTCAGTCCTGTGTCAGTCCTGTGTCAGTCCTGTGTGTCAGTCCTGTGTGTCAGTCCTGTGTCAGTCCTGTGTGTCAGTCCTGTGTGTCAGTCCTGTGTCAGTCCTGTGTGTCAGTCCTGTGTGTCAGTCCTGTGTCAGTCCTGTGTCAGTCCTGTGTGTCAGTCCTCTGTGTCAGTCCTGTGTCAGTCCTGTGTCAGTCCTGTGTCAGTCCTGTGTCAGTCCTGTGTGTCAGTCCTGTGTCAGTCCTGTGTCAGTCCTGTTTTCAGTCCTGTGAGTCAGTCCTGTGTCAGTCCTGTGTGTCAGTCCTGTGTGTCAGTCCTGTGTGTCAGTCCTGTGTCAGTCCTGTGTGTCAGTCCTGTGTGTCAGTCCTGTGTCTGTCCTGTGTGTCAGTCCTGTGTGTCAGTCCTGTGTGTCAGTCCTGTGTCAGTCCTGTGTCAGTCCTGTGTCAGTCCTGTGTGTCAGTCCTGTGTCAGTCCTGTGTCAGTCCTGTGTGTCAGTCCTGTGTGTCAGTCCTGTGTCAGTCCTGTGTGTCAGTCCTGTGTCAGTCCTGTGTCAGTCCTGTGTGTCAGTCCTGTGTCAGTCCTGTGAGTCAGTCCTGTGTCAGTCCTGTGTCAGTCCTGTGTGTCAGTCCTGTGTGTCAGTCCTGTGTCAGTCCTGTGTCAGTCCTGTGTCAGTCCTGTGTCAGTCCTGTGTGTTAGTCCTGTGTCAGTTCTGTGTGTTAGTCCTGTGTCAGTTCTGTGTGTCAGTCCTGTGTCAGTCCTGTGTGTCAGTCCTGTGTGTCAGTCCTGTGTCAGTCCTGTGTGTCAGTCCTGTGTGTCAGTCCTGTGTCAGTCCTGTGTGTCAGTCCTGTGTGTCAGTCCTGTGTGTCAGTCCTGTGTCAGTCCTCTGTGTCAGTCCTGTGTCAGTCCTGTGTCAGTCCTGTGTGTCAGTCCTGTATATCAGTCCTGTGTGTCAGTCCTGTATGTCAGTCCTGTGTGTCAGTCCTGTGTGTCAGTCCTGTGTCAGTCCTGTGTGTCAGTCCTGTGTGTCAGTCCTGTGTCAGTCCTGTGTGTCAGTCCTGTGTCAGTCCTGTGTCAGTCCTGTGTGTCAGTCCTGTGTGTCAGTCCTGTGTCAGTCCTGTGTCAGTCCTGTGTCAGTCCTGTGTGTCAGTCCTGTGTGTCAGTCCTGTGTCAGTCCTGTGTCAGTCCTGTGTGTCAGTCCTGTGTCAGTCCTGTGTGTCAGTCCTGTGTGTCAGTCCTGTGTCAGTCCTGTGTGTCAGTCCTGTGTCAGTCCTGTGTCAGTCCTGTGTGTCAGTCCTGTGTGTCAGTCCTGTGTGTCAGTCCTGTGTCAGTCCTGTGTGTCAGTCCTGTGTCAGTCCTGTGTGTCAGTCCTGTGTGTCAGTCCTGTGTGTCAGTCCTGTGTATCAGAGCACTTGGAGGCTCACTGTTGTGTCTGTGCTGCTCTTCAGCCGAACTTTGGAGCTTCTCTGCACATTCTGAAGGTGGAGATCGGAGGAGATGCTCAAACTACTGGTGAGTCACATGTAGGAACATCTAAACTTGTTTCTTTTGGCTTTATTAAAGGGACAGTTCGCCCAAATTCAAAAATACATATTTTTTCCTCAGGCCTCTAGTACTATTTATTCGTCTAGATCAGGGGGGTCAAACTCAATTTCATCTTGGGCCACATCAGCGTTAGGTTTGCCCTCAAAGGGCCAGTTGTAAAGGTAAGACAATACAATTGTATCTATATCACATAATTGCCTCTGCATTTGATTAATATTGATTTTTATAACAATTATAATAAGCTCTAATAGCAAAAATCTAGGAAAAAATAATGGCAAGTAGACATTCAATTTGCAACAATTATGTATTAAAAAATGAAACAAAGTTGTGTCTGTGAACAAACTTTAAAACTGTTTAAAATATGAGTATTTTTGCAGTAAGATGATCTGCTGCTCTGTTTCATATGAAGAGTTCTGTGGTTCTGATCAGTGTGTTTGAACAGTGATGCTCCGTGTTACCTGCTCTCTACAGTCACATGACGTCTCTGTGGGTCAGACTCGTGTCTCTGTTCTCTGCTGTCAGACACGTTTTACATAAATGATTTGCAGCAGTGTTTCTCATCTTCCTAAAAAACTCCAAACTTGTTCTACACTTGTGCATTATGAAAGTTTGGTGGTGTGATGCGGTACAATGTCACTTCTGTTGCTGTTTTCATCGCGGTCTGTTCTGATGAAACGACGAGGAGACACAGAGGGAGGAGGGAGCGCTTGTTTTGTGTGAGCGCGGCAGCAGGCGTCCAGTAAGAGCGGTGCAGACAGAGACAGGAGGAGAGAGAAAACGGAGGAAATTTACAGTGGCAGCTCCTCGATGCCAAAAATGAAACATATGCGCGTCCTAATGAGATGCATCTAACTACTAAATGACTTCAGTATGTGTGTAAAAGAGATGCATTCTCAGGACATGTAGTTATTGGACACCATACTTGTCATGTATGATGCAAATGATATTTTTTGCAACTTCTTGCAGGCCACATAAAATGAGATGGCGGGCCGATTTGGCCCGCGGGCCTTGAGTTTGACACATGTGGTCTAGATAGTTTTGTTGTGAGTTGCATAGTTTGGGAGATATCGGCTGTAGATATGTCTGCTGTCTCTCCAGTATAATGGGACTAAATGGTGCTTGGCTTGTGGTGCTCAATGAGCCAAAAGACAAAAAAATATGTGAAAAATTCAATCACAATGTCTCTTTTCAGAAATTATGACTTGGTTACTTAAAATAATCCACAGACCTTGTTGTGAGAGGTTTCATGTAGGAACTATTTTCTTTCTACTGAACTACACCCAACAGCTGCATCACCTCTTCAAAGGAAGCATGTATCTACTCATGAATGAGAGGTTACAGCTCAGCCAAGAAGAACACATCTGTGTTTACATCCTGTGCTGTCTTGTCCATGAGTAGCTGAATTTATTAGACTTGATTAGAGCTGCAACGATAGATTGAGTAAAGAAAAAAAAATCAATGTTCTCTGATTTCAGTGTCTTAAATGTGAATATTTTCTGGTTTCTTTACTCCTTTCTGACAATAAACTGAATATCTTTGAGTTGTGGACAAAACTAATTGACATTTGAGGACGTCAGCTTGGACTTGAGGAAACACTGATCAACATTTTTCACCATTTTCTTACATTTTATGGATCAAACAACTAATTGATGAATGAAGAAAATAATCAACAGATTAATTGATAATGAAAACAATAGTTAGTTACAGCTCTACAATTAATTAGTCATTTAAATTGTTGCCAAGGTAGTTTTTGGTCACCTGACTGAAACATTGATTGGCTTGGCTAAGTAGTATCAGCACTAACATTTAGTTGTAAATGTATTAAATGTTGGTGGTACACATTGTGTATTTCATCGGGGCCATGGATAAAGCCTGGATACGTTGATGATTTAATAAAATATAAAGGTAATAATTGTGTTATACTGTTTCATGTTTATGATGCCACATTGGACTGTTATTATGATATCTTTTTATAGATGGAACGGAGCCATCACACATGCACTATGAGAACGATGAGAACTACTTCAGAGGGTACGAGTGGTGGCTGATGAAAGAGGCTAAGAAGAGGAACCCAAATATCACACTCATAGGTGAGAACGTACAGTGGAACACCTTGTGCCCTACATTCCAACAGACAGCTGCTACAGTAAACATCACATGAGGATGTGATGCTAAGACACTGAGATCAATTAATGATAAAGATATGACGTCATCACCTCTGTAAATAGACATCAAAAACCCCTGACGGAATACTGGTTGCAGATGTGACTCAAACATCTGGCTTGACAGGTTGAAGTCTCATTGAACTCTACATGTATGCTTAATCAAGACTTAAAGCAAACTCAAAGGTAGAATCAGTGAGGATTTGTCTCAGCTGTTCATAAAGGCACCAGCAAGTACCAGGATGTCAGATACCAGTGATCTGAATTGGTAAAGTGTTTCTGAGCAGCAAAATAATCAGAAAAGTAAAGAAACACAAGCAGAGAGTTGCAGGATCTCTGCAGATACAGACACCAACACACACTGACCGAGGGTCAGAAGTGCTCATTGAAAGGGGTCATGTTTGTGGTGTGTATTTTATTTTTAAAGAAACACTCAAGACAAGTATGTATCATTTAAAGCTGACATAGACTGAGTCAGGTCAAGCCAGTGCCTGTGTATGAATAAAGAGGTGAAAGAGTTACAGACGTGACTGATGGAGGTGACCAGCTTTTTTGCCTCCGCTGCAGAGAAGTGAACATGATCGTGTCCGTGTGGATGTCATGTTTCCATCACTGCTGATCAGAGCTGGAGCTGATAAATACCTGTGAGCACTGCACAGTCATTTGGGTCTGGAACTGAATGCAGATTCTACCCTTTCCCACTGAAGACCAGAGCCAGATGTCAGTGTGTGTTGGTGGGGTTTCTGTCCAGTGTAAAGGGTCTTTAGTTTGACATGGTATAAAGATGGTACAAATCACAACTTGTCCCTTGCATGTGTGTGTTGGTTGTGTGTTGACGCAGGTTTACCCTGGGCGTTTCCTGGTTGGGTGGGCCATGGTGAGAACTGGCCCTATGACTTCCCGACATCACTGCAGCATACGTGGTGAACTGGATCCTCGGCGCCAAGCAGTACCATGACCTGGACATTCAGTATGTTGGGGTGTGTACGCATTTACTTTGAATCTAACACCTGTTCAAGCTCCATGCTGTGTGTAGTACAACTGCCCATGTCTAGCATCATTAATATTACTGTTTTTATTTATTTGCTCATTATAATGTTGTTATTAGGTTACAAACAACTTCAGTCCTGTTTAAATAAATTAGACTATCAGGAATTACATTGTACTCACCAGATCAATTACTATTTTGACACATGGTGACATCACAATGAGAAGTCAACTGATCAGGCCAAGAAGAGGAACCCAAATATCACAGTCATAGGTTACAGGAAACCCACTGATTAGACTAACTTATTTTGAATTGGACAAAAAGATGAGTGGTAAAACTATCACCAAACTAATCTGACACATCAGATGTAGACTGTGGGTATAAGCCTGCCATTAGCCGTCTGTTTCAGCCTGCATTCTCCTCCCATTCTGCTGTCCTGTGTATACTGTTTTCAAAATTGTTGCTATGGGAAACAACAACCTCTGAGCTAGAAACCTACACGCTGAAAGTGGCAAGTTACCCAACCTGGTCACTAATGGTACGGATAATGAACAAGCTATCTGCCGTTACTTTTTTGCGGGATTTAGCTAGGCTAGGTATCCAGCAAGGATGATCTGGGCTAGGACACTCTAGGACACATATAACTGTAAAATTAGGCTGTAAGACTGATGGATAACCTGCGTTTTCCTCATAAGACCTGCTACTCTGACAACATTGCACAATCATTCAGCTACTTCCCGTTTTTTTCCCTGTAATTTGTTTAATGAGGATGTCTGTCCAAACAATTAATGTGTTTTCTCATCAATTATTTTATAATATTTGTCAAACACTCAAGAGACTCATCGCTCTGTAGTCAGCTGAACACACTCACACACACATATTAACACAGAGAATGTGGAGTGGGACTTGTACAGGCAGACAGGCACATCTCTTTGTCATCACGCTCACATTGTTATGAAGTGAAGACCAGAGGTTGTAAAATGCACCTGCATAGCAGATCACAACCTGTTAATCAAAACTATTTTATTAGAATAGTTTAGAATTAAAGTAGCTGTGTGGACTTAAATGAGTAGTCGGCTGTTTGGCCCAGTGCTCATGGATGGTTGACACTGCATGCATGTACCTTTGTGTGACGGCTACCTCGCTAAACTGCTGCGTCTGAAACGCCTGTGGTGTCCACACAGGCTGCGTTTCTGTTGCACGGCTGCTGCTGAAAGCCTTATCTTTCTACACTGAGTCTGCAGACTTTTGAAGAGTAGAAAAAGTTGTAATCACAAGGCAATCAATGATTTTCCCTCTCATTTAGACATAAATTACAGATACAGACATTGAAACTGTAGTGAGAGGTATAATGATGCTGATATAATGTTGATATGACTGTTAACAGATCATTTTACCGCGTATTTCTGCTGAGAACTGTGTAGCTGCAGCCCCGCATGAGCAGCGCTGCTCATGCAGGCTGGGTGGCTGCTCTAACATGTTAATATAGAGGCCAACATTTTTTTCCCTGTAGCAGAATGATAATATGTGGAGCCAGATGGTTTCGCAAGATCAAACTGCCACAGTTTACAGACCAACTTCCTCATTCAGCTTTCAGCTGTGTGCTCACAGTTTGTCTGTATGATAAGGGATTACATATCTGACAGTGGTCAGAAAATCTGGATGAATTTGTTGTCTTTTTTACAGCTGATTGTTTGACTGCTGCTTGTGTTTCGATATGCGATATGATTTGCAATATTAGAGGAAATTATAATTGTACATCATTATTCTCAGTTTCATTGAAAAACACTTTAAAAACAATTAATGTGTGTTACCTTCTTCAGGGATCTCTACAAAACAAAGATGTTTTCTGAAGTCTAAAGAATGATGTGTTGGCCAGGACACTTCTGTAGCACCACAATATTTCATTCAATGTGCTATTTTATATTTCGCCTTTAACAAATTTTGCACATCCAGTTTGCAAAATTTCAGTAGACCATATTGCGATTTCAGTATAATTTTGATTAATTGTTCAGGCCTACTTTGGTGAGTGCAGTGTTGTCATCATCAGTAGGAATAATGGCCAGAACTATGACAAGCTGGAATATTTTTTTAATTCAAACTAACTTGGTGACAGGATTTCAGGTAAATGTAGCAGCTGTTACACAAAGCAGCTCTAACAAAGCTCAGTTGTATGCAGCTCTTTAGCATGAAAACGTTGAACAAGTCGATGCTGGATTGATGGTTTGTTTCATTACAGGTGAACAGGGACCCATTTTCTGTGTAACTAAAATTTATTTTCATCTGTTCAGATTTGGAACGAGCGAAGCTTTGACAGCAAGTACATCAAGGTAATCCTAACATCTTATCTCTCACTGTATTGTCATTGATTTGACTGACAAACGTGCATTCTGGGTAATCTACACCTAAACAGTGAATGAAAGGAGAAAAACAGCCACCAACATTGAGTTGTGCCCACGAGAGAGATGCAGTTTGACTCTCAGTGGTTGAGATGGTTTTTCGTTCTAGCTGTGTTCCTCTGAGAACATGTCTCTGTTGCCAAGGTGCTCCGGGACATGCTGGATAAAATCGTCTAACTGACGTCGGCATCATCGCGGCAGATGGTGATTGGAGCATCGCTGGTTCTATGATCGTTGACCCGTACCTTTATGATTCTGTTCAGGTGATTGGGTGAGTACAGTCGGTCTGAAGTCATGAAAATAAAAATCTTACTGCAGTTATCACTCATTTGACCCAATGGAAAGATGTGAGGTTTTACCACTGCAGGGCAGTTTGATCCCTCACAATTGAATGACTAAACGTGATGCTCAGACGGTGACAAGTCCGCTGCATTTGTGTGCGTCTTCACGTCAAACGCCTGTTGAGTCAAGCTTGTGTCCTCTTTCCTATAAATGTCACTGCTGTGCTGGATCAGAGCTGAATGTTTGTGGCTGTTTTTCTGTCAGACTTGAAGAGTAAAAACAGCTCAGTCAGATACTAACTTGATAAGTTGTGTATGTGCATGCTCCTGTGTAGTACACCCATGTGCACGAGAAAGTATTTTCCTATAAAGCATGACATCACTATAATTAGCTCACTCATTTGATTCATTAAACTGTACAGTGTACTGCTGCCATCATGTAAAAAACAACACAAAATACAACGTTGCATTTTTTTCTTGAGTGGTTTTAAAGCTGCACTAATCAATAATATTATTTTAACTGTGGATCAAATTCCTCTGTGTAATGTGTAAAGTGTTGCTCATGGTGACAAACCCACAGACAGTCATCACTACCACTGGACAGAAGAATCAAACATCTTATTCATCTTTTTCCAGTGAAATAATCCAGTCTTGTATCAGTGCTTTTTTTTGTCAATGATTACCACATGTGTACGTTTGTGTGTGGAAACATACAGTACAGTGTGATCATAAATGACAGTAAAACATGGTAAAGAACTCTCAGCATAATTTTTTTCCCTTTTCATTTGTTTCTTTTCTGTCTGTTATGACAAATATCTGCAATTGTGCAGAAATTACAGGACTCAAATATTCATTTAGAATTCAAATGCCAACATTATAAATGAAGCTCTTAACTATTTGATACAGCTGTAATTAACGGTCATGTATGTGTATGAGGTGAGTAGTTACAGTATTTTAGCACACACCACAGTTAGGAGTGTCATTCAGGATGGTTAGCTGTGGTTGTCAGGTAGCACATTTAGCCATCACATCTTTTAGCAAAATGGACTGATAGATTACTCTTGTCTGTAGTGATGAGATATCATCTTTGGTTATGGGAGTTGAAGCAAAAGGAAGAGATTACAC
Source organism: Lutjanus argentimaculatus (assembly GCA_034769285.1). NCBI lineage: Eukaryota > Metazoa > Chordata > Actinopteri > Lutjaniformes > Lutjanidae > Lutjanus > Lutjanus argentimaculatus. The sequence continues at coordinate 1,987,542 of JAWZSL010000049.1, forward strand.
AGTCTGTCAGTGGACTTTAGGTTTCTGTACTTAAGTACAACAGAAGTCTATTTAAGTCTAGTCTATACTTGCAGTTTTATTTTCAAAAGAAAATAATGTAACATAATGAGTTGACTTAGTTCCCAGGATATATTCAGAGAAGTCCTTTTTGAAGCACAATCTGATGTAATTTGAAAGTCAATTAAAAATTAAAAATGACCTGCATGAAATTGTGACTTTCTGAATTGAAATGAGGTCCCTCTTTTGGTTCCCTGGCCTACAAACTGAGTTCTCACAAACGTAGCAGGCAGCTGTTTTTTGATAAATCCACTGTACGCCAGCTGCCCAGATGGCAGACAGAGTTACAGACTAGCTGGTGAGGAAAGTTGAGCATTTAGAGACAGATAAAGAGACAGATATTTTCCTCAGTAGTTGGTTGAGAACAAAAACGAGCTAAAAGGAGAGTGAAGGTTGGACTTATCAGTTGCCCCTGACTGGCATCAACAGACTAGTTTGCAGTTCTGATGTGTAAATACTCAGCTGTTTGCTAAAATGTTTTAGGAACAACTCCGATGGCTTCACACTTGGTGGCAAGTGGTCAAAACATCAGTTAATGCAGCTTTAAAGTCAGTTTTCTTCCAAATGAGTTTTACGTGGTGGCAGCAAATACTGTGAAGGCAGACAAAGTCAAAGTGGTCACAGCCGTGTCTTCCTCTGCTCTCTGTCTTCCTGTGTGGCTGTGATTGGCTGTCCCAGCTGCTGCGGTACACTCTGGACAAGAGTGGTCTGGAAGGGGTCAGGATCATAGCCAGTGACAACCTGTGGCAGCCCATTACTCTGTCTCTGCTGCTAGACCCTGAACTCAGCTCAGCTGTAGACGTCATAGGGTAGGAGCCCCTCTGTGCAGGGTGTTTGCATGCACTCCCTCTGTCGCCGCCTGCACTTGAATGTAGTCTTTATCTGCATCACATGACATGTAGAGTATTAACAGTAGTAATCTGCCTGTGAACATAGTGTTTGCTTGTGTGTGTGCATGAGCATCTTTTTGTATTCTTACATGTTTGTGTTTTCAAGCTACTAGAGAAGCACTAATCTTATTTTCTGTGGCTGATTCTGATCAATGTTCTGTTTGTAGTGTGGTGGACCTCTGTCTGTCTGTGTTCTATGTGTAGAACAACACATGAAATATGCTCTATGTAGAAGTGAAAATAAGGTATTTAAAGTTAATACTCACAAGGATAAATGGATTTAGTCAAAACTTCTGTACATCAGCCCTCCTGTACCATGTAAAGAAATGTATGTTTGAGATACCAGTGTGATACCATACATAGGCATCATTTGAAACCATTATTTTCTCAATTTTGCACATGCTGAAGTTAGCTCTCTCTGCTGATAGGACAGAATATTCTTTTGTACTGTTCTTGCATTAGCAAAATTTGACACCCAAATGTTAGCAGACCTGTTATTTTCTCATCATATCGACCTTGTGTCCTGTGTGTTGTATGTGTGATGTTCAGGGCCCACTACCCAGGCACCATTACAGTGAAGGATGCCCTGAAGACTCAGAAGCAGCTGTGGTCGTCCGAGGACTACAGCACGTTCAACGATGATGTGGGAGGAGGCTGCTGGGCTCGCATCCTCAACCAGAACTACGTCAACGGATTCATGACTGCGTAAGGAAATACACGTTAACTGCTTTCATCAAATACTTTATTTGATGAACCTGAAATGTGTCTTTGTAATTAGCAGTGAGCAGTTTCATTTAGGAGCTACTTTCTTTCTTGTAGAAAGTCCCTTAGATTCTCAAGTAGTTCTGGTTGATTCTAGAGAGGAAATAGCTCCTACATGAAACTGCTCACAACAAGATCTGTGGATTATCTTGGGAAACTGGGTCATGATTTCAGGAAAGAGACATTGCTGTTTTTGCACCACAAGCCAAGTGCCATCTAGTTCCATTATATTGGTGAGAAGGCAGACATCTCTACAACCGATATCTCCAAACTCCACAACTCAAAACAAAACTATCTAGATGGATTAACAGCACTACAGGCCTGAGGAAAAATATGTATTTTTGATTTTGGGATGAACTGTCTCTTTAAGTCATTCATTCATGCATTAATTTTAACCTGTATTGGAGAAATGTTCAAACTTGTACAAGAACTTGAACAAAATCAACTTGTTTTTAAGTACACAAAAAGGAAATATTTCATGTTTAAGAATCATAAATCACAGTCTGTGCGACTGTAAGTATGAAAGCCTGGGTTTAAGTTGGTGTGCAGCCATCTGGTTGATGACTGTGACTCTTCTTGCAGCACCATCTCCTGGAACCTTGTGGCCAGCTACTATGAGGAGCTGCCGTTCGGCAGAGACGGGCTCATGACAGCTGAGGAGCCCTGGAGCGGTCACTACGTGGTGGATTCACCAATCTGGATCACAGGTCTGCATCACACCCTGAACTTGATGACTGATACTGTGTAAATATGAGACATGTTCTCACTGTTGATCTTAACAGCATGGGAGACTGTCAAATAGGACATCACACATTTCAAGTTGCTACTGAAAACAATGCCAATGGACAGTCAACCCTGATGCCAAAGATGTTGAAATGCTGTGTGAAACATTAAGTAAGAACAGAATGTAGTCATTTGCACAAACTGTGTTTACTGACAATGTTTTCATCAGTGTATAATCACCTAAATAAGAATCATTATGTTTTGCTCACCTTAGAATGAGCCCTGTATATCAGAGGGCGTGGCACGTTTCTACAGTAGTCCAGAATGGACAAACTAAACACTGGTTTTAGATACGACCTTTTGCATTTTATGTGAGTTTTGCGCAATCATAGTATCTCCTATACATTTGGGAGAGGAGAGTGAGACTGAGATTTGGTGTTTACAATCTGTTCGCTCACCACTAGATGCCACTAAATCCTACACACCGGTCCTTTAAGTGCATATGTGTCTGTCAGAGTATTTTACTCAAAGATTCAAGCTCAGTATGCCACCTAGAGGATAAAATGAGCAGAAGCTGTTTATTTTAAAATGCTTTTGTGTGTAAGTGCAGTTTCACTACATCATCAGGAAAAAAAATGCATGTTAAGTTTAAAAGTACATCGGTCAAGGCTTAGCACCAACTTAACAAGATCATGATGCACTTTGATTGTCATGCTGAGCAGTGTTGACCGTATCAATTCTGAACAGCTGAAACTGTTTTAATATATAATATGATATATAATGAATATATAATATGAATAAAATATCTTCTTTTGACCAGTAGGGGACATACTGAATTTATCCATTAATAAAAAAAACTTTTAGGATTATAGTTCTATTGTTTTTGTTTTTTTGTTTTGTTTTTTCTTTTCCCTATGGTATCGAAAATTATATTGAATATTGAAATTTTTTCAAGGTAGTGTAACAAGTATGGAGACAGCACTAGTGGGATCACATTTTGACCAGGAACCAATAATAATAATCACCAATAAATATATCATTAGTAAATAGAACTCCTCCTGAACAGTCAGTATAAGGGATCAGGTGCTTATCAAAATATCAAAATAAACTGCTGAACTGACTTTACTGTGAATTTATTCAGAGTGATCAATGCATTTCGCCTGTGGCATCTTCAGGTTCACTCAGAAAGTTGTTGTTTTGTATTCTTTATTTCTCAGGTTTCAGTGACTCTTCTACTATTAGTTAGCCAGAACTGCAGCTCTGCAGCGTGTTTAGAGACCTCTGTAAGTTAATATGGCCTGGCTCATAACAGTAACACAGCTGGTAACAAGCCTTCACATGAGGCCGTCTCAGTCGCTCATGTGTTCAGGCACTGAACACAGACCTTAACTTTTTATCAGCAACTGTTTCAAAAAAAAAAAAAAAAAAAAAAAACTGTACAATGTTACACTGTATTATTTTCCTTCCAGCTCACACCACACAGTTCACCCAGCCAGGATGGACCTACCTGCAGACTGTTGGACATCTGGCACAAGGTGGAAGTTACGTAGCCCTGACTGATGGGAAAGGAAACCTCACTGTTGTCATAGAAACCATGGTAAATTAGGCTTTCCTATTTTGATGTTTTACTTTTTGCTTCTAATATTTTCATCTGCTGTAATTTGAAATAATCATTTAAAAATGATTAGTGTTGACCTGAAGCTGCAGCAGATGCACTGCAGTTACACTTCACTTCTGGAGATGTTTTAATGTTGTTTTCCTTCACAGACTCACGATCATTCAGTGTGCATAAGACCTCCACTCCCGCCCTTCAGTGTGACATCCCAGAATGCAACTTTCCAGCTGAAGGGATCCTTTGTAAGTTCCCCTGAGGTCTTCATCATACTGTTGAAGGTTAGCGAGTAATGCTCATCTTATTCAAGCTGATTTCTTTTTCCTCTGTAGGCCTCCATCAAGGTGCTCCAAGTGTGGCGCTCTCAGTTTAACTTCCAGACAAAGAAGCCGTCCTTCTTTGAGAAACTGACTCCACTGAAGGTAAAAGAGCAGGACAGTTCAAAGAGAACAGATTCACCCTACACCATACAACACAAGTAACACACTTTTATGTGTTTACATGCTTCTGATGATTTCAGGTTTCAGATGGATCATTCACCTTAAATCTGGCTGAAGATGAGGTTTACACATTAACCACAATTACAACAGGACAGAAGGGCAGTTACCCAGACCCTCCTCCCTCTGCTCGCTTCCCCAAAGTCTACAAGGACAACTTTGACGTCCGTAAGTACAGCAGGCACAGAACCCAGATTATTTTTGGCATGTTTGGCCAAAAAATTATGAAAGCATCATAAAATTTTATAGGAGTACCCAAGACGAGGAAATTATAGATTTTGACAGATGGTCACTTTACCTAATCAAAATCCAACGTAACTTACAGTATATCACACATTAAAAGGTGTCTGTTTTTTTAAAAAAAAAACTCACTAGAAACATCTTGGTTTATCTCTCCACTGTTCCAGCAATCATCAGC